>JAUCBN010000037.1:5010000-5635000 GCA_035048815.1 Abelmoschus esculentus
TTGATACCCTCAAAAATTTCAGCGGCTATTTTAGCTTTAAATAAGTCGACCGTTGGAGGTAGTTGAAGCTTTAAATGGTAGTTAGCATGTTTCGGAACAGGTATCGATACCAACCTTCATAGATTGTAATTGATATCGAACCATGATTCGATACACCCCTATTAAATGCACAACGACTTTTTCTCTTTGTGGCCTATTTCGATACAGGTACCCCGAGCATCGATACCAATGTCTGCAGAAGTACATTTATGATGGGAAGATGAGGCCCTAACGTCTTTATTTCAATTCCCAACAACCACAACGGTTAGAAATCAATGAGAAGGTATAAATTGAAGGCTCTGAAGCAGCATTAACAACTATTGATCCTAAAACAACATCAAAGCACATTGATCAAACTCCAAAGCACCTTATTGCAAATCTTTTTGCTCCTAACTCTTGTAATTCATTTTTATTCTTTGTAATTGAGTTTGGTGAGAGATATTCTATTATTGGGGTACACTTATCTTGTGAGAGATTTCTTTTTAGCCCACTTTAATCCTTTGTATTTCTTTGTGAGGATTAAGTTAATTCTTGGGTAGAAAATTGACTTGTTTGTAAAGGTTATCCCTTGAACCTAGAAAAAGGTAGAATTCTTAGTGAATTGGTTTTAAAATCCTTAGTGAGAGCTAAGGTAGTGGATGTAGAGCTTGTTCCGAAGCTTGAACCACTATAAATCTCTCGTTCTTCAATTTTCCAATTTTACCGAAAATCTTCCACCAAAAAATTTTAATTGCCAATTCACCCCCCTCTTGGCCAATTCCACAAATCGATCAACTCAACAGCTATAAAGCCCAGTGTGTCTCTAAAGTGCAGTTATAAACACAATATCACTCAGTTCACAATCATAGTAACAAATATATATTCACAGTAAATAAACATAATGAATGATGATTGCAATGCAATGTCACAGAGAATGCAGTCTCATACTCTGAACTCTAATATAGTTGTGGCTAAACCAACCGATCGTTGTGGAGGTAGTTCCCTAGAACCCTCACCCTTTATTTCACCAAAACGTTGTGTGGTAAAACTATCTTCCTCTGTAAAATCCACCCCATACACAAGCTATGCAATCAATGCCAATAACCTCAAATGTCTCATCACAGATATCCGTATAGAATACGAATCACACAGTTTAATAACTTTGATCACAATTTCACAGTATAACATAATGTTCACAGTACCACATAGCTTGTCAATGTATCACAGTCTCAGTAAGCACAACACACAAAAAATCTAGCACAAAAAGAGAACACACTTCTCATAGTACAAGTATTATCACTGACACGTGCGTTTCCCCCGATTCGAGCTGGGTCTTGCTCTAGTTGAGTTAGAGCCTACAATTAAGTTCTATCAATAATCTTATTCCAAAACACTACTATGCCACCTAAATAACTAAGAAAAACACATACGAGTACCTCGAGGGGTGCTCACAAGAGTCGATTGAACTCGAGGTAGAGGCAGTGAAGGTAAAACGTCCTCTTTAGAGTCTGCGTCATCTCCGATCGATCGACAACACCTTTAGGAAGAGAAAAGTGTGTTGGCACGGGAAAGAGGAGATGATGAGTATGAACAGTAAAAAGGATCAATGTGATTATAACCAAAAATAACTTTTAGTTCAACTAGGTTTAGAACTGAGTAGAAACTCGAAAATACCCTTCAGATATAATCCTAAATTAACTCAAATTAGGGTTTTAGAATTGGGGAAAAAAGGATTAGGGTTTTCCACTTATTCTAATTTTGAGAATGTTACAAAACGAGTCAAGTTGATCCTGAGCAGTACTAAGGTTGATTCAACTCGTTAAAAATTGTGTTGAGTTTGAGATTTACTCGAGCTTCAGTATGCTGAGCTAGACTATACTTGTTAAGAACTAGAGCAAAGCTCGAGCTCGAATATTAATCGAGCTTTGACCGAATTAAACTCGAGAAGTTCGAGATCTGTCGCATTTCATTTACAATCTTGTTCATAATAATAATACTAATAATAAAATATTTTTATGTGACTCATTAAGAACTCTTAATCCTAGTAAAAGAAGAAAAATATATATGAAGATATAAAGAAAATTAAACTAACATAACAACAAAAAAAGCTCATGAGCTTTTTGAGTCAGATATCAAGTAGTTCGACTCGATTTGTTAAAAACTCGAGTTGTGTTTGAGTTATAGTCTAGTTTGATCAAATCGAGTGTTAATCGAGCTTTATGATTGACAACGAGTTAAATTTGGATGGATTGAAGCTTCACCCGCCCCACTATCTGTATTCCAAACTATCACCAAAATAACCTACCACTTGTTTGATCATTTACCCAAACCTATCACATTCATCAATTGCGGATATGGCGGGTGAATCCGATTATAAATAGATTCTATTATTAAAATAATCAAAGTTAAAAGTACATGTAATACCTTATTAAAATATTTAATATTTAATACATTAAAGTCAACTATTATTAAAAGTTCAAATTTTTAAATATTCTTACGTACAACAGAACTATATAAATAAAAATCTCATTTTTCAATAATAAACAAAAGCTTAAAAAAGTCTTTAAGATTTATAGTATTTTTAAAATTAATATTATATCAATAGATAAATGGATGAAACAGGTGATGGATCGGATAATGTGTTAATTTTTTTCAAACAATTTATCATCCGTTCTATCCATCACCTATTCTAAATGAATCACTCATATTTTATCTGATTTTTGTCCATTTAATTAGGTCGTATGAACATGATAAATCATCATATATGGATATTTACTAGTTCTATTAAATTTTAATCATATTAAATTCGAATAACTTATAATCTATCTTTTCTTATTTATAAACCTAAACACACTTTAAACCCGACCTAAACACACATTAAACCCGCTCTTTAAATTGCCTCACAGATAAGAAAACCCATATACGTATCCTTTAATGACGCTCAAGTCCCACACTCAACGCGCACATTTAAGTTGCCGTCCACGTCACTCCTTATCCATCAACTCAGGGATATATCCATAAAAATGCAATTCCGTAATATATCGAGATCTATAGGGCTAAACAAGTAATTCAACAAAAAATAATATTATATTATCGGTGGACCCCCTTCCTTCCCCACCATAACCAAGCATTGTTCTTCGTTTCAACTTCCATTTTTTTAAAAAAGAAAAGAAAAATATAATTATAAAAAAAAAACAATAATATTTTAATTATTATTCTATTTCCCCTTTGTTTCTTCTCCTTCGCTTCTTCTGCGGAATTCTCTCTCATATGGCTTCTCCAGTAATCTAAATCTCAGCAATTCTTCCCTTTCCATTGTTATAAACAACATCCAATATACATTGGCGATCCGTTTCTTTTTCTTTCAAATTTTAATAATTTTCGCCCTTTGTGTCTTGAAGGTGAGTTTAATCTATTTATTTCCCATTATCTGTCTTAATTTATTCTTTCTTGAAAACATTTTGATTTTTTGAATACAGAAACCTTGTTTCGATAAATCTATCTATCTATCTATATTTTCTGAGCTCTGTTTGTTCTTTTCTACATTGGAATGCAGTTGGAGTTTTCGTTTTACTTCCTGTTTGTTTCCCGAGAAAAATGAGAGGTAAAACATTTCCGAAAGCTCTCGATTCTTTTCTTTTAATTTTATTTTTTATATAATTAAAGTGGTAGAAAAGAGGAGACTAATTTAAATTTGTCCATGGCCTATGTGATTGATTTGAGCATAATTGAGTTCTGGTGTTCGTTGGATAATAAATTCATAGTTTTAGATTTTATATTTCTTCTGTTTTAGTAAAAAAAATACTTGCCTTTTTCTCGGTGAGGAAATTGAACGTACATTTTGTTTTTGCTGAAAATGATAGCTATTTGGTTTTCGTCCAGTTTTCGCCCTTGTATTTTTTTTTTTTTTTAATTTTCGATTTCGAGCTCACCTTTTTTAATTTATATTATTTGTGTGTTATGACTGTGTTATCTTTTTTATGTTCAAGATGTTAAAAATAAATTGTATCAGTGGCTTTACATGTATTTCTTGCAAAATCCTCCTTGTTTAAAATCCAGAGAATTCATTTGTTACAGTACACTTTGATTAATTAGTAAAAGCTGGTAAGGCTGGAAAGACTGTTACTGCTTGTTTGTTTCTGCCTCCTCCAAAAAAATGATAAATGACCCTTAGTCAACTTTGTTTCTATGTCTACCACTGGGTTACAATCTCCTCGGCAGAATTTTGTTTTGTATCTGTGTTATACAAGCCGTACAAGACCGAGTTTAATATTGCTGTCTGTATAAAATGTTGGTCAGTTTTCTTTCTTTAGATCATGATTTATGTCATGCAATTTAGTCTCACAAAGTTATGCTGATTTTCAATGATTGTTTACAGCCCAACCCTGGTTTTGATATATAGGACATCAGTCAACCTGAGTGTAAAGAAAATGGAACAACGGATGAAGTTTTACACTTGTGCTGGAGTTATTTTGGAGGTCTCATAGATTCATTGAGTTAGATGATAAGCTCTAGCCGCAGCTTGTAGAAGCTGCAGTTGAGGATGTTGATAATTTTCTGGCTGATATTCTATCATTCTTACGATGAGAAGTCCTTTCCTGTCAGTATCTTACATTTCATGCTACAGTTTAGCAGTAAACCATATATGCACTCAAGTGATCAAGCCTATGTCAATACTGTGAACAACTCGATTTGGAGGTTGCTAGAACTACGTTGACAATTTGTTCATTGTCATCTGCTACAACTGCAAAGATGGAAAGGTTTGTTTCTTGCCAATGTGTTTGATATTGGTATTTTGTAAAATTTGTCAAGTTTTCATTTGAAGCTTGTATCTCTTTGGCGCTTTATCTTACTACTTTCTTTTCTAACTTAGGTATAAAATTTCTGAGGAGCTTGGAGATGGTACCTGTGGTAGTGTGTTCAAAGCCTTCAATATAGAAACATTTGAGATTGTATGTAACTTGATCCTGTTGTTTTTACCTTTCAGTTTACATAACTACACAAAATCTTTTTATTGGTTAATAAGATATGTTCTTCTGATTATTGTTCCTTAACCATGGTTGAAGTTAACTCAATGGTTAATATTATTTTATACTTTGCTGCACTTAAAAATTTTCTTCTAATGTGTGAGGAAATCAACTTAACTCTAGTACCTCACTTATGGTTGAAACTAATTCAATGATTAATGAGATACACTTTGCTGCACTTAAAAACATGTTGGAAAGTCATGTAGTTGCTTCTAGTTGTGAGTGTAACAAGCAGGACATTTGTACATTGGTCTTATGTGATTATTGAGATGACCTCAATATCTTGGAATGGCAAACGACGACCATGGGGTCCATTTTGAATCCACTTTTTGAGCTTGATTCATTTAGTGATTTTTTTAATTGGTCAATCCTCTTTCTATCAACGGCTAATGTTGGGGTGTTCCTTAGGGTGTCCAGACCACAATATAGGGTGTCTGTTGATGGTGTATCTCTCTTTGTGCCCCTGACAGTGTATACTACCACCCCCATCACTACTCCCTTCCTTCTAGTAGGAGGATTGGCAAGCATTTTGAGTTGTCTATTACTAGCAAAGTTGGATATATGCATGGAATGAGATAATTAGAGCTTATATAGATATGAGCAACTCTTCAAGTATAAATTTGGAGCATATATATGTTATGTGGGCGTAAATGTATTATGTATGTTTACAAACAAGATTATAATGACTTAGAAGCTGAAAGGTTCAGTGTGGAAAATGATTCTGGTGTTTCTCACCTCAATGACTATGTTACAATGGTTATTAGGAAGACCTTGGACTCGATAACTTAACTGAGTCTATCATGTGTGGCTGCTTGAAATGTCCCCCTCCCCCTATTTATACTCTTTCTTAAGTTAAACAAGACAATAATGAATTTATTAATGTGAAACTTCTTTGAATTGTTGCTCCTCATGCATTTTGTAAATGTTTTCAATCTAGGTTGCAGTAAAGAAAATGAAACAAAAGTTCTACTTTTGGGAAGAGTGCATGAATCTGAGAGAAGTTAAGGTAAGCTGTAGTATTTCCTTGAATGTTAGAGTCCTTTGCCTTTTTTCATAACCCTTAATCATAAGAGCTTGTTCCATTTATTATCTGCAGGCCCTTCGTAAATTAAATCACCCTAATATTGTAAAGCTAAAGGAGGTTGTCAGGGAAAACAATGAACTATTCTTCATTTTTGAGTACATGGTAGGTGTGCTTTTCCAACTTCACATTTTTCTACAAAAGCATGAAGGTTTTATGATTTTATCTTCCACATAACTATTTTACTTTTGCTCCCTGCTATCATAATTTAAGTTTCTCTATTTTCATTTATTTGGTCAACACAAAGCTTGTGAGCATGACTCTGATTAGATTGGAGCTAGGAACATGGAGGGTAATTGTCATTGTCTTGGTTACAAATACCAGTTTGCAGTCATTTTTATGCTGGTGCTAGGGTACCAGGGATGTGCTCGATTACAATGTCTAAAATTATAAAATTTGAAAGGGGAACCCATATTTAACCAAATATATGAATGGCTCAATTTTGAAGATTCTACAATTAATTTTTAACCAAGTTGTGCAGATGCTTACTACCTCCACCCCCATTTCTCAAAGACAGCAAAAATTCTTTATTTTTGTATCTCTTTCCACAAAATTTCTTAGTTTATTTTAATAATAAAGGTTTCATTGATGGTGATTGCCTGTTGATCTTATCACTATTGGATTTTCTTCCTATAAATATTGTCAGAAAATATGAATATAAATTTGAGATTCTTTCTTTGTTTAGATAGGATAAATTAGAGATTTTTTATTTGTTTAGACAGGATCTTGTAGATCCTTGTTAGTGATTACAATCCTTAAAGTTATTTTTATCTAGAATAGTTTATTTCCTAATTTAATAGTTACCTAAGTTAAAAATATTGTATATAAAGATGTAAGTTGTTACTCTGAAATACACAATAGAGAGTTTTCTACAATAAATCTCTTTCTTTGACATGATATGAGAGCCTATTTAGCCCCTTTTTTAGACTTGTCAATCTGGATTAAAACTTTTATTTTCCCTTAAAAATCCTCTTTGAGTGTTCAGTGAAGGATCACTGTTAATACAACAAAAATATGATTGATGTAAGCAGTACCAAGACTGTGTAAGGAATCTCTTCCACCAAGCAGATGAAAGAAGAGGCCCAAGAATAGTCCTTTGAGTTCAACAGGGAAGAAATAGAGAGATTGAAAAGTTTACTTGGATCCCTAGAAAAACCTTCAGGTACATATAGTCTGAATTTTCAGGTATATCCTTTCCTCAAAAATCTAAAGTCTTGGATTTCCCTACCCAGAGCTCTTGGGTGATTGACTCAAGAACAATATGTTAGTTATCAAGATTATATTAGTAATATTAGTTGTCAAGATTATGTTAGTAAGAGAATTTATAGTTAGTTTATCAAGAGTTTATCTTGGTAAAAGAGTCTTAGTTATATTTAAAGTTGTATACTTAAGAGTTTAAAGTTTAGGATATCTAGGACTCCTAGTCCAATTAGAAGTTCTATTATTGGGCTATAAAAGAGTCTGTAAACTTGTTCTTTTAATCATTGGAATAAACTGATCAGGTTTACTCAAAAACCTATCGGTTATCTACTTATTTAACATGGTATCAGTCTAAATCGATCCTATCGACAAGATTTCTTCCATGGCTTTTCCTCCTCAATCCACGTCGAGTGAAATAACATCTTCCACCACATCCACTGCCACAATGGCAAATTTTTCAGAAGTAACAGACACCACTGTTACTTGTCACAGACTTGTGGGCCGTAATTATCTTCAATGGTCACAATCTGTTAAAATCTTCCTCATTGGTCGAGGAACCCTAGGATATATTACCGGAAAGATCAAGAAACCCTCTATCGATAATCAGGGTTATGAAAAGTGGGCTCAGGAGAATGGGAGAGTCATGTCTTGGTTGCTCAACACTATGTCTCCAGAGGTTAGTTCTCAATTTTTGTTATATGAAACAACAAGTGAAGTTTGGACTGCTGTTCGAGAAACATACTCCAGTACCAATAACAATTCTGAGTTATTTGGGATTGAAAGTAAGGCCTTTAATCTTAAGCAAGAAGGACTTACTGTTACACAATTTTATACTACTTTAACAACCTTATGGTAGCAACTTGATCTATTTGAAGCACATGAATGGGAGACAGCCTCTGATGCTGCATTATACAGGAAAATCACTATGCAGAAAAGGGTTTTTCAGTTTTTAAATGGGCTAAATAAAGAATGGGATCATGTCAAATCCAGAATTATCAGCAGCAGCCCTTTACAATCACTTACGGAAGCTTTTTCTGAAGTTCGAAGGGAAGAAAGCAGGAGATCATACATGTTTTTTGATGTTCCTGCTCCTGAAAGTTCTGCCCTAGTTTCCCAGGCCCCCTCGAATCAAAAAAGGAGAGGTAGAATCATATGTGATTATTGCAAAAAACCAGGACACTTAAAAGAAAAGTGTTGGAAGCTACATGGTAAACCATCTGATGGAAAGAATTCAATACAAAAATCATCAAAGGAAGTCTCTTCTACTGCTGTCACACCAAAACAACAAAATGGTTTCACGGCACAACAGATGCTAGAACTACAACGATTATTCAATAAGTTTAATAGTAGTAGTGAAGGCAATCTAGCCCTAGCAGAAGATGAAGGTATTCATCAACAATCCTCCTCTACTGCTCTTCTTTCCACTGCACATACATCAAATTGGATAGTTGATTCAGGTGCTTCTGATCATATGACTGGTAACAAAGATATACTCATTCAATTTACTCCTTCATGCTCAAAAAGTTCTATTAAAATAGCTGATGGTTCGCTATCTCAAATTAAAGGCACTGGTACTGTATTTATTAACAGTGATCTAGTCCTAAAAAATGTCCTTTTTGTGCCTAGTTTGGATTGTAACCTACTATCTGTGAGCAAGCTTTCTAGAGATCAGAATTGTTCTTTCTGTTTTACTGACAAAGAATGTTTTTTACAGGCACTGGTTTCGAGAAAGAGGATTGACAGTGCTAGGCTACAAGGTGGTCTCTATATTCTGGCCAACAACAATGATCCTGTCCAAATTTCTTCTCCTTCTTGTTTTAATTCTTTAGGACAAATTAATAATGTTATGTTATGGCATTTTAGGTTAGGTCATCCAAATTTCAATTATCTTGCAAAGATGTTTCCACATTTATTTCTTAATAAGAAACCATCTTCCTTTAAATGTCATATTTGTCCTCTTGCTAAACAAACAAGAACTAGTTATTCACCATCATCTCATAAACCCTCACATCCTTTCTCTTTAATTCACAGTGATGTTTGGGGCTCTTCTAAGGTAAAGAATATTAGTGGGAGTAGGTGGTTTGTCACATTTATTGATGACCACAGTCGAACTACTTGGGTCTATTTATTGAAAGAAAAATCAGAGGTGTCATCTGTCTTTCAAAAGTTTTACAATATGATTGAGACTCAATTTAATAGTAAAATTCAGATTTTTAAATCTGATAATGGGGGGTGAGTTCTTCACACAATCATTAGGAAATTTTTTCCTAGAAAAGGGGATAGTCCAAATAAGTTCATGTGTTGACACTCCACAACAAAATGGAGTTGCAGAAAGGAAAAATAGACATCTATTAGAAGTAACTAGAGCCGTAATGTTCACTAGTCATGTACCAAAGTACTTGTGGGGTGAAGCCTTATTAACAGCTACATACCTAATTAATCGGATGCCTAGCAAAGTCCTCAATTTTCGAACACCCAGGGATGTCTTCCTAGAAAGTTTTCCTAGTTTTAAACCAATATCGTCCACTCTTCCTTTCAGAGTGTTTGGATGCACTGTTTTTGTGCAAAATTTAGATCCCTCTGAGACTAAATTAGATCCAAAGGCTATCAAAAGTGTTCTCATAGGGTATTCTTTACTAAAGAAGGGCTACAAATGTTACCATCCACCCACTCGGAAAATTTTTACTTCATTAGACCTTACCTTTTTTGAACATGATCCCTATTTCTCCAAGGCTGCAGCTCAGGGGGAGAGTACTAGTGATCTCCAGCCTACTCATACTCAGGTTAGTTCATCCATTCCCTCAACCTTTTTACCTTCTAACCAATATTTACCACCAAATACACGAAGTCCTATTGAAAGTTCATGTCCTTCACCTACACCTACTACTCCTATCAATTCACAAACCACACCTATATCACCATTACAACCTCTTTCTAAACCTTTTCAAGTTTATACCAGAAAAAGAAGGAAAATTCCTGAGACCATTTTGCAAACTGGTATTTGTCAAGAATTGGACTTAAATCCGGCTGCCTGTGAAGAAAGTGAAGGTAATGACTCAACTAGTATTCCTTCTCATCTACTTGAATTTGAATGTGTACCTATCGCCAAGAGAAAAGGTGTTAGACAATGTACTAAATACCCTATTCAAAGGTATGCTGGTTATGGGAAGTTGATCTCATCTTTTAAAGCATTTACAGCAAGTTTGGATGAAGAACAAGTTCCTAAGACTATTGAAGAGGCTCTACAATCTCCTAAATGGAGAATGGCAGTTGAAGAAGAAGTTGAGGCACTAAATAAAAACAATACATGGACTATTACAGACCTACCTCCAGATAAAAAATCAGTTGGATGCAAATGGGTTTTTGCTATCAAATTTAATCCTGATGGTAGTGTATTGAGGTACAAAGCAAGGTTAGTTGCTAAGGGCTTTACTCAGACTTATGGAGTCGACTATAAAGAAACTTTTGCCCCAGTAGCTAAACTTAATTCTGTTAGAGTTTTATTGAGCTTAGCTGTAAATTGTGACTGGAATTTACATCAACTTGATATCAAAAATGCCTTTCTAAATGGAAAATTGGAGGAAGAAGTTTATATGCAGATTCCACCTGGACTAGAAGATAATGAAAATAACCAAAAGGTGTGTAAACTTAACAAATCCCTCTATGGCTTGAAGCAATCACCAAGAGCTTGGTTTGAAAGATTCACCAGAGTCATCTTGAGAATGGGCTACAAACAGTCTTTGTCAGATCATACACTATTCTCTAAACTATCTCCAGACAACAAAAGAGTTATCCTGATTGTTTATGTGGATGATATAATCTTAACAGGAGATAATGAGAGGGAGATCCACCAACTAAAGAACATGCTCAACAGAGAATTTGAAATTAAAGACCTGGGTAAACTCAGATATTTCCTAGGCATGGAGGTAGCTAGATCAAGCAAGGGACTAGTTATTAATCAAAGAAGGTATGTTCTGCATTTGTTTGAAGAAACTGGGTTATTGGGTTGTAAACCAGTAGATACTCCTATGGATGCTGGTTTGAAATTCAACAAGGCAAACTTAGGCCCTAAGACAGACAAAGGGCTATACCAAAGACTAGTAGGAAAGTTGATTTACTTATCCTTAACTCGACCAGATATATTTTTTCCTGTTAATATTGTGAGCCAATACATGATTGATCCTAGACAGGAACACATGGAAGCTGCAAAACGAATATCAAGGTATTTAAAAGGTACACCCGGACATGGCTTAATCTTTGAGAAAAACCATGACAGAAGTGTGAAGGTATTTTTAGACTCAAGTTGGGCCAGTGAACTTACAGATAGAAGATCTACAAGTGGCTATTGTTCATTCGTTTGGGGTAACCTAGTGACTTGGAAAAGTAAGAAGCAAACAGTAGTCTCAAGGAACAGTGCTGAAGCCGAATATAGGGCATTAGCTCTAGGAATATGTGAAGGAATTTGGTTACAAAAGCTACTTGAAGAACTTGGAATGTGTCAAGACAAAAAGTTTGAAATCTTTTGTGACAATCAATCAACAATTCAGATTGCCAAGAACCCTATCCAACATGATCGAACAAAACATGTTGAGATAGACAGACATTTCATAGCAGAAAAACTCACGAGTGAAGTCACATCCTTGTCCTATATCCCAACCGAGGAACAAGTGGCAGATATATTTACAAAGGCTTTACCAAAAGCCTCGTTCGACAAGTTTATGTCCAAACTGGGATTATACAATGTATACTCACCAGCTTGAGGGGGAGTGTTAGTTATCAAGATTATATTAGTAATATTAGTTGTCAAGATTATGTTAGTAAGAGAATTTATAGTTAGTTTATCAAGAGTTTATCTTGATAAAAGAGTCTTAGTTATATTTAAAGTTGTATACTTAAGAGTTTAAAGTTTAGGATATCTAGGACTCCTAGTCCAATTAGAAGTTCTATTCTTAGACTATAAAAGAGTCTGTAAACTTGTTCTTTTAATCATTGGAATAAACTGATCAAGTTTACTCAAAAACCTATCGGTTATCTACTTATTTAACACAATAGACCATATGACCAATTCCTCTCTAAATTTTATCAATTATATTCCCTGTCCTAGTAATAAAAAGATAACAGTTGCAGATGGAAGTAGGATAACTGTGGCTGGCCAAGGAGATATTGTTATAAGTAACACTTTGACACTTAAAAATGTTCTTCATGTGCCTAAATTGTTCACTAATCTCTTGTCCATCAAAAAATCATTAAATACACTAATTGTTGTGTTATCTTTTATCCTACCCAATGTGTTTCTCAGGAACAGGAAACGAGGAGGATGATTGGGCATGCTAAAGAGAAAAATGGATTGTATTATCTTGAAAGTTCTAGTGGCCAAGTCTGTGTTCCAAATACGTCATCTTTTTCTCTTGTGTCAAATTCTAAAACCACCAAAGATCAGATATGGCTTCATCACCTTTGCCTTGGTCATCCTTCATTTAAGGTTTTAAAGTTTATGTTTCCTTGTACAAATCCTTAAATGATGAAGAATTTCATTGTGACATATGTGAGCTTGCCAAACACAAACGTATCCATTTTCCCATAAACAATAAAAAGGCATCTATACCTTTTTCTCTCATTCATAGTGATGTTTGGGGACCATCCACGGTTCCAAATATAACTGGGGCTAGGCGATTTGTTTCATTTATAGATGATTGCACTCGTGTGTCCTGGATATTTCTTCTAAAACAAAAATCTAATGTCAGTTCTACTTTCAAGACCTTTTTCACTATGGTTAAGAATCAATTTGGGACTGATATAAAAAGAGTTAGATCAGACAATGCTAAAGACTACTTTAACCAAGTCTTATCTTCCTACTTCAAAGAAAAAGGCATCATACATGAATCATCTTGTGTGAACACCCCTCAATAGAACGGTGTAGACGAGAGAAAGAACGATCATTTTCTTCAAATAACAAGAGCTTTGTTGTTTCAAAAAATGTTCCTAAACACTATTGGGGGGAAGCTGTGTTAACTGCCACCTATATTAGCAACAGACTACCAACTCAGGTTCTTGGATCTCAAAGTCCTATTCAAATCCTAAACAATTTCTACCTTAATTTTAGCCCTTCGTTTCATCTTGAGCCTAAAATATTTGATTGTGTTGTCTTTGTTCATATTCATTCTCAAAATAGGGGTAAGTTGGATCTAAGGGCATTGAAATGCATCTTTGTAGGTTACTCATTTACTCAGAAAGGGTATAAATGCTATCATCCACCTACACGAAACATTTCATTTCTGTTGATGTCACCTTTGTTGAAAATAAAAATTACTTTAGTCACCCTTATCTTCAGGGGGAGATTGTGTTCAGGGAAGATAAGGATATGGATTATTTCCTTCTTTAGCCTCTTACCTTGTCTCCACAAAATCAGCCTGAACCTACACAATCCACCAAATCTGACCATAATCAACATGATCTTACCCAATCTATCTAGCTTGTCCAGAATCAGTCAGTTGAGCCTGACCAGAATCAGCATGATCTTACCCAATCTATCTAGTCTGTCCCAAATCAGCATATTGAATCTGATTCTCAGCCCTTTCAACCTTTTTTTGACCAACAACAATCTAAACCCACCACACCTAAAGAAGGAATTCAAGATAATGCTCGTCCTCTACAAGTCTACTCGAGAAAAAAAGGACTAGTGCATGCTCAATCAGCACCCTCGTCTCCTCCACAAACTGAGGTAATTACTGATCCCATATTTGATTCAGATAATATTGAGAATCCTATCTGATCATACGGATTTTAAATTTCCTATTGCAATTAGAAAAGGAAAAAGAACTTGTACCACGAAAAATCCTCATTATCTGTTTATATCCTATAGAAATTTGTCTCCCAACCACAAAGCCTTCCTTACTAACCTAAATTCCATTGTCATTCCTAAATCCGTGTTCGAGGCTTTAGAAAATGAGAATTGGAAGAATACTATAACAATTGAAATGGAAGCACTGGAAAAGAACAAAACGTGGGATTTGGTGAAGTTACCAGAAGGAAAGAAAACAGTAAGATATAGATGGATATTCACAGTGAAGTACAAGTCAAATGGCTCCTTGGAAAAATACAAAGCAAGGTTGGTAGCTAAAGGGTATTCTCAAACCTATGGGATAAACTACCTTGAAACTTTTGCCCCAGTTGCAAAAATGAATATGGTAAGGATTTTGTTGTCATTGACCGCCAATCAAGGATGTAGATTACAACGGTATGACATCAAGAATGTATTTTTACATGGTGATCTTGAAGAGGAAGTTTACATGGACATCCCACCTGGATTTAGTCCAAATTGTGGAGAAAAAGTTTGCAAATTGAAAAAGGCCCTGTACAGACTAAAACAATCTCCAAGGACTTGGTTTGGAAGGTTCACTAAAGTGATATTAAAGTTGGGTTACAAACAAAGTCAGGGTGATCATACTTTGTTTGTAAAACATTCTTCAGGAAGAGTTGCTGTCCTAATAGTCTATATAGATGATATCATAGTCACAGGAGATGATTCTAAAGAAATTGACAACTTAAAGAGGTGTCTGATCAAGGAGTTTGAAGTCAAGGATCTCGGAAGACTAAAATACTTCCTTGGAATTGAAGTTGCATTTTCACAACAAGGAATCTTCATATCCCAACAGAAATACACTCTGGATTTGCTGATAGAAATTGGCAAACTAGGGTGCAGACCAGCCGAGATACCAATAAAGGTTAATCACAAACTTGGAGATGCAACAAAGGATGCAACTGTGGATAGAGGGTCTTATAAGAGACTTGTGGGAAGACTGATTTACCTATCATACACTAGACCAGACATTGCTTATGCAGTTGGGGTTGTGAGCCAATTCATGCACAATCCTAAAGAATTACATCCAAGGGCAGTGAACCAAATTTTACAATACTTGAAGGGCACATCAGGAAGAGGAGTTTTATTTAAAAAGGGAGAAAATCTGACATTAGAAGCCTACACTGATGCAGATTATGCAGGGTCCTTGGTTGATAGAAGATCAACATCAGGCTACTGCACCTTCTTGGGAGGTAATTTAGTGACCTGGAGAAGCAAAAAACAAAATGTTGTTGCCAGGTCCAGTGCAGAAGCTGAGTTTAGAGCCATGGCACTTGGAATTTGTGAATTATTGTGGCTAAAGATTATCTTGGAGGATTTAAAAGTCAAGTGGGAAGTTCCAATGAAACTATATTGCGACTATAATTCAGCAATTAATATTGCTCACAATCTAGTTCAACATGACAGGACAAAACAAGTTGAAGTGGATCGACACTTCGTAAAAGAAAAACTTGACAGTGGTCTAATTTGTACTTCCTATGTATCTACTGGTGATCAAGTTGCAGACATACTTACCAAGGGGCTACCTAGGAAGCATTTTCAGAAGCTAACAAGCAAGCTGAAGATGGAGGACATCTATTCTCCAGCTTGAGGGAGAGTGTCAGAAAATATGAACATAAATTTAAGATTCTTTCTTTGTTTAGACAGGATAAATTAGAGATTCTTTGTTTAGATAGGATCTTGTAGATCCTTGTTAGTGATTACAATCCCTAACTTTAAGGGATTTTATTTTATGTAGAATAGTTTATTTCCTAATTTAATAGTTACCTAAGTTAAAAATGTTGTATATAAAGATGTAAGATGTTACTCTGAAATACACAACAAAGAGTTTTCTACAATAAATCTCTTTCTTTGACAAATATAATGATACAACAATTGGGTACTTCTGTATAACTCCTTGTGTGATAAATTATTTATTGTAACCAAGAATTAAATTGAATGAAACCTCTTCCAGTTCATTTGTAAGAGTTTGAGCATTTCTTTCTAGGAACATAATCTTTACCAAATCATGAGTGAGCGACAGAAATCTTTTTCTGAATGGGAGATACGCAGCTTCTTGTCCCAGATGCTGCATGGACTTGCTCACATGCATAGAAATGGATATTTTCATCGAGATCTGAAACTTGGTAAATCTTCCATTCATCTATGTGCACTCTGTAAGTTATTATGGTGGATATGCATATAGTGAACTATCTCCTTTTTCCAGAAAACTTGCTGGTGACAAAGGGTGTTCTGAAAATTGCTGATTTTGGACTGGCGAGAGAAGTATCATCAATGCCTCCTTATACGGATTATGTTTCTACTCGATGGTGAGTACATGTCTCATTTACGTTGTATTCGTGTTTCTAAGGTTAACACAATGTCCGTACTGTCACACTGATTGCTTTTTAATTTTACCCTGTTCATACAGTATTATTTCCCTTCTAATGATTTGTTGGATAATTATGTCAGGTACCGTGCTCCAGAGGTCTTGTTGCAGTCTTCCTCCTACACTCCTGCTATTGGTACATGAATATTACTTGATCTACTTATCATTGTCTGTGTGTATGTGTTATGTGCATCTTCTAGTAGCTTTATGGTACTGTTGTACGACTCCAAAACTTCACTTGCATCTGATAATGTATTTTCCATGTCAATTTGATTTGGACATTTCTTTCTTTTCGTTAGAGGTTTATCTATATCTTCTCGTTTGGGGGCATGAATGATGACTGATAATACTAACATTTACAGATATGTGGGCTGTTGGTGCTGTATTAGCAGAGCTTTTTACTTCATCTCCTATTTTTCCTGGTGAAAGGTGATTTATTATTCTGAGGTTTTCTTCTTCTTCTTTTATTTTGGCAGACAAAGATGTAAAATAAGGCAATTCTTTTGTTTAGACAAATATACTTTTCCCACAGCATAAATGCATACGGCAATGAAAATACTTTGATGTCCAACTTGTATTACTTTACCATGTTATCCCAACATATATTATACGTTTAGTATAAATGTTAGTATAAGCTAACTTCAACATGTTTCTTAATTTTGCATTCAAGTTTGGTCTTTGGTAAGGTTTCCTGTAACACAGTTGGTATGCTCTGTGACGCTTGACCCTGCTAATTCTGTTGAATCTGTAATTATGATTTCTAGTGTCAATACTTTCAATGGTTTAAAGTTACAAGTTTTTTGGTTTTATGTAACTGGTAATTTAACATTTTATTCCTTGAAAAAATGAACACAACATGGTTGTTCTTTGTTTCTTCTAATGTAGCCTGTACGCCTGTACGACCCTTTTTGCTTAAGTGCAAAATATTGTATGCAAATTTACTCATAGCATTCCTTAGTCTATGCCTCTTTTGTCTGCTTTATACATACTATTTTATGTTTGTACATGAATGTCTGTGCATAAAAACAAGGCTAGGGGATTCATAACCATAGATAATGAGATGAGAATATTTGTCATCCATGTATTATAATAGTCTTTGGAGTTCTATGACCTTTTGGTATTTGAGGACATTGTTATGTTATGTACATGAATGTGTGTGCATGCATCCATGGGAGGGACACATCACTATAAATATGTATCATGTGTTACAATCTTGGCAGTTGTGTGATCTTAAGAACGTTTCTTTACTTTCCTCAAATTAAATAATACTTGTTTGTGTTGTATGTAGATATGTTATTTAACATTTTCAACCAAATTAAAAGAAAGATATGTCGGAGCTTATCATGGGTTTTCATTCTTACTGTAACTCTCACCGCTTTGCAGTGAAATAGATCAACTGTACAAGATATGCTGTGTTTTGGGTGCACCAGATTGGACATCTTTTCCTGAAGCAACAAACATCTCTCGTTTAATCAATATTAGTTATTCAGAGGTAGTTTTATTTTTTTATTAGTTATATTTTGTCGTCTATGTTTTGATGTTTGCTTTTATTTTATCTTATCTACCTCTATTACTTTTGGGCAGATTTTACCTACCAACCTATCAGAGATCATTCCCAATGCTAGTCCACAGGCTATTGATTTAATCATGGTATTTATTTTGGTAGACTAGCATATAGCAAAGTGTCATTTGCTCTACTATAATATCTTACACCCCCTGCTTTGAATGTCTGTAGCAACTTTGTTCATGGGATCCATTAAGGAGGCCAACAGCAGATCAGGCATTGCAGCATCCTTTTTTTAATGTAGTATATGTGTCGATTTTTTTTTTTTGTTTCTAGTTGTATTGCATCAATTTACTAAAAAAATCCTGGCCAGGTGGATACTCGTGTTCCTCGTCCTCCACTGCATGATCCACTTGAGCTGAGGCTAAACAACATGGGTGAGTCTTGGAGATCACTATAGTACCTGTGGAAAGACTATTAGATAACATTTTCTATTCTTTTTTTCCTGGTTTGACCAATTAACTTTCTTGTATTATTCTGCAGGGTCAAAGCCAAATCTTGAGTTGAATCTATGGGATTTCGATACACAACCTGATGATTGTTTTCTGGGTCTAACACTCGCTGTAAACCCAAGTGTTTCAAAACTAGGTAATATCATTGTATGTCCTGTAATTATGGTTCAGACTTCAGTAGACTGCTCTTGCCAGCAACTGTTGCCTTTCAAATTTTAGTCACTAACTCCATAAATATTCTTTTTTTTTTTTGAAATAAACTCCATAAATATTCATGTGGCATTGATAGGCATCCTTTTTCATATTCTGGTTGATTTTAGAGGAATAGTGGATGTATATTAGATATGTTCATGGAGATGAACCTATAAATAATGTATACTGTAACTACTGTTTTCCACTTGGGAAGCAATTTCTACAAGTTATGTAGTTCTCTATCGACTGAATATGCTTTTCATTGTTACATTTTAAAACTATGTCAGCATTAAATGGGTATCTGATTTTAAGATCCAATAAAAACATCATTGTTTAGGATGGTCCATTTACATGGATTTTATGGATAAATTTCCGTTTATTGCAACTTTTATCATGTACTATCTTTCTTTGCATCCGTTTCCTCTGGGTCTATATCAAAGGGTTTACTTCAAAAATAAGAAGAATCTGACTTGTTTATTTCTGCAGAGGCAGTCCATAATGTTTCTCAACGTGTGGAAGAGGTAAATTTTGCAGTTTGATTCAACAATGTTGCTCTTGGCTATTATGTATCTTTGACGTGGATCACATCTGTAACATTCCAGAAATATGGCTAACTCCTGGACTTCATAATGCAGGACATACTGTTTTGTCCTAGTCTGAACGATCACCCAGAGCAATCAGGTAAACTCATATGATCCCAAGAAACAGAGATCAAGGGGAAGGGGAATGAACATTAGTGATTCATATAGCAGTAATGATCAGGTGCATCAATACTTTAACTGAACATTTGTGACAGTCCATGGATTTTTGTTTTATTACTTCTACCTTCTTGTTAGAAGTAGGTCTTCGCCACTAATCGTCGCTAATACCGAAACCCCTTGTAGTAACCATTTATAGTTTTCTCATTCATGGATTCGGAATGTCCTGTTTCCAGTATGTTTATGTTCATCAAACATCATAGTGATGACATCTGATATCACCCTTCCTTTTGGGTGTGAAATTTTGTGTCAGTTCGATTCATCATCCCCCAATTCGAGTTCCACTTCCCAATCTTCTGGTTTTGCAATTGCATCATTGCATCCTAACCTCCCTGTTTGTCAAAACTATTGGCTGTGGTCTCTCCCCCTTCCGGCAAGGTTATCCCCTCCGGCTCTGACTGAGTTGGATGGGATAACCTACTAAGGACCTGAAGAGAATTTGTAATTGATTCCATTTGTTTTTGTCAACTCGAACCATGTAGTACTCCCATAGGTCATAGCTTCTATTGTATAATCTAAAGCTTTGCCATTATTCGTCGGCAAAATTGTTGCCCCGGGAAAGTTCCTGGTAAGTTTTTTCAGACCACCTCCAAGCAGTGGTCGATTCAGAAATTTATTTGAGGGTGGACACATGAAATTTCGAAATCTCAGGTGGCCATAAAACTTAAATATTAAAAAATTTAAGGACTAATTTATAAAAATTAAGAAAATTAAGAGTAAATATATGAATTTTGAAAAGTTAAGGGTAATTCGGACTTATCCTATTCAAAGCACGGATCCGTCAGGAAATTGCACCCTTATAGTAAACGTTGGCCAGAATAATGTACATCTTCCATTCAAATTTCTCTTTTTAAAACTAGACATTTATCTGGGGTAATTATCGAAAATAATTTAAATAATTCATTTGTTAAACCGAATAGGGTTGTATAATTTCTGGTAAATACAGATTTATAACGTCTTTTTTTTTTTCACAATTCCCGCACCAATGAAATTGTAGTAGTATATATCAACATTCAATTTGTAGAAGAAACTCTAAAAATATTGAATATGTTGAAAATTAATTGATATTTTTCAAACTTTAAGACATTATTTATTGATAAAATTGAAGGTTTAATAATAAAATTATGATTTTAATCCCCGCTCTATAAGACTTTTAAAACAATATATAATTTTAATAGTATAATTGAGTGATGAATTAAAAATTGATGTTTAAAGTTAATTACGTACAAATATCGATGAAAATAGGCATATGGGATGTGTTTATAAGTTGGTTTGGATGCGTTTATAAGTTAAATCCAATGTATTGGTTAATAAATTGATCTTAATTGGAATTGGGTCGGTGTTCGGTTATATTCAGGTGAATAAAATTCGATTCGATCGAATGCTCACCTTAATTCAAACATGATATGGGTAACGTAAATTATCTTAATTAAATAAGTTTGATTAGATTTGTTAAAATTTTAACCCACAAACACTATAAATTTTGTATATACTTGAAATTTAGATTAAATAATCGCTATTTCTATTTCTAATAATCTTAAGACGGAGAATATAAATGATTATTATGAACATAAATCGAGTATATGTTATTAGTACTTGACATTATTTTTTTAAGCAACAGATATTCATAAATGGTTATGCAAATGAAGAGACTAAAATAATCGTTATTTTTAATTCTGATCTCTTCATTTGTTTATTATTGTGCTTATTATTAGATTGTGTGAATTTTTGTTTTAATTTTTTTTATTATACTAAATTTATGTGGTTTAAAAAAATTAAAAATTATATTTTTTTTATTTTTTATTTTTGAGTAAATTTATGACGTTTATCATATTCATAAACTTCCTCCGGTAACGTTTAATAGGTAGATAAAAAATAAAAATGACTTTTAGTGTAATTTAGTAAAATAATTTTAGATTACTAAAATCTCATCTATAATTTTGAAAAGGTAAATTTTTGATGTAGGGTAATGTAAAATTTATTTTATACATATTTATTTGGTTATTGTATTTTTAAAATATTTAATAAGATCATCTAATTTTTAATTTATTTCAAATCAAAACATACAAGGTTTAGTTCATAATAACGTTTATTTTTCTTAATAAAAAAATAAACTATCATAATCATCACCGAACTTTCTTCTCACATCTATTTTGGTTATTAATTTTTTTAAAATTTAATAAATTAACTTTTGAATTATTTATATTTTAGCCACTCTCAAATAACATGGTTATACAAATTGAAAATTTTGATTAATCCTTAAAAATTGTTCATATTAATTTGTAATTTCAGATTATTCAATTCTTGATCTTATATTATACCAATTAAATCAGATAATATTTTAACCAATTAATCAAAATATTTATTTTTAAAAATGTTTTTTAATTTATTTATTAAAATATCGAATATGATAATCTGATGAATCTAATAATTGTTTGATTGTGATAAAGCGTAAAAAACATCCGAAAAATCAAAAATTGAAACTTTACACTTATTAATCTTACCAAAGCCAAAACTTTTTTTTAAATAGAATAGTATCAAAATTACTAGATATTATAATATATAAAATTTAGAAATATTATATATAATAGATGAGATCATTTAATCAATCCATAATTGAATTTAAATAATTTATTTTAAAATTTATATTAAAACTAAATTTGATTAATCTTTAAAAAATTAATTTGCTTAGTTGTTAATTTCAGTTTATTCAATTTTCAATCTTATTGTAAAACTAAAATTGATTTTGATATAACAATTAAGTATAAGGACTATTTTGTAATAATTTTTAAGTCCCTAAGTCAAACTTTTGTTTTCAAGTCAAACCAAGAATTTTGAAATAAACTTTTTAAGTGTTTTTATACGAGGGTATCGATACCCTAAGAATAGGTATCGATACCACCTGGGTTTTTAAAGCATTGTTCTTGAGATCAAGAACAAGCATCGAAACATGGTTCGATACCTTTTCGTCACTGCCAACATCTGTTCCGAACCATGTACCAAACTACTTTGAAGGTTTTAATTAATTTTAAAATTATTTAAAATTATGACTCCAGGTATCGATACAGGTATCGATACACCCTTTAATCCCCAACGACTATTTTAGCATTAAATGAGTTGACCGTTGGTGGCAGTTAAGATTTTAATTTGTGGTTAGCCTGTTCCGAAACATGGTTCGATACCCAACCTTACAGTTTCAAAAAGGTATCGAAGCATGGTTCGATACCCCTTGTATTAAATGCACAACAGCTCTTTCTACTTTGGTCTGTTTCGAAACAGGTTCTTTGTGTTTCGATACTGCCTGCTGCAGAGTGCATTTATGGTGGGAAGATGAAGCTCCAACGGCATTATTTACATTCCCAACAACCACAACGGTTAGAAATCAATGAGAGGGTATAAAATGAAGCATTTTCAACAGCATTAAGGTCCATTGAACCTCAAGCAACATCCAAGCAATCAAATCCAACTCCCAAATACCTATTGCATATCTTTTGCTCCCAACTCTTATAATTTCTTTTTGATTCTTTGTAATTGAGTTTGAGGAGAGTTTAATTGTATTTGGGGCTTATCAATCTTGTGAGAGAAACATATTTGCCCATTTTTCTTCAATTTTAACCTTGTGAGGTTGAATTAATTCTTGGGTAGAAGAATTGATTCGAAATTGTAACGGTTATCACTTGAATCGAGAAAAAGGTCGAATTTAATAATTGGTTTCAAATCCTTAGTGGGAGCTAAGGTAGTGGATGTAGAGCTTGTTACGAAGCTTGAACCACTATAATTCTTTGTGTCCTTCATTTTCCATCTTTCACCGAAAAATCTTCCACTAAATTTTTAATTGTCAATTCACCCCCTCTTGGCCATCTTTCAAGATCGATCAACTCAACACTTATGTTGTATCAATTATATCGGATACTTAAAATATTTTTATTCGAGTAATAAATTTTTTATTTTGCTTATTAAAATATGAAATATGATAAATTTAATAAGAAAAAAAATCCTGAATCTTTATAAGGATTAATGGAATTTTTTAATTTGTATAACCGTGTCATTTGCGAGTGATTAAAATATTAACAATTCAAAAATTAAATTATTGAATTAAAAAAATTTAAACTTTAGTGACCAAAATATGAATTAGAGAAAAATTGATTAATGATTATTTTAGTTATATTTTTTATTAAGGAAAACCAAGTAACGACGACTTTTAATAGGATATAACAATATAGATTATATCAAACACGAACTAAAATTTAAGTGACCTTATCGAATGCAAACTAAAAATTAGGTGACATTGCTTAGTATTTTATAAGTACAAAGATTAAAATAAATCTACCTTAAAAGTTCAATGATTATTTAGATAGTTTACCTAAAACTTATTTTGTTAAAAAAAATATGTTTGAAATCATTGATTGGCCTAGTAGGCTCATCTTGCCCTATCTTGTACGGGTTCAAATCCTGGTATAGGAAAAAAATAACAATCTCTCTACTTAATCAAAAAAAATGTCTAATAAAATTTATTAATTTTTTAATAAAATAATTTAAGTAAAGTAATTTTAAAACGTAAGAGATAAATTTTCTGAGACAATAAAGTATATCCATTTTATTGTTAAGTGCCAAGCGTTCAATCCAGTTCTGTACAAAATCCAACCACGAGAGAGAATTACAAAGCACATAGTTCTTATCCGACTAAGAAAGCACAGTTGTTTACTCTAACTGAACATGGAAAGAGAAGATCCCTATGCTGTACAGAAATGTAAAAAACAAGAAAAATGGAAACACAAAAATTAGAGTTCTTTCCTGCAACTTCTTGACACTGTTAGGCTTCTTAACCTGTCATGGATGCGGCAGCTTTTATATGAACACTGAGCATATATATGGATGGCTTGAAGAATCCCTGAACAGGTGAACTTGATCAAACATAACATGGCAGGTTGAAACCTGTGGCTTGGCTGGTTGGCAAAGGTGATATATTCAGATCTCGACGAATGATGTCCCGGCGTACGAATCTTTTTACAGTAATGCAGAACCAGGCCTCGGCAGTTTATTCGTCGTGGTTTTGTATCCAACATCTCCTGATAAAACCTGGGTCCCTGAGATACAACCATATATATAGCCTGTCATTTCACTAGTTAAAAGAAAGAAAGCCGAGCATCAATTTCATCATTTTTAGGCAAAGAATAATCAATTCTTCGAAACTATCATCGTGTTTTTGAGTGTTTCTTTCCTTTTTCTAAGCATGTTAAATAAATTGTACTCTCAGCAGCTTCTGGTTTGGTTCAATGGATCATAATCATAGGCGTCTCCAGCTTTGACGAAGCGTCCCTTCACTCGCTTTCTCACATCAGCCCTTGCTTTACGAGACACATATCTCACTTGCTTCTCGAACCTATCATGCAAGTGCAACAAGGGTGAAAATGTTTAACATATTAATTCCTCCAACAAGTGGAGGGTTGCAATCAAGATTACCAGTAAAAATAAAACGTTAAGACAGAAAGTAAAGATTCCACATGATTTCCCGAATCGATTATTGATAAAATATACACAGATGCAGACAACCCATCTTTCCTTGCAGGAGAAACACCACAATGAAGTAAACTCCTTCAATGACAAGAATGGTAACAGAAGTGCAAAACTTATAGAGGAAGTCCATAAGAAGAAAAAGTAGAAAGGACAAGGGAGGAAGAACTCGAGGCATGATTGTCTAGTTAGTAAACCATATGGTAAATCAATCCAAAACTAAACATTCAGAAGCAGGAGAGGAATTAGAAGGAAGAACATCTACGTTCCAGAATTTTGTTAAGCAAGAAGCACTAAAAGCACAAATGTAGATTTTATGTAGTTTATTAGTGTACACTTACTTCCGTGTCTTCTTCTTTTCTTTGTAACGCAAGACAGCATTGCTTCGAGTTGTTGATGGGAAGGAGTTCTCAGTACATGGAGGACACCAAGGAGGCTCTCCCATGAGAAGCACTGATGAAGCCCCACAATCTTGATAGTCTCCAGCACCGCTCTCTCCGGTAAGGCCAGAAAATGAGAGGCTTGAATGAGCATGCCTAGCCTTAAAACACAGAATTGAATCGGTTTTATTGCTCATCATGGAATCAGCAGATGCTGCATTGCTACATGCTGGCTGGATTGCATTGACCATCCCAACAGAGGAGCCCTGGACAAGGATGTTCCAATCATAAGAACATTTTCCAAGTAAAACTTGAAACTCTAAGGGCATTATGACAGATTCTTTACAGTATGACTCCTAATGATGATAAAACAAACATAATATTCAAGCAGATTAAAGTGCCGATGTTCATAAGTAAAATGTTAAGGTGTACATGTTTTAATAATCAAGAACACTGAAAGATCAAGTACCAGTATATTTACAAACTTGTGGAATCCTTAATCTCATCATCACTAATGGCTATATAATCAACACTTTCGAAAGTGGAATATTTTCATGAAAGTGGAAGGTTGCTTTCGTACATTGGTCATGTCTGAAAATCAAGGTTATTGTTTTCTTCCGGAAACGACTGAACCAAGTATCATTATTCAAAACGAAGACACCGCAAATGGAGGACATTAAACTTCATTTGGAAATACCAGTCATGTCCAAAATGAAAAAATTGCTTTGAGTAACAGAATGGAGAATCTATTACGAACTGTATTGAAATTGTACTATGCCCACAGCTAGAATTCATCAAATTAAAACTTCTCACAATTATCAATTTTTCCCTATTTTAGTTTGACAAGGAACGCTTATATTTACACACACAAAAAAAATGTCATAGCTGAAATGACAATCGAAGCATAAAATCTGGAAGGATGACAATACAGATACCACAAGGGAAGAATAAAAGGAATTAACAAACCTCAAGTGCCACTTCACAGTTAGAATCAGCAGCAGATGTTTCGTTTGTTCCAAATAAGCTATCAATTCCACCATTCTCTAGAAGTTCTTCTGAATGATCGAGATTTACCCCAAAGAGTTCTTCAAAGTTTTCAAGATTCAAATCAACTCCATCCATGTTGAAGTCGCCATACAGATCATCCTCACCAAGTCTAGTACATTTTGTTTGAGGGCAGAATAACTGCAAATTAATAAATTACGAATTAATAAAGGTTCCAAAAAGGAACATATTATCTCTACTAAAAATTAAAGAAACCTACAGAAATTTTCATGAATGTGTTAGAAATGAACTTGAGACATTTAATGCTAAATTTTATAAAATTACGAAATACAAATAACAAGAGTTTATCCTGACGTTAAAAGAAAATTTTGATAACTTCCAACAAAATCATCAACCAACTTCCTGATTTCTTGTTTCCTCACTTTCAAGCTGGCCTTTTCCCTCTCAATTAAAAAAATGTAAAACTTCAACACTGTAGATGGTGGCATGAGCTAGAGGCAGAAAGAAATTCACATGGGACAAATAATAGAGATCTAGATTCCTACCATGAAAACTTGGAAAAAAAAATAGGAATAAGATGAAAAATATAACTGACTACGGGGTTACTGATTTAGTAATTTTACTTCGAAGGCCTTACTGAACAGTTATCTGTATACAAAAACTTGAGTTACATTTTGGCCAAGAAGTAAAAGTATCAAGAGAGGCTACTAGAAAAAACAAGATATACTGTAGGTTGAGTGAAGGATTGGAATCTCTTACATTTAAATAAAAATCCAATCAAGATCAAATAATAATATATTCTGGATGGACCTTTAATTCCATCATAAAATGTAACCATGAATGAAAAGCAAGGAATGGAAACTGACATATAGTTCTTCTGCATAAGAAACTAATCAGAAAAGAAGGTTGTCACTTTAGCCTCAAGCTGGTTGTCTGGTCAGAAGGTGCAGTTATCACTGAACACTCACCAGTAATAAGTTCTTCAGTATTAAGTGCAGATTGCAAGAAGCATTTGCAAATTAAGACCCACTCTCCAAAAGCTTATCATAGTTCTTTAATATTTGTCCCATGAAAGCATCTCAAGAATAGTGGTGCATCTAAGTTTTCAAAAATATTCAAAGTTCATCATTTACCTTGGGCTGAGAGGCATCTATTGATCCGGCTGGCTGATCCATAAGTTGTGTCACAGATCTGATTTCAGGAATTGAAGTCCCACCCCAGCCATTTCCCATATTCACATTGTGATCACGATTAAGTTCAGCGACACCAGCACCATTCTGGCAAATGGTGTTTTCTGCATGTCCCCAGGAAGCACTCTCTATGTTCTCAGAGATGCTCATCAGACCTAGTTCCTGCTCACAAGTAGATCCACCTGCTGAAGTGGATTGTGAAAAAAATGACCATATGGAAGAAAGTTCCCCAGATGATGGGCAACCAGAGTAGCAATTTATTGTTTGCCTCTTATGTGTAGAATTTGAGGTTGAGGCATCATGACCCATCCAATCACAGTTCTGACAGAGGGAAACTTTTTCCTCAGCACATCTAACAAAAGCAGGCTGCGAGTTGCATCTTTCACATACCAATGTTCTCAAATGGCGTTTTGACAATGCATTAGCAGAATGGACATTTCGATCGCATGATAAACATAAACAGGCAGCATCAGACCGGCAATATACCATCGACGGTTGACCCCCACAAAAATCACAAATGTAACCCATTTTTCAAATCAGACAGCAACTGACCAAAACCTAAAATTTATCTCCAAAATTTACAGACTTCAAAGCAAACTATATCAAGCAGGGCAAGTAACTTCTCAAATGACCCCAAACTGCTATTTCTCTGTGCCCTTCAATAGCTGTCATATAAAGAGGGAGGGAAATATTACAGTTCATATTTGATATAAAAGCAAGCTAGTCAATATCTACCGACAATATGGATACAATAGTGATATAGCAAAGGGTTCAAAATTCAAATCCTATTACTCTAGAAGTCCTTTTAATTATCCAATAATTCGCATGATCAGCACTGTGTCACTATTTTTCTCTATAATTACAGCCAAAAATTAAACAGTTCCAAGGACGCAGAAATAAACAGAAATGATAAATTATCTCTACATTTCTCAGACTCATCATTTTTCATGAAGATGTAGTCGTGAAAAACACTAGGAAACCTGGATATGACCTCCAAGCAGTGACAGAGCTATTAAGGGGGTGGGGGCAATTGTTTTAAAAATTGTTTTATTTCTAAATTTATCCCTCAAACATTTATGTTTTTGCCACATAATCCCATATCCTGACTCCGCCCCTGCCTGTATTCGATACATCCGCGATGCACCAAAGTCGAGTAACATAGAATTATTGTCAATAAGAGAATAAGTTAATATGCAAAACACATACACACACTCAAAAACAGAATAAGTAGAACAGAGAAAATACCTCATTAAATTTTAAAGTCATCATGACTACTAAAACAGTCGAAATAAAATATGAACAAAATGAAGCTAGTTTTAATATTAATATAAAAACGAAAAGGCAGGAGAGTAAGCATCACAAGAAACTAACTACAAGCAAAACTAATTCCATTCCAGGACATGTAAAATTAAATAACCAAAACATAAATCAAAGGAAAATTCAAAACTTTAAACCAAAGACTGAAGTCCATAATCAGAGAAAAACTACACAAACAAATAAATTAAACCGAAAAAACAAAACAGATGATCCATTAACAAACGAGCAAACCCATAAACAATAACAAATAAAAAAAAAGTAAATCTAAAACCCAGAAATAAAATCAAAACTAAGTGAATGAAAAGAAAAAGACCTAGAAAGGAAAATCAAATTAAAAGCTTAATAAAGCAAGAATTAGAAAATTACCTTGAGAAATAAAAAAGATGACAAGATCGGTTACTAGCTGTGATATTGAAATAGAAATTTTATTTTAAAGAAAAACAACCACAACGAGAAACCCTAGAACAAAGAGATTTCTAGAATTTCTCTCTTTCCTTCTTCTTTTGCTCTGTTTTGAGAATTTTTCTTCTTCTTTTTGCTCTGTTTTCTTTCCTCTGTTTTGAGTTTCTTCAAGGAATCGATAGAAATTGGTGGGTGTACAGGGGAAATGATGATTAGGCTAAAAGTGCAAAAAGATAGAAAATTAAATATTAAAAATATATACTTATAATAATTAAGAGAATATAAGTGATTGAAAAGGGTAAAATGGGAAAGTAATGCTGATTGGGAGTTCATCCTTTTCAATCTTCAACCAAAAAGTTAGGCGGTCATTTCTTTGGCCACTGCTAACAAAATCCAGAAATTAAAAACCGATCAATTATTTTGATGATTTACGGTTAAGTTTAAAAATTATGATTAATTAAATTTGAATTTAGATTTATTTATAATTATAATAATTTTATTAAATATGATATTTTTAAGGAAAATTCATACATTGAGAGGCTAATAAAGAACCTATTTAACCCTAAATAAAAAAATTCATGTATAACATGAAAAAAGGAGTGCAACGCGTATTTATTCTCTCTCATAAAAATATCACATAAGATTTTTGAATCTTCATTACTCAATATTGAATACAATCTTTAAATGTTAAAGTAGATTATGCACTAGTGGATAAATCTTCCAAATTATTGCTTGAAATAATTCATCGAATACTATTCTTTTTAAGATCATGAGGGACGGAACTTTAAAGAGATATGTTTCATTTTATCACATTTGATTTATCCACCCTGTGATATAAATTTTGCATTATCTCTACACAAGATAGCTTGCATCTTATCTTGTGAAAACAATTCACATATCTTCTGAATATATTTATCCATACACATATTTCGGCTTTGCCTCAAGCATAATAATTCTTTAAAGGTAATGGTTTCATAGTACTTAAATAACATTTCTAGACTAGCTAAGATACGATGCTTCCAGATCAATTAATGTATATATGATGCTTTTACACCAAGAATATCGTCACTCTTTTCTTGAGATGGAATGAATCTTTGTTTACATTAAGAGACCTAGTAACCATAAGGGTGATCAATAAATATGCGTTATGCATATAAAATCTCTTTAAACATTTTTCTTTGTATGTTGATTGAAGTACAAGGATTCCATTGTTAAGGAGATCTCTCCATGAGTCTTAATGATATTCAAATCATTGACATACACAACAATAACAAATTCAGAGCTAAACCTCTTAATAAAAATACTCTGGGAAATTAAATAATTCTTATAGTTTTCTGTTAATAAGTATTCAATGAGGCAATTATATCAAATACGCCTAAATTGTTTCAAGCCATAAAAAATATATTCAATATGATTGAATAATGTTTTCGAGAACTACTTTTAGTAATCAAAATCTTTCTGGAAGCTTCATGTAAATATTACTATCAAGAGGCTTATACAAATAAGATGTAACAACATCCATTAGGCGAAAACTGAGTAATTTTATTTATTGTCAAACTGATCAAAATCTAAAAATAGTTGCACCCACCATCGAGGAATATACTTTCCTCATAGTCAATTTCAAGTCTTTGTGAGAATCCTTGTGCAACCAAATGAATTTATATCTCGTGATTTTTCATTTTGATTTCTTTTCTCACAAAGGCTCATTTATATCCATGAGCTTTACACATTTCAATGTACGGACTATAAGTCTAAATACTTTTCTTTTCAAAAGATATTTTACTTTCGCCTCAATTGTCTCTTTTCACGTTAGCCAATAATTTCTTTGTTTATATTACCCAATTAACAATGATTCATGATCCATATTATCTAATAAAATCTCTAGTGCTATATTACATGTAAATATATTATTAACGTCGATTTAATTTGAGTTTTACTTATTTCCAGACATGACATAATCTATTGAGTCTCTTTATTATCAGGTACCTGAGTCATGTCAATGTCTCTTTTGGAAACTTTTTAATCTCTTCTAGAGATTTTCATAATTCATTGATTATTCGATCAGGCCATCATAAAATATAGATCCTTTTCTTTTTCGAGGATTTTTATCTTTACAACCTACTTGTCTTTAAAAATTTAATCCTCATATGCGACATTGTTAAACCAATCAACAATGTTCTTTAAAAAGAACTTCCTTTGAGACCAGTAGCATCGCAGAACGAGATGTCCAACCAATATAATTAAACCAACATAACAAAGAACATATTAATTAATTAAAATTTTAATATTTGTTACAATATTATGTAATACTTAAAACATAATTAAAAGCACAAACTTTCATCATCAAAATAAACAAATATTGGTCATAATTAAAGACAAAAAATCTCAAATTAAATAGATACAAAACACTATCCGCATATGTCATTGTATTTTAGATACATGATAATTCCACGCTTTGAACAACCATCCCTTAATTTGAGAATAATTAATTATCCATTATATTGATATAAATAAGTAAAACATACTTTTCAAGCTAAGTTGATTATATGGTAAATTTAGTCACCAATATCTTGTTAAAATCTTTTTCGAGAATTGTTGACAAGAACCGTGGTAATTGAGCCACTCTATCACTATATAAACACCAAATAACCAATGATTTTTTTTCAAAAATTAAAAATCAAGTTAAAGATCAAGAGAGAAAAATAACCGATAATTAAAATACAATAAGGAGAGAAGAACTTATCTTTGATTCATGCTAGTAACAAATTCTTTTCAATAACTCCTTTAAGATTCGAAAGACAAACACCTCCGTTGGTTAGAGTTTCATGTTGATAACGTGTTATGAATAAATTAAAGAATAAGAACAAAATAAATGAATAAAGATGAGAGACAAAAAGAGAGAGATTTGTATTATATTCTCAAAGTATAGGTGTGTACAATATTGTCTAATAGTCTATATTTATAGGCATAAAATTGAAACTCTAATTCTAATTGGTATTAAACCCAGAGCCGGCTCTGAGGGGTGGGCAATAAGGGCGATCGCCCAGGGCCCACCCCTATTCAGGGCCCCAAATTTTATTTTTTATTAAATATATTTAATTTTAATTTTTAATATTTATTATTATGAATTAATTATTTTTTAATACTTATTATTATACGAGTTCAATTTTAGTAATTATTATTATGGTTTTATTTTTTTTCAATAGTTGTATTAGGTCTACTCTTAAAATTTATTTTTTACTATTTTTTATTATGATTCTTAAATCCTAATTTTTTGCAATACTTGTTGTTAGGGGCCTATCTTTTACTAAACTTATTATTAGGGGTACTCTAAAAAAAATATTTTTTTAATATTTATTAGTATATACTATTAAAATTTATTTATTTTCTTTATTTGTTATTATAGTTGCGATTTTTTCTAACACTTATTATTAAGAGTCTAATTTTAAAATTTATTTTTTGATATTTATTGTAAGAAATCTATTTTTAATATATTTGTTATTAGGGTCTAATTTTTTTAATACTTATATAAGAGGTCTATTTTTTCAATAATTATTAATAGGACCATAGATTTTCAATATTTGTTATTAGAGATTAGGTTTTTCACAATATTTGATATTAGATGTTTACTCTTAAAATTTATTTTCCTCGTATTTATTATTAATGATTAATTTTTTTATCAATATTTATTATTAGGGGCCTAATTCTTTTCTAATATTTGTTAATATGCATATAATTAATTTAATTATTATAATTTTTATTAAAAAATTATTTTTTAATATTTATTATTAAAGACCTATTTTTTTATGTTTGCCCTAGGGCCACTAAAATCTCAGGAACAACTTTGATTAAACCCTAATAATAAAATCCATTAAAATTGATTTAATATATGGATATCCACCATAAATAAAAATATTCATAAAACCATGATAATTATAAAACTCAACCGTAGATGACCAAACACGAGAATACTCAAAATATATATAGAACAATATAAAACAAATCTAAAAAACATTGTTTTCCATGCACTATAACTCACGTCTAGCAACCAAGCTCGTTAGTCGTTAGGTTCTCTAACTTAGAGGCGCAGGTGTTGCTCAACCCCTCGCACCAACTGAATTTGTTTTTGCCACGACTCCAATTTTAGGTGGCTCGACGTTTTTTCTTTAAAGTAAAATAATAGTCTTTATCAATCTTTTTAAAGGTGTAATTAGATCACTTAAAAACAGGTCATTTTAATAAAATCTTTTTGTTTTATTAAAATAACAATTTTAGTCTGCGAAAACACAAAAATAGATTCGGGAGTTGGTTACTTGTGAAAAAATGTTAACACCCCCACAACGCCCAAAAATTGGGGTACCTAGCCGATTGAAAACGTTTTAATGTCGAAATTTACACGTTTATATAAAATTTAAGTTATTTTCCATTTATGAATATAATTTCATTTTAACGGTCTCACCTCCAAAAGAGTCAACTTTAATCACCACTAATATTTCTAGCGTTAACCCGTTATCTCTCTTTGATAAAAGACCACATTAATTAAGTTTCATTTTTTTAATCAAGCAAGCAAAGAAATTTATTTTATCTATTATGGTTGAAGTATTATTAAGTGTGTTTTCTGAATTTGGTGTGGAGATAATTTTTCATTAAACTATAGAAACTAAACTTAGAGGTTTTACCTAATCTAATTTTTTTTAAAAAAAAATTAAAAATGATAAAATGAGTTATTTAAAACTTTAAAATATAAAGAAAAAATCATTGACATGATTAAAAATAAATAAAAAACTATAATTTAAATTTAAAAATATTTATAAAGATTTTATGAAAAAATGTTAAAAAAAAAAACCTACATAGCCCATTTTTTAAATAAAAATTTAGATATAAAGCCCATAAAAATTTTACTCTATTTTTTATCTTAAAACAAAGATCAAACCCACTACTTTGTAGAGTTCATCAATCGTTTATAAGGAAAATAAAATATGAAGAATAAGGGATTTTATAACTTAAAAAATAAAAAAATTACTACTATTATAATTATTTCAAAATAAAATAGATAAATAAAGAATGAACAATCAACAGTAAAATACTTAAAAAATATTTTTCTTATTGTATTTAACTTGAAATTTCGATACAAACTTGAGAGCTCTTAAATTTTCAGATGCTTGTACTGTGTTACAAGAGAGTAGTGGAAAAAAATTGTGTTGTGAATGAGTTATGGTCGAGGTTTGTGTATTACAAGTGAAGGGGAGGGGTTTATATAATTGTTTTCAACCCACGAATACATAGAAAATAATCAAAATTATTATACACAATCACTGATTTTTAGGTAAAAAAATCGTTCAAAATAATTTTGATTTGATTCCTCTCCAAATTTGATAGAATCTGTCCAAATTTAAATGATATTCTTCCCTTTTACATCTTTGACTGATTTTAAATGATCCGAAAATGATTTTTCTTGATTTTTTTCTTATCCAAATTGTCACAAATTTTCTATTATTTGATTGTGATTTGAAACTATTTTTGAATAATTTCTTTCATATTTTTCATCATATTCGACTTAGAATAAAAGATCAGTGACAAGGGTTTTGAATTGACATCATTACATTGACTTAACAATTGCCATCAATGAAACTAGTGAACGCCTAACTCTACCATTACATGAACAATCACATTTTTCTTCAACAGCTTTGACCATAATAAAATTATCCTTAAACACCACGAGACTGAAATAAAAAAAAATGAAGATCATGTACTCGCTCCTATAACAAGATTTTTCTATCCATTGTGCATGAAATGTATGCACACATTATGTAATGTCAATTTTCTTTTATGTGTCACGGGATTATTATCCTCTTTCTAAAAAACATGTTTGATAGGATGTGCAGCACCACCGTTTATATATTCCAAGACTCCCCTTTTCCTTTCCGACGTAGGATTAATGTTTTTTTGCCTATTTTCAAGTGTAACATTCTCTCCCACTCAACCTCGTGACGCCCTCGTCACGAGCTTCCGCTATCGTGATTGGCTTCTTGTCACGGTTATTCACCCTGCCTACCCCTCTCATGGGCGCTCGGTGTGAAATCGGGCAGTCAAAGGGTCGCTATGATACCACTTGCCACAGTGACATTACCCTCTTTCTAAAATATTTTAATGTCACGCCTGAAAATAGGCAAAGAGCATTAATCCTACATCGGAAAGAAAAATAAGATCTTGGGATATATAAGATATTATATATACACGGTGGCGCTGCATATCCTATTAGATATGTCTTTTAGGAAGAGGGTAATGGCCCGTGACATATGCATGTACCTCTATTTCCATCTAACACTTGTGTTGTCGAAATAGTTTATGTACAACCTTCTTTGTCGAAGAACCCAAACTTTATACATTATACGATATTATACTCATAACTCTAAATAATCCTTATGATCCCCATTATTGAACAATCTCGTCGATGCATCTAAGAGTTTACCACACTTTACAGTCATACGAGCATCCTTCGATAGTTCATTGAAGTTAAATCAACTAAACATTGAATGAGTTATTAAAAATCTTATAGAATTGAATGGAACCATATATATTCATAATCATAGCTTTTCCTTCTTATATTATTTTTAATATAGATTTATATTAAAATTAATTAATGTTTTTATATTAAAGAGATGTATAATTGTTTAAGAGTGGATTACGTGTGTAAATCTAAGAGTGGGCCTAATATTTTAGAGGGATTTAATTAAAGTATTGACCTAAAATAGGCTTCTATAAAATAAAATATCTTTCTATAAACTATAAAGGATGGGGATGATGGTTTACACCAAGGGATAGTCGATTAAACTAAATCAATTTAATAAAAAAAAATCATTTTACACAAATATTGCAATTGACTTTTTTATTTTAGAAAATGTGATACATGTTTTTTTAGAAATAAAGTAAAAGTCACAGTGTACCAAGGTTTTGAATTTATTGTTAAAAGATGGATTGTCTTCAATCCAACTTTATTCTTTTTTATTTTTAATTAGAAAAATAAAAAGCGATGTATTAGAGTTCCGACTTTATTTACCTGTTATTTTCTCATTGACTCACTGTCAACAAACAAGTTGAAATATATAATTTTTTATTGAAAATAATTCGATCAATGTTTAAATACGAATTGTCTTGTTATGTATAGTAATATCTCATTGCATTACATATGCCACCTAGGAGTTTATTCAATTCTATGACTAAACTAGGGTTCATCATGTCTCATTACATTGCATATATCACCTAGGAATTTATTATTGTGTATGTATGACTTGCAACTAACCATCTATACATAGCTCTCTATGGCTCCTACCTCAACATTTTGACCCCTATTGATATAAGCTTGTCTAGTATCAGACTTGTATATTCATCGGTAAGGAAGATAATGACCTTGAAACTGTTGAATTCTAGCTTGACAACAACATCTTAAGAAGTTTGGCTTTGAGTTTCTCAAACAATGGTGCGCAATCTTTCTCGATCAACTTCCTAGTCACAAGAGGCATATCAAGGTATCTGACAGACAATTTTCTTGTTTTAAAATTGGTATCTTGCTGTCGGGTATCCTGCAAAAAAATAATTTAGTTTTTGTTACATTTAGCTTAAGTCCAAACATTGAGTAGAAGTACTCCAATATACTTAGAATCCCAAAACTGAATCATTGTCCCCTTACAGAATATTAGTAGATTATCGGTAAATGAAAGATGAATCAGAGCAATTTTCTTATATTTTGGGTGATACTTGAAGATGCCCTTCGTGATTAAGGTATTCAATAGAGGTAAGAGACTGTTCATTACTAGTACAAAGAGATAAAAGGGCAAAGGGTCATCCTATCAGATCTCCTTCCCTCGTTGAAGAATCTCCTCAAACTACCGTTAGGGTGAACGTTCGGGCGAGTTGAGTCGAATTAAAAAATTTCGAGTTATTCGAGTTGAGTCAACATATTTTACAATTTGAACTCTTTTTGAAATTTTTTCGATTCGAGTCGGTTTTTGCGAGTTCGAGTCGATTCGATTTTTCGAGTTTATGTATAAATTTTAATTACACTATGTATAATATTATTGTACATTTTGATTTTAATTTAAATGACCCTATCTTTATATCTACATACATATTTTTTCATATTATTTTTATATGTATAAATAAGATTTTAAATTATTATTATTATTATTATTATTATTATTATTATTATTATTATTATTATTATTATTATCATCATCATCATCACCATCATCATCTACCTTAGTATGAATATGTTGTTTCATTAAATTACTAAGTCTCGTTAAAAACTTTTTTCTTATCTATAAAAGGTCAAAACGAGATAAAAACAATAATAAATTAAATAAAATAATACAAATATATAAATTAAAAAATATAAAATATAAAATAATTTAAATAATATAAATAAAAATTGTATTAAATAAAATAAAAAATAAATATGGAAAGTGATCATATTGTAAAGAAATGAAAATTAAAAGGTAGAATTAATAAAAAAGAGAAGATATGACTGAAATAAAACTGAAAATAAAACTACAGTGACTAAATGTGTAATTAGACCCTGGAAATTTTCGATTTTTCAATTTTTCGAGTAACTCAAACTTTGAAAATTTGAACTTGACTCGAAATCGAAACTTTTTCGAGTTATTCGATTCGACTCAAATAACTTGAAATTGAAAAAAAATGGATTTTTTCGATTGGAGTCGAGTTTTGCTCACCCCTAACTACCATCGAAAGAAACATAAAAGCTTTATGAAAATCTCTTTTGAGGGTACATCTTGGGCAGAGGTTTTCCCGTGAGTAACTCTACACAAGTTATTCGAGTTGAATCGAGTTATTTGAGTCGACTAAAAAAATAATTTTTTTTTAATTTTAAGTTATTCGAGTCGACTAAAATAATTTTTAACGAGACACATTATTTAATGAAGTGACATATTCATACTTAAATATTTGATGATAACAACAACAACAACAACAACAACAACAATAATAATAATAATTCAAAATTTTATTTACACAAATAAAAAATAATATGAAAAATATGTATGTAGATATAAAGAGAAAATCATTTAAATTTGAATCAAAATAAGATATAGTATTATAAATAGTATAATTAAAATTTATACATAAACTCAAAAAATCGAATTGAACTAGACTTGAACTTGCTAAAACCGACTCGAATAAAAAAAAAATCAAAAATACTCAAGTTGTAAAATATGATGACTCAACTCAAATAACTAAAAAAAATTTTACTCGAACGCTCATTCCTATACACATGTTCTTGAACAAGAAAAGTGTTACCAATGATACTTTCCCTCGTAAAAAAACAGGCACATTGGGTGCAATCATAGTACGAAAGAACATGAATGAACCCAAAATTTTATATAAAGGGTATAAATTATTAACAATGTATATTATAAATGTAAGGAGCATAAAATTACATGAATTTAAACGGTCAAAATTAGATTATCAATAAAAAATATAAAAAAAAAAAATTTAGCAGGTATAACTGCACCCAACACGTCTATATTCATCCCTAAGAAAGAAATTAGGTTCAAGCCTCTCGACAAATATCTTAGTAATAATTTTGTAAACAGCTGTGCAACAAAATATTGATCGAAAATCTTTAGCTTTGTCTGCATTTGAAGCTTTAGGAATCAAGGAAATGGTCGCGACCTTAAAAGCTGGCAACATGTATGTTTAGGGTTTGTGAAATGGAAAGTTCATATGACAGTGATTGTGGAATTGGTAAAGATTATAATCACCACCGTTCTTCCATCACACATCAATCAGTACCTAATATGAAAGTTGGGCCCAAATGTAATATAAATGCAGAATCAGATTTTTTAGATGCTTCAATAATCTATTTTCATTAATATACATGGGTTAAGATACTTGTAAATTTTTTAAATTTTAATTTTTTAAAAATAATTCGGTTCGTAACATTATCGACTTTTTTTATTCGGCTCAAATCAATCTATAATATTAACGTTTTCCCTTAAAGTCGATACGTAATATCGACGACGTCTTTTAGTATCGTAACAATCACTATAAATTATAAAATATAATATAAAAGACTTGTATCATAAAATAAAAAAATCAATCATAATATTAAAAAAGTTTCGTTAAATATATATCATTTAAAGTTTTTATTTGAGAAAATATGGTGTTTGAAGTTTATTCTAGAATCTAGGTTAAAAGCTATAGTACAGGTAGGAGAATATCAGCTGCACATGGCGACTTGAGGAGAGAACGCTATGCATAAGTGTCGTTCTCTATTTTTTTAATATTTTTTTTAAATTTAAAAGAAGAATATCACTTGTATATGACGTTCTTTTATATACATTATAAAAATTATCTTAAATTCTTAAATATAGATGAAAATCATTTATATTTTAAAATAAAAATTTTGAATCAGATTATTCTCAAATTTTCTACCATTAAAAGGAAGTTTAAACGCACAATATTCTTAAATATAAAGATGATGATGGTAGTGGTGGTGCAATAAAACATTGGTCAAAAGCTTTTGTAATGAATCCGAGTGTGTGACAAATGAACATCAATTACAAGAACATGGGACATATACAGCTCTGACAGAATGAAACCTTTTTTTTCACATTTTTTTATTTTATTTTTCTGATAAGACTTTTTTACAAGTTGGTGACAGAATAATCAGACAGGTCATTGTTTAGTGCAGGTAATTCTACTGTGTTAAACATAATTGCATGATCAAACAAGAATTAAATGTTATGTTCTACTTCTATACTTGTTGGAATCTTATCTGATATGTTAATATAAAAAAAATTAGTTAAAGCTTAAAGCTTTGGTGATATAAAGTAACTATAGTTAAGGTGGATTAGAGTCCGGAAAAACCGGATGCTAACCACAGTATGTTCCTTAAGAGTTAAGGGTTGGGGGTTGCTATATCAGGAGAGAATGGAAGAATGGTGGAGCAGCCATTACCAAACTTTTAAAACCCTACTTTTTTTTTTTTGTTTAAAACCCAGTTTTTCTTTCTCTATGTTTCATTGATCCATTGAAAAAATATATCGTGTTTTAGCTATTGTTCTTGGTGCCTTCTACAGAGTAAAGTTGTAAGTTTTGTTTCTTTGCTAAACAACCTTTGATGGGAATTTCTGATTATGCATGTAAATATCAGATCTAATATCACTTTGCTGATGCATTTTCTTTGTCATCCAATTCTGGGTCTTGTTTATTGTTTATTTTGATTGGGGGGTTTATTATTGAATTGGTAACTTTGATTACCAAGAAAGGGTTCATCATGGTTAGATCTTGATAATGGAATAGCATATAAAAAGTTTCAACAGCATTGATTTTTGTGGTTCCTTTTCAAATGAATTCTCATATGATGATTTTCTTTGGATGTGTTTCATAACATCACTTTCCTAATTGAATACTGGTTTTCTTGCAGATTACCAGGGCATGTGAAGGTTTTCTCCCTTTGATTTTAAGGTAATTTCCATAATCAATTATGGTTCTGGGTTTTATGTTTCTTAGTGATTAAATTGTTGATGTTGTGCCTTTTGCCTTGCATAATTTGATGTACTTTTGTTCTGTATTCTAATGGATGTCTGATGTGTTTCCAGGTCATATATTTCAGCTTTAGAGTAGCTGAGATTATCTTCTTGCATCTACCTTTCCATTATATCATCATTTTATTCATTTAAACTTAGCTTGATCTTGAATTTCTCGAATTGCACGTCTTTGTTTCGTCCCGAATCCGGCATAAAACTCCAATTTTGATACAGAAAATGGGTCTCTCAAGTCTCCCATCTCCATCAGAAGGAGTTCTATGTGTACTCTTGGTAAACACAGCTTCATCCATATCTATAGTTATAGGCATAATCCGATCAATCCTTCACATTGTTGGTATCCATCTCGTTCCTTCATCGCCATCTGTGGATTCTTTTGAATATCCCTCTGAATCATTTGAATTCTGCACTACGAATTCCGATAGTTACGTTGAGGAGTTCCGGAGTAGGACCCCGACAATAAGGTTTGATGCAGTGTGTAGCTGCAAGCGGTCTGACCACAAATGTCCGGTTTGCCTGACTCGATTTAAGCCAGAATCAGAGGTCAATCACTTGACCTGTGGCCATCTCTTTCACAAGGTGTGCTTGGAAGAGTGGTTGAGTTATCAGAAGATCACATGCCCGTCTTGCCGGACTCCTCTTCTGCCCGAACAGGAAGCTTCCTGCTTTTGGTGAGGATATTACAACCCTGATGAACAATTTTATTGTACATGTGTTTTATATGGATGGTATCTGTAGGCGAGTGTTTGTTGCCCGCAAGTTTTATCTTGATGTGGTGATGTGTTGTCGAATGTACATATTGTCAGGGTCTCTGGTGTTATATGCATCTCACTTGTTATTGCTCAAACTCTTCATATTTTTATACAATATCCGTATATGACACATATTCGAACATGGGTATTGGATATGAAGGTCTAAGATCGTTTCGATACATGGAAAAACTTTACCAAGTCTCGTTTAACATAGGTCATTTCTGTGTTGAGCTTCTGTAGTTGAGGATGTTTTTGTTTTTAGTGGTATGTGATAGATTGAAAAGAAAACTAGGGGGATGGTGTAACTAAAATCTACAAACAGGATCTTTGCCTGATGCTACAACAGGATGGTGTGGTGTAATATGTTGTTTTTTGACCAAAAACTAGGGAACCATCTTAGTTGTCTGGTATGAGTCAAAAGACATTGCCTTCAATCAGAGGTGACCATATTAGGGTCTTGTAGTTCTTGAAGCATACATGAGTAGACCCGGCAAACTTAATCCGACCGAAAACCAAATCGATTTATTTGAATTGAGATCCGATTGAATCTGAACAAGATGATCCTAACATGATCTGGAACCCGAATCGAAACCGAACCCGAAACCGATTTGAATTCTAGAAGAATCGATATAGACCTGTAATTGATTTGATCCGAATCGATCAGTTATTGACCTAAAGTACCGATCCGATATCCGAATTGACCCAAATTATCATATAATCGAATTAAAACCCGAATCAGACCCAAACCGACCCAACCTGAATTTAAACCGAATATAAACAAAACCGAAATAAATCAAACCGAAACAATCCAAACCAAACGACCCGTTTGTCACCTCTGTACATAGCAACACCTGCAGTTTGGCATCCGGTCATGTTCGAATTCTTCACTGCTAAATTTCATTCAACATGAAAGGAAAAAAAATACGATATAAATACGGACACAAACTTTGGCTATTTTAAGAATTTTTTATGTTTTAATGTTAAAAATTAAATTTTAAACTCTAACCTAAAAATTCTAATTACCTCTCTTTAATTCATTAAATTTTGACGTTAAACTTTAACTTTAATCACAGATCTAATATTTAGTGTAGGTACATCATCGAAAAGGAGGTTTCTACTCATATGGATACTAAATGAAATATTAAAAGGAATTGATTCAAATAGCAAGTAGTTTAGTTTTACTGAAGTAGGTCTCGAGTTAAAAGCATTATATATAAAAAAATTTTATTAAAAAAATTATCTATCAAAATTAATTGTGTAATATAAATTAATTTAAATTAATAAAAAAAACTCGGAAAATCAAAATGACTATAAAGAAACCATTTATTCTAGATCCTTGAAATAATTTTTATTAAAAGACTGACTAATTTTTCATTATTCCACCTGCTGTTCGTGGACACTGAAATATGCATTTAAAATTTGAGTTATTTAACTGACTATTCAATAATTTTATTTTTGTTAAAAGGTAAATGTTTGAAAATATTTTTTGTTTTCATTTACTAGTTTTATTTTAATATAAGTCTATCATGTACAATAAATACCATTAAGCGTTATTAGTATTAAATACTATTAAATATTATTAAATTAATTAATAAAAATTAAAAAAATTAAAGATTCAATATATGATCAATAATTATTTTAAAAAATAATTACATTAATTTTTATATATTAAAATTTTGAATTTTTAATATAGGTAAACTACATATTTAGTACCTCACCTATTTTTATATTTCTATTTTGGTATTCAAGCTTTTTTTTTTAACAAAACGATATCTAATGTCACGTATTGTTTCAATTTTGATACTTTAACTGTTAAAAATAAAAGAAAATGATGATATTGTTTAGTCAAATAACAATTTTAGTCAAATAACAATTTTAGTCCAAAATATAATCTATTTAAACATTTTTTAAATTTTTGGTTTAAAAATATAAATTTGTTCTTTCTTCTTCTCTCATTTTGAAGTATGAAAAACTAAATATCGAACACCTTCAATAATAAAAAAATAGAGGTATTAAGTATGTAGTTTATCCTTATTAAAAAATCAATAATTTAATATATTAAAAATAATTTAATTAAAAATTTTAAATAACTATTAATTATATGTTAAGCCCTTAAATTTTTTAATTTTTATTAATTAATTTAATGATATTAAACAATATTCAATATTAATGATGTTTAACGATATTCACGCCATAAATTTTTTTATTTATTTTATATAAATTGAATTTTAATTTCTTGTTTTGGTAACTGAAAAACGTATTTGGTAAATAGAAACAAAATTTTGTTTCCAAGTCCAACTAATTTTGTAAGTTTATAGGGCAAACTATAATATTGGTCACTTAATTATTATTGTTTTTTATTTTGATCATTATTTTTTTATAAAATTAATTATTATAATCATTTTTTATTTTTTTTCATTGTATGTTAATTTTGATTGTTAACTAACCAGAGATGATGACATGACCTGATATAATAATAATTTTTCGTAAAATTATATATTTTTATTATTTTTATCACAATCTGTCTACATATCATTTTTCTTTGATACAATAATATTTTTACTCCAAAATTTATACATTTTGTTAATTTTATCTTAATTTAAAATAATTTAATAAATAAATTTAATCATTCTTAATTAAAATTCAATTTAATTTTTTATGCTACTTTCAAAGCAAATGACCGATCAAATCAATAATTCATTAACTACATTCTGTTATAAAGTGATAATGACTTACTATTAAACTATTATTATATCAAAAAAGTAACATAAAAACAATATAACATTTTTGGATAAGAATAAGCAATTTAAGAAAAGAATAAAGATTAAAATAATAATTTTTAAATATTAAAAATTAAATTTGTTGAATTATTATAAATTAAGATTAAATTAATAAATTATATAAATTTTGGGATTTTAAATATTATTATATAATGAGAGTTTAAAAAAAACGATATGTTTCTAACAAAATAATCGAATAATTTTTTTATAATAATTTTTTAATTGAATGATATGTTTGTAACAAGATTAATACGTTTAAAATAATTTTTTAATTAAATGAGATGTTTATAACATTTTAAAAAATATATTTTTGTTATTTAAACTCATAGTTAAATGACCTTATATTTAAATTTACCTTAAAAAGACTTCATATATTTTAAAAAATATATTTTTTTCCAACCAAAACATAACAAGTGACTTTGATATTATCATTTTTATTTATTTTACTGAAAATAAAATATTTTAAAAAAAAAAATCTTAAAATTTTTCGAATCTTAAAATATAGTTCAAATCTCCAACCTATACCCTAAATTATTATTATTATTATTATTATTATTATTATCACTGTAGCAGTTCCGCCGAAACCCATCATAACATCCATTAATGTCGCTATTTATTTTTCTTAACCATTGATCATTATAATTATCGGTAAATGTGTCAATCAATTTTTTTACGAGTTTAATTTTTTTTCAACTTAAGTCGTTTGGCAACTTTTAGTGGCGAAAGTAGTGGGCATGTCTCAAAAAAGGTCACTGGTATTGAGCATACACGTTTGGAAGTCATAGCATAAACTTTGCAGCCTCAGTTTCACGGTTCGGTTCCAACACTAAAAATTTAAATCTTAAACTATAACCTTAATTTTTTAAGTGCGAGGAAATAGGGAGGATTCTTATTCCTTTACCTATGGTTAAAATTAGGTCATTACACATGTGTTGGTCAATCCTAAACACGAATGTGCATGTCTGCATGCAGAAAGAGATGCGTTCACTGCCTTAGGAGGTGATAACAAGTCCTTGTTTTCCTCTGATGAGAATGACAAGAAAATTATCTGCTGCTACCTCTGTTTTCTTGGCATCAGGAGGTGATGAAACAGAAGGCAAAACCTGAAAATCCAAAATCCTGGCCAAGATTTCTCCAAAGGGTTGACCAATTCATGTGTAATTACTTAAGTTCAGGGAAAAGGAGACGACTTGAAAGCTTGTGTAGTTCCATGAAAGTTTGGATTCTTTTGAGGGTTTCGTTTGTCAAAAAACAAACTATAATCCAACAGGGGCAGAACTGCCGGATCTTGTTCCCCAATGCTTTGCCTTTTGTATCAACCTACAGATTTTCATTTCCCCCAAACCTTTTAAATTATGGAGTCTTATGGACAGGAAAAAGAGAGGACCCCAGGTTTTCTGGTATTAGTGATTCACATGTGGCTGAATGATACAATAATCCAGGTCATGTCCCCCCATGAAAGGAACAGCACTTAACCTTAAACATCATTTGGTGTCTCAACTGATCAATCAACCAACACACCAAATTTCTATGTCGGATTTCTCATCTCATACTGTAATGGAGGGAAGTATAATTTGCCTTTTGGAAATGAAAGTATACTAATCTCTCGGTTAACTTCGATAAGAGATCGATTGCCTTGATAGTTAAGTTGGTAAAGCTGGACACTAAAAGATGACGCAAGGAAAATGGAAGCCAAGCCTCTGCTTTCATTTCATCAGTGGAAATATACATGTATTATCACGGATATATACATATACACACATATATGTATATATATACTAGAGGTAGTAAATAGCACCGGAAAGTTAAAAACTCTAATGAAACCTAATCCATCATTCTATTTTACTTTATTGATTCCCACTCTCTTGGATGGTGATCTCAAGTGGACACAACTTTCAATCATACCTCATGCCGATGGAATGTTAGCAGGCGTGCACGATGCAGCCCTATGTTGGATGCGGTTCATGCTGAGCTCCATACTCCTTTGAACCATGTCTTCAAGTAATCTCTTGGCAGTTTCAGCAGCTTTATCAGCTCCATCTACACGGGCAGCAATATCATAAACAATTTTCTCCATAACTGAGGAAGCCAATTTCTTTTGTTTAGGAGTGTCTCTAAGCAAATCCAAGAGAGTATGAGCTCTTTCTTGAGCTATGCTGGTTCCCTCTACGGTCAATCGTAGAAGCCCCGGGATCGCACCTTCATTAAGAATGAGTTCCCTGTATTTTTCTCGGCAACTTTGGCACAACGAAAGCAAAGCACCAACAGCATGTTGCATGCTTACATGAGAGCCATCTTCCACGGTCTCAACCAAGGTTAATATCCCACCATCTGTATCAGTCATTGCAATCCGCCCTTCTTCGGATTTAGAGAGGATTTCAAGTAGTGTGGTTGCTTTTTCAGCAAATTTTGAATATTTCTTGCATTCTTTGAGGAGGTTAATAAGAGGGGAAACTGCTTTAGCATCGAGAATTGGAATGGAATTCTCTTTGCAGGTAGATAGGTTGTGCAAGGCAGTGACAGCATCAACTTTTCCTTGAACGCTTCCCGAGCCAAGGATTTGAACCAAAAGAGGTGCAGCGCCAGAGGCGACAATTGTGGGCTTGTTAGGTGCAGCAGCTGAGAGTGTTAGTATTGCAGCCGTCGCCAATTCTCTCAAACCACTATTTTGCAATTTGAGAAGCTCTACAAGAGGAGGGACAGCCCCCGCTGTCACTATATCAACCTTATTTCTGGTAACATAAAACAGAAACAAATAAATAGACTGTATGTTTATATTTCAACATTAACAATTCAATTAACCGATAAAATAAGAGGACAGTGGCAACTAGAAATAGTAAAAAAGTACAGAATTTCCTAACTACATAAGGAAAATGATACAAGCAAAAGCATTTTGGAAATTGTATCAACATAATTTACATTTCTCAAACCATGAATCACTAATTTAAATTCTAGGCCTGGGCAGAATCATCAACATGCCAAAGAAAAGGGAAATTGTATTGCCGGAACCGAATGACAGTCTCACATCTAATCGAACTTTCGTAGACTATTTTAACTGAAATATGGTGTTCTACTTCAGATAGAAAACCTTAGGCACATATTTATGCTAAATCTATGCATCAAGAAGCCACCTTATCCAGGGATTCTCATCCAAAATATCCATTTTAATAATACCAATTATTTTATATGGACAAAGACCAATTAGAGATGCAATAAAATCCCTAAAAAAATCAGTAAGTTCCTCACAAAACTCAAACAATCATCCCATAGTCCAACACTCAAATTTATAGAAAACTATATTAGATAATTGGCTTAATAATTAACTCAAAGTACTAAAAGAATCCAACCCTATAGACCTTATCAATAACTTTAATCCAATTTTTGATCTAATAAAACTTTCAAATCAACCAACCAAACAATGGAAACAATAAGAAATTAACCAATAAGTTGTAAAAGATGGAACTTTAAAATAAATCCAAAGATTTAGTAACGACCTTTCATTCCTAACAGCAAGGTTGAGGAGAGCGAGAAGAGAAGCTTCACGCGCATCAAGATTAGTAGAGGAGAGCATTGAAACAAGTGGTTGAATAACCCCAGCAGCACCGAATTTCGAACGTGTCTTAACAGAAGATTTTCTAACGAGTTTCCTAATGTCTCTAGCAGCTTCAACCTTGGCCTGTAGATCTCCAGTTATGAGCTTCTGAGAAAGCTCGTGTATAAGGGCTTGTTTCTGGAGGTTCCAAGTCTCTTCTTCTTGGTCTTTGCCGGCGGTGGTCGTTGGGGTTGCCGGCGGTGTCTCCTCTTCTGCGTCGTGATTCATCTTTCCTTTTGGGTTCTTTCTCTAAAACACGAGCATATATATGTACTTATGATTAAAAAATGACATTTTTAAGGTTTATTTTTTTATTTTTTTTTATAATCGATTGATGAACCTTATATTAAAAAAATATATTAATTTCACATAATCAGTAACATAAGGTATTAATTAATTTTATTTAATATTTTCGAATATTTTATATTTTATTTTATTTTTTTAATAAATGATATCATATTATTCAACAAAGATTTATGAAAGGGATAACATTTTCTTGAGAAACACTGAAATCCAGTTCGAAGAATAGACATTTGAACGGACAGCACGAGTTACTCAAATTGCAGTATGATTACAAAGACGATTAACATAAGAGAAATTACAGAAAAAAAATAAAAAGAAATCTCAATGATGTCAGTCTCAATAGAAACCGGATTACATGAAAAAAAAAGAATTTAGAGGCTAATATAGGGCGTTTTCCAAAAGAAAACAGCCTACTATAAGGTTAAAAAGAAAATCAAGGGTTTTAAATAGTTAGATTTATCCAGATGATTAATAGTCGTTCAATTAAAAATTAAAAAAATAACATTTAAATGTCATTCGGTTAATTTTTAAATTTAAGGTAAAAAGGATAAAACATAGTAAGAATTTCGATACTTATCTTTTTTTCTTATAGTTTCCGTAGTGAATTATGCATATTTTGTAATAATTTATATACTTACAAAAATTCTCAAAATTTTTGTAATAAAGTAGGTTTTCTCGTAAGAAAATATGTATGTACATAAATATGCTTATCCTAAGTTCAGATCTTTTGAGATTAAATATCTCGTGTAAGAAAAACAGTACCTACCAGATTTATTACGTTTTGTGTAAGAAACTATGTATAATTTATAATAATTTATGTACCTATTAAAATTCTCATAGTTCTTGTAATAAATTAGGTTTTTTAGTAGAAAAATATGTATGCACATAAATGCTTACTCTAAGTTGAGCTTTTTTAAGTTTAAGTGATTTCGTGTAAGAAATTCGGTATCTACTGTTTTTATTACATTTTGTGTAAGAAACTATGTACAATTTGTAATAATTTATGTACTAACTAAAATTCTAATCGTTCTCGTAATAAACTATGTTTTCTTGTAGGAAAATATATATGTATATAACTACTTAGCCTAAGTTGAACTCTTTTGAGTTTGGGTGATCTCTTGTAATAAATACGGTAGCTACTGTTTTTATTACATTTTGTGTAAGAAACTATGTATAATTTGAAATAATTTATGCACCTACTAAAATTCTCACCGTTCTTGTAATACACTAGGTTTCCTTGTAGGAAAATATTTATTTACATAAATGCTTACCCTAAGTTGATCTTTTTGAGTTTGGGTGATTTCGTGTAAGAAATACAGTACCTACCATTTTTATTTCATTTTGTGTAAGAAACTATGTATAATTTGTAATAATTTATGTACATACTAAAACCCATATCGTTCTTGTAATAAACTATGTTTTCTTGTTGGAAAATATGTATGTACATAAATGCTTACCCTAAGTTATGTTTTTTATAGTTTGTATGATCTCATGTAAGAAATTTGGTACGTACCGTTTTTATTACGTTTATGTAAGAAAGTATTTATAATTTGTAATAATTTATTTACATATTAAAATTCTTACCTTTCATATATTAAATTAGCTTTTCTTTTAAGAAAATATGTATGTACATAAATACTTACGCTAAGTTGATCTCATTTGAGTTTGGGTGATCTCGTGTAAGAAATATGGTACCTACCGTTTTTATTATGTTTTGTATAAGAAACTATGTATAATTTGTAATAATTTATGTACCTACTAAAATTCTCTCCGTTCTTGTATTAAATTAGGTTTTCTTGTAGGAAAATTTGTATGTGCATAAATGCTTACCTTAAGTTGAGCTCTATTGAGTTTGAGTGATCTCGTGTAAGAAATACCGTACCTAATATTTTTATTACGTTTTGTGTAAGAAACTATGTATAATTTATAATAATTTATGTACCTACTATAATTCTTGTCTTTGTTATAATAAACTATGTTTTCTTGTAGGAAAATATGTATGTACATAAATTCTTACCCTAAGTTGAGCTCTTTTGAGTTTGTGTGATCTCGTGTAAGAAATTTGGTACTTACCGTTTTTATTACATTTTATGTAAGAAACTATGTATAATTTATAATAATTTCTCTACATACTAAAATTCTTATCGTTTTTATATTAAATAAGATTTATAGTAGTAAAATAGGTATATACGTAAATCTTTATATTATAATATTTTATGTATATACCATTTTTATTACAATTATTATAATTATTTATATACAAATCTCGTAAGAAATTATGTATAAATCTACTACTTGCTAAACAGATCAACCTCAAATTGACCTTAATTTAATGGTTCTACGCTATAATCACCCCTAATATATAAATAAATTTACTATTGTTAAATTGGAACATAACATTGGTTTAAAAGCATAAAGTGAGCCAACTATCACTGTAGACTCTATTCAAAGAGAAATAATTCGACTTGTTTTAATTTGATTTGAAAATATATAAATTTAAGTTAATTCTAAAAATTTTAAATAAAATTTTTAAATCGTAAAATTAAAATTCTAATCGTTCTTGTAATAAATTAGGTTTTATTGTAAAAAAAAATGTATGTACATAAATACTTACCCTAATTTGAACTTTTTTGAGTTTGGGTGATCTTGTATATATAAGAAATTCGGTACGTACCGTTTTTATTATGTTTTTTAAGAAACTAAGTATAATTTATAATAATTTATTTACATACTAAAATTCTAATCGTTCTTGTAATAAATTAGGTTTTATTGTTGGAAAATATGTATGTACATAAATGCTTTCCCAAAGGTGAACTCATTTGAGTTTGAGTAATCTCGTGTAAGAAATATGGTACATATCGTTTTTATTACGTTTTGTGTAAGAAACTATGTATAATTTGTAATAATTTATTTACCTACTAAAATTCTCACCGTTCTTGTAATAAATTAGGTTTTCTAGTAGAAAAATATGTATGTACATAAATTCTTACTTTAAGTTGATTTTTTTGAGTTTGGGTGATCTCGTGTAAGAAATTCAGTATGTATCGTTTTTATTATGTTTATATAAGAAATTATATATATTTTTTAATAATTTATGTACATACTAAAATTCTCACCGTTCTTGTAATAAATTAGGTTTTTTTATAGGAAAATATGTATGTACATAAATGCTTACCCTAAGTTGAGCTCTTTTGAGTTTGTGTGATCTCATGTAAGAAATTTGGTACATACAATTTTTATTACATTTTGTGTAAGAAACTATGTACAATTTGTAATAATTTATATGCCTACTAAAATTTTCACTGTTCTTGTAACAAACTATGTTTTCTTGTAGGAAAATATATATGTACATAAATGCTTACTCTAAGTTGAGTTTTTTTAAGTTTGTGTGCTCTCTTGTAATAAATATTGTACCTACCATTTTTATTACATTTTGTGTAAGAAACTACGTATAATTTGTAATAATTTATATAATACTAAAATCCCCACCTTTCTTGTAATGAATTAGGTTTTCTAGTAGAGAAATATGTATGTACACAAATACTTACCTTAAGTTGATATTTTTTGAGTTTGGGTGATCTCATGTAAGAAATACCGTACCTAACGTTTTTATTACATTTTGTGTAAGAAATTATGTATAATTTTTAATAATTTATCTACCTACTAAAATTCTCATCCTTCTTGTAAAAAACCATGTTTTCTTGTAGAAAAATATGTATGTACATAAATGCTTACACTCAGTTGAGCACTTTTGAGTTTGAGTGATCTCTTGTAATAAATATGGTACCTACCGTTTTTATTACTTTTTGTGTAAGAAACTATGTATAATTTGTAATAATATATGTACCAACTTAAATTCTTATCGTTCTAGTAATAAATTACGTTTTCTTGTACAAAAACATGTACGAACATAAATGCTTACCCTAAGTTGAGCTTTTTTTTAGTTTTGGTTATCTCATGTAAGAAATTTGGTACATATCGTTTTTATTAAATTGTGTAAGAAACTATGTATAATTTCTAATATTTTATTAACATAATAAAATTTTCACCGTTGTTGTAATAAATTAAGTTTTATTGTAGGAAAATATATGTACATAAATGCTTACCATAAGTTGAGCTCCTTTGAGTTTGGGTGATCTCGTGTAAGAAATACGGTACTTACCGTTTTTATTACATTTTGTGTACGAAACTTTGTATAATATGTAATAATTTTTGTACTTACTAAAATGTTCACCATTTTTGTAATAAATTAGATTTTCTAATTCAAAAATGTGTAAGTACATAAATGCTTACCTTAAGTTGAGCTTTTTTGAGTTTGGGTGATCTCTTGTAAGAATTTTGGTACGTACCATTTTTATTATATTTGTATTCTCACCATTCTTGTAACAAATTTGGTTTTATTGATGGAAAATATGTATGTACATAAATGTTTACCCTAAGTTGAGCTCCTTTGAGTTTGGGTGATCTCGTGTAAGAAATACAATACCTACCATTTTTATTACGTTTTGTATAAGAAATTATGTATAATTTGTAATAATTTATGTACATACAAAAATTCTCACAGTTCTTATAATAAAATAGATTTTATTGTAGGAAAATATGCATATACATAAATGCTTACCCTAAGTTGAGCTCTTTTGAGTTTGGGTGATCTCGTGTAAGAAATATCGTACCTACCGTTTTTATTACTTTTTGTGTAAGAAACTATGTATAATTTGTTATAATTTATGTACTTACTAAAATTTCCACCGTTCTTGTAATAAATTAGGTTTTCTAGTAAAAAAATATATACGTACATAAATTCTTACCCTAAGTTGAGCTTTTTCGAGTTTGGATGATCTCGTGTAAGAAATTTCGTATGTACCATTTTTATTATGTTTGTGCAAGAAACTATGTATAATTTGTAATAATTTATGTACGTACTAAATTTCTCACCGTTCTTGTAATAAATTAGGTTTTCTAATAGAAAAATATGCATGTACACAAATGCTTACCCTAAGTTGAGTTTTTTTGAGTTTGTGCGATCTCGTGTAAGAAATTCTTTACCTAACGTTTTTATTATATTTTGTATAAGAAATTATATATAATTTGTAATAATTTATGCACCAACTAAAATTCTTATCGTTCTTATAATAAACTATTTTTTCTTGTAAGAAAATATGTATGTACATAAATACTTACTCTAATTTGAGCTCTTTTGAGTTTGGTTAATCTCTTATAATAAATATGGTACCTACCGCTTTTACTATTTTTTATTTTGGAAACTATGTATAATTTGCTATAATTTATTTACCTACTACAATTCCCACCGTTTTGATAATAAATTAGGTTTTCTAGTAGAAAAATATGTATGTACATAAATGCTTACCCTAAGTTGAGCTTTTTTGAGTTTGGGTGATTTTGTGTAAGAAATTCTGTACGTATCATTTTTATTATTTCTTTGTAAGAAACTATGTATAATTTGTAATAATTTATATATACTAAAATTCTAACCGTTCTTGTAATAAATTAGGTTTTCTAGTAGAAAAATATGTTTGTACACAAATGATTACCATAAATTGAGCTTGTTTGTATTTGGATGATCTCATTTATGAAATATTATACCTACCATTTTTATTACATTTTGTGTAAGAAGCAATGTATAATTTGAATAATTTATGAACCTATTAAAATTCTATCGTTCTTGTAATATACTATATTTTCTTATAGGAAAATATGTATGTACATAAATGCTTACATTAAGTTGAGCTCTTTTGAGTTTCGATGATCTATTGTAATAAATATGGTACCTACCGTTTTTATTAGTTTTTGTGTAAGAAACTATGTATAATTTATAATAATTTATGTACCTATTAAAATTCTCACCGTTCTTGTAATAAATTAGGTTTTCCAGTGGAAAAATATGTATGTACATAAACGCTTACCTTAAGTTGAGCTTCTTCAAGTTTGGTTGATCTCATGTAAGAAATTCCGTACATACCTTTTTTTTATGTTTGTGTTAGAAACTATGTATAATTTGTAATAATTTATGTACATACTAAAATTCTCACCGTTCTTGTAATAAATTAGATTTTATTATAGGAAAATATGTACGTACATAAAAACATACCCTAAGTTGAGCTCTTTTGAGTTTGAGTGATCTCGTGTAATAATTACGGTACGTACCGTTTTTATTATGTTTTGTGTAAAATACTATATATAATTTGTAATAATTTATGTACCTACTAAAATTCTCACCGTTCTTGTAATACACTAGGTTTCCTTGTAGGAAAATATGTATTTATATAAATGCTTACCCTAAGTTGAGCTCTTTTGAATTTGGGTGATCTTGTGTAAGAAATACGGTACCTACCATTTTTATTACGTTTTGTATAAGAAATATGTATAATTTATAAAAATTTATGTACCTACTAAAGTTCTCATCATTCTTGTAATAAATGTTGTTTTGTTGTAGGAAAATCTATATGTACATAAATGCTTACCCTAAATTATATTTTTTTTTGAGTTTGGATGATCTCATGTAGGAAATTCGGTACATACCTTTTTTTTTTACGTTTATGTAAGAAAGTATTTATAATTTATAATAATTTATTTACATATTAAAATTCTTACCTTTCTTATATTAAATTAGTTTTTCTTGTAAGAAAATATGTATTTACATAAATGCTTACCCTAAGTTGATCTCCTTTGAGTTTGGGTGATCTCGTGTAAGAAATATGGTACCTATCATTTTTATTATGTTTTGTGTAAGTAAACTATGTATAATTTGTAATAATTTATGTACATACTAAAATTCTCTCCATTTTTATATTAAATTAGGTTTTCTTGTAGGAAAATTTGTATGTACATAAATGCTTACCCTAAGTTGAGCTCTTTTGAGTTTGAGTGATCTCGTGTAAGAAATATTGTACCTAACATTTTTATTAAGTTTTGTGTAAGAAACTATGTATAATTTATATTAATTTATGTACCTACTATAATTCTCATCTTTGTTATAATAAACTATGTTTTCTTGTAGGAAAATATGTATGTACATAAATCCTTACCCTAAGTTGAGCTCTTTTGAGTTTGGTGATCTCGTGTAAGAAATTTGGTACTTACCGTTTTTATTACGTTTTATGTAAGAAACTATGTATAATTTGTAATAATTTCTCTACATACTAAAATTCTTATCGTTTTTATATTAAATAAGATTTATAGTAGTAAAATAGGTATATACATAAATCTTTCTATCATGATATTTTATGTATATACCATTTTTATTACAATTATTATAATTATTTATATACAAACCTCGTAAGAAATTATGTACAAACCAACTATTTGTCGAACAGGTCAACCTCAAATTGACCTTAATTTAATGGTTTCACGCTATAATCACCCATATAGAAATAAATTCAGTATTGCTAAATTGGAACTTAACATGACCGAACCTGGTTCAAAAGCATAAAGTGAGCCAACTCTCACCGTAGACTCTATTCAAAGACAAATAATTCGACTCGTTTTAATTTGATTTGAAATTATATAAATTTAAGTTAATTCGAAAAATTTTAAATAAAATTTTAAATCGTAAAATTAAAATTATTTAAAATTTTTATTAATTAATGGGTTAATTTTAAGTTCAAAATGAGTACTTTAATTTTTTTTTAATATATATCAATATAAAAATATGAAGAAATGTATTATACATTTCAAAAATACGATGAAATATACAGGGACGGAGTCAGGATTTGGAGTTGAGGGGGACAAAACATAAATGTTTAGAAATAGGGAGGCAAATTCATAAAAATTTTTTTTAAAAGAATTTAAATAAGGGGACAAAAGTGAAAAAATTCTTCGGGGATGGGGGCGATTTCCCCTCCCCACCCCTTAATGGCTCCGCCACTGGAGATATATTAAAAACTTCATTTAAATTATAATCAAAATATACTTTAATATGATAAACAATTATAATTAAATTTATATAAGAACTTAAAAACTCGATTCGAACTTTATAAACTTCACTCAAATAAAAAAAAAATTCAAATAAAATTTGAATTATGAAATATGATGCTTTAACTTAAATAACTTTTTTTTTAATTTGACTCAACTCGATCAAACACTGACTTCTAGACATACCAGCAAACAAGGCATGAAATAGATTTATAGTGCCCTAAATAACACCCCCCATGTGCATCATTCACGAACATGAGACAACATCTCGCACCGTCAGTCCGTCACCACCTTCAAAGCTTTGATATACATTGTCTAAGCTCAAGGTTCTACGAAGATTAGAGTATTTAGAGATTGACACATGAAACACTTTCGGTTAATGAAAGAATCGTTATTCTTTCTTCATTAGATAATTTATGTCTGCTACGCAATTTTAATCTTAAAACAATTGTGCATGTTTTACGGGGTTGTAATCATACCAGGTAGGTTCTCAGGTTCATAGGATCTAGGGAGTGTTCTTGTTGATTGGTCCTTATTTTGATTTGTTAGAACATTGTGATGTAATTCTATCAAAGGATATGCTTACCAGATTTGTTGTGTTTTTATAGAATATATGAATAGGCATACTATGTTAGTACAAGAGAAAAAATTATACTTCTAGACATAACTTTTACAATTATATCATCATTTCTCAATTGTCTACACTCACTGATCGACTAATGAGGTAACTCATACTTTATGTAACACTACCGGATTCGGGTGCAACATTTGAGTCTTTAGCCCAACTCAAGCCTAAAAATTTACATCATTTTCAAATCCAAAAGAAGATCCAATAGCCAAATCCATTAAAATCCGCTAATAAAACATAAGTTTAATTTCAAAGGTATCATGGAGCTCCAATTTAAAAACAATAACATTTGATCAAATACAAACATGTTTACAAAAATTACAAAAACATAAATGAGTCCTAGAATACATGGCTTATCTATCTAAGTAGTGTACTCCTCTAAGAGATCAATGCTAAAACCTACCACTGATAGTGTTCCACGAACCGGTCGTCACTTAGAATCTTGTGTACGAAAAATAAAGAATTTCGAACGCTGAGCTAATGAAAGTTCAGTGGATATAACTTCACCCAACCATGATTTATGCAATTCATAATTAAATACATGCAACAAGATGTGATAAAAGAGAGAGATTGATGCTACAATAATCGTCTAAATACATGGTATTATGCATAGCAAATTTCATAGAAATTCCATAGCATTCATAATCATCAATATATGTATATGCATTAGATGTATGATATGAGGTCACACAACATCGATAGTCACACACCCGAGGGGGTCCATCATCACTAAGTCTCGAAACCTACTCCCCGGCGTTGCTTGGGTGTGTCCGGAGTCATTAAGCATAGGAACTCGCACTTTCTCATATAAGTGGTCCGGATTCATATAGCATTGGAAGCCACCTCTCATACAAGTGGTCCGGAGTCACACATCGGAAGCCACTCTTGGGTATCCAAATCTCGTACCAACATTCTCATAATCATCAACCATAACCACATGTATCCAACACAAGTTTATATATCAATATAAGTCATTTCAAGACATTTAATTCACATTTCTCTACTTAATTCATATACATATTCGAAGTTTCAATTTCTCAGTTTTACTATTCATTTTAGGTATAATGGGACCCACCAAAGTTATTAATATGAATTATTTACCCTTTAAACTCAAAGATTAAAACGTAGACAGATTGGTTTGTGCGTACCGATGCACTTATATAGGGTATCGGTACTCCCCTAACTTGTATCGATACTCCTCCATCGAGTACCGATACCAAAACACATTCAACAAATTAAATTATCTTCACTAATCAGTATCGATACACCTATTTGACGTATCGATACCCGGTACCGGTACGAGGGTCACCCATACCGATACTTGACCTTAATAGAACAATGGTACCGATACGCACCCGCGTACCGATACCCCAAAGCAATTCTTTAATGCTTAAAATTCAAGGGTAGCGATACACGGGAAGCCATATCAGTACGCCCTACCAAGATTGTTCATTTTTTTCTCTCACGGGTACCGCTACGAGTACCTCCCATACCGGTACTCGAACCAAAATTTCTAGATTTAGAGCTCGAAAACACATCTTTCTCTAAACAAAACTATTCTAAAACCTCCCAAAGTTCTCCTACAAGTTATCTAAGGTATAAATAACAGGATACCATCAAGTTCAACAAGTTACAAGTTCAAATTCGGATTTCACCATGACCACATTCTAACTACCAAGCTAAGCTCAACCATGCACAATTCAAGCTATAACATTATTATTATAAATTTTATAAAAACACAGGATTTAGAGGTATACTAACCTTGATCCCACAACTTTCAAAATCTTAAACCCTTCAAACTTTGTTCTTCCCTTTATCTTGAACCATTGATGATGATCCTCCCACCTCTTTCACTACAACAAGAGTTGAAATGTTCATCACAACATTATTGAGTGAAGAAAGACAATAAAACAAAATTAGACCTTATATTTGGGGTTTCCAACATCCTAATCTTATTCTTTCACCTCAATCCCCACTCAAACCACCCAAACCACCATTTCAACTCATTCTTACCTCAAAACGAAGATCCTTTTAAACTGGTAACTTTTTCCTTCTTCACTAAAACGGAATTCCTAAACTAAAACCTAAAATTCACACCTTTACTCTTCAAACCTTCAAAGAAAAGAAGAAGATGAGAGGGGAAAATGAACTCACTTGATTATCTCACCCTCTTTATTTTTCTTCTGCAGAAAAATTAAAACTTTCCCCCTTCCCATTAGTCAACTCTACCTAAAATTACTTTCATGCCCCTTCAAAGGTCCCATAGCCCAAAGCTAAACACTTAGCAGCCTAAATAGGCCCATAAGACCCAAATACGAGGCTTATGCCTCGATTTAAAACTGAAATTCAGATTCCAATAAAACTCGAGTTGTTACACTTTAGCATATTATAAATGATGAACAGTTAATGGATAATTTTAGTGGATACTCATTTTTCTTTAGAGATTAACATTAAGCTTTTTAATGTTAATTGTAGAGAAAATTTTAATAAGACTCATTTTCTTTCAAAAATAAATATGTATAACAAACACTAATTACAAACAGAAGCATTATCAGAAATCACATAAAAAATATCGTAATTTATTTTTTCATAGTCAGAAGGGGAAAAGGATCCACATCTAGGATTAGAGACATTAATCGAGTTTTAATATTATTTTTGGATGCAATTGCATTATAGCAAGCTCTCCCCCAAAAAAATCTTCGAAGTATACATCATCCAAATCATTTTTCATAATTTTGGGCCATCTTGAAGATTTGAGCTAGATGATGATTCAAATCTAAGAGTATCATAATTGATGAATTAGCATCCTAATTTAATCGATTAGTCTCTATTTTTATTAAAGGGTCATACAAGTTCATCTTTTGTACTGGGTCTATCTATAGGATAAGAATTACAAAGAAAAAGATGAGATCTTTGGTCATACTAAATCTTGATCTCTTCTCAATTTTCTACACACAAAATTACACTTTTTTTTTTCTTCTAATCATTTCAATATCATTAGAAATATTAAACCAATCCCAAGATGAATTTTTACACTTTAGGATCAAAAAGATATCATTATTTTGGTATTATTTCTCTAATAGAATACGGCAAACAAGGAAAGTCAAAATTTTAATTAATATCTCTACTTATTTTGCAACAAGGGTTTTGTTAAAAATACTAAAATCTCTAAAGTCAAGATATTTTATTTTGGGATTCAAATAATTTTAACTATTTGACCTGATGATTTTTTTTTTTATCTTTTTTTCAAATCTTTTCATCAAAAATTACCAACGAGTTAAGCTTGTCATAAAAAAATTAAAGAAAGAAGAAAACATTACATAATATAACTTGGAATAGCCCGTACCAATATAAATGATTCTTTACTAATACAAAAGCATCACATATTGATATCCAATGTAAAGATATTATAATGATTCTTTTTATTTTAAGAAAAGTATCGATGCCCAAAGTTGTGCATTGATGCCAAAGGTTACAAGCTAAATTTATTATTGAAAATTAAGTCCCAACGGTTAGAAATGGTCAAGAACTCCTTATTGAGTATAAAAGTAAGCTTTAAATGGTCATCAAACACCGGAAAAACATAATGTCAACCTTCTTTTTATAATTTTTTTTGTTTAAACTTAAATTATCATTTTTATTATAAAAAATACTAGTGAGATAAATTGTCACATTTGCTAAGTATTAAGTTTTGAGTGAAAATTTAAAATTACAAATATATTTTTCTTGTGAAGTTTTTCTTTATTTGTTAAATTTGTATTCTCTTTTGAGAGTGTTTGAAAGCTTTGAGGTATAAACTTTGCCTTTACAACCTCAAAGCTTCTACACTAAAGCTTAGAGAAAAAATCTCTTTTATAAGGAGAAAATAAGAAAGTAAACTAGAAGACTCTTACAAGGCTATGTGTTTGTAAATTAAGTTTTTACCCAAATTTTAACACTTGAGCATATACGAAAATTAAATTCACAAATGTATTCAACAATGGAAAATACAATAATTTAACACATTAAAACCCTTTAATGTTGATATTTACTTTCTAATATTGTTCTTGTCAATGGTGAGATGTTGACCTTGTTTGTCAATTTTCTCTATCAATATTAACCATTTGGAGCCGTTGTGATGATACAAACTCGTTACCTATAAAAATATAGCATTTATAATTTGAGGGATCGATCTATTTAAACAAGGGATCAATCCTTATTCATAAAATATGAATATTACAGAGAAGGGATTGATCCTTTAAACCAAGGGATCGATCCTTTTACGCTTGGAGACTCGAAGCAAAAAAATAATAATTCCAAGTGCAAAAAGGGATCATATTTGTTTCGAAAAATGTCTATTAAGATAAAAAAAATATTCGAAACAAAATTTTCAAGTTTATTTAGATTTTGAATTAATTTTTGAAAGATTTAACAGATTTGATTAAGCCACATAACAATTTTTAAAATTATTTATATCAAAATTTTAGTTCAACAATATTGATATCAGTGAGACCCATATTGATATGCGGGCATTTATTTTTAAGTCTAAAGCTTGAATTTCTCTCAAAACAACCCTTAACCTGTTCGGTAAGTCTCAAATTAATCCTACAAGTTATGAAGAGTTATTTAAGTAAGTTTCTATCACTTTTATACCTTGTTAATATCAATTATGTGATTTACCATTGATAAAATCCAAGCTCAAATCTCTACCAAAATATCACATAATTAAGCAAACAATCATATTAATGATTTTCAAGAATTCATAAGAGTTAGTAGTATAATAAACTCATATTAAAAGGTTGATAAGAAACTCTTTACCAACCCTTTAAGTTTTTTTTTTTTTTCCTCTTGAGCTTTAAATAACTCTCTCACATCTTTTATTATAATAGAAGATTATATATGTGTTACCTCATTGTTGAGGGATTTCAGAAAACTAAAAACACATATTGGAACCAAAATTTGAGCTTCCAAAATTCAATCTCGATCTCTCCAATAATCCTCACCCAAAGCTTCATCCTCCATTTTAAATCATTTTTACCTTGAATTATAGATTTTTTAAAACTGATTAAAATTTTCTCAACAAGTAAAATATGATTCCCACAATAAACCTAAAAAATTTGGCCTTTAGGTAGAGATTTTTGTGTAAAAAGATAGGTTTAGGAAAAAAAACACGAAACAAGTGAGTTCATCCTTTTTTTTAAAAAAAATTAAAGAGTAACACTTCTCTTTGTCATCCAAATAGGTTTTTACCTATTTACCCTTCTAAAATTCTTTTTAGCCCAAAAGTAAACGAACCATTCAGTTTAAGATTCACAAACAAGCCTATTAAGGCTCCCAAGGCCAACACATCTCCGCTTGAATACAACACTCAAGTTTCAGATTAATCCGACTCTTAAATTTTAAAATCTAGATTATTACATTTAACTCTTAAAACTAAAAGGCTTATATAAACTAAATTTTACACAATCAATATCTTAATTTTTTAAAATTATAGAATATATTTATATAGTATTTTTAAAAAAAATGCATTTTGTGAAAACAAAATAGTGAAATATGAAGTAGTCAAAGAATAAATGGAAAAAAGAAATTGGAAAGAATTGTCAATGGACTAAATTTAATAAAATATTAAATTGAAAGACTAAATTACAAAAAAGATTTTTTTTTTAAAAAATAGAATCAAAGTTATATAGGTATTCGCATTATTTGAATCTTACTTTATTATTCAAACTTTCAAGTTAAATAAAAATAAAATTTGATAATAAAAAATATTTTTTCTAATTGTGGTTTACTCACTCCAACTTACAATAATATTTGCTGCACTTTATAAATAAGTATTATTATAATTTTAAGCTAAATTAGTGTCCAAATTAACTAGTGACACCAAACTCAACCTATTACAATCCCTCCCCACCCCAATTTTTTTTATATATATATTTTTTTTATAAAATTCCAATATATTTTCAAGGTTGAAACTCCAAGGTCCTCGAACCTTACCATCATCTCATCTATGTGATCTCGTTATGTTCTTTTAGTTCAAATCTCACAATTTGTTGTTCATATCCAGAGCCATTCATAATTTAGATTACATATACTACTGCTTTGTAAGGATTCAATATAAGCAATACATTTAAATACAATGAAGAAAATACCTTCAATAAACATTTAAAATTTTAATACATCTAATATTTTTATTATGTGGATTTTTTCCATGAAATAAGACGGTAAATTTTGGCATATAAAGAATCTCACCCAAAATATTTGACATATAAGGGATTTTAGAGTAAATTTTAAGAAAATACGGCAAAAACTATAATACAATAAGAAGAACATCATGTGCTCTTGGCGTTCTATTTTTTTAAAATAATTTTTCCTATTTTAAAAACCAGCTTATTGGCTGAAATAACCGCTCCATTTTAAAATTTATTATTAAAGAAATAGAAAACACCAAGAGCACGTGACGTTCTACTATTGTACTGTAGCTTTTGTCGTATTTTGGGTGAGATTCCTTATATACCAAATATTTTGGGTGAGATTCCTTATATACCAAAATTTACCAAATAAGACATTTTAACAAACTTTATGGACACTCAATAATTTTGTAAACATGTCAGACAAATAATGCAAACTTTCTGTTGCTACTTACACACCAAACTGCTCTGCATCAACAAAACTGTAAATTTTTAGACCAAAGATATTAGGATCTGATTCAGATTTTGTCAATCTACAATCATAAACAAGAACTAGTACTACAATCATAAATGAAACAATTGAAAAATTGTTGGCCTTTGCTTATACCAATTACAGCAGTTCAGTACATCCTTTTTCTTGCTATCAAAATTAACTTTACAGGTAAGACTGAAGAAACAGAAGAAGAAGATGAGGAAAAGAAATTCCAACCAACCTAAATCTTAACTTCCAGAACCCCCTAAACTTTAAATAAACGGGGACATTAAAAAAAAAAAAAAAGAAGCAAGAGATTCTCACCCTTAATAGTAAATGCTAATAGTTCAAGAACTTGAAAAGGAAAATATGAAGGGAAAAACATATAGCAAGAGACAGAGCTGCACATGCCTACCTCCAGTAACTCTAAACGGTCAAAATCAGTTAAAGGCGAAACTGAATCCTTTATGCCTTCAAGCCAAGCAAACAGAAGATACCATTGACGTATTTTGGATTCCTTGAACAGAATTACAATCTTAATGCTGTATCTTCTTGATGCTCCTCTCCATTCAACCCTGTTGAAGTTCCCAAAAGTAACACAAGATTGGAGACATTGAATTGTCTTGTTTGGTTGATTTACAAAAAGAAGAAAAACAAAGAACATATATATCCTTGTTTCAGTAGTTACTGCGCCAGTTCATCTGTGCATGTTGAGGTTGCTGATAAACATTGGTAGCAGGTTCCCCCATCTCAACAGCTCCAGCCATAGTCTGAGCCTGTTGTAGAAGAGGATGAACACCTGCTGCTACTCCTTGTGGATGATAGATACCAGCAAAGGAGCCAGGACCAATTTGTGCTGGAGCAAACATTACATTCTGACTCTGAGGGGGAAGGTTATAGAATGAACTAGTTGGTAGACTGGATATGTCTCGACCAGGGGGAGCAATCCACACAGCTGAACCTTCACTCTGCAGAAAAGCAAATATCTGAAAAAATGATAATAGAAGGAAAATGGAATTTTTTTTAAAGGCACATAATAAACTAGTCAAGAATGGTAAATGTTGACACTTTCCCAGACCTATGTTTATCCATATTAGAACAGAAAATGCTGAAAGAAGACAGGACCAGATAAGTGTATCATGTAGAACAATAACATACAATTAAATCAATCGATGAGAGCATGATCACCATTTTAGGCACTAAATTAACATGAATTTAATGCATCAATGCGACATTGCTTTGGTCCAAAAAGGATAGGAATTTATCGTGATTAAGAAGCAGACTTACAAACCACACCAAAGTGTTTCCCCCTAACCTGGAACAAACAGAAAAACAAGAATCGACATTTGCAGGCTTTTCAAAACAGTAATGTGAAGAAATTGAGATGAGAACCTAATCATCAGAGTACAAATGCAAAATCCAATTTCAAACACCAAAGATAATACCCCGCTGCAGAGAACTACTTTAATCTCAACACTGGCATAAGAAATTGAGATGAGAACCTAATAGAGTTCTTATATTCTTGTCTATTTATATCAATAATTTGCAGTATACTCTATGAAAAAAAAATTGTGTCCAAAGATACATGTAACCATCACATAGAAAAATAAACCAAGAACAAACTAGGGCACGAACCTACCATTACGAATTTTTTGTTTCATTAGTTCTTCAAGAAATAAAAGAATGACAAAATGGGAACATGTTGCTAACCTGCTGCCCCGTAATGTAGACATTGCTTTCCTTGAACTGAGATGCACCAGGATCCTCATTTGTGGTTGAGTTTCCAGTTGTTGCAGCAGAACTAGGATTATAACCAGCTGGGGAGGAGCCATAAGGCCCATAACCACCTGGCATTCCAATGTGCGCAGAATTCGATATATTATTTCCAGATTTAAGTTGAGGAAGCGGAAATTTGACTCCTGTAGTAGGTGCTGCTGGAGCAGAAGGATAAACAGTTCCAGATTGGGGTTGTAGAGGAAAAGCACCATTGTTTATAACTTGGTGGATTGCAGGAGAAGGATAATAAAAAGGAGAGTAAAAGGGGGCATATTGAATGTTGTAGTTTGGAGGATAATGTGGTAAATACACCCCAGCTGCTGTGCGGAAGACAGGGACTGGCTGCTGAGTCACAGGTATAGAACTTTGCATCAGCCCAGCAGCTTGAGTTACTGCTGGAGTTGGACTGGCTGCTGTCGGTACCAAAGTGTTTCCACCCTGCCAAGTGCCAAAAGATGCAAATAAGCTCCAAGTTCCAACAAAATTGAATTAGTACACATGAAATATGCATGTGTTTAGAGTTTAGATGCGTCCAGCAGTAACATCATTATTCAAATTCAGTATTAGTATGTAATACAGCACAGAAAGATGAAGTATAAAAGCGATCAATTGCCTTGTCTGACAATCATGTCATGATACCACTACGATTTTCACCAAGTCCAACTCCAGCTCACCCAAAGGAGCTCCAAAAAACAAACATGTAGCAGGTTTTATTGTTGCTATAGCCAAACCATCTACCTTCTCAACAATAAACATCAAATAAGTGATACCTACTTTTGTAGTCACCAAGTAGGTGAACAGAGAATCATCTATCTAGAATGTTCAAAAGCTGGTACCTCTATTTCAGCAACTAAAAATTCTAGGCAATAGATCAAAGTCCAATAGAACTGTGGTAAATTACCTCAAACAACTTAGTCAATCAGACAAGGAAAAGCATTATGCTCATTCAATTAACAGATTACATGATTTATTCAAAAAGTAAATATTTCTATAGTAAATTACACCTTTTAGTGTAAAGATATGCAAGGTTCTTAATCTCTACACACCTCTTGTGGAGATGAAGAAGTCTGTGGAGGAAGTATTGCAACATTTCCATTGTATTTTGTGGCATTTCCAGCAGAGGGAAAGGGAGAAAGATGACCATCATTATCAGCACTCGGGCGGTAGAATTGGGCATAATAAGTTGTTGGATCAAATGGCTGTTGACCCTACACATCAAAGCATTTAATAACACAAGAAAGAATTATCAGAGCATCAACCGGCACAATTGAATTATAGAAATCAGCAAAATGAACAAAGGCAAAACTTAAACCAAGAATTTAATAAAAACTAGTAACATATGAAACTTTCAACTACTTTTTACATAAAAAATCAAGCCCAAAGAAACTTGAGCTTGAATAATACAAAGACAATAGTTGAGCATCATTTATTAGTAGGGAGATGCTTACAACGAAGCTTGAAAGGTGAGAAACTTCATGTGCTTGAGATTCAAGGTTTTCAAGAGGTGATGAAATAGGAGGGACGGGTCCAAAATTGTAGTTAGGAAGTGTATGGACCACAGAGTATTGATGGCCTCCAGAGAGCAATGCATTCTCCTTCTTGTTCTCATTATACTCTGGAACGGAACTAGAGACAACACCATCATCGGACAAATTTTCAGGGGCATGTGCAGGTGATTGTGGATGATCAGAGTAATCTCCTTCCTCAGAAGTTGCCAATGCATTTTGATTGCTAGAAACAGTAACATACAACATTGTGATCTCTAGAAAGGTTATCATTGTTTAGTATAGAAAAAAAAGGGTTCAAGATAGCTTAGAAGTCAAAAGTTAACAAACCTTGAAGCCAGCTCATCTGGAGTTTCAATATCTTGAGAAGCCTCAGATAAAGGTGCAGGACTCTTAGCACTCTCCTGACAACCAACATTGCTCAATGTTACTCCAAAACTAGCATCAAAACTTCCAAAACTAAGCTTGGTTCTTTCAGATTCAGGGACATGGATGTGGTTTGGAATTATAACATGTTGACGTTGCGGGAGATGCAACTCCTCTAGCTTCTTCTGCAATTTTGAAGTTGTTTCTTTTGAGTCAAGAACTCTTGAAACAGGCTGTGAATGAGCACTAACTTCAACTGAACTAGTAGGAACATCAGATGCACCAGATGTTCCAGAACCCTGCCCAACATTAGAGCTGATTGACTTTGGTTTCCACTCTTTATTAGAACCAACTGTCAATGACATAGGAATTAATACTTTGCATATATTTATCAAGCCTTTAACTAGTAAGAACATAAAGTGGTCCAAACATTTGTATGAGCTAAAATATGTTCAAGAGTACACAATTTCATTTAATATTATCAAACCATTTGTAAGTAATAGGAAAAGAATGACAAACCAAGTAAATTTGAGCTAAAGATATCTTAAGTTCTAAAAACTTTCCTTATTGTTTCTCACAGTGACAACTTACACTGTTATTTAAGGAGCTACTTCTATTTACATAAGAACAATTCACCCATCCTTCTCAGTTATAATGATGATTTTCATTCTAACTTGAAACAAACATGCAACTGAATTCTGTTTTGCTCAAATGAAAAGCTGACTGATATCCAGTTACCAAAAATAGTTATAGATTCTAAAGATTACAAGGGGTAACATAGTGAGTCTGAACATCATTTGTCAAGCAAACAAGGGAAAATATTCAAGTAAATTTTCCTAGTCTAAGTGAAGTGACATAAATCCCACCTCCAAGAAATAACCCACATATCTTGATACCTAGGCTAGATTGAAACAACATAAGCATCCATGTACCGTGTAGCAAAACGCCAAAAATCAACTTTTTTTCCCATGAATCAAAAGCAAGGATTATAGCACAAAATCCACAATGTTTCTCAGGTTGTATCCAATTAAGCCATAAAACCAACAAGCCAATCTCAAGTTTTGTCAGCAATTATCAATACATAAAAAATCAAGACAATATTCATTCCAATTACCTTTCTGAGGACCAATTACTTTTGAGCGGCTTCCATAAGGCCGACTCATAGAGGAACCATGTGTTGCAGCAGATAAAGGTTGAGCAGACTCAGTCGGCAGATTTTTCACTACTCCAGACGATTTGCTTGGCATCTTTCTGTGCATGAAAGTGCTACTAATCTCAGTAGCTGCCATAAGTAATAGAAATACTAATCAGATTGATCAGTATAAGGAATATAACTCTCCAAAACTGATTAAATTTTTTTTCAGAATCCTGACCAGAAGCTAATTTTCTTTCAGTAGGGATAATTGCATTTGATTCTACAGAAGCCCGTCCACTTCCCACTTCACACTTGATTGTGCCCAAAGGGCCAGGGGGGCGAGAATCACTGGATGGAACTAGTGCAGGGTCTGAGGACGAGAAGCAGATTGTCGAGGAAGATGCAGGAGTAGTTGACATGGAGAAGCCACATGGGCTTGCTGCAGGCGGCCAACTCATGTCTTCACTTTCAAATGCAATGGTGAGTTTGTTTATTGCACCAGCTGGGGATGGTGCACTCCCGTACTCATAGCTCACAACAGATGAATTTTCCGGAGGTTGATTGGCAGCATTTCTTGCAGGTGCAGAAGAGGCTTCAGCCACTACACCAGTAGGACCATCGACCATGACAGGTACGCTATAAAACATAACAATGAAAATGTAACAAACTGCATTTAATTGAAGCCATATTTTAATCAGTAGACAACAAAAAGCATAAAAAGAAAATCATAAAAGATAGCAGATCTGCAAATTCTGTCCACCTGGCTACCATAGTTGATTCTTTAGCTTTTGCCTCCAGTGTGGTTGATGAAGATTTACCACTGCCTTTCTCTGCAACTTGATTTGTTCCATTCTCTCTCCCAGGACCAGAACGCTTGGAAACACCAGTTTCTGATAGGATAACCAGGAAAAAGTTGCATGAAGATAATCGTCGATGTTGACAATAATTCAAAATTTATAAAATCTAGCACAATAGTCATGGAAATTTTATTTACAAAACTGAAAGAGGGCAAATATAATGACAACAGCAAGTCAACAAGCATCAGCAGTTCAACACCACACAAGCTGTAACAAAAACCACATCTGACACAAAACTCAACAAAATGCTAGGGAAGGGGAAAAGAAAAATATATTTAAACAAAATTAGTGAACTTGTTCATTGACCTCATACTAAATTAGTCACATGATTGAAACAAACACAAGTATTCATCACAATCAACTCCTTATTTCAGAAGCCCGACAATATACAAGAATTGATTATGTTAAATAGATTTCTGTTCCAAATTTCTGTTTACCATCTGCTGCATAACGAGGAGGGAAATTTCCCTGGCCACCCCTACTCCCCCTTCCCTGTGAACCAGATCTCCACTGGGAGCCAGTGGACTCTTTATTGTTCAAACTCTGCAACAAAGAATAATAAAGTCATATGAACTGCAATGACTACAGAGTCTGAACCAAACAAAACAGGGGGGAAATCTTTCTTACTGTACTATACAGGTGAAATAAAAGGCGTTCTTGACAAACTACTTTCATGCAGTCTCACTCCCTCGCACTAATAATTTTAAAAATGAACCATGTAAACACTATGGCAGATCAACTGTCTCCAAATCATGGATCTTGCTATTACATTTTGTATTCCTTCACCCTCTCATCCTGTGGTTTCCAGTCAATCACTCAATCCTATACACTCCCACCAGGCCACCACTTCATGCCTAAACTCTCCAACCTTGAGACAAACCTTAAAGGCAAAAGAAATTTGCCATGGGTAAAACAAAAATGGGTAGGAGTTATCTACTTCTCTCCATCCCCTACTCAATTTATAAATTGCTTACTTGCATATAAAACCGCTAAGACTTTTCCAAACCAAAATCTTAATAATAAGAAGGCTAACATTGTGAAAACAGAAAAATGCAGAACTTACAGCAATTCAAAAAGAGAGTAAAATCCTGTGCAATTTGCAGTGGAGTCTCTTACCTCTTTTTTCCTGTCACGTTTTCTTTTGACTTCACGAAAAGGATCTGAAAGACAATATAAAATACGTCATCTATTTGGAACAAAACCATGATAAGCAAAATATAGTGTTCACAAAGGATGGCACCAAGTAAAATGGTAATATACCAGCAAAAAGCAATTAGATAGGCATAAACAAGAGAGTCACATCAGCTAAGAAAAACATATATCTGACATGACAGCTTTTGGCCCAAAACAAAGCCATGCTTCATAAGTAGTGAAAACTGATAAGCTTACATCACATAGATATGATAGCATTTCAGAACCAGGGACCAAACTTAAGTAACTACAACAGCAAAATATAAACAACTTTGGAATGAAACGATTTAAAAAAGCATAGGGAAAGCTAATAAGTCTTGATATACTGGTTAAGCCAACACAAGCAGTAAAACTCTTCAGGGTTAAGAAGTCTCCCTTTTGTGCCTCGGTATAAGATAATTGAAAGAAAACAAGAAAAATGAGAATACTGGAACAGAAACTTATAGCTTCAAAAAAGTACCACAGATAATGTCTAATTAATGAACTGAAAGCGGGAAAACTAAACAATGAACTTCAAAATAATAAATTTGCAGCAGACAAGACCATTAAGAGGTAATTGAACCAAAATCTGGTTTTTAGAGAATTAAGTAAAGACAACACAGACACATTAAACCCCTTACCTTTGGGAAAAATAAAAATTAAACAAAAGAATTCTGAACAACAATCAAGCATTTTGCAAAGGAAAAACAAATATTAAAAAACAAACCTAGAAAACATATCAAATCAAAATGTAATAATACCATAGACAGTGCAAAATCATTACACTCCAATAGTTTGAAAAAAAAAAAAACTACTACAGTCCCCAGCAACAAAACCCAAATCACAAAAAAATGAAATTATGATCAAAGACTAGCTCGAGGAAACACAGATCACAACAAAACATACAAAAATAACACCCAAAAAAGTATAAGACCAGCACCCATTTAGTAATCCAGAAAAAAAAAACACCAAAAATCAAAAAGAAATGGAAACATAGCTAGAAATAGGTTTAAAAGTAGAATATAAAGAGAAAGGAGAACCCTGAAGAAGGAGCCTCTGAGCAGTTTCATTGGGATCCATGGAACATTCTTTAAGCATTGCATAAATCTCATCTTCACTGTGACTACCCGTGATCTCTTTTATGTTTTGGATCGTCTTCCTTGCGCTGCTTGGAATTGATGAAACCCTAAACCCCCCACTGCTCATCTTCTCTGAGAAATCGATTTTCCTTTCCTTCCTTCACCACTTCCTCCTTCAAACAAAGCTCTTTCTTCTTCCCTTTCCCTTTGTATTCCACTAGAAACTATGTTTCCAGATACTAGTATATAACAATAATAACAGTTTTGTGTTTTATTTTTTGAAAGTGTATAAATAATGAGAGAAATGGAGAACAGAGACTGAAGGGAGATACTCAAGAGAAAGCAAGGAAAAGATCAAAAGCTTTAAATGGAAAAGAAATTGTGGGTATTTCTTTCATTGATCTGAAATGAAAAGCATGAGGAAAATGGAAGACTGAAGGGAGGAAGGAGCAAAGTGTATAAATAATGGTCCTCAAATATTTCAAAACAATCATTTCAACTATCAAAGTTTTAAATTTCATAAAATATTAAAAAATTTTAATTTCATTAATTTTTATATAAATATTTACTTCTTTAAATTTATAGATTTAATTAATTTAATTATAATTCTAAAAAATTAATATTAATATTTTTAGTATCTTAAAATTAACTATAGTTTAAAATATATTAATATTGATTGTTTAAAATAAGGACTAAATTGATTAGATTTACAAATATGAAGGATTAAATATGTTATTATACAAAATATTTTAACTACCACATTATCTCAAAGGGTTCTTTATTGTTTCATCATATTTGTCAATTTGAAAAATAAATAAAAGTTTGAGGGTTTAAATAAATTAAATAAAAGTTGGACTAAAATGACTAAATTAAAAAATGGAGGGTAAAAAGATCATTATCTCTTTTTAAATATATATATATATATGGTAGATTCTTCTATTATAGTAAATGCATTTTAATAATTATTGTTTTATTGAAACGTATGACTACACATGTTAATCATGCGTATGTCGGTTTAAAATAATTTTGATGTTTTTTCAAATGCTATGAAGTAACCGTTGGTACGTTACTCTTGTTCGCTCAATGTGTTCAAGGAACAACAACATTTAAATCAAAACATGTAAAAGATTTTTACTATAGGCTTGTAAATATATCATATGTTCGATATGTTTTGAATCGAATCACAAGATTGAAAGGTCTTTGGTAAGGTTGTAACAATGCTTAGGACAAGTATGATAAAATGGATTTTAAGCTCTTGAAATTTTAAACTTTTTATACTTTCCTTTCTTTTCTATCAAGGATTCATATAAACTTTTAGGAGAAATAAGGATTTTTTGTGCATAAGTCTTGTCTTGTCTTGTTTTCGTTGTTTTTGAACAAGATAATTTTTATTTTTATCTTGAGTTTTTTCTCTTACTTTTACTTAATTTTTCTTATTTTGAGGAAGATATATATAGTTCTCAAAATCGGGTGTAAATTATAAAAATCAATAAAAAGAAATTCAACTTGTAATGTGGTTAATTTTTGTTGGAAAAATGGTATGATACGTGGACATTTTAGAACTTAAATTTGAGTGTGTTCCATTAGTCAAATTAATTTAGACTAAGTGAATTATTAATCTACTACAAGAGTAGATGAAATTTGTATATTTACATGTTCAAAATGTTCAATGGGTGAATGAGAAATTATTGCTCAAAGTAACACCCATGATGGGAAAAAATGAGATGGAAAGTAGAATATCTCAAACTTGTTGGAACATATATTTGGAAAGCTTTATATATAGAAGATCTTCATGTTATTGTTAGAAACAAGACAAAGACTTGAACTAAACACCCCGGGGTAGGAAAAATTATATCATGGGTCAGTCCCACCACGTGTCCATGGGACCGACCAATAAAAACTACTCATTTTTCCATATCATATTTTTTCCAAGTATTTTTTCACTTAAAAAATTAAAAAATAGTGAGGTGATTAGTTTTTATTGGTCGGTCCCATGGATGACGTGGTGGGATTGACCCATGATATAATTTCTCCTGGGGCAGGCACCTTGGGCTAGTCATAGTTGACTTATATAAAAGTCAAAGATGGGCCTTGGAGTTGGACTTCAAAAATGACAATTTTTTTCTCTAATTTAATTTTCCAACAAACACAAAAAGTCAAAGATGGGCCTTTGGAGTTAGACTTCAAAAATGACAGATTTTTTCTCTACTTTTCTGACTTAATTTTTCAACAGACACTATTGTTGAGTTGATCACACTATTGTTTGGAAGATCTGGTGAAAATTAGAAAAATTGAAGACACAATAATTATAATGGTTCAAGCTTCAAAACAAGCTTTACATCCATTACCTTAGCTCCCACTAAGGATTTTTTAACCAATTCACTATGAATTCTACCTTTTTCTAGGTTCAAGGGATAACCTTTACAACAAGTCAATTTTCTACCCCAAAATTGACTTAAGCCTCACAAGAATTACAAGAATTGAAATTAGGGAAATAAAAATTCTCTCACAAGAATAAGATGCCTCAAATGCATATTAGCAATCCCAAACTCAATTACAAAGGAATGAATTGAAATTCAAGAGTTGGGTGACAAAAATTTGCAATAAAATGCTTAAAGTTGGATTGGATTGCTTGGATGTTTGCTTGAGGTTCAATTGTTGTTAATGCTGCTTGAAATGCATGATTTTATAATTCTCATTGAATTCTAACCATTGGGATTGTTGGGAATGTAATTATAGACGTTACAGCTTCATCTTCTCACCATAAATGCACTTCTACAACAACCAATATCGAAACTCGGGGTACCTATTTCGAAATAGTACAAAATAGGTTGTTATATCGATATTGGTTGTTGTAGAAGTGCATTTATGGTGAGAAACACCCTTGGGGTTTCACCATAAAGTCAAACAGCTTTATTACAAGGGTTTCAAAACCATATGTCATGGTATCGAAACGGTTAGTCTTTAAAACAGGGGGTGTATCGAAACGGCTTGTAGTTGTATCGATACGGATATGAAATTGTGACACTTCGTATCGAAACACCCTTGGGGTCGTTTCAAAATAGGTCAACAAACATTTAAAGTTTAACTGTCTACCAACAGTCAAAAACTTTTAAACTAAAATAGTCGTTGAGAAATTTTGAAGAGTATCGAAACGCTGACTAGGCATATCGAAACGCATAATAATAATTAAATTATTTTAAAGAAATAATTTAAATAAATAAAGCACAGTATCGATACCTCAGTTGATTGTTTCGAAACACAACTTGGCACATTCGAAATTGTATCGAAACGGTCCTAGACCTTATCGAAACGCTTGAGAAATTTTGTAGAACTTAGTTAAAACTTTGAAGGTCGTTTCAAAACCGATTTCAGGTGTATCGAAATGCCTGGTAAAATTCAAGAACATTCTTCAAAAATTTAAGCTGAGTTTCGAAACTATTTTTGATGGTATCGAAACACCTGTAGCAAAAACACTTAGAAACTTTTTTTATGTTCTTGGTTTGACTTGAAGTTGTGTATTTGACTTAAGGACTTAAAAATTAATTTTGAAATAGTCCTCAAACTTCTTTGTTATATCAAAATCAATTTTAGTTTTACAATCTTCCCCTTTTTGATATAACAAAACCAAAATAAATTTTTAAGTTTAAAAGGTTTCAAAAACTCCCCCTTAATCTTTGCATAGCTTTAGAATTTTGGTGTAAAGACTTTTCTCCCCCTTTTTGTTTGATCAAAATCAATAAGAGATAAGGTATATAAAAGAATAAACAAACAAACTAACAATTATAATTCAAACATACCATAGCATAAATCATAAAAATCTAACATAACATAATGTCAAAGCATATAATTTAAAATAACATAGATGCTTAAGTCTTAACTTGAAAATATGAAATACAACTTAATCCTAAACAAAAAACATAACTAGTCCTAAAAGCCATAGCAAAAGATAGAGATCGCTAATGTCACTCTTGTCTATCACCATCATCCTCACCATCCTCACCAACATCTTCTTCATCATTGCTATTTGTGCGAGCATTGTGAAGATGTTATTAATCACGAAGAGCTTCAAGAGTAAGCCTCATTGAAATATTTTGATTTTCAAAAATCGTCAACCGTGTATCCATGGTATCGAAGCGAGTGTTGAAATGAGCATACATAGCATCAAACCTCGTATCCATGCGAGTGCCCAAGCCTTCGAATTGAGTAGTGAGAAAGACCATCATCTCGACATTAAGGGTCGCTTGTTAGATCAGCTCCGGATTAACGGGTTGAGGAGGAGGAGGTGCCTCACCAAGAACCCATTCGCCTGTAATGTATTGAAAATGAGAGAGATTGAGAGAAGTCTCACCAATAGGTTCCTTAACTGACTCCATGATGTCGTAAGAGCAATCAATCCTCAAATGTACGAAGATTACACTTAGAACACAAGCATAGGAGAATAAGGAACCTTAAGGGTGTGGCGGTTTTTGACTTGCCAAACTAGATCGGCAAAGATAATTTGAGCAAGATTGGGTTGTCTAGCTTGACGAAAGCAATTGATCCAAAACCCTTCAACTTGGAGAATCCACGAGTACTTACCATTGGATGGACGAATCCACCATGTAATGATTAAGTGCGAAAACCTATCATGGAATTCATGGTTCATAACGGATCCGGTGAAGGTTTCAAGAGAGTTTTCATCCTCGATGCCCTCATCTTCAAGACCAAATGCCTCACAAATTGTTTCAACGTCTACACGGAAACATTTCCCCATTATGTAAGATTCAAGAGCCACCGCCTTTGTTTTGTCCTTCTAAAAACGCAAGTGGCATTAGCATAAAAGATTAGGATAAGGGTTGGATAAAACTTGCCGGTGGAGGATAGGAAGGTTAAAAACTTCCAATCACGAATGAGTGGAAGATAGAAAAAATTGAATTTCGTAGAATCCATGAAGCTCATGTCCATACACTATTCCTTCTTGAGTTTGTGGTTCCCAAATTTTTGGAAATTATCAAGCTTTGAGTGATATTCAAAAAACTTCTCATAAACAACTTGAAGATCGGTTCGGGTGGCACGGGCAGCGACATTAGATGAATTACCCCCTCGTTGCATTTCCTTTTCTTTGGTGCCATAATCTAAGAATTAACACAATTATGATTAGTTTTAGGCACTTAAAAACATATATTCATAATAAACCTTATTCAATCCTATTAATCAATAATTCAAGGGTTTGGAAAAAAAGTTTAAAAGAACTTGAAAAACCAGTAAACAAAAATACAATGAAATTAATTTATATTCTAATTAAAAAATTGGTTTTGAAAAAGTTTTTGTAGGATTTTGAAAACCCATACAATAAGCAATCAAAATATGTTCAAAATCTAAATTTTAACATCCTAAAAATCAAAGAAAATAAGTTTTTTTTAAAAATACCTTGAATATTGGCTAGGAGAGAATGAGAAGTTTGTTGAGCATCAAACTTTGATATATCTTTAGCCTTGATTAATTGATTCAAAACCCTCAAGAAAAACTTGTGATTTTGTGGTTAAAATTGATGAAAATGGAGGTTCTTTAAATAGGCTTTTGGTTAGGGTTTGAGAGGAGTTGTGTTTGTTTTTTATTTAGAAACAAATTAGGTTTAGGGTGTTTTAAAATCAATCTGCCGCCGCACGTTTCGATACGCCCTTATAGGCGTTTCGAAACGACTTGTTCCAAAACCATTCCAACCTGTTTCGATACGGTGTTGTTGCGATAAAGACTTCACCCGTATCGGAACCACAGTTCCATCGAAACACATATTGGGCGTTTTGATGCCAAGCTACCCAGAAACGTCCTAAGATGAACTTGAAGAACATGTATCGAAACTGTAACGCCCCAAAATTAGGCCTAGATGTTAATAGGCTTATTTAACCGGTTAAGCCTAGTTCAAGATTAAATTCTTAAAAATTTATTCTTAATCAAAATAAATTATGGAAAATATCCTAAAATCCTTATTTTACATATACTTGACATTGATCAATCCAATTTCAAAAATTGACCCTTGAAACCTTGAGATTTTGAAATTAGTGACTATTTTGTAAAAATTAAAAATTTGAGGACAATTTTATAAATGAAGCCAAAACTTTAAATATTTAAGGGGATTTAATTCAAGGGCAAATTACACGTATAGCCACAATACTATGGGGTTGGTATCGAAATAGCCAAAATACTTTAAAACGCGTCAAATACGCCGATGAACTATTAAAATGGTATCGAAATAGCCACTGACCGTTAAAAAATTAACGGACGGATGACGTGGCAGTTAAAATGAAATAGAATAATTACACATTTACTCCTTATCATTCATATATTTTTTTTAATTTAATTCTAATTTTATTATAATAAAATAATAAAATTATTTAATTAGAACCACCTTATTGGAGAACACTATATATACATTTAATTTATTAAATGTATTTTCATCCTCCAATCAGGTGGTGACACATGTCACCACCTGATTAAAGGAGAAAAACAAAATCCTACAGACTTGTTCTCCAAGAGAAAAACAAAATCCTGGGACAAAAGTATGAAAGCCATAAAGCTTAGTCACCGGGCCAAACCTATATTATAGAAATGAGACACTAATGTCACGCCCCTAGAGTTTCACGCCCGTAGAACTCGGCTTCTCTATCAGAACGTGCGGCCTTAGACGCTTCGGACTCAAGAAAAATGCCTAAGTAAGCCTTTTCTCTACTTTCGGAAGATCAAACTTCCCAAGCACCGACAAACGCAAAGCGTTCTATGCGGAAGCGAATCAAACGAGATGAGCTAGGAAGAACTCTTCAAGAACGTTCAAGAACGTTCAAGAACACTAAAGAACAAAGAAAAAACTCACTCAGAGGATTTAGAGAAAATGCCTTTATTCATTGGAAACTTGGAATACTCTGATACCTCAAATGAGGTGGGGAAGACCTCTATTTATAGTTGAACTCCCCTCGATCCTACGGTCTATACAATTTTACACCGACGGCTATGATACAACCTTATCCATTTACAAAGCATAATTCTGGGAATATTCCCACCTAACTATGAAAAGAATCTTCTGTGTTCACACAAAGTGTTCACACACCTTGGATGGATAAGTCTCTCCCTGGATCGGGCCAACGTTGGTGGTCTTCGCAAGCCCAGTATTGCTCTTGGAATTACTTGGGCAGGCCACATCACACCATGTGATGCCAATGTCCTGGACCCCAAACAACGGCCCGTGACATTCTCCCCCACCAAACTTGGCGACGCCCTCGTCGCGCCACTCGGACAATACTGAGTTCGATCCTGGGGCTTCTCGCGTACCTTGGCTTGCTTCTGTCTCGGAGTCTGGCTTGAATGTCCCCCCATAAGAACCGCCCTCCCCATAAAGAGCACCGGACTCTGATTCAGCTGTCCCCCCATAAGGATTGCTCGCTTTGGCTCGCACCGTCTATTAAAATCAACCGTACCAAGCACATCTTGATCGCTATCCCCGTGTTCAAGAGGTACTTCACTCATTGACCCAGCATTTTCTCTCTCCGACAAGACTTCTTCCCTGAAGCTTGACGCCCCATTGCTCCGCGGCAATGCTACACCCATCGACACTTCGGTCCCCTTGAAGTTCGATGCAACGACCATCTTGTCCACGGATGGCTCCTCGACGGCATCCACGCCAACAGGCTCAGGCAACACATGCCTCACCAAGGAAATGTCTCCAGCAGTCGCCTTTTCCACGATAACTCCTCGGCTTGGAGCATCCTCGACACGCTGAATAGCTGTCAACTTCTTGGTCCCTTGCCCGACGTCTCGTCGTACGGGTACAACACATCGTTGTCTCGGATCCAAGATACACACGACGTTGGCACACGGAATGATGATCGCTTCTACACGGTCAAGGAAGTTAAGTCCCAAAATAAAATCAAAGTCATCAATATCGATTACCTTGAAGTGTTCCTTCGACTTCCAATCACCAATTTGCAACTCAACTTTCCGCACAGTCCCTATCACAGGAGCTTCCTTGGCATTCACAGTCTTGATCTTGTCTGTTGAATCCACAACTTTCAGACCAAGCTCTACTGCAGCCTTCTTGGACATGAACAGATAACTTGCCCCGGTATCCACCAAAGCACTCTTCGATCGTCCCGCCACATTGATGTCGACAAACATCAACCCATTCTGCTTCTTGCCATTCTTCTTGGCAGAACTCAGAATCATCGAGCCAAGCTTCGCAGCCTCATCACTCTCGAGCTCGTCCACCTTGGACTGCTTAACTCGACCAGGGCACTTTCGCGCTCTATGCGGCCCCTTGCACCGGTAACACTTGCGTCCCGTTACCTTCGGCTTATCACCTTTGACACTGGCGATTGCACCAAGTCTACTCGCTGGTTCACCATCTGAGTCGTTGTCCTGACGGACTATGGCATTAAGGCGGCTCCTCTTGTTCGGACACTCCTTCACTATGTGAGGTCCTTCACAATGGTGGCACCTTACGGTTCCTCGATCCTTCCGCTCATTTGGCTTGTCGTACCGATTGGACTTGGGGGATGGCTTTCCCTCGACGCTCTTTTCTTTGGGTTCGTCCTCATCTTCCTTATCACTGCCCTTGCCATGGGGCTTGGAAGACTCGTTTTGTATCTCAAACTCCGCAATCGATTCAGCAGCGGTCATCGCTTCTGAAAGATCCTTAACGCCCATTCTCTTCAGCTCCATTCGTGCCCAACGCTGAAGACCAGCTTTGAAGAGATACAAACCCTCCGATTTACTCAAGTCTTTGATCTGCAACTTGAGCTCGGTAAACCTTTTGACGTAATCCCGGATTGAGTCGTCATGCTTCAATTGATAAAGCCCATCTCGAGCTTCCTCGTTGGCATTCTTTGGATAAAAATGCTCCTTAAGCTCAGACTGGAAATCCTTCCATGTCCCGATTGGAATGTCGTCCTCCGACTCAGAACATTTGTTTCGCCACCACAATAAGGCAACATCAGTCAAATAGACTACAACAGTATTTACCTTCTCGGTATCATCAGTAATACTCATTCCCCGGAAGTATTGCTCCATGCACCATATGAAGTTCTCGACATCTTTAGCCGACCTGGTTCCACTGAACTCTTTGGGTTTTGGGATGTCCTTCACTGGCTTAGGTGTCGTTGTCGAATTCAACACACCGTTCTGCATAGCAGCCTGATATACCAGCACTTCCGCCTTGAGTCCCAACATTTCCTCCCTCAAAGCCTCAAACTTGGCTTCGAGAGCATCTCTCTTTTCCTCCAACTTATCACCTTGGTCATCCAGTTCCTCGAGGCGTGTATCCACCACGTCGAGTCTCTCTACGACATCCTTCACGGATCCTTCCATCCTGGTGACCTTGTCCTCAAGTGCAGACAACTTGTCTCTTGAGTTAGCTCGGCTTTCTTTGTTAGCCTGGGTTTCCACACCCTTCTGGCTCGCAGTAGCAACAGTCTCCCTCTTTGGTGCCATCTGAAAATCGATGCCTTCGTACCTCGAACGGCTAGAACGTTGCTCGAACAAGGCTCTGATACCACTTGTCACGCCCCTAGAGTTTCACGCCCGTAGAACTCGGCTTCTCTATCAGAACGTGCGGCCTTAGACGCTTCGGACTCAAGAAAAATGCCTAAGTAAGCCTTTTCTCTACTTTCGGAAGATCAAACTTCCCAAGCACCGACAAACGCAAAGCGTTCTATGCGGAAGCGAATCAAACGAGATGAGCTAGGAAGAACTCTTCAAGAACGTTCAAGAATACTAAAGAACAAAGAAAAAACTCACTCAGAGGATTTAGAGAAAATGCCTTTATTCATTGGAAACTTGGAATACTCTGATACCTCAAATGAGGTGGGGAAGGCCTCTATTTATAGTTGAACTCCCCTCGATCCTACGGTCTATACAATTTTACACCGACGGCTATGATACAACCTTATCCATTTACAAAGCATAATTCTGGGAATGTTCCCACCTAACTATGAAAAGAATCTTCTGTGTTCACACAAAGTGTTCACACACCTTGGATGGATAAGTCTCTCCCTGGATCGGGCCAACGTTGGTGGTCTTCGCAAGCCCAGCATTGCTCTTGGAATTACTTGGGCAGGCCACATCACACCATGTGATGCCAATGTCCTGGACCCCAAACAACGGCCCGTGACACTAACATTTAATATATATTATAGTTTCTAATATTTCTTCCTTTATATTTATTTATTTTTAATTTAATTAAAAATAATAATTAAATTATTATATAATAAATAAAAAGTTTAAAATTAATAAAATTTTATTTATAAACCCTAAATCCTAAACCATAACCCTAACCCTTAAATTCATTTAAAATTTTAAATTATAATAACAATTCGTTAAATGAGATTTAGAGTTTATGGTTAAACTCTAAACCCTAAATTCATATAAGAAACCCTAAAATATAAACCCTAAATTCAAATACCATATTTAGGATTTGGGGTTTGGGGTTTGAGACTTAAGGGTTTAGAGTTAAGAGTTTTAGATTTAGAGTTTAAGATTTGGATTTAAGGTTTAATATATTTATATAAATTTTTAAATATAATTTAAAATATGGTATTTGAATTTAGGGTTTATGGGTTAGGGTTTGTTAAGTGAATTTAGACTTTAGGTTTTAACCACAAACTCTAAATCTTATTTAATAAATTTTTATTATAATTTAAAAACTTAAATGAATTTAAGGTTTAACATTTAGGGGGTTAGGGTTTTGGATTTAGGGGTTAAGGTTTATAAATAAAATTTTATTAATTTTTGTAACTCCTAAAATTTAAACTAATTTCTTAGATTACAAGTTAGGGTTTACGTTAAGAAACTTATCTTGCAAGCTAGGGTTTATAAATTAAACATTATTATTTTCTGATAATTTATTAAATAATTAATAAATTAAAATACTGAAAATTTATTAAACAAATAAATTAAAGTTCAACCCAAAATTTAATAAATATTAACCGTCACAAAATCCAATAAAAGTTCAAAGTCCAAATATTTATTACAACGAAAAGTTATTAACTGAAATTATTAAGATATAAAATCCGGAATTAAAATCTGTAAACATACGTAAAAATGGTCTGATTCAGAAACCTCCAAGTACCGTACGAAGCCTAGGACTGAGATCTGAAACAGGAAACTGAGAGGGTGTAAGCTAGGGAGCCTAGTGTGTCTCTAGTGTGCAGATAAACAGAAACAAAGAATAGTATAACAGATGATGACATGTATGCATGATATGCACTCATCTCCGAACACCATCAGAAGAGTAGGTTCCCCCTGAACCACTTTAACTCCATCACACCAAATAGAAGTGGAACTCGACCCGCAGGTGGAGCCACTGAACAGAAGTGGTATAACACAGAACCACTAAACAGAAGTGAATTAATCACTAACTTCCTCCGTACAGATAATCCAACCAGATGCAATGTTATATGCAGATACAAGATCAGAATGCCTGCCTAATATTCTAACAGGAGGCATGCATGATAATTTCAGAATCAGAAATATAATGTCAGGATAATGCATGATCATTTAGGATTTAACAGAAATTGCACACACGGAATAACAGAATTAACAGAAGAGAACACACCTGAAGCAGAAGACTCAACGACGATACTGACGTCGACTGGACTCGGCTCTACCACTAGAATGTGTAGGTGTAGAACGTGCGGGTCTCGAATGCTGAAGAACGGGAGGTCGTCAAGGAGGAGGAGGAGGCAATTGCTCAGGGTCGGAATCTACGTCACTGTTGTGAAAAATTGATTTTTCAAATGGTTTAATGAGTAAAGGGGAGCCTAAATGTTTTTGAATCATTATTCTCTTATTCAAATGGTTTATTTCACAAAGGGGGAGAAACTCAAAAACAATTTTTCAAGTTGGTTTTATTATATCAAAAAGGGGGAGATTGTAGAACTAATGTTTTGATATAATAATTGAAAAATAGTTTTGGACTAATTTGAAAAGATTTCAAAAATGGTTCTTATGTCCAAACTACTTGAAATTATATCTAAGATGTTTTTGAGAAAGTTTGAAAGTGTTTTAAATGATTTAAAGAAACCAAAGAAGTGATTTTTACCCAGGTGTTTCGATACACCTTCAAGGTGTTTCGATACCTGTTCTTCAATGCCATGTTTTCTAAGGCAAAATCACAGCGGTATCGATACTGGTATCGATACCCTTTCACCACTGTGATGTCTGGTTTCGAACCATGTTTCTAAACACCCCCAACGGTCAAAACGATTTATGAAAAACCCCAACGGCTAGGATCGGTATCGATACCAGTATCGATACCTGTTCTTAAATGAAGGTTCAACGGCTATTTCCCAAAGAAGGTGTTTCGATACCAGTTTTAGGGGTATCGATACCCCCTGCACCAGAAAAAGAAATATGCCATGAAATCAGCTCCAAACGGCCCCAAAACATCCCCAACGGTCATAAACGGCTAGAAGCTCATTTGGGATGATAAAAGAAAGCCTCAAGCATCAAGAGAAGACTAATGCTTCATTGTAAACAACAATATGATCAAAGATTTGTCTTAGTGCTTAAATTCCAATATTTGGGTAGACAACACTTGTGAGCTTAATGTATATGTATGCTCAAGTGTCTTAGGATTGGGTGAGAACTTAGTTGCAAACAATTAGCCTTGTTAGAAGGATTATCAAAGTTTGCTTAAGATTATCTCTTGTTTAAGAGGATTCCCAAAGTTCGGGTTGTGAACTTTGGATGCTTGTTTCGGGTTTGAGTCAAGGTTTGTAAGGTTAGCCCTTTGCCCTCAAAAGGAAGAGATTCTTAGTGAATTTGGGAAATCCTTAGTGGGAAGCTAAGGTAGTGGATGTAGGTGCTTGTTCGAAGGCCAAACCACTCTAAAATCCTTGTGTTCATTGTTTATCTTTTTGCTTCCACAACAAATCACCCAAAGTGTTCTTTCTCCATCAAATTGACAAGTTAATCGATTATCAATCGAGCCACATCAAGCCCAACAGTCACCCAAGAAACCGAAAGGATATGGAGTCCAAAGAGACACAGTTCGAACGGAAGAAAAATAACACCTAAAGACAGATTCGAATCAAGAACTTTAGAGGAAGGAAAAAAAATAAACACGGTTTGAAAATTCTCAGGTAAGAATCCCGTAAATGAGGAATTAGAAACAAGATTTAATGGAGAAATTTAATCCCCATTTAAGACCGAATCTGTTTTCAGGATAAGGAAGAATCAGTTACCAATGAAAATTGATAAAATTACCCATCAAGGGTCTGAGGTTTCAGAAATTCAAAAGTAGACCTTCAAATTTCCAGAAATTACAAAAATGCCACTGAAAAATCCCCAATTATCTAGGGTTTCGAATTAGAGATTTTGGATTTAATTTGGGGAAGATTTTGGGGTGTTACAATTTTAAAATTTCAATTTATTATATAGTAATTTAATTATTATTTTTAATTAAATTAAAAATAAATAAATATAAAGGAACAAATGGTATAAACAAAAATATATACTAAATGTTAGTGTTTCATATCCAAAGGACGATCTTAGCCTGAGGGCAATGCCTCGTGGCTTCCATATCTCGGTCCCAAGCTTGACTTTCCCGGAGAGCAATTGTGTTTGATTTTGTTTTTTCCCTTTAATCAGGTGGTGATACGTTTCACCATCTAATTAAATAATTTTATTATTTTATTATAATAAAATTAGGACTAAATTAAAAAATGTATGAATGACAGGGAGTAAATGTGTAATTATTCCATTTTATTTTAACTGTCACGTCATCCGCCCGTTAATTTTTTAACGGTCGGTGGCTATTTCAATACCATTTTAATAGTTCACCGGTGTATTTGATGTGTTTTAAAGTATTGTGGTCATTTTAATACCAACCCCATAGTATTGTGGTTATTCGTGTAATTTACCCTTAATTCAATTATATCCTAGTTGGTCTAGGATGTTCATATTTTAAATTAATTAAGTCCAAATAGTTTATTTTAATTCAAATAACTAATTAAACTAGATTTTTAACTCTAAAGATTTTCATCATTTTTTTCAAAGGTAAAACTAAATCTTTTCATTAATTTTCGTTTGTATTAAATTATATAACTTTTTCTTCTTCAAAACTTCTCGTTTTCTCATTGTTTTATCGTTTTAAACTCGGAAAGCAATTGGATCAGTTTTGGAGGTGAAATTTAATCAACCCTCTAAAAATTTGAATTTCTTTATTGAAATTATAAAGTTCTTGGCTTGGTAAAAACGTTTTTAATCTTTCTTTTTTTTAAAAAAAAATCAGTTTTGGGGTCAAAAATCATAATTTTCGTTTAAGGGTTTTTATCCATTGTTTTTGGATCCTAAAAGGATGATTTTCAATGTTTCAAGATGTTTATAAATTTTTTTAAAACCCATAATCCCGGACTAAATGTTTAGGAGAAGTTTAGTTGGTTTCTAAAAGTTTTCGGTTAAGGTTTTGATATGTTTAAGGGATTGTCCGACTAAGTGTTTCTTGTGTGCGATTGGAAGCACTAAAACCTTAGTTTTTAATGCTTGAAACAAGGCAAGAATTAGATTATCTCGTTTGAAGTGATCGAGTGAAGTTTCGGTGACTTGTCGAACAAGTTTTGATTATCGGTGAGTGGATTTGAGAGTGGACTGTTTAGCCAGTGTTTTAACTTTGTTTTTAAAGTGTTGGGAGTGTAGGGAAGGTTTGAGAAACCTCCCTATACTCCGGAATAAGTTTTACGTTTACTCTCGTAAATCGGTTTTCCCATATTATGTTGTTTTTTCTATGTGTTAGTCATGCTTGTTAAATAATTATGCGTATGTATTTATGTATGTGAAAAATACTCATGTGAATATTTTTACATTGATTTTAATGATTCCTCGGTTTATTTTCAAAATAAGTAAAATATGATTTTTATCGGGTTATACAAATTGTGCATGAGATAGTGAAATTCATGTAATTTAGCTACTTTTTTAATGTAAAACTTGAGCATTTATTTTTGTTTTGTGTTGGATATTAAGTTGATGAGACTGAGATAAGTTGATAGATTAATAGGATGTGAGTTCACTATAAAAACAATTCGTACGTGTTTTAAATTCCTTGAGTGATGCATTACATGTTAGCCTAGTGTTGTGTGATATAATTGTTACCTTATCACATTCGGGTATGGCGAACTATCCCGGACACCAAGGTGGGATCTTTAGATTGTGATAGTCAATCTGTGTGAATTAGTGTATGATGTCATTCGCATGTTTTCCGTTTATCCCAACGTTTAGAGGTAACTCCATTCGTGAACTTACTGATTTTGGTGCAATTTGTGAATTGCGTGTGTTTCTATTAATGAGCTCAATGGTTTTGTGAGCATTGCTAATCTAAGCATGTTAGACTTGTTTTGTGGCATATGCCATGTGATAAAACACTTGCTGGATTTTGAATATATTAGTGATGTAATAGTCAGAAATGGTTTTCTTGAGCATTAATTGATTTTTAAATTGTTTTACTGTATAATATGGGTTACATTACATGTAGTTAAAATTATTTTATAATTCACTCACTAAGCGTAAACTTAACCTCTCTCTTTTTCATGTAATGTGTAATCACTAATTTTATCCGGTTTAGACCCGTTTTTAATTTTACTTTCAATCGAATAATGGGCTTAAATTCGATCTTAATTGTAATAAAAAAATTTAATTAAAAATATATAAAATATCTATATATGTAATTGGTATGTTAATACGTTATACATATCCATTAGTCTTTTTCTCTCTTTGCCGTTTTCTTTATATATATATATATATATATATATATAATTCTTTTGGATTTAATTTCTTTTATTATTCTTATAAATATTTTATAATATTATTACCATAATTATTATATAAACTAAAAAACCAAAAATATTATATAATATATTTAATTTTCGTTACTTTGTTTTCATTACTATCATTATTAGTATTCCTTTTCCTTTTCCGTTTTTAATATTTATTATTATTATTATTATTATTATTAATTATTATATATCAGACCCAATTAATAAAATAAACAATAACCCAATTTATTCATATTTAAGTCCAATAATAATTGTATTACAACCGAAAAGTTTTAAGTCCAATAATTAATTTTTACAAGCCCAAACAATAATTAATAAATATTAGCCCACATCTCTTATTTACATAACCCGGTTGAGCCCAACAATGAACCCAAACCAGGTAATCTAATGAAAACCCTAACAGCTTCATATCTTCTTCCATGCGCAATTAGATCAAATTTTGATCTAACGGTCCAGAAGCAAGGAGGAGAACCGGTTCATCTGCACGCCACGCGCCACGCGCGCCCACTCGACTCCTTCACGCGCGCGTTCTTCCCACGCGGTGACCGTTCGAATCCTCAAAGACCCTTCAGTTCCTGATTGCCGGCCGTTCGTGATGGTCCCTTCCTTCTCCGGTGATGACTCGCACAAACAAACCAACAATAATGTCAGATTCGTACATATTTTCCAGAGCAACACCAACAAATTTCAGAGATATTCAGCGCATAATCAGAGACAAAAAAATATATCAGAGAGACAAACGCACAAATTAGAGAAAATCAGAGGCAAAAAGACAAAACTCCAGCAAGCACCAATAGCAACATTTAAGCCTTTATTTTTCTTTGACATTTGTTTGTAAATCGGTTATATAAACCGAATGAAACGAATGTATTCGGGGTCAAACCCCATCTTTCGAATATCAATAGAAACAGAAACTTTTGAGGTATATCCTCGTTTTTTTGGGTTTCGGTCTTACCGTGGGCATTGATTCTCTTCGATTCTTCTGGTAATAAACCTTGGCCTTTGTGCCTCCGGGTGAACCGAGGAAGAAGGAGTCCTCCCTTCTCTTTTTTTTCTTTTCTTCGAAACGATCAAGAGGAATCGCTCAAGCGTTTCTGTTCTTTTTCTCAAAGGGTTTTTGCTTCAGATTTGTAAAAAGGGGGTGACCTTTGGTTTTTGGTTTTGAAAACAAAGGAAAAAAGGCTTTTTTTTAGCGGTGGCCGGCGCGGTGGTTCATCCATTGTCTGGGTTTTGGCCAGAATAAGACAGAGCGTTTGAGAGCTCTCACTCTCTCGGTTTGAGAAACAAATGAGTAAAGAAAAATTTTTCTGTTTTAGTTGTGTTATATAGTCAAGGACTAAAAAAAATAATGGTCAAACTTCTTCATTAAGACCTTCCGTGTCAACCATATCACCCCCGAGGTCCTTGCGTTTTTGTTTTGTATTTTGATTTAGTCCCAATCTGAGTTATAATCTCTCTTTGATAATGGTTTTATTATTTTTAGGTCCTCCCTTGTTTTTGTTTAAACTTTTTAATCCCTTCCCCTTTTCTAAATACGCTCTGAGGTCCTTGTTTGTTTTCAAACGTTTGTAATTTGGTCACTAATTTCAATTACAATCTATTTTTCTTTTGGTTTTATTACTAATTGATCCCTCCATGTTTCAAAGTATTTTTTTAGTCCTTCCTCACTTCAAAATAGTGTTTTGAGGGCTTGAAAATTTTCAAATCTTTTCAGTATAGTCATTGCCAGTAGCCTTTTTTGTTTTAATTTATCTTTTATTTATTTATTTATTTACTTGTTTTCATGTTTGCACTTGTCACAATTATTTATTTTTTGCATTATTGTTCATATTTATTTTTTATGTTATACATATTTATTTGGTCATGTTTTTAATTTAGTATGTCATGCATATTTTTATTTATTTGTGCATTATTGTTATTTACATTGTTGCATGTTTATTTTATGTTTACAATTTGTTATGTCATGTATTTTACTTATGTTTATTATTTATGCACTCTAGTTATTTTTGTACATTTTGTACATGTTTATTACCTTCATCATGCATTTTAATCATGTAGTTTAATTATTTAGATGTTTTTGTGCATATTTTTGTCATTATTATGCTTTTTATTTTTATCTATGTTCATATTTATTTTAATGTTGTATGTTGTAAATATTTTGTATATTTTGTTATTACATTTGTAGAGTCATCTTGTCAATTAATGAATCTAACAATTATTTCTTTATCCGGTCGTAACGGGCCCGACAACAAGAGTAGTGGTGGCGGTGTATGCGTTTACCTTCGGATAAAGACACGGTAAAATAAAATTAAATCCGAATTTTTAAACAAATCTCAATTTAAATGCCACTTTTAATCCGAAAAATCCAAAATTAATTAAGCGGTTTATTTGATAAAGGTGCTAATTTTTGGGCGGTTTTTTAACGCTAATACCGTTTTAAAATCGTAATCGACTCTCGAACCCAATTTTTAACGAATCTCTGGTTTCTCGGTGTCTGGTCTACCAAAAGTGACCGGTGACGACTCCAACCATTTTATAAAAATATCTCTTTACCAATTTCCTAATTATTTTTCAAATCCCTAGCCCTAATTTTTGAGATAAATTCCCAATTTTTAAATTAAACCCTAACTTTCTATTTAAAACCCTAATTTACTAATTTTCAATTTTTCCGAGGTTTCCACTACTGACCCCCTCTTTTCACCTTTTTAACTCCCTTTTTTCCATACACTTATTTTTAATATTATTAACTTTAATTTTTAAAAAGGGTCGCTACATAATGCAGATAAGAAGTGAGTTAGTCATCCGGGAAAGCAAGAAAAACTCTTAACGCTTTTTAATTCATATTTTAGCTCAAATATGTTGCTATTATATTATTATGTAGTTTAGGAAGCAATGGTGACGAGGAACCTTATGACAAATAAGTTGGTTATTGAACAACTGAATATTGAATCTTGCATATTGGTGCGTTGCTTTTATGTTAATAAAATATTTGGATTTGATTCACTTCTTGATTGTGCTTATTATGTTGAATTGTGACTTTGATGAGTATTGGTTTCAATTTGTGATAAGAGCATGGAACTAGGATGATTTGCATCTAGAAAACTTGTTGAATTATGAGGTTTATGACCTATTGGTGAATATATGCATCTACTATACTTGTGGTCACATTTAAGGCATGAAATTTGGGTAAATAGCTATTTCTGGGCAGGGAGTTTCGATACTTGTTCATAGGGTATCGATACCTATGCCAAAAATATAACGATTTTCTAGGTAATTAAGCCTGGGTATCGAAATCACATGAACTGGTTTTGAAAAATTAGTATGAATTTCTTTAAACTTATCGATACGGTTCTGTTTGGTTTCGATACCCACCTTCACAATCTCAAATGGTATCGAAACGGTCCTTCGAGCATATCAAAATGCGAGTTTGTTACGCAAGCAATCTTTTGAGTTAACGATGGTGTATCGAAACACTTAATAACTGTATCAATATCCCTTTGTCGTTTTTTATAGTATCGATACCAGGGAAGGGTTTTTCGAAACCCATGTTAGGTAATGTCGTTAAAGGCTGAAAAATAACTTTGAAAACTTACATTTTAGTCACTAAACTTTGAGGAACTAATTAGATGACTTGTAGGTATGATTTTAACCTGCAAAACATGAAATATACTTAATTAAGGATTGATAATCTTAATTTCACTTTTAGATCATAAATTTATAGAAAATTATAATTAGGTCCTTAAAACTTGTTCGATTAAATTAGGACTAGTTTCACATTAATTTCTGCTACAAATGAACTCAATCCTTGCATGGACACTTAGGATCTAATTAATTCATATAGAGAAGATAAAAGAAAAAAATTAGGGTCGTTTATCAGGGCGAGTCTCTGGATTAGCCTCGGTATTCCCTGTGTAGCTCGTTCGAGTCGGGTGGCGTCTAGACCGGGTCAAAGGGGTTACATGTATTTGTATTAGAGCCTAGTTTTATGAATATTTGAGGATTTTTATAAAACTTTAGGATTTAATTGTTAAATATTTATGCTATGTTGCTTTTCACGGTGTTTGCTTTATATGCTTATAAGATATGCACGATGTTTTGTTAAACATGTTGGTTATAAGGTTATAAGGTTCCCATTTCTCCTACTACTTAGGTTTGGATTGTCTTCAGCTAGTAGACACCTTGCTTCTGGATGACTCACTTGGTTTTAAATCTTGTTTTTATTTGCATAGAAATACTAGTATGAGACAACGTAGAGAGATTAGAATGAACACTCGATCTATCACTAATGGAAGGGATGAACGTGAGGAGGAAGAGTTGCCACCTCCTACACCACCACCTGTTGCACCACCAGCATCTTCACCTGCTGTGCCGGCTGTAGGTGACATGTCATAGTTGGTTCAGGCTATTGCGGGAGCTTTTTAGGCTACGTTTGTTGGAATGTAGGCCACGGTTGCTCCGCCAATAGCTAATACTGGTTTACCTTTAGAGAGACTCTGTAGTTTAGGAGTGGTTGAGTTTAGGGGTTTGTCCCCCATAAGATTTAGTGGCTTCGTTGGAAAGTAAGAAATGGATCTTAGATCATATGGGTTGTTCTGATGAAAGGAAACTTGGATGCACTGTAGCTTTTCTCCAAGGTGATGTTTATAATTGGTGGACTACTACCACCTATGGCATGGAAGATGCTGAGGTGACATGGGATTTCTTTGGTGAAGCATTTAGCCGTAAGTATATAGGAGTTAGGTATTTGGATGAAAAGAAAAGAGAATTTATGGCTTTATTCCAAGGGAGCATGACAATTTCTGAGTATGAGATTTAGTTTGTTAGGATGAGTCAGTATGCTCCTGAGCTGTTACCTAATGACAAAACTCGTTATGAGAAGTTTTGCTATGGTTGGGAAACTAATTTATCTAAAACACTTATGCTAGCATTTCCTAGTTTCCTATGTCATAACCATGCATCATTTTCATCACTAACAACTAAGCATGCATGAGAAAGATTTATGTCTTCTAGATGCACCATATAGATATTTCCTATGCGATGACCAATAAGCATTGCTTTATTCGATTCTATGTATATTATTTTGCAACCACATCTATCAAAAGAGATATAAAAACCTTTATCACATAATTGACTAATGCTCAATAAATTGTGATTAAGACCTTTAACAAGTAGGACATTTTCCATAAGAATAGAGGAGTGATTACCAATAGAACGAATACCCTCAATTTGGTCTTTGGAGTTGTCATCGAAAGTCACTAATCCACCACTCTTGATCTCTAAATCCTTAAATCGTCCCTTGTCTCCGGTTATATGCCTTAAGCACCCACTATCAAGGTACCACATATTTTTACTTGAAGCTTTTGGCCTTAAAGCAATGCTCAACCTACAAACAAAGATTTAGTTTTGGATTTTTGGTACCCACATCATCTTGGGTCCATGAGAGTTAGTTCCCAAAAGCTTGTTTCCCTTAGGAATTCAAGATGCAATGACATGAACATTATTAGAAACAACAAGTTCCTTAGGAACCCATACACTTCTAATCCTCTTATGTCTAGCATGCCTTTGAAAATTTCTTTGTTTGTGGTTATGAAAATTCTTTTCCACGTGGTTGAGTTTTGAAGTACTTCCTTTTTCAAAGTTTAAGATACCAACCACTTTGATTTTTTTCTTTAAGATCATTCACCATCTTGTGGTGATCCTCACTCAAGCTAAAAATAAGTTTGTTTAAATCAACATTTTCTAAAAAATTTCAAATCATTTTTCAAACCAACAACCTTTTCTTCAAGCTCCAAATTTGTTTTTGTCAAATAATCATTTTGCTCTTTTAACTCAGAAATAGTTTTCTTATTTTTCAAAATTGAATCTTTGAATTTCAAAATCAACTCATCATAAAAATCTTGCAATTCATCATATGCATCATATAATTCATCATAAGAAAGGTCATTGCAAGATGGTTGAAGGGTTACCTTGGGCTTATCAAGAGCCATGAGACAAAGGTTGACCACTTCATTCTCCTCATCAAATGAAGACTCCTCATCACTCCAAATGGCAACATGAGCTTTTTGTTTCTTCTTTCTCTCAAAACCCTTCTTCTTTTATTGTGGGTAATCGGTCCTTATATGACACGGTTTCTTGCATTCGTAGTAAATAATTTGATCTTTCTCTTCCTCTTTGCTCTTTCCCTTAAACTCTTTCTTCCTTTGGAATCTCCTATTTTGGTTTTCCCTCATGAGTTTCGTGAACCTTTTGGCTACCATAGTCAATTCCTCTAGCTCTTCCTCTTCACTTGTGTCTACCTCCTCTTGAAGTATTGAAGTTTTGAGAGCTATGCCTTGATTCTTCTTTTCTACCTCTCTCTTTTCAAGCTTTAACTCTTCCTTCTTCTTCACTTCTTCTCTTCTTCTCTTCCTTTCTTCATGATCTCATGTGTGAGAAGTGATCTCACAAGAGCATTAAGCTTTAAAGTCTTGAGATCTTTTGCTTCAATGATAGTCATTCTCTTGCTATCCCAAGACTCGGGAAAAAATAAATGAGCTTCCGTAAGAGCTTCTCCTCCGGGATGATCTCACCAAATCCTTTAAGACCATTGAAGATTACCGAGAATCGATCAAACATTTTGATGATGACTTCATCCGTTTCCATCTTGAAGTTCTCATATTTGATATTAAGAAGGTCGATCTTTGTCTCATTGACATCATTAGTGCCCTCATATGTTGTCTCCAATGAGTCTCATACTTCTTTGGCACTTGTGCAAGATGGCATCTTGGAGTAGATATCGGGACCAAGAACACAAAATAGGATTTGCAAAGCTTTTTCATTGGTAGACATTCTTCTTCTCTCTTCATCAATTATCTCATTTCTCTTCTTCGGTACTTGTCTATCACCTTCTAGCTTCATAGGAATGGAAGGGTCATCTTCGATTATGTCTCAAAGAAAATAATCATTAGATTTAATGAACAACATCATCCTATTTTTTCAATAAGGATAATTTTCCCCATTGAAATAGGGAGGCTTGGTGATAGAGTGAGACTCGTTCCAACTTTGCCCGTAAGTGGATGTCATTTGCTTCTACTTGTAGAGATGATCAACAAATTTTGAATCTTCTTTTATGGATGTTAATCCCTTCAAAGATCTAGCTCTGATATCATTTTTTGAGTTGATCACACAATTAGATTGGCGAAGATGGGGTGAATTGACAATTAAAATTTTTGTTTGGAAGATTTAGTAAAAATTGGAAAAATTAAAGACACAAGAATTATAGTGGTTTAAGCTTTAAAACAAGATCTAAATCCACTACCTTTAGCTCTCACTAAGCATTTTCTAACCAATTCACTATGAATTCTACTTTTTCTAGGTTCAAGGGATAACCTTTACAATAAGTCAATTTTCTATCCAGAAATTGATTTAAGTCTCATAAGAATTACAAGAATTGAAAATAGGTAAATAAAATTTCTCTCACAAGAATAATATGCCCCAAATACAGATTAACACTCCTCAAACTCAATTACAAAGTAATGAACTAAAATACAAGATTTGGGTGACAAAGATTTACAATAAAGTGCTTGAAGTTGGATTGGATTGCTTGGATGTTTGCTTGAGGTTCAATTGTTATTAATGCTGTTTCAAATGCTTTATTTTATATCTTCTCATTTAATTCTAACCGTTGGGGTTGTTGAGAATGTAATTATAGACGTTAGAGCATCATCTTCCCACCATAAATGCACTTCTGCAACAACCGATATTGAAACTTGGGGTACTTGTTTCGAAATAGTACAAAAATAGAAAGAGACGTGCATTTATTAAAGGGCTTTCGAAACCTTATGTCATGGTATCGAAACGATTAGTCTTTAAAATAGGGGGTGTATCGAAACGGCTTGCAGCAGTATCGATACGGATATAAAACTATGACACTTCGTATTGAAACGCCCTTGGGGTCGTTTCGAAACGGGCCAACAAACATTTAAAGTTCAACTGTCTACCAACAATCAAAAACTTTTAAACTGAAATAGCCATTTGGAAATTTTAAAGGGTGTAGAAACGCTGACTAGGCATATCGAAACGTTAATAATATTTAAATTATTTTAAAGAAAAAATTTCAAGAAATACAATAAGGTATCGATACCTCAGTTGATTGTTTCGAAACACAACTTGGTAGATTCAAAATTGCATCGAAACGGTCCTAGACCGTATTGAAACGTCTGGGAAATTTTGTAAAAATTAGTTAAAACTTTGAATGTCGTTTCAAAACCGATTTCAGGTGTATCGAAACGCCTGGTAAAATTCAAAAACATTCTTCGAAAATTTAAGTTGGTTTTCGAAACTATTTTTGATGGTATGAAAACATCTGTAGCAAAAACACTTAGAAACTTATTTTTATGTTTTTGGTTTGACTTGAAGTTGTGTATTTGACTTAGGGACTTAAAAATTAATTTCAAAATAGTCCTCAAACTTATTTTTTATATCAAAATCAATTTTAGTTTTACAACTATAGAATTAACTCACATTTTATGGAGTTACAAACCCTTTAGCTGGTTGTAACCTCCTATTTATTTGGATTAATTTTGTAATAATTACTATTTGATTTCTAGAAATTATAACTCTTCAGAAAAATTTTAATTAGCAGATTAATTATGTAATTAATCATGTCCCCTTCCTGAACACTATAAAAAGAGACCTCTTGCTCCTATCTCAATAGAATGAAAACATAAAAATCCTCTAGCCAGATTCTTGATAGTGTTCTGCTTCTGTAAAGTTCTTCATTGCATTCAAGGTTACATTGCTCTTTTTTCTGTATTCCACCGTTGCATCTTGGAAGACAGATGTTCCATAGTAAACCCAGCACCGGAGGGGATGAGTCTCTTTTAAGGACATTGTGATCGCACAAGTCTCGGTCCAAGTTTTTCCTGATCGTTTATTGGTTTTTCTTTGGTTTCTATTATCTTTGAATTTCTATTTTTTATATGGTTTATTTCAATTTTATTCACAAAAGGTTTTGACAAAAAAATGGTTCTCTAAGGGTCATAATTATCAGGATAATTTTTTTGGCTAATAGTTCGTACCTAAGTGTTTTAATCATCTCAAGTAATTAAATTTTGTATAATCTCAATATGTATAACAATACAAATTCTAGAAGATACTAATTAAACTTGAAAAACACTAAAAAATAAAAACGTGAACCATAAAATATGTATGTTTATTAAGGCTCAAGTTAAAAATATATATATATATATATATATTGTGTATAATTTTATCCATCTAACTATTAAATTAATTTATCAAACAAAATTTGTAATGGCTAAAATTTATCGATCTTATTTCACTATTCATATCAGTCTCAAATTTAATCTGGGATTCGAGTTTCAAAAATTTTATCATGTTGATTCAAAACAAAAATTATATGTAAAAGTAGGTCTAAGTCATTAATAAGCATAAAATTCTCATATTGGACCCTATATCTAACATTTACGTAATAATCTTCTCTACGCTTAAATTGAACATTATCCTCAATATTTCATAAGTATACAAAAAAATTAAGCAATATACGTTTAAGGGAAAATAATGATCCCTTGTTCAAAATATGGCGATGTAGGGGTGCAAACGGTTGTGAGCGTGGAGTTTTTTTCTTGATACTATAAATAGTTATGTGAGAAGAGTGAGGTTTTCTCCCTCACACTTAAATTCCAACATAATTTATGATTAGAATTGTACGAATCGTTTAATGTTTTGAAACTCTTTAATAAGTCGTTTGAACTATCTAGGTAGCATGAGTTCGTCTCTTTAAGCATGTTCAAATGTTGCGAACAGATCTTTAGCGAAGCCTTTGATGTACGAATGATGCATTTGATCATGCATAAGATAGTCTTCGAATGGTCCCCTACAAGAAATTGGTTCATGAAACCTATGATTCTGCGGATGATCTCGTATGTTAAGTTTGTTCGCTTAGCCTTGTGCATGCTTGCAAATGTATAATGTAGATAGTCTCATGTGAAACATTAAATATGTAAGGATCCTTGTATCCACAATGCTCGTCTACGTCCACAAGTGCTAACTCATTTATCTAAAAATTCAAAATTAAAGAAAAACATAAAATCTCTAAAAATTAAACTATAAATTAAAATATCCTGAATAAATCATGGGTTATCTCTTACACGTCTTTGTTTAACGCCTTTGGCTAGACATGAATCCTTTATTATTCATAAATTAGATCAGTTAACATGATCATTTTTTTATTTGTAGTACCAATACTAAAAACAAAACACGATGCTCAAGTTTTAAGACAAAAATAGTGAATTACAACTAATGCTTCTCATCAATACGTGCATCAAGTGCAAAAACCGATAAAACCTCTTTTTATCAAATTAAAAAAAACAATGGGAGCATCAAAACATTATAAAAATAGTATCTTGAGAATCTAACCACGTGCATAATCTCTTATGAACCATTAAAATATGAACATGACAAAACACATAGTAAAGAAAGGCGTAATATGAGATTTTCAAAAGAGCAAAACTTAAAAATTTACTCCGGAGTATAAAGAGTTTTTTCACACCTTCCCTACACCCCAAAACTTTTTAAAATAGATTTAAAACACTACCGAAGTCGTACTCAATAAATCCCAAGTCGGACATCCCCTTAAACCTATAAAAACCTTAACCAAAAACTTTCCAAAACCAACCAAACTTCTACTGAACATTTAGTTCCAGATTAGGGATTTTAAAAACACTTCATAAAAATCCTAACATATTAAAAATCATTTTAGGATTCAAAAATAGCGAGTAAAAGCCCTTGAATAAAAATTACGATTTTTGACCCCAAAATTGATTTTTCTAAAATAAATGATTAAAAACGTTTTTACCAAGCCAAGAACTTGGAAATTTCAGTAAAAAACTTCAAAGTTCTAGAGGGTTGATGAAATCTATCCTCCAAAATTGATCCAATTGCTTTTTGGGTTTTAAAACATGAAAACGATGAGAAAACTAGAATTTTAAAGAGGAAGAAGTTATAATAATTATTGAAAATAAAATTAGATGAAAAAGAAAAGGTTTTTACCTTAAAATTTGGTTGAAATCTTGCCTCTAACGAGGAAAAACGAAAATAATAAAAATAGGTTAGGTTTATATTGTTTAAATATGGTTTTAGAGTTTAAAATCAAGTAAAACTAGTTATTTGAGTTAAAATAAATTCTTGGATGTAATTAATTAAAAATTGGAAAGCCTAGACCAGCTAGGAATATAATTGGATTAAAGCCCCTTAAAGATTCAAAGTTTTTGGCTTGATTTATAAAATTGTCCTCAAATTTTTAATTTTTACAAAATAGTTACTAATTTTAAAATCTTAGGGTTTCAAGGATCAACTTTAGAAATTTAGTTGACAAAAGTGAAAAATATACTTAGTTAGGATTTTAGGATATTTTTTCATAATTTATTTCGCTTAAAAAATCAATTTTTAAGAATTTAATCCAAAACAAGGCTTAACTAGTTAAATCTGCCCCCTAACTTCTAGGCCTAATTTTGGGGCGTTATAACTCTCCCCCACTTAAAAAATTTCGTCCTCGAAATTTTCCGAAAATGGGTAAGGAAATTGCTCTTTACATTTTCCTTTCATTTTCACGTGACCTCCCACACTATGATGCCACTTAACACACTCCGACCTTCATGACGACTTTAACACCAAGACCTTTACGTAAGATTAACAAATAACTTTCATCAAAAAGTCTTCCAACTGCCACTAACAAACCTATCTTTTTCACACCTATTCTAACATACCAGGAAACAATCAAAGCTTTTCATCAAGCCTTACTCAACTCAACCAGATATAACAACTTTCACCAACAGAAACCGCTTTCAAACTCCTGACACAATTTCTTACTTCCTATCGCATAATAAAAGACTTCCTCAAACTTGATCAAGATACCATTCTATCTTAGCACCGTACAATAGAACCACGTGTCTCATTGACGAAAAAGACAATCAACACTACCACTAAAGTCCATCAACATTCCCTCATGATAACTTCACCTAAGCCAACATTGCTCTAAACTCTAAAACACTCTTACTCCACTAAATCGACATCTACCCAAAACCCAATACTTCCACTCTTTTTTCGATATAATTCATTTTTTACCAAATCAACTACTAGAAAATTCTCCCACCTATTTCACAAAGTCTCCTCAGACTAAACTGATTCAAAACTACTTTTCATTTTAACACGATCAAGGACCCAATAGACTCAAGATCGGGTATTATAACACCACAAATAAACCACAACACAAACTTGTCCATACCTTCAAATCTCAACAACTCATTTATTACTAAGTTTTTTATCTCTATTTTTGGTCCCATATTACCATTAATCTTACTATGCAACAAAACAAAATTTAAAACTAAGTGAGTCTACCAAAAGCAAGGAGTCAACTAGCTCAAGTTTTTTTTAGCAAAAACCAAACTAAAGTAGTAGAGCAATGGAGATGTAGGTCTAACATGCTTTATCCTTAGCAACAATTAATCAATCACCATGCATATAGTATATCAACATGTATAGCAATCACCGTGCAATATCAACAAAACATAGTAAACAATCACTATGCATATTAACATAGCAAAACAAAACAAAACAAAACATCACAAAAGGATTCATAAACCTGGCTCTAATACCACCAGATGTTACCCCCTTGACCTGATCTACACGCCACACGACTCGAACGAGCTACACGGGGAATACCGAGGCTAATCCGAAGACTCGCCCCGATAAACGACCTTAAAAATTAAATGGTTATTTTTTCTTTTATCTTATTTAGATGCATTAATTAGATCCTATATGTTCATGAAAGGACCAAGTTCATTTCCAACAAAAAATTAATAAGAAATGAGTCATAATTAAACCGAACAAGTTTTAGGGACCTAATTACAATTTTCAAGATAATTATGATATAAAGGTGAAATTAAGGTTATCAATCCTTAATTAAGTATTTTTTATGCTTGCACGTAAATATTCAGATTAAAATAATATCTACAAGTCATCTAATTGCATTACTAAAGTTTAGTGACTAAAATGTAAAGTTTTAAAGTTAATTTTTAGCCTTTAACGACTTAACTGACAGTGTTATCGAAACACCTTTCCCCATTATAGATACTGTAGTAAATGACAAAGGGGTATCAATACAGGTATTAAGTGTTTCGATATACTACCGATAACTCGGAAGATTGCCTACACCACAAGCCCGCATTTCGATACGCCTAAAGGACTGTTCTGATACCATTTGAAATTTTGAAGGTCGGTATCGAAACCCAACAGAATCGTATAGATACACCTGCTAAGATTTATACTACTTTTTCGAAACCAATTCATATGTTTTCGATACCCAGGCTTAATTTCCCAAAAAATCGTTATGTTTTTGCCTAGGTATCGATACCCTATGAACAAGTATCAAAACCCTCTTTCTAGAAACAACTGTTTACCAAGATTTCATGCCTTAAACGTGACACAAAGTACTAGATGCATTTATTCACCTGTAGGCCATAAACCACATATTTCAACAAGGTTTCTAGATGCAAATTATCCTAGTTCCATGCTCTTAACATAAATTAAAAACAATTATCATCAGGGCAAACATACTTCAAATTCATCATGGATTTCTTCTCATAAATACATCAAAAGCATAACAATGGCATAAAGAATATCCATAAAAACATATCAAACAATGCTCTATTGCTCTCATCTACTTAAGATTCTCAATTTAACTTAAAACATATTTGAGCCCTAAGAAAGTATAAAGTAGTTTACTTGACTTCCTTGCTTCTTGATGACACCTAATCACTTATTTCTCTGCATTACAAGTAAAGGAGAGTGGTTAAGCAAAAGCTTAGTGAGTGACAATTGAAAAACATAGGTAAAACATCTTGCAATGCAACCCATAAAAGCTAAAGTTTTATAAAAACTTATCATGCTCAACTCATGAAAAATAGCAATTAACCATGGTGTTGTTAGAGTTTTCCCAAAGACCAATCATATGATGATTGTAAGGATATTTTTATTTAAGAATTTTATTAAATAAAGACATTACCATTTTTATTTTCAGATATATGTTTCCATGTATAACATAAATTGAGAAACAATAAGGTCCATATAATAATAAAAGTATTATTATTAAAAGATCCTTAGTCAAGTATTATTATGGGTATAGACAATAATAATACACTTAAGACTAACATGTTATTAATTGATGACAATGAGTTGTCATTGACATAGAGATGTGGTGAAGGCTAGAAAGTCCTGCTTTTATGATGAAGCATTCATCCATCCACCTTTTGCCAAATTGTAGTATTTAAGATTTCGAACCCACAGAAATTGACTTTACTTACGCAATTTATTATTCCTGCACAATGGAAAAATAAAGACACAAATAATTGAGTTTGAATTATAAATAAGAAAACTAATTAAAGCAATAAAGATAAGTGATCAAGAAATCAAGGACGGAAAAATAGGGCAGATTAGAGTGCTTCGTAGTGTGGGATCAGAATGTAATTGTCTCGTTCTTATAATGCAATAGGGTTGACTTGCCGCCTCGGTGGGTTGCACTAAGGGTCGCCGCAGCTGCCTAGGCGGGGTTATGCCTTGTCGATAATTCAACAACTCATAGTTCAACAGAGCATCCTTTTATGTCTCCTCCTTATCCCTAAGCGAAGAGAACTGTTGAAACCCACGTCTTGATGATACCTCCTGGCGTGAATCAAGGGCGGACAACAACCAAACACATGCGTCTTGTTAGTCGCTGAAATCCTGGGCGGTTAATCTGTCAATCGGATTAGTCAATACTCATGAGCAAAGACCGTATTCTCTCGTTTTTTGAACCTACATCTCCCGATGCTAGGCAAATAGATTTTTCTTCACATACTATCTTTCGAGCTCATATGCGAGAAGAGTAAATACCAAAAGAGAATAAACTATGAATTCTGAAATTGCGTTAATAAGAACTAAACAAATTACAAACTTTCTCCCATAACTACTTCACAAACTAACCTAAACCCCAAAGGGGACGATGGAGGAATTTAGGGTTTTCTATGAAACTTGATTTCGAGATATCTTCCTCTCTACATAGGCTATGGTATTTATAGGCTTAGCCTAGGGCAAACCTTTCCAAAGTAGGAATTTGACTTGGAGTAAAACACAAGTTAAGTACATAAATAAAAGATCTTTATTTTATTTTCTAGTTTATTCCTATAAGGATTCTTTTCCCACGTGGCTTTGACCTTGACTTTCCATGCGTTTTCCAGCTTCGATTTCTATGTTACTTGTCTTAGAACGTCTACCTTGTTTTTTCTTCAAATCGCCTATCATATCAACATTTGTTCTTTAGGTGCTGCCTTGGCATCGGTTGCCGCGGCGGGTTACTGTCATAATGGTCTCGTCTTGGAACTGCATCAGTAAAGTTCTCTTGGCCTGATCTGCTCAATCTTCAGCGTAACATGTTTCTGCAATGTTTGGTGGCAAATCTTGACTGCGGTTGCCATTTTTCTGTCGTGGCAACCTCCGCCATGGCAACTTCCGCCGAGGCAACCTTTTTCTCTATCTGTCGAGCACCAATTGTCATCATCAGTCTGTTGCCACGGCATCCAAAACACTTCCGTGGCAGGTGCTTCATCTGCATTTTAGCTTCTTTACCAGTATTCGTCTTCTTGTTTGGCCATTCCTATGATGTGGTTTCCTGCCTAGGAAAGAAAACCATCAAATGCATCTGTTTTATGCTAAATAATAGATAAATTCATGATTTGAGTATTCGGATGCTGAAATATGGAAAATAAGCAGCATTATCCAATATTGCCCTTAAATCTGTCCTTAATTGACAATAAACGAGTGGGAAAATGGTATAAAAAATAGGAATTTTATGCACTCATCAATATGTCAGAATTAATACATGAATATATTAATGGAGAATAATATATTGGATTGACCCGTTGTAAGCATATATCTTGGATTATTATGTGACGGTCATGATATTGCTCATAGGGACAACTATATGTATGATCCTTAGACTTGAGATTATTACTATCTCAAGATATGTTGTTTTATGTTTTGATATAGTTAAACGTGTCTTGTAATTAGTTACACTATAAAAACTGACATTGGACATATTATAATGTATGTAGGGAGATGTGAATGATCGAGATATGATTTTTCCTTCCTACATAATAGGAAAATATATCAAAGGCCACTTGATTGAGTGAGACTAGAAATGCATGGCCATGCTTGAATAGGTTGATATGAGATATCACAAATTATTCATTAATATTAGTCCACTCTAGATATCAAGAAACATTAAAATAAGTTATAGAAGTGTGACTATTCCAAGACTTATGCCTATTATAGATATAAAAGGACAAAAGGATACAATGCATTAAGAGAGTTGGTCACAGACATGATACATCGAATCATGATCTCTTGTAACTTAGACGACAATGATATATTGCTAGATGTCACTCATTGTTTTTAATATTAGAATTGTTCTAATATTATTACTAACGTTACAATAAGCCTACAGAGTCACACCCAGTGGTTGAAAAGGAGCAACAAATATATATGTATAATTTGATTATATTTAATACCGAATTTTAATCAAAGGATATCAAGATATAATTAAAGTAATTGTATCCCTTTTCATATTCAGAATAAAACCCTAATATCTAGGGTGACACATATATAAGGGATTTTTGGTCTAGTAGTCGTTGTAGTGAATCCCGAATTCACAAAACCTAAAATCACAAAAAATAGTTTTTCAAGATTTGCTCTCAACTGGTTGAACTGAGTAAAGGACAAGACGATATTCATGGAGGCTAAAGATTCAGATTGTTAAAAGATCGTTATTGTAGCATATCCAATTACTATTTTTGCTGCTTATCAAGGAACACAATGTAAGTCATTGCATCTCTTCCTCCCGATTTTGGATTAAACGTACATGGATCACTGGAAAGACCGTCATAATTTTGTTTAGCTACGCCATGGGGTGTACCGGCGGTCCCAATAGGCGTAAGCCACAAAACCATTTTTAAATACTTTTGAAAAAACACATGCTCATTAAGCATCACTAAAGCCTTATATGTCTTTAGCAAAGCTTCATTAAAAACAACATTCAATTAAGAAAACATACTTGCTTATAATGTCGTATTAGTATTAGTGAACCAATTAGATTACCACAAAACGTTAGGATAAACGGAACACACATGATTAACATGCCAGGCATGAGGCCAAATCGTCAACATGCCACGTATGAGAGCCAATCGCTACTCATACCACGTGTGAAGGCTAATTGCCTAATCACACCCATGATGGGATATAACCAATCATGAAAAAACACCTTAGCATTCGGGATAAGTAATACTTACATGTAGTACAACACATATATCACAATATAAGTATTAACTCTAATGCATCACCAAGGCATTTAATACACGTACGCATTTTAATTATAATGCACTCACATCCTATTGATCGATCAAATTATTCATATTTCATCATCTTCAATACCAATTCTAAAAAAAACACGATGCTCAATTTTTAAGACAAAAACAGTGAATCACAACTCATTCTTCCCACCAATACGTGCATCAAGTACAAAAACTGATAAAACCTCTTTTTATCAAATTTAAAAAAAACATGGGAGCATCAAAACATTACAAAATTAGTATCATGAGCATATAATCACATGCATAATCTCTTATACACCATTAAAACATGAACATGAAAAAACACATAGTAAAGAAAGGTGTAATATGAGATTTTAAAGAGAGCAAAACTTAAAAACTTACTAAGGAGTATAGAGAGTTTTTTCAAATCTTCCCTACACCCCAAACCTTTGTAAAATAGTTTTAAAACACTGCTGAAGCAACCCACCCTCACAAAACACTCACCGATAACCGAAACTTGCCCGACAAGTCATCAAAACTCCACTCGATCAATTCAAAAGAGATCACCTTCTTCTTACCCTATTTCAAGAATAAAAAACTATGGATTTAGTGCTTCTAATCGCACTTATTAAATCCCAAGTCGGACAGCCCCTTGAAAATCATCCTTTTAGGACTAAAAAACAGCGAGTAAAAACCCTTGATCGAAAATTATGATTTTTGACCCAAAAATCGATTTTTCAAAACAAAGGATTAAAAAAGTTTTTTCCTAGCCAAGAACTTGGTAATTTCATTAAAAAACTTCAAAGTTCTCAAGGTTTGATGAAATCTTTCCTCCAAAACTGATCCAATTGCTTTTTGGATTTTAAAACGTGAAAACGATGAGAAAACTAGAATTTTAAAGAAGAAAAAGTTATAATAATTAGTAAAAACGAAATTAGATGAAAAAGAAAAGGTTTTTACCTTAAAATTTGGTTGAAATCTTGCCTCCAATGAATGAAAACGAAAACAATATAAATGGGTTAGATTTATAGTGTTTAAATAGGGTTTTAGAGTTTAAAATCAAGTAAAACTAATTATTTGAGTTAAAATAAAATTCTTGGATTTAACTAATTAAAAATTAGAAATCTTAAACCAGCTAGGATTATAATTGGATTAAATCCCCTTAAAGATTCAAAGTTTTGGCTTGATTTATAAAATTGTCTTCAAATTTTCCATTTTTATAAAATAGTCACTAATTTCAAAATCTTAGGGTTTCAATGGTCAATTTTCGAAATTGAGTTGACCAAAGTCAAAAATATACTTAGTTAGGATTTTAGGATATTTTTCCATAGTTTATTTCGTTTAAAAATTCAATTTCTAAGAATTTAATCTCGAACAAGGCTTAACCGGTTTAATCGGCCCACTAACTTCTAGGCCCAATTTTGGTGCGTTACATGTTTCTTCTCTAATTATGCTCATTGTACTTAGTACTTTACTCTCTATCTATCGTGCACCAATTCTTATCTTTATTCTGCTGCCATGACAACCAATTTGCTACCTTGGCGGTTACTTATCTGCGATTTGATCTTTTGTCTATAACTCTTGCTTTCAGCATCCATCGACTTAAATGGTATCACATATAGGTTTATTTCCTATTTTAGAAAGAAAACTATAACCTTACCTGTTTTATACCAAATAGTATATAAAAATAACATTTAAGTACTTGGATGCTCATTAAATATGTTCATTACTTGCAATAATTGAGTGGAGAAATGATATAATAAATAAGATTTTTTTGCACTTATCAAATTCCCCCAAACTCGAACTATTGCTTGTCCTCAAGCAATGCAATTATATCTCTAAGTAGGAATTTTCATAGTGATATACCTTCCTACCTGCCGCGACAGATTTCCTTTCTAAGCTCGACCTCTTCTAGGTTCTAAGATTTTCTCGGAACTGGAATACGAGTCTTTGTGAATGTGTGTAGCTATATCAAAGTTGATTTTCTAAGTTCTAATCCTTTTTCTAGCTTAAGACTCTCGACTTAGATTTTATTCCTTCTTGTCCTTTTTTCATATTATGTATATAAATATAAGAATATATTTATACTACTTGAGCCTGTTTCGGGCAACTCAAGTTTTAAGCTACTCGTACTAGAGCCTGTTTCGGGCACCTCTAATAAGTAGGAAAAGATTTGAAGTCCTAGAGCCAGTGATGGACACCTCTAAAGATTGTGTTAGAGCCGATGATAGGCACCTATAGCTAAAATCTAAAATCTAAGTTCTAATGCTTTTCAAAGAAAAGAAATTCTAAAATCAACTAAGTTCAACAATGTTTATATTTTTCAGGCTCATAGTCTAATCCTAAGTACTATTCCTATGATACCTTTCTGATTTCAAGGCTGTTGAATGATACACTCGGTGGCTGCAGCTGGATGGTATATCGCTGCCAAGACAGACTCTAGAAAATTAACAGACTTAAAAATAAATTAAATCAAGGGTTTAAATAACATAAATTAATTTAATAAGTGATAATAAGTAGATATTTTCAGACATTATAGTTTAATTACAAAGACAAAATAGACGAATGCTCCCCCAAACTCGAGGGATGTATTGTCCTCAATGCATGAAATTAGATAAGAGAAAAAGTTAGACCAAAATTAAAAATTAAAAAAAATAGAAAAAGAAAAAGAAAAATAAGAAAAGTTCTACCTCCCTAGATCTGAGGGGATTAGAAGGAATCCTCAAAGTCGCAATCAATTAAAAGCTTTCGACAGCTCCTTAGGGGCGGTTGTGTTGCTCTCAGTGGGTTGGAAGTAGTTTTCTTGGTAGACCGTGGGGGTTGAACTCTGATGGGAGTGGGTTGTTTGGTGACTTCCTCTTAGGAGTCAATGGTTATCGTGGAGGTGGTTGCTAATGCCTTTATTTTTCTTCCGTGCGTAGTTCCTCCATGAATTCCTCGACTGCTCTCAGAGGACTCCAAATCTTCTGTAGAATTGCTACAATCAAATAGATAGGAGTCTTCTAGTGTGGCTCCTCGGTTGGTGGAATACATCCTTAGGAACTCTTCCACTAAGTCTACAGAGAATGGTTTTGTGGCTACAATGGCAGTAGTGGCAACAGAGAAACGTTGAAGAGGGACCGTTATTGAGGCAGATGCCGATTTGGTAGGCTCTTGTTCTGCTGGGGGAGGTTGTGGCATGGAGATTTTTATTGTGAAGGCGGGAAATGCAGTCGAATAGTCCAAGAATCGCTCTTTCATTATTGCGATGATGGCATTGTTTAAATTGTAGACATATGCCATGAAGGTTAACTTTCTTCTTTCCATGCGTTGTATCATTTGGAGGATGCCCCCTTCTTCTTCTCTTGTTGTTGCTTTTTTTGCTACCCTAACAGGTTCTGCAGTTGTAGTTGGGGTAATGAAATCTTGAGGGATAACGTCCTCAACTTGCATTCTCTTTATGTACACCTCTATAGTCCAGCCTTTTCTTACCGGTGTGTACATGTCGGTGGGCAACATGGACACTCTCTTCAAGACAGTGAGACTTGTAATTAAGCAGGGGAAATAGAGCATACCTCTTTCCTTGTTCGCGGAATAAAAAATCTACTCGTTGATGATGCAATCGACATCGATTCTGCGATTCTGGATAATCGAGTGAATTAGTGCCAATCTGGGCCTGTCGACCGTCTGGTTGTGAGATGTTGGCAGCAGATTACTCTTTATAAAGGTGTTCTAGAGTTTTACTTCCGGTCGGAGGTTTCTGCGGCTAACAGAACCACGATACATTCCAGTGTTCCATTCTACTCCTAGTATATAGAGTTCTGTTTTCATCATATCATAATCGTCAATAGTAAGGGCATTGAAAAAATCAATATGTTCGTCGTTCTCGATCTGGAAGCTGAAGTGTGCGTTGATGGTGATATCTAATACTAGAATCGCCTAGCCTCTAAGATGGGTGTATGGGTAATTTGGCATCGGTCAATGGGCATAAAATTCACATACCCAGACAATATTGCCTGGTTTCGGTTGTTTCGCGAATTTCTACCACCTCTAAAAATTTATCTTTGAAAGGATGAAGGCTTCGATGCCTAGGTCATCATCATTTGTGTAGTAGAAGCTGTGCTCTTTCCAAACTTATCGGAAATTATGTTGGTATTCTTGTTCGACTTTCGGTGTTATAAATTGTCGATATTGTGGTACGATGATAGGGTTTTGTCTTTGATTTGACATGATTTTGTTTGTGTAGAAACTGGAAGAAGAAAGACAATTGAAACTGAAAAATAAGAGAAAATATGAAGGGAAATGAAAATGTAACTGATTTGTTTGGAATTTATTAGCATGGATGGGCGTAAAGTTTAAGGGAGTGGCGTAATTATTATCGTTGTCGGCATGCAAGTGACGCTTTCCCAGCTGACAGCCATTGACACGGAATCAACGAGAGGTTTGAAATTGGGCGGCAAAATTCTTGCCTAGATTTTTGATGTCGCTTGATTGGGGTGGATAATGGATTTCTTTATTAGGCCGATTATTAAATCATCATCCTTATTTATTGTTCTTAAAATAAAAGAAAATTATTCTAAGGAATTGAATTTACTGAAAATAAATGCAGAAAAATAAATCTAAGTCCTAAAACACAAAATTAAAATATGGAATATGAAAGGAATTAGGTTACTGGAGGAGTGCAATTAATTGCATATCCTGGAGTAACTATCTTCCCTTTTTTTGTTGGATGTGTTACTGATGTTCTGGTTGATGTGCCTTCATCCGGAGGTTTCTTCCTCGTTTCTTGCTGGACAATATTATCTACTAAATTTGATTTATTGATGACAGAGATTTTGTCATAGAGACCGTTGTTGCCTATGCGGGTATTGTCCAGGCATTTTGTTTCAGCATCAAAATTAAATTAAGATTTAACCTCAATCTGCTGACCTCATCTGGATCTTCAAGGTGTCTGATTGCTCTGAACACATTGATCTTTACTTGTTGGTCATTGACTCGAATAACCAGTTCTCCTTTTTCTTAGTCGATCATCTGGCTCTTCTAAGTGTCTGACTGCTTTGAACACATTGATCTTTACTTGTTGATCATTGATTCGAATAACCAGTTCTCCTTTTTCATAGTCGATCAATGTTCTCCCTGTTGCTAAGGACTACCTTCCCAATATGATCGGATCATTTTCATCTGCTTCACAATATAAAATAAGTAAGTCAACAGGAAAAATAAATTTATCGACCCTTACTAGAATATCTTCAATTTTTCTTCGGGTTGCACGTAAGAACGATCTGCCAAATGCATCATCACTGTAGTTGGTTTTGCCTATCCAATACCTAGATTCTAGAATACTGACTTAGCCATCAAGTTTATATTGGCACCTAAGTCACATAATATGTTGCCCACATATTGGTCCTCTACAGAACACGGTATTGTAAAACTATCAGGGTTTTTTCTTTTTGTTGTGACTGTTTTGTAGTATTGTCACACACCATTTTGTTGCGGCGACGATTTCAAATTACCCAAATTTTGTCCTCTTTGATATGATATCCTTAAGGAACTTTGCTTAATTGGGCATATTTTTCATTGCCTCCACTAAAGGTAATTAATGTGTACCTGCTTTAGGATGTCTAAAAACTTCTTGAATTGGTACTCCTGCTTTTGTTGCTTTAACCTTTGTGAGAAAGGTGGTGGTAATCTCAGATCTTCAATATTTTCAGAACATTGAAATCGGATCTATGGTGCTGCCTCGGCATCTCTGCTGCGGCATCGTCTTTGGCATCTGTTTCTGCTGGTTCGTTCTCATCAGATTTTCCTTTAGTTGCATCCTTTAGGATTATTCTCTTAGATTTTTGACCCACCGCTTTGGCAGGTATTTCATGGTTTTTTAGTTGTAATCCACTTCTGGTTTTGATTGCTTTGCATTTCTCGTCCAGACCTGTTCTAGCGATTTCAGTATCGATTGGGAGACCTCCCATGGGTCGGTTGCTCACTTGTTGTGCAATCTGTCCTATACTGATTTCTAGAGATTTAAGAGCAGCTTCATTATTCTGCATACACATCTCTATTCTATCCATGAATGTGTCAACTCTTTGAATGAATTTATCCTTTTTGGATTTATAAGCTCCTATTTGGGCCATAAACAAATTTAGTGTATTTTACAAGGTTCAAATGTCAATCGGTTTTGCTGCGATACTATCTATAGTGGCAACTGATATTGAGCTAGTCTGGTATTCTACTGGAATCCTTAGGGTTGCACATTTTGTTGTTGTGGATTAAGTGCATTATTGGGGTTGCTCCATGAAAAATTTGGGTGCTTTCTCCATGCTGGATTATAATTATTGGACATATTGTTACGGTAAAAATTCCCAACATAGAAAATCGACTCTGGATTTTGAAGGCAGTCGGTTGAGTCGTTGTTTTCGCTGCATATTTCAGAAAAAAAAGGGAGTTTGCCTTGACTGCTATAACATTGTTGGGCTTTTGTAGATCCTTGATCATATTTGTTAGAGATGATAATTGAGCCAAAATTAAATATGAAGAGTCCAGATTTACCACTTCTCACCTTATAGTTTCTCTCATTGTTGTAGGATACTGGTAATCATTTTTGGCGAGTCTATCCAAGATTTCAAAACTCTTAGGAGGAGGACGGTCTAGTAGAGTACCGTTTGTTAAGGCCTCAAGCATCATTCTCATTGGTGTATTTACTGCTCCACTTGTCATGAATAAAACCACCAAGAGAGAATAAATATTGAGTATTGTCATCTTTTCTAAGAATTATGTTGCTATAATATTATGGTTTGTAAGATTAATTTGGAACGAGGATTGTTATCAATAAAAATATCATTTATAGGCATAGTTAAAAGCTCATGGTATTGAGCCAGAAAAACATTTTATATTTCAAGTTAATCGGCTTTAATTGTAGTTATTAGAAGACAACGTAGGAATTTAATGTCGTACATTTACTCATAATTTAATATTCTATTACCCTAATTGGAAAACTGATTGAGATTCGATAATGAAACCTACAACATACCAAGGCTTGAGTAAAAAAACTTTCAAAGTACGATAAATTTGTATATAACATAAACACTGAAATAAGGGAATACATTGATGCAAAAAGTACATAGAGATAACACAAATGATCTAATAAAACAAATGTTTGGTTATTTCATTTTGTATTTCAATCATAATTTCCTAGCAATATTTTAAAACATAAAAAATCTCACAAAAGTCTTATTCAAAAATAGACATACAACATATTTTCTAGAACATTGGAAAATATGAAGTAATGTAGGATTTATTTTCCTTAAATATCATCATGAAGGTTAATAAATTTCGCATAGATACATTATAATGATATATTCAAAAATATTAAAACCAATTCATCTAAACTATTGAATGAAACTTAAACCAAATCGGAATTTACTTGTGCCGACCATTAGTCTTCTTAAAAAGAAGAAGTTGCTTTTGAGACACAATTGTTAGAATTTTCCATTATTTGATTGTATTTGTTTATGTGTAACATAATAATTTATTGTCAGCACAATGTGAGGTGTATGAATTTCTGTGTAACAAAAGCTACTATATTTTATAGGCAAACACATCGAAAATCACTGCTACAAATAGAAAACTAACCAGTTTAGAAATTAGCCAAGCCAAAAACAACAATTTCATTTTTATGTACTAAGCATTTCTATTTAGCTTATAATTCACTACTTGTATAATTGTGAATTAAAATGATTTCTTAAAACTTTGTTTTGATGTTTTTCTTCTTCTTTTAGCTTCTTCTATCAAGTTCTTCTTTAATTCAATATTTGTAAGAAATAAATCTAAAAATATTTTTAACATGATAAACCTGAATTGTGGAGTCGGAGATGGTGATACTAGCAACCTTGTACCGTGGAATGTTATCATATTTACGTACAAAAGTATAAGATATGTCATGCAACCTATAAAATATGTTATTAAACATAAAATCTCTTAATATTAAGTAATATATTCAAAAGAAATGTTTTATTCTTTCTTAGAAATACTTTTTTTCTCAGCTTGATATGAATTAAATTAATAGATATTTAGTAACTTATTATCAAACTATCGTAAACAAAAACAATAGTACATATTTAAAGGTGTTGCATATGAAATTCTTTAACTAATTGAAGCAATACCACATCTTCAAGTAGATGGAGATGTTGACTGAGTCATTACAAGGCAATTGTTCCGCGTGTTAATACTTTTTTCTATGATTGTATTCCGATCCAAGTTTTTGAAGTGTGGACGATCTACTATCCTCAATAGCAATGTGGTGTGGCATACTTTTCCTAACACAAGAAGTTCACGACAACATTTTTTTGTAATGTTCCCTATTTTAAATATATGATCGAAAAGTTCCCAATCACAAGGCATGCTCATTTTAGCATATATTTTTCATAGTAATGTGGTCATTTTTCTTTGTAGCAATCACTGCTCCACTCGTCATGAATAAAACCACCAAGAGAGAATAAATGTTGAGTCTTGTCATCTTGTGTAAGAATTATGTTACTATAATGTTATGGTTCGTAAGATTAATTTCGAACGAGGATTGTTAACAAGAAAAATATCATTTATAGGCGTAGTTAGAAGCACATGGTATTGAGGCACGTTATAATAAAAAGAAAAACAATTTATATTTCAGGTTAATCGGCTTTAATTGTAGTTATTAGAAGACAACGTAGGAATTTAATGTCGTACATTTACTCATAACTTAATATTCGACGACACTAATTGGAAAATTGATTGAGATTCGATAATGAAACATACAACATACCAAGGCTTGAGTACAAAAACTTCCTAAGTACGATAAAGTTTTATATAACATAAACACTGAAATAAGGGACTACGTTGACGCAAAAAGTACATAGAGATAGCAAATATGATCTAATAAAATAAATATCCTTTATGGCTTTTTGTATTTCAATCATAATTTCCTAGTAATATTTTAAAACATAAAAAATCTCACAAAATTCTTATTCAAAAGTAGACATACAACATATTTTCTAAAACATTGGAGAACATGCAGTTATGTAGGCTTTATTTTCCTTAAATATCATCATGAAGGTTAACAAATTTCGCATGGATATATTATACTGAGATATTAAAAAATATTAAAATCAATTCATCTAAACTATTGAATGAAACTTAAACCAAATCGGAATTTACTTGTGCTGACCATTAATCTTCTTAATAAGAAGTTGCTTTTGAAAAACGATCGTTATAATTTTTCATTATTTGATTGTATTTGTTTATGTGTAACATAATAATATATTTTCAGCACAATGTGAGGTGTATGACTTTTTGTGTAACAAAAGCTACTATATTTTATAGGCAAACATATCGAAAATGACTGCTACAAATACAAACTAACTAGTTCAGAAATTAGCCAAGATAAAAATAACAATTTTATTTTGTAACCCCCTCGACCTGGTTTAGATAAAACCCGACTTGAATGAGCTATACGGGGATTACCGAAGTTAATCCGAAGATTCACCCTGATAAACGAACCTTAAAATTTTCTTTTTATCTTTTTTAGATGCTTTAATTAGATCCTACATGTTCATGCATAGATTATATACAGTTGCAGCGGAAACAGATAAGGAATGAGTCTTAAAACGTACAAACATGCTTTAGGGACCAAAATATAATTTTCTATAAATTTAGTGATTAATTGTGAAATTAAAGTTACCAACCTTTAATTAAGTTCATTATATGATTGTATTTCAAATTTCGGCTTAAACTAGCATCTACAACTCATTTAATTTTATGCACAATTTTCAAAACATTTTTTAGATGCATATACACCTAAGTAAACATATCATGTATAACTTACTAGATGCATTGCAACCTAGTTAACAACAATATACTCAGACCCCTAGGATCATGCTTCAACTTCAATAATCTCATAAACATATATAAGAACAACATCAACATACTCAACATGATTTCTAGATGCATTCTAACCTAAATAACCACGTCATAGATTCAACTTAAATTAGTCATATTTCATTATCAACAATACTCAAAATCACACATAGAGATAACAAGAATCAAACTTCAATATAACATTATTATAACTAAAGGAATACCAATAGACAATTGAAATCCAAGTTACAAGCTAACATCAACTTTAATATTAATCAAATATGTATAAACATATAACTATTTCAAGTATATTAGCATGAACAATATTCACAATATGATAACCCATCCCCATTGCTCGCTCACTACTACTAATGTTATAAAGACATACTTGAGCTTTCACTTAGCGGTTACTTGGATCCTTACTTCTCTTTGATGCTTCAATATTATTTACTCTGTATTGCAAGGTAAATGAGAGGGTAAATATAAGCTTAGTTAGTGAATAATAAAAAGTATAAAAACTCCTTACAATGCAACCCATATTAAACAATTTTAGCAATTTAAAAACCAAGTCATGCACTTTGAAAAACATTCAAGGCTAACAAGGTCATGGCTCACAAGCCATAAACCTTTTCAAAATCTTTTTTTGAAAACAAATGCTTAATAAGAAAAATACAAGTCTTATATGCTACTCATAGCAATGCTTAAATCAAAACTCTTGTGCACAATTCACAACACATGCAATTCTTATTACAAAGTAAAAACACTTGTTTTTAAGCCATATTGGTACTAGTGATCCGATTAGTCTACCGCTAATTGTTGGGATAAACAAACTCTCGTCCAGTCCCTTAAACGAGGTTACATGGAAGTCTACTCCACCATGCCAAACTCACCTTAGTGTCCGGGTTAGTTAGCAAACTCGAAAGCGATAAAGTCCCTTATACCGCGCAAAATTAGCTCCCCTTAATGATCACTAAGGAATTTCACACGTATACATTTTATATAATTAGTGCACTACCATCCTATTGATCGATCAAATTAGCCCTATTAATCATCACATAATAATCCAATACAAAAAAAAACCAATGCTCAAGTTTCAAGTTAAAAACAATATGTAACCACATGCTTCCCACTTTTTCATGCATCAATTGCATAAACCTGTAAAATCACTTTTCCCATGTTTTAAAAACAAAAACCATGAGAGCATCATATACATAAAATATTTTTGTAAAAACAATCTCATGAGCATTGAGGACATGCATAATCACATATGCAATTTTTAATATGAACATGACTAAAAACAAATAGTAAAACCAAGGCATAATATGAGATCCTTTAAGAAAGCATTACTTAAAACTTACTTCTGAATATAGGGAGGTTTTTCACACCTTCTCTACACCACAAGCCTTTGAAGAAACATTAAAAATATTTCCATATAGATAGCCCTCGTAATCCACTCACTGATTTACCGAAAGTTGCTCGACAAGTCACCTGAAAACACGAGCCGAATTTCCAATCTCCTTCAAAGTTGTTCCTTTACCCCCTGACCTGATTCAAGCATCAAAACCAGAGGGTTTAGTGCATTAAAACGGACTCAAACACCCCTCAAGTCTGATCAATACATGACAACCCCTAAAATATCATAAAATCTAACCGGAACTCACCCAAAACATCTCCAAAGACAACCTAAACCTTATGTCCGAGATTAGATACTTAAAAACCACCTTAATTACTTCTAAAAAATTAAATATTCATTTATTTAGGCATAAAAAACATCCATGTAAAACCCTTAAACGAAAATCAAGAAAACAATGTATTTTTTATTATCAAGAAAACCGATTTTATTGATTCAAGACTTTAAAGATTGTTTCAATCAGCCAAGAAATTAGGAATTTCATTAAATAACTTTAGTTTTCATATGTTTGAATGATTCTCACCTCCAAAATGACTCAACCTTCTTCCAAGGTTTGAAAACAAGTAAAAACGAAGAGATTTTGATGAAGAAAAATATAAAAATTAACCAAACGAATTTTTATTGAAAAGATTGGTGTTTACCTTTGAAAAGATGATAGAGTGTATTCCCAAAAGAGGATAAGTAGAAATTATAAAAAAAATAGGTTTATATTTTGATGAAAAATATGTTTTTAGGATTAATATTAAGTTATCTGGTTTATTAATTAAAATTATGGTTTATTAAAGTAGGCCCTTGGAAGGCTTAGATCAACTAAAATTACAATTGTATCAAAGAACCTTAATGATTCAAAGTTTTAGCTTAGTTTAATAAAATTATCCTCAAGTTTTCAATTTTTACAAAATAGTCACTACTATAAAAATCCTAGGTATTCAAGGGTAAATTTTCAAAATTTAGTTGACCTAAGTCAAATATATATCAAATAATAATTTTAGGATATTTTTACATAATTTATTTTAAATAAAAAATAATTTTTAAGTATTTAATTCCGAACTATGCTAAACTGACAAAACCGGTTCACTAAACTTCTAGGTCCAATTTTGGGGCATTACACATTTTTATGTACTAAGCATTTATATTTAAATTACAATGCAATACTTGTATAATTGTGAATTAAAATGATTTCTTAAAACATTATTTTGATGTTTTTTTTGTTCTTTTACCGTCTTCTATCAAGTTCTTATTCAATTCAATATTTGCAAGAAATAAATCTGAAAATATTTTTAACATGATAAGCATGAATTGTGGAGTCGGAGATGGTGATACAAGCGACCTTGTACCGTGAAATGTTATCATATTGACATACAATAGTATAAGATCTGTCATGCAACCTATAAAATATGTTATTATACATAAAATCTTATAGTATTAAGTAATAGAATACATTTTTCTCAACTTGACATGAATTAAATTAATAGATACTTAGTAACTTATTGTCAATCTATCATAAACCAAAACAATGGTACATATTTGTAGCCGCTTAACTTTGACTTGAGGTGTACGGTAGGTTAACATTGACACTTTAAAACTTTATTCTCAAGTAAATGCAAAATATGATTTCAAAACCAGATTTATAAATCAAATGCTAAAATATAATTTGAAAATAAATATTCTGAATAATATTATTAAAAATTGTATATTTGATTTGATGCATGAAACTCTAAAAATATGGCAATCCCTAATGAACCCAAAAATAATTGAAGTAAAAATTCTGGTAACTAAACATACTAAAAATAATAAGAAAAATTGTCGTCCGTTGAGAGCTCCGAGTATCAACTCCTAGGGTCGGGTATCTGAAAAGTTAAACTAAAAGAATGAGCTATAAAGCCCAATGTGTTTCTAAAGTGTAGACATAAATCACATTATCACTCAGTTCACAATCATAATAATAATATAAATAATGGCAGTAAATAAACATAATGGGTGATGAATGCAATGCAATGTCAGAGAAAATGCAGCCCCATACTCCAAACTCCAAATATAGTGGTGGCTAAACCAATCGATTGCTGTGGAGATAGTTGATTTAGTAACTTATTATCAAACTATCGTAAACAAAAACAATAGTACATATTTAAAGGTGTTGCATATGAAATTCTTTAACTAATTGAAGCAATACCACATCTTCAAGTAGATGGAGATGTTGACTGAGTCATTACAAGGCAATTGTTCCGCGTGTTAATACTTTTTTCTATGATTGTATTCCGATCCAAGTTTTTGAAGTGTGGACGATCTACTATCCTCAATAGCAATGTGGTGTGGCATACTTTTCCTAACACAAGAAGTTCACGACAACATTTTTTTGTAATGTTCCCTATTTTAAATATATGATCGAAAAGTTCCCAATCACAAGGCATGCTCATTTTAGCATATATTTTTCATAGTAATGTGGTCATTTTTCTTTGTAGCAATCACTGCTCCACTCGTCATGAATAAAACCACCAAGAGAGAATAAATGTTGAGTCTTGTCATCTTGTGTAAGAATTATGTTACTATAATGTTATGGTTCGTAAGATTAATTTCGAACGAGGATTGTTAACAAGAAAAATATCATTTATAGGCGTAGTTAGAAGCACATGGTATTGAGGCACGTTATAATAAAAAGAAAAACAATTTATATTTCAGGTTAATCGGCTTTAATTGTAGTTATTAGAAGACAACGTAGGAATTTAATGTCGTACATTTACTCATAACTTAATATTCGACGACACTAATTGGAAAATTGATTGAGATTCGATAATGAAACATACAACATACCAAGGCTTGAGTACAAAAACTTCCTAAGTACGATAAAGTTTTATATAACATAAACACTGAAATAAGGGACTACGTTGACGCAAAAAGTACATAGAGATAGCAAATATGATCTAATAAAATAAATATCCTTTATGGCTTTTTGTATTTCAATCATAATTTCCTAGTAATATTTTAAAACATAAAAAATCTCACAAAATTCTTATTCAAAAGTAGACATACAACATATTTTCTAAAACATTGGAGAACATGCAGTTATGTAGGCTTTATTTTCCTTAAATATCATCATGAAGGTTAACAAATTTCGCATGGATATATTATACTGAGATATTAAAAAATATTAAAATCAATTCATCTAAACTATTGAATGAAACTTAAACCAAATCGGAATTTACTTGTGCTGACCATTAATCTTCTTAATAAGAAGTTGCTTTTGAAAAACGATCGTTATAATTTTTCATTATTTGATTGTATTTGTTTATGTGTAACATAATAATATATTTTCAGCACAATGTGAGGTGTATGACTTTTTGTGTAACAAAAGCTACTATATTTTATAGGCAAACATATCGAAAATGACTGCTACAAATACAAACTAACTAGTTCAGAAATTAGCCAAGATAAAAATAACAATTTTATTTTGTAACCCCCTCGACCTGGTTTAGATAAAACCCGACTTGAATGAGCTATACGGGGATTACCGAAGTTAATCCGAAGATTCACCCTGATAAACGAACCTTAAAATTTTCTTTTTATCTTTTTTAGATGCTTTAATTAGATCCTACATGTTCATGCATAGATTATATACAGTTGCAGCGGAAACAGATAAGGAATGAGTCTTAAAACGTACAAACATGCTTTAGGGACCAAAATATAATTTTCTATAAATTTAGTGATTAATTGTGAAATTAAAGTTACCAACCTTTAATTAAGTTCATTATATGATTGTATTTCAAATTTCGGCTTAAACTAGCATCTACAACTCATTTAATTTTATGCATAATTTTCAAAACATTTTTTAGATGCATATACACCTAAGTAAACATATCATGTATAACTTACTAGATGCATTGCAACCTAGTTAACAACAATATACTCAGACCCCTAGGATCATGCTTCAACTTCAATAATCTCATAAACATATATAAGAACAACATCAACATACTCAACATGATTTCTAGATGCATTCTAACCTAAATAACCACGTCATAGATTCAACTTAAATTAGTCATATTTCATTATCAACAATACTCAAAATCACACATAGAGATAACAAGAATCAAACTTCAATATAACATTATTATAACTAAAGGAATACCAATAGACAATTGAAATCCAAGTTACAAGCTAACATCAACTTTAATATTAATCAAATATGTATAAACATATAACTATTTCAAGTATATTAGCATGAACAATATTCACAATATGATAACCCATCCCCATTGCTCGCTCACTACTACTAATGTTATAAAGACATACTTGAGCTTTCACTTAGCGGTTACTTGGATCCTTACTTCTCTTTGATGCTTCAATATTATTTACTCTGTATTGCAAGGTAAATGAGAGGGTAAATATAAGCTTAGTTAGTGAATAATAAAAAGTATAAAAACTCCTTACAATGCAACCCATATTAAACAATTTTAGCAATTTAAAAACCAAGTCATGCACTTTGAAAAACATTCAAGGCTAACAAGGTCATGGCTCACAAGCCATAAACCTTTTCAAAATCTTTTTTTGAAAACAAATGCTTAATAAGAAAAATACAAGTCTTATATGCTACTCATAGCAATGCTTAAATCAAAACTCTTGTGCACAATTCACAACACATGCAATTCTTATTACAAAGTAAAAACACTTGTTTTTAAGCCATATTGGTACTAGTGATCCGATTAGTCTACCGCTAATTGTTGGGATAAACAAACTCTCGTCCAGTCCCTTAAACGAGGTTACATGGAAGTCTACTCCACCATGCCAAACTCACCTTAGTGTCCGGGTTAGTTAGCAAACTCGAAAGCGATAAAGTCCCTTATACCGCGCAAAATTAGCTCCCCTTAATGATCACTAAGGAATTTCACACGTATACATTTTATATAATTAGTGCACTACCATCCTATTGATCGATCAAATTAGCCCTATTAATCATCACATAATAATCCAATACAAAAAAAAACCAATGCTCAAGTTTCAAGTTAAAAACAATATGTAACCACATGCTTCCCACTTTTTCATGCATCAATTGCATAAACCTGTAAAATCACTTTTCCCATGTTTTAAAAACAAAAACCATGAGAGCATCATATACATAAAATATTTTTGTAAAAACAATCTCATGAGCATTGAGGACATGCATAATCACATATGCAATTTTTAATATGAACATGACTAAAAACAAATAGTAAAACCAAGGCATAATATGAGATCCTTTAAGAAAGCATTACTTAAAACTTACTTCTGAATATAGGGAGGTTTTTCACACCTTCTCTACACCACAAGCCTTTGAAGAAACATTAAAAATATTTCCATATAGATAGCCCTCGTAATCCACTCACTGATTTACCGAAAGTTGCTCGACAAGTCACCTGAAAACACGAGCCGAATTTCCAATCTCCTTCAAAGTTGTTCCTTTACCCCCTGACCTGATTCAAGCATCAAAACCAGAGGGTTTAGTGCATTAAAACGGACTCAAACACCCCTCAAGTCTGATCAATACATGACAACCCCTAAAATATCATAAAATCTAACCGGAACTCACCCAAAACATCTCCAAAGACAACCTAAACCTTATGTCCGAGATTAGATACTTAAAAACCACCTTAATTACTTCTAAAAAATTAAATATTCATTTATTTAGGCATAAAAAACATCCATGTAAAACCCTTAAACGAAAATCAAGAAAACAATGTATTTTTTATTATCAAGAAAACCGATTTTATTGATTCAAGACTTTAAAGATTGTTTCAATCAGCCAAGAAATTAGGAATTTCATTAAATAACTTTAGTTTTCATATGTTTGAATGATTCTCACCTCCAAAATGACTCAACCTTCTTCCAAGGTTTGAAAACAAGTAAAAACGAAGAGATTTTGATGAAGAAAAATATAAAAATTAACCAAACGAATTTTTATTGAAAAGATTGGTGTTTACCTTTGAAAAGATGATAGAGTGTATTCCCAAAAGAGGATAAGTAGAAATTATAAAAAAAATAGGTTTATATTTTGATGAAAAATATGTTTTTAGGATTAATATTAAGTTATCTGGTTTATTAATTAAAATTATGGTTTATTAAAGTAGGCCCTTGGAAGGCTTAGATCAACTAAAATTACAATTGTATCAAAGAACCTTAATGATTCAAAGTTTTAGCTTAGTTTAATAAAATTATCCTCAAGTTTTCAATTTTTATAAAATAGTCACTACTATAAAAATCCTAGGTATTCAAGGGTAAATTTTCAAAATTTAGTTGACCTAAGTCAAATATATATCAAATAATAATTTTAGGATATTTTTACATAATTTATTTTAAATAAAAAATAATTTTTAAGTATTTAATTCCGAACTATGCTAAACTGACAAAACCGGTTCACTAAACTTCTAGGTCCAATTTTGGGGCATTACACATTTTTATGTACTAAGCATTTATATTTAAATTACAATGCAATACTTGTATAATTGTGAATTAAAATGATTTCTTAAAACATTATTTTGATGTTTTTTTTGTTCTTTTACCGTCTTCTATCAAGTTCTTATTCAATTCAATATTTGCAAGAAATAAATCTGAAAATATTTTTAACATGATAAGCATGAATTGTGGAGTCGGAGATGGTGATACAAGCGACCTTGTACCGTGAAATGTTATCATATTGACATACAATAGTATAAGATCTGTCATGCAACCTATAAAATATGTTATTATACATAAAATCTTATAGTATTAAGTAATAGAATACATTTTTCTCAACTTGACATGAATTAAATTAATAGATACTTAGTAACTTATTGTCAATCTATCATAAACCAAAACAATGGTACATATTTGTAGCCGCTTAACTTTGACTTGAGGTGTACGGTAGGTTAACATTGACACTTTAAAACTTTATTCTCAAGTAAATGCAAAATATGATTTCAAAACCAGATTTATAAATCAAATGCTAAAATATAATTTGAAAATAAATATTCTGAATAATATTATTAAAAATTGTATATTTGATTTGATGCATGAAACTCTAAAAATATGGCAATCCCTAATGAACCCAAAAATAATTGAAGTAAAAATTCTGGTAACTAAACATACTAAAAATAATAAGAAAAATTGTCGTCCGTTGAGAGCTCCGAGTATCAACTCCTAGGGTCGGGTATCTGAAAAGTTAAACTAAAAGAATGAGCTATAAAGCCCAATGTGTTTCTAAAGTGTAGACATAAATCACATTATCACTCAGTTCACAATCATAATAATAATATAAATAATGGCAGTAAATAAACATAATGGGTGATGAATGCAATGCAATGTCAGAGAAAATGCAGCCCCATACTCCAAACTCCAAATATAGTGGTGGCTAAACCAATCGATTGCTGTGGAGATAGTTCCCCAGAACCTCTCAGCCCTTATTTCACCAAAACGTTGTGTGTTAAAACCACCTTCATTCGTACAAATCCACCCCATGCACATGCTATGCAATCAATGTCAATGATCTCAATGTCTCATTACAAATATCCGTATAGTAAACGAATCACACAATTCAGTAAATCTGATCACAATACTATTTATGAGTTAAATCTATGTTGTGGTTTTTTAGGTTGGAATGCATCTAGAAATCATTTTGAGTATATTTATGTTGTTCTTATATGTGTTTATGTGATTTTTGATGTTGAAGCATGCTCTTAGGAGTTGGATATGTTGTTGCTAACTAGGTAGAATTGCATCTAGCTAATATGCCATTATATGTGCTTAAAGTGTTTTAGTTGAATTTGCATATAGAGAATGTCTTGAAACCTTTGGAGTTTTGAAATTTGAGACTTAAGCATGTAATGAATTTCATTAAAGGATGGTAAAATTAATTTGATAATTATTCCCTAAATCTTTGGAAATTTACAATTTGGTCCTAAAGCATGTTTGTAAGTTTTAGTACTCGTTCTATATCTGTTTCCGCTACAATTGAATATATTATATGGTTGAACATTGAGGATCAAAATAAGTCACATAGATAAGATAAAAGAAAAAAAATAACAATTTAATTTTTAAATTCGTTTATCGGGGCGAGTCTATGGATTAGCCTCGGTATTCCCCGTGTTGCTCGTTCGAGTCGGGTTTTATCTAGACCGGGTTGAGTGGGTTACATTTTAGTTTCTCAAAATTAGTAATATTGTAAAAAAATAAAAAATCACACAAAAGTCTTATTCAAAAGTAGACATACAACATATTTTCTAAAACATTGGAAGACATGTAGTCATGCAGGCTTTATTTTCTTTAAATATAATCATTAAGGTTTACAAATTTTGCATCGATACATTATAATGATATATTCAAAAATATTAAATCAAATTCATATAAAATATTGAATGGAACTTAAACCAAATCGAAATTTACTTGTGTCGACCATTGATTAGAAGAAGTTGCTTTTTAGAAACAATCGTTAGAATTACCCAATATGTGATTATTTTTGTTTATGTGTAACATAATATTTTATTATCATCACAATGTGAGGCGTATGACATTTTTGCGTAAGAAAAGCTTGTAATGCCCCAAAATTGGGCCTAGAAGTTAGTGGGCCTATTTAACCGAGTAAACCTAGTTTAAGATTAAATTGTTAAAAATTGAATTTTTATCGAGATAAAATATGGAAAAATTTCATAAAATAAAATTTTAATATATATTTGTCTTTTTTCAAACCAATTTTGAAAATTGAACCTTGAAACTCTAAGATTTTGAAATTAGTGACTATTTTGTAAAAATTGAAAATTTGAGGATAATTTTATAAATCAAGATAAAACTTTGAATCTTTAAGGGGATTTAATTCAATTATAATCCTAGTTGTTCTAGTCTTTCCATATTTTAATTAATTAAACACAAAGATTATATTGTAGCCCAAATTACTAATTAAACTTTATTTTTAACTCTTAAATCCTATTTAAAAGCAATAAACCTATCCTATTTTTATTATTTTCATTTTCCCTCTTCCCAAGGCAGAGAACCATCAGTTTTTCAAAGGGAAAGAAGTTGTTGATCTCGTTTGAAGTGGTCAAGTGAAGTTTCGGTTACTTGCTGGACATGTTTCAATTATCGGTGAGTGAATTTGAGAATGCGCTGCTTTGACAGTGTTTTAACTTTGTTTTTCAAAGTTTTGGGAGTGTAGGTAAGGTGTGTGAAACCTCCTTATACTCCGGAGAAAGTTTTTCGTTTGCTCTCGAAAATCGGTTTTCCCATAATATGCTCGTTTTACTATGTTTTTGACATTCTTGGATTTTATTATTACATATATGATTATTTACGTTTTTAGAATGCTCCCGTTACTGTTTTTAAGTTGATTTTAAAAGGTCTCATATATTGTTTTTGAAATAAGCTAAAAAGAGATTTTATCGGTTTTGCAAGTAAGCATGAGAAAGTGGAATATTGATGCTTTTAACCAGTTTTTATATAAAAACCCGAGCATTCATATTGTTTTGTGTTGGATATTGATATGATGTTATAGGGATAAGTCGATCGATCGATAGGATGTTAGTGTATTGTTTATTATGAAATTTCGTATACGTGTGTAAATTCCTTAGCGATGCATTAAAGTTATTGCTTGAACTGTGATATATGTGTTGTATTGCATTCAAGCGTAGCTTATGCTGGAAACTAAGGTGGGAAACATATTTGGAATTGATTCCATTCGTGTGCATGAGATAGACTCGTGCGTTGTATGAGTAACCCTCATACGTGGTATGGTGACGATTTAGTCCCATACGTGGAATGATTCAACATTTATGTTTTCATGCATTTATCCGTTTATCTCAACGATTAGCAGTAAACTAATCGGATCACTAGTAACAACACGTGAAAACGCAAGTGTTAGGTTTTTATTGATTTTAATTGCAAACTGAGTTTGTGTGAGTTTGACTTGTTTTCAAACGTTTTATAAAGCCTTGTTAATGAAGCATGTAAGTCTTGAGTTTTGTGGATTTTTTCACGTGATAAAACACTTATTGGATTTTTATACTTAGCGGCGTTTTGGCCACATGTGATTTGTTTTAAAAGCATGAACAAATTTTCCTTCTAAAACCTTTTTAGTATATTATGGGCTGCATTGCAAATTGTTCAAACTGTTTTTATACATCCCTCACTAAGCAATTGCTTAACCATTCTCTTCTCCTTGCAATTTAGAGAAAAAGTGAGACTCTTGTCCGAAGAAGCAAGGAGTGCCATAATTTAGGCTTTGATACATTTTAGTTGGAGTATGTTATGTTTCATTTAAACCTTAGGTAGTAGAGAGCAATGGATATAGAGACCTTATGATAGTTATGATTTGTTCTGTTGAGATCCTTGAATATGCTATTGAATCCATGAGTTTCTGAGTTTAAGTTATAAACATGCTTATATGATTTTTATGAGTTAATTAAGTACTTAGTTTGAATTTCACATGCTTCTATGTTTCTCCATGTTGATATTTGGTGAACTTTGAATGAAATCACACGTTGGTTGGTTCTTGTATTAATTAGGATAAATTGCATCTAGAGAACTTGTTGTTACATATGTTTAATGGCCCTGAGGTGAAATTATGCATATAGACTTTGTTGGAAACGTTTAGACTTGAAACTAGAGTAAAAGTTCCGATTTTGGGTAGAGGGTTTCGATTCCATTCCATAGGGTATCGATACCTCGGTAAAAAAACATAACAATTTTCTAGAAAATTAAGCCTAGGTATCGAAACCACATGAACTGGTTTCGAAACAGTAGTATGAAATTCAACAAGTGTATTGATACACATAAGTTGGGTTCCGGTACCGACCTTCACAGTTTCAAATGGTATTGGAACGGTCCTTCAAGCGTATCGAAATACGGGCTTGTCGCGCAGGCAAACTTCTGAGTTATCGGTAGTGTATCAAAACACTTAATACCTCTATCGATACCCCTTTATCTTTTACAAAAATATCGATACTGGGGAAGGATATTTCGAAACTCCTGTTAGGTAATGTCGTTAAAGGCTGAAATATAACTCTGAAAACTTACATTTTAGACAATAAACTTTGAGAAACCAATTAGATGACTTGTAGATATTATTTTAAGCTGAAAATTTACGTGAAAGCATGAAATATACTTAATTAAGGATTGGTAACATTAATTTCACTTTTAGATCACAAATATCTCGAAAATTATAATTAGGTCCCTAAAACTTGTTCAATTAAATTAGAACTCGTTTCTCTTTAGTTTCCGCTACAAATGAACTCAGTCCTAACATGAACATGTAGGATCTAAATAATGCATTTAAAGAAGATAGAAGAAATTGTTTTAGGGTTGTTTATTGTGGCGAATCTTCGATTAGCAACAATATTCCTCGTGTAGCTCGCTCGAGTCGGGTTTTGTCTAGATCGGGTCGAGAGGGTTACAAAGCTACTACGTTTTATTGTCAAACATATTGAAAATGATAGCTACATATAGAAAACTAACTAGTTTATAAATTAGACAAAGTAAAAAACAACAATTTTATTTTTATGTCCTAAGCATTTCTATTTAGCTTACAACACAGTACTTTTATGATTTTGAATTAAAATATTTTCTTAAAACTTAGTTTTGATGTTTTTCTTGTTCTTTTTCCGTCTTCTATCAACTAATTCTTCAATCTAATGTTTGCAAGAAATAAATTTGAAAAAGTTTTTAACATAATAAGCCTGAATCGTGGAGTTGAAGATGGTGATACAAGCAATGTTTTACCGTTTAATGTTATCAAATAGACATACAAAACTATAAGATCTGTCATGCAACCCATAAAATATGTTATTACACATAAAATCTTACAATATTATGTAATAGATTTTAATGAATCATTTTTATTCTTCCTTAAAAATACATTTATTTCTCAAGTTGGTATGAATTAATTAATAGTTACTTTGTAACTTAATGTTAAACTATCGTAAACAAAAACAATGGTACATATTTAAAGGCATTGAATATGAAATTCTTTAACTAATTGAAGCCACACCACGTCTTCAAGGAGATGGAGATGGTGAATGAGTCATTACAAGACAATTGTTCCATGTGTTAATACTTTTTTCTATGATTGTATACCGGTCCAAGTTTCTGAAGTGTGGACGTTCTAATATTCTCACTAGTAATGCGGCGTGGCACACTTTTCCTAATATTTTTTTGTAACGTTCCCTGTTTTGAATTGTGTTAGGAAAACTTGTGTTAGGAAAAGTTCACGACAACATTTTTTATATGATCGAAAAGTTCCCAATCACAAGGCATGCTCATTTTAGCATAACAATTATTTTTCATATTAATATGGTCATTCTCCTTTGTAGCAATCACTACTCCACTCATCAGGAATAAAACCACCATGAGAGAATAAATATTGAGCCTTGTCATGTCGTGTAAGAATTGTGTTGCTATAATATTATGGTTCATAAGATTACTTTTGAACGAGGTTTATTATCAAGAAAAATATCATTTATAGGCATAGTTAGAAGCTCATGGTATGGATGCACGTTATGGTAAAAGAATTTTTTTTTTTATATTTCAGGTTAATCGACTTTAATTATAGTAATTAGATGACAACGTAAGAATTTAATGTTGTACATTTACTCATAATTTAATACTCCATGACATTAATTGTAAACCATATTAATATTCGATAATGAAACTTTAAACATCCCTAGGCTTAAGTACAAAAGCTTTCTAAGTACGATAAACTTTTATATAACATAAACACTGAAATAAGGGAATTCGTTGACCCAAAAAGTACATATATATAACAAAATGATCTAATAAAACAAATACTATGTTATGAGTTTTTGTATTATAATCATAATTTCCTAGAAATCTACGTAAAAAAAAAGGTAAGCATGTAATGTTTTTAGTTTCTCGGAATTAGTAATATTGTAAAACATAAAAAATCACACAAAATTCTTATTCAAAAGTACACATACAACATATTTTCTAAAACATTGGAAAACATGTAATCATGTAGGCTTTATTTTCCTTAAATATCATCAAGAGGGTTAACAAATTTCACTTGGATACATTATACTGAGATATTCAAAAATATTATAACCAATTCTTTTGAAATATTGAACGAAACTTAAGCGAAATCGAAATTTAATTATAACACCCCTTCTTCGATTTAGTTGTAAACCGATTCGAGAGTGTTACCGAAACAAGCAAGATATGCAAAAGCCGATGGAATTTAAAACTTTTGTTAACTTACACCAAATCTATAAGTTAGACAACATATGACTTGATTTTATTTATTGAATTTTCGCCTAATTTGAGCATGTTTTCTCCATTTTTATTCTTGTTTTCTTGCTTGAGTGTATCAAATTCAATATTGAAAATCTAGAACTTGTGGCATGAATACATTTTGAGTCTACAAATGAAATATGTTGTTTTAATATAATTTGGGCCTAGGTTTCACCCTTATTGTTACCCAAGAAAAAAACTATCCTTTTGATTTTTCAATAGTGAACCAATTTTAAGCCTATATTCATATTCTTGTTTTATGTCAATCTTAGGCTTTAAGCCTTTTTATGTTTTTATCATTCTTTTTTCCTTTTATCAAGACAAAGAATTGAAGCTTATGAGCATTTTTGTTCCACGAAAAATAAAAAAAAAAAGAAAGAAAGAAAATAATAGAAAAAATGAAGAAAAAAGAAAAAATAGTTTGATTGGTTTTGATTTTACTTTTGATGTAAATATTCCTATTTATTTCATTTATCTTGTTTGCTCGTGGAAATTGGTTATATAATTGAAGAAATCTTTATCTTGATTACAAGTTTTATTTTAAAATTATTTCCCTACCTTTACATAAGCCTCATTACACCCTTTGTAAAGAACCAACGATCTTGCATCTTATTTGTAACCCCTCGACCCGGTCTAGACAAAACCCGACTCAAACGAGCTACCTAGGGAATACCAAGGCTAATCTGGAGACTCGCCCCGATAAATGAACCTAAATTTATTTATTTTTATCTTATCCATATGATTTAATTAGATCTTACATATTCATGCAAGTACCATGTTGAATTGCAACTGATAACGAAAAGAAACGAGTCTTAATTTAGCCGAACATGTTTTAGGGACCTAATTGTAATTTTCTAGAAATTTATGGACTAATCATGATATTAAAGTTATCAATACTTAATTAAGTCCATTATATGCTTAAGTATCGAATTTCGGCTTAAAATAATATCTACAAGTCAATTAATTGAATACTTAAAGTTTAGTGACTAAAACGTAAAGTTTTAGAGTATGTTTTAACTTATAACTACATTAACGGCCAGGGGTATCGAAACACCCTTAGCCCGTTTCGATACGTAGACTATCCTTGCCCGTTTCCCAACGATGCAAGCCCGTGTTTCAAACAGCATAAAACCCGTTCCGATACGATTTAACACTGTTAAAATGTGTTTTGGAACCCGGGCAATGCGTATTGATACACCTGCTTGATCCATTTCGAAACGATCTCTTAAGGTTTCGATATTCAAGCTTATTTTTCTAGATTTCCCTCCTGCTCTTTCCTGAGTATCGATACCCTAAGTTATTGTTCCGAAAACATCTATCCAAAAATTGTAGATTTTCTAGATTTGATGTTTCCAAAGATTTCAAGACATTCTCCATATGCAAATTCACATAAAAACACTTTAAGAACATATCATGGCATATTATCCATATGTAAGTCAACCTAGTTAGCAACAATATATCCAATTCCTAAGAGTAAGCTTCAACATCAACAATCACATAAACACATCTAAGAATAACATCAATATACTCAACATGGTTTTTAGATGCATTCCAACCTAAATAACCACATCATAGATTCAACTCATAAATAGTCTACTTCATTATCAGCAACACTCAAACTCACTCATAGGGATATCAAGAATCAAACTTCAATAAAACTTTTATTATAACTAAAGGAATATCAATAGACAATTCAAATCCAAGTTACAAGCTAAAACCAACATGGATAATAATTCTAGCCTTTGAAAGTGTAAATAACATAAACATCCCCATGATTTATCTAGTATAGGAGGTTTTTGATGCCTTCCGTACACCCCAAACCTTTGAAACATATTAAAGTATTTTTAAAATTGACAACCCTCATAATCCACTCATTGATTTACTGAAACTTGCTCGACAAGTCACCAAAAAACACGATTCAGCTTTTCAATCTCCTTCAAACTTGTTCCTCTACCTCTTGAACTGATTCAAACATCAAAACCATAGGGTTTAATGCATTAAAATGCACCCAAACATCCCTCAATTCGGATGAATACATGGTAGCCCCTAAAAACTCTATAAAACTTAACCGAAAATCACCAAAAACCTCTCCAAACAACCCTAAACCTTATGTTTAGAATTATATACTTAAAATTCATCTTAATTACATCTAAAAACTTCAAGATTAATGTATTTAGGAATAAAAAACAGCCATGTAAAACCTTTGAATGAAAATCAAGAAAACAATGGAATTTTTATCAAGAAAACCGATTTTATTGATTCAAGACTTTAAAGATTGTTGCAATCAGCCAAGAACTTAAGAATTTCAATAAAGAACTTTAGTTTTTAGAGGTTTCAATGATTCTTACCTCCAAAATTGATCAAACCTCTTTCCAAGTTTTAAAAACAAGTAAAACCGAAGAAAAACAAAGAGATTTTGAAGAAGAAAAAAAAAGAAAAATAAACCAACAAAATTTTATTAAAAGAATGGATATTTACCTTGAAAAGATGAAGAAGAATATTTCTTGTTAAGTAAGAAACCGAAATCTTGGAAAATTGTTTAAAGCATGATTCAAAAATAATTTTTTTTTGGTATTTAGGATTCAAAATTAGAGAATTTTGATTATTTAGTTTTAAACAAGGGATTAAAGGTTGTTTATATAGACTCTTGGAAGGTTTAGATCAGATAGGATTAGGATTGGATCAAAGCCCCTTAAAGATTCAAAGTTTTGGCTAGTTTATAAAATTATTCTCAAGTTTTCAATTTTTACAAAATAGTCACTAATTTCAAAATCTTTGGGATTCAAGGGTCAATTTTCATAATTGATTTGAACTAGATCAAATTTGACTCAAATAAGAATTTTACGATATTTTTCCAAGATTTATTTTCTTTAAAAACTAATTTTTAAGTATTTATTCCCGAACTAGGATAAACCGACAATATCAGTTTACTAAACTTATAGGCCCAATTTTGGGATATTACAACTCTCCCCCTATAAAGCCCTAAAAATGGTCTTAAAAGTTAGTGGGTCGGTTTAGCCGGTTTAGACTAGTTCGGGATTAAATACTTAAAAATTAGTTTTTAATCGAAACAAATTGAGGAAAAATATCCTAAAATTTTTATTTAACATATATTTGAAATTGGTCAAATCAATTTTGAAAATTTACCCTTGAAACCCTAATATTTTGAAAGTAGTGACCATTTTGTAAAAATTGAAACTTTGAGGATAATTTTATAAAACGAGCCAAAACTTTGAATCTTTAAGGGGCTTTGATCCAATTATAATCCTAGCTGGTCTAGAATTTCCGATTTTTAATTAATTAAGCCCAAAATTTTATTTTTTCCAAATAATTTAATTAAACCCAATTTTAATTTCTAAAACCCTTTTTAATAACATAAACTCAAAATATTTTTCTAAATTTCATTTTCTCATATTCAAGGCTGTCGTTCAAAAATTTTTTAAGGTAAAAACTCATCCCTTTTCAATTAATTTCATTTTCAATAATTACTACAACTTTTCTTCTTTAACTTTTCTTATCGTTTTCTCGTTTTAAAACCCAGAAATCGATTGGATCAGTTTTGGAGGTGAGATTTCGTCAATCCTATAGAAAAATAAATTTTTTTACTGAAATTCCCAAGTTATTGGCTTGGAGAAATTGTTTTAATTCTTTAATTTCATAAAAATCGGGTTTTCGACTAAAAATCCCAATTTTCGTTCAAGGATTTTACTCACTATTTTTGGATTATAAATTATTGATTTTGAACATATTGGTATATTTATAATGTTTTTTTAAAGTTCCTAATCCCAGACTATAGGCTTAGATGAAGTTTGGTGTGTTTCAGAATGTTTTCGGTTAAGGTTTTGATAGGTTTTAAGGGCTACTGTGTAGGGATACGACTTGAGGGTTTATGTTGTGTGTTTAGAAGCATTAAACCCCTTGGTTTTGATGCTTTAAACAGGAAAAGAGTTAGGAGATCGCGTTTCAAAGTGTTTCGGTCCGTATCGGTGGCTTAGTGAACAAGTAACGGTTTTCGGTGAGTGGTTTATGAGAGTATCTGCTTCGACAGTTTTTAAACTTGTTTTACATAGTTTTGGGAATTTAGGGAAGGTGTGAAAACCTCCCTCTACTCTTAAATAAGTAAATTTTTAGTTTTCGCAAAGGTACCCATATTACTCTATGTTTTTACTATGAATTTTGTCATCACTAAAATGAGTACCAATACGGTTTTGAATATATGATCGAAAATTTCCCCATCACAAGGTATTTTATGTAAATACCCATATTACTCTAAGTTTTAGTCTTCATCGAAATTTTCATCATGGAAAGAGGTAAGGAAAATGCTCCTTCACAACTTTCTTTCACTCCCACGTGACTTTCCCAGCACATTGATGTAACTAAAACACTCTCACCCACATGATGAACACAACACAAGGACTATTACTACCAAAAGCCAAGATCTCAACATAAATATCGTAAAGACAAGATTTAGTCCCATCATAACATCACCTGCCATCACAACTTGCAACGATACACAAAAAAACGGTACACCAAAAACACCATGGTTTGTCTCAACACTCATTGCATCCTTAAGACAAAAGCAAAAACCTTTTTTCTTTTCTAGCGACCTAACCTTTCCTTACTTAAGGTTGGAAACCAACTCTCGACAAACTAAAACAACTCCCTATTGCCACTAACAAGCTTAATATTCTCAAGCATATTCCAACACACAAGGCAACAATCAAAACTTTCTACTAAGCCTTGCTCAACAAAAGAACACATAAGAACTCCCACCAACAGAAATCTTAAATGGTACTACTCGAGCACCCAACTACTAACACAACTATAAGAAAACTCTACCAACGGTAACATATTTATCATGAACCCGAAAGATTCATGTCACATCACCTTAACATACCTTTCCAAACCTGGATAACCCACTTATAATGGCCACATTTATTAACGAGAGAACACCCAAAAACTCAACCGAAAACCCAACATTTGTCTCAAAACCTTATCACAATAAACATACAACTCAACCAACTTAATGGAATATCTCAATACACCCAGAAAACCGTGTACACATTATCAACATATCCAACAGTTCTCAAAGGAAAAACTCTCTTAACTCCCGAGAAACCATGTCATAAAACTTACGAGGATATGTTCACACACCTCTACTCTAGAACCTTTGATGACAAAAACATTCTCAAAGAAAATTGGCCCTCAAGCTCAACTTACAAACAAAACAAACATTCACTCTCAACTCACCCACATCTAAAACAAGTCCGCTTAATAGCACTCGTCCTTTGACTCTTGTCGCAACCTCTTATCCCTAGATGCACAACAAAAGATTACCACATACTTTGATCAAGATATTAATCTAACTAAGCACTATACAACCTAAACATGTGACTCAAAACATAAAGGAAATGAAACCACAACCAAAACTCATCAACACAACCTCAACCGTGCGCCGCACATGCAACTCCACCAAATATTCGATAGCAACTTACCTCAGAACATCTTAACCATGAAAAGTCTCAGCTACAACTTTGTCACTAGACCAAACTCTTCAATAAACTTAATTGATCCAACACTGTTCTTGAATTTACAACACTCTTAACTTACTTCAAGAAAACAACACCTATCAAGACATAACCCTTAAGCAACCCAAGTCACACTAAGCAATTCAAATTTAACCCAACATGCAACATAAGGCACTTCTAATCCTTTCATGTCAATACACAATATCATGTTCATCCAAGAGATAATGCCTCACCTAAGGACTAGATCACCATAACCAACCCAGCAATGCACCGTTAACAACATAAAAGTACTATACGCATAACTTTTCCCAAATAACAACTCACTAACTAAACCGTTAAACAACATGGCAGTGCGGTCAACCAACTCTTATCTCCCTTAGATTATTCCAAGCTCAAACATGTGCCTCTCTAACCTATCTAAGCTTAATGTTACTAATCCTTCCATTCACCTTAACATCCTTATTACACCAACCAAACTTTCTCCAAAGAAATCTTGTGAAACTCAGTCTTCCGCTTCACTAAAAACTAACCCCAACTGACATCAAACTCAAGGCACTCATTCTAAGTTCAACCATCAAAAATTCCAAGCTCATCTAACCAATCCTTATCAAGAATTACTTCCCAACCAGAACAGTAACTCGACCCACTACACAACAGATTCTCAGACCAAACTGATTCAAAACCACTTTTCACTCAAACACGATCGAGGACCTAATCGAATCAAGATCGGATATAACAACACCACAACACAAATCTGACTACACCTTTTGATCTCCATAACTCCTTTATTACCAAGTTTTATCTTTCTTTTTGGTCCCCATATCAAGCACAATAAAATAAAAAAACAATTTTAATATGCAAAAACATTTTGCAAAACTTCTGAGGCCAACGCGACGCGAGTTCCAAGTAGCTCAAGTACAATATAAAACAACTTGGTATTAGTTAGAGCAATGGGTACCCCAAAATAAACCACAACAATATATACTCAATAATCACATAGCACAATCATCAACTTATAATTAGCATCAAGAATGTATAATCACATAACAAGTGTATTTTCCCACAACATGCATTAAGCATCATATAAAACCATCCCAAAATCTCATACATTAACCAATGCAAATTCAATCATATTTCAAATGCTACAAAACAAATAATAACATTTATAGCAAACACCGTGCATCACACACAATAACATAGCATTTTCAAACACTCATCGTGCATAGGTAACATTTTAAGGAAAAATCAACATTACAAAATATCAATCAAAGAAAGAAACCCAAAATTTTTGTAAACCTGGCTCTGATACCAATAAATGTAACCCCCTCGACGGGGTCTAGACAAAACCCGACTCTAATGAGCTACTTAGGGAAAACCGAGGCTAATTTGGAGACTCGTCCCGATAAACGATCCTATTTTTTTCTTTTTATCTTATTTAAATGTTTTAATTATATCCTACATGTTCATGCAAGTATCGTGTTGAATTGCAACGGATAACGATAAGAAACGAGTCCTAATTTAGCCGAACACGTTTGAGAACCTAGTTATAATTTTTTAGAAATTTATAGACTAATCGTGAGATTAAATTTACCAATCCTTAATTAAGTCCATTACATGCTTAAGTCTAAAATTTTAGCTTAAAGTAATATCTACAAGTCATTTAATTGCATGCTTAAAGTTTAGGAACTAAAACATAAAGTTTTAGAGTATCTTTTAACTTATGATATCCCATCCCCATTACACTACAAATCATTTAATAGAATAAACATCATTCTAAATATGATATCCCATCCACCACTGCACTCTTACTACTACTAATGTTATAAAGATATACTAGAGCTTTTCACTTGGCGATTACATGGGATCCTTGCTTTCTTTTTGCTGCCTCCATATTAAATACTCTACATTGCAAGGTAAATGAGAGGGTAAGCATAAGCTTAGTGTGTGAATAAAAATATATTTAAGAAAACCTTGCAATACAGCCTGTAATATACCAAAATCAATTTTAAAATAAGTCATGCTCTAAGTAAAAACAATGTCCATAACCGTCAATGCCACTATTTGAAAAACAAAAAGTGTACCATGGCTCAAGAGACACAAAACTTTTTAAAAATACCTTTTGAAAACACATGCTTTATAAGCATAAAATAAGACTTACATGCTGCACATAGCAAAGCTTAAATAAAAACAACTTATTCATATATCAAATACACATGCAAACCTCGTTGCAAGGTATCATACATTTTCTTTTAAAATTTATTGGTATTAGTGAGCCGATTAGAATTTTACTAACCATTAGGATAAACGAAACTATGCATGCAGACATACTTAATAGGACATGCCAAGCATGGGGTCAATCGCGAACATTCCACGTATGAAAGCCAAATCGTAACTCATACGACGTATGAGGGCTAAACTACCTACTAATACCCATGATGGATTACCTCCAATCATGAAATCTCACCTTAGCATCCGGGATAAGCAATGCTTAAATATAATATAACACATATACCACACTCTAAGAATCAACTCTAATACATCACTAAGGCATTTAATAAACGTATGCATTTTATAATTTATAGTACATTGTACATCCTATTGATCAATTAACTTGATTTGAGCACACCTATGCCACCAGCCATGATCATGCGTTCTAAGGCAAAGAAATTCAGGTAAATTCTTTTCCTTACTTATGCTACAATTCTAGATTCATTCGATAATGTTTATGCCTTAGAACATAGGCTTTATGTTTTGCATATTGATATGTGACATATTAGACTATACTACTTATTATATATGTTTAAGTATGTTTTAAGGATTGGTTTGATAGTGTTTGTAATGTTTCTAACTTATTTATAAGTTCATGTGTGTTATTGACTAAGTTTGCAAGTGTTTACACCTTGTATTTATGTTTCCATTGAGTTTACATTACCTTGATGGATTCTTATGATGTTTACATATAGGTACATAGGAGAACACCAGCTCAAGAGAATGTATGTACCTCAACTCCAGCTCACAAGAGTGTATGCAGTTCAACTCCAGCTCAAGTGATGTATATTCAGCTTAGAAGAATCTCAACAGAGTGCACGCAGCTCACCTTAGCTCGAGGTAGCTCAGAGGTTTAGTTCCCAGCTCCATTTATCTCCTAACACTCTCAGCTAGGTCGTTTCAGCTCTGCTCAATTTCTAGCTAGCTCAACTCAAGCTAAAGTGACCTACGACATCTGAAACCTATCGTAATCAAAGGGAAGGTTTCCCAGGCATGTGCCATGCATGTGAGACACACATGGGATCCTTGTGCACATGTGTGGGTGTTAAAGGGAGTGCAAGCCAAACACAACCCTTGTTTTTAAGCACTAGGAGGCAATTTGGATAAGGCTGAATAGTTTTTGTTCAAATTCAAACAAATTAGCACATTTTTAATGTGCCAAAACTTGTGGCTTAGATGGTTGGACGATTAGGAGAGCTTATTTGGCATTTGAATTCAAAATTTTCTTTTATTTTTATACATATATTCAAATTCGGCAACCTCCCTTTCTTTCCTATATATTTTGTAACTTTTGTAAACACAAGGATACACACATTGAAATAGAGGCTCACTCCTCCTCACAATTCACTTCATCATTAAGTAAAATAACATTCACTCAAAAAGCTTTCTCTTATTCTTGTTCTCATTTACTTGCTTCTTTCATTTCTGCGAGTTACAAAGCTTTGACGGCTTTGTTTAGAGGATGACTTATGTAAGTTGATACCTAAAGCCTCACGGTTTTGCTAGAATGATTCTAGATCTGTGACAAGTGGTATTAGAGCGAGTCTGTTTGAAAGAAATGACACCACAGAACTCTAGCGATGTCCTAGCAATAGATCGTGAGACTCGTGCTACTTATGTTGCCAAGAAAAAGAGGGAAAGCTCGAGGGACATTATCTCATTGATGGAGAAGAGGGTCACTAAGCTAGAAGACTCCATGAAGGATATCAAGGAGGCCCAAGAATTTGCGGAATCATATCATGAGCATATTGATTCCATTGATGGGAAAGTTGCCAAAACTATATAGATGATGCTGGATGAAACGTTTGCAAAGTTGGATGAGAGATATGATTCCCTTAAAACCTCTATAATGGCTATGAGAAAGGAGATGGTTGAGTTCAAGAGTGAATTGCACATCTATAAGGCGGCTATGAAAAGTGTTTTGCTAGGGGACATAGCAACACTGAAGTCGAAAATTGATGTTACGAAGCCAAAAGAGTTCAACGGTGCAAGGACTGTCTAGGACATGGAGAACTTCATATGGGTCTTTGAACAATATTTTCGACTGATGGAAATTGAGGATAATACTACAAAGTTAAGCATTACTTCTGTTTACTTGGTTGATGATGCTCTTTTATGGTGACAACACAGGAGTTCAGATAAGAGACCCATCAAGACATGGAAGGAGTTTGATTACGAATTTATGGAGCAATTCTATCCAAATAATGCTATCGAGGAAGCCCGTAAAAGATGCATAATTTGAAACATGATGGGTAAATTCTTGACTACGTCAAAAAGTTCAAGGAATTTAAGCTTTTACTCAAGAACATTGATGAGCAGGAGGGATACTACGCCTTCAAAAACGGGTTGCAACGATGGGCGCAACTAGAGTTGAATTGGATGGGGGCTATAGATCTTTCCAAATCCATTAGTGCAGCAGATTGCATCATACAATTTGAGATCCCAAAATCCTATTCTTCCAAATCAAAGTCAAAGTTCAAGGGCAATGGTGGGGGAGAAAAGGAAAAATTCGGCAAAACATATGGGAAATACCGTAAACCATCCAACACTTTAAAGGGCGTAAGAAATCCATGGGTGAAGAAGAACGAGGGACCCATAGAGTGCTTCTTCTAAAAAGGACCACATAGACAAAAGGATTATCCCGAGAAAGCAAAGATCCATGCCATCAAAGGATATGGGGAGACAGAGAATGTAGCAGTCAAGCTCAACTCGATTATGAGATTCGTTCAAGTCAAGAGGGTCCATAAGTAGAAGGGACTGATGTTCGTTGACATCATTGTTGCAGGCAAGAACTTGAGTGCACTAGTGGATACAGGTGCCTCAAAACTTTTCATGTCTGACGAAGCCGCCAAGAAACTTAAGTGGAATGGTCAAGACCGTCAATTCCAAGGAGAGACCAATCGTGGGAATAGCTAAAGGGGTCAAACTAGAACTTGGGAGTTGGTTCGATAAGGAAAACATCAAGGTAATCCCACTCGATGACTTTGATTTATTCATTGGTTTAGACTTCCTTGACCGGATTAATGCACTGCTTGCCCCATTTACCGACTGCATTTACATATTGGCTCCAGACCAAAAATAACTTGTTTCCACAAATCGAGAGACTAGAGTGGAGGCCAAGATGATTTCTTCCATCTAGTTTTCCAAGGGAGTTGTGCGCAAAGAGACTACCTACTTGGCTACCTTGAAAAGTGACAAGTCCTTCATGCCGAAAAAAGGTCCAATAGAACTGGAATAGATATTGGAAGACTTCGCATATCTTTACATCTCCTCGATCTATGATCTCTCGAATGACATGGAAGCGTCTAAGAATATGTTTGGATCATTGATGAGATCTGGGTTCCTTTGCTTGTGCAATGGCTCCATTGTTGTCACAACGAAGTTCTACAACATCTGATATGCTTGGAACAACCCCTAGTTCGGATATGAACTTTTTGATCTAAACAACCTCCTTTGCTACTTCACTGACTGCAATATACTCAGCCTCTGTCGTAGAATCAGTTATTGTGTGTTGATTAGAACTTTTTCGGCTTACAGCACCTCTGTTAAGGCTAAAAACAAATCCAGATTGCGATCTTGAGTCATCCTTGTCTGTTTGGAAACTAGCATCAGTATAACCTTTTATACTAAGCTCTTCTTTGCCTCCATAGACAAGAAATGTATCCTTAGTTCTTGTCAAGTACTTAAGGATTTTTTTCACTGCTACCTAGTGACTTTCAACAGGATTTACCTGATATCGACTTGTCATGCTTAAGGCATACGATACATCTGGTCGAGTACATATCATGGCATACATGATAAAACCAATAGCCGAAGCATATGGAATCCTACTCATTCGTTCTCTTTCTTGCGGAGTTGAAGGAAACATTTCCTTCGAAAGAGATATACCATGTCTCTTAGGTAAGAATCCTTTCTCGGATTCTTCCATACTGAATCTTTTCAAAACTTTTTCTATATATGTACTTTGACTTATACCTAGAAGTCCTCTAGATCTATCTCTATAGATATTAACCCCTAAGATATATGTTGCCTCACCCAAATATTTCATAGAGAAACAACTACTTAACCAAGTCTTAACTTATTGTAAGGTAGGTATGTCATTTTCTATAATAAGTATGTCATCTACATACAAGATTAGGAAAGAAAAAATGCTCCCACTTATCTTCTTGTAAACACAAGGCTTATCTTTTTTCTTGATAAAACCAAACTCTTTGATCTCATCATTGAAACGAAGATTCCAGCTTCGAGAAGCTTGCTTTAGTCCATAAATGGATCTTTGTAGCTTACAAGCCTTTCCAGCATTTGAGCAACAAAACCTTCTAGTTGTGTCATATACACATCCTCTTCAAGTTTTCCATTAAGGAAAGCGGTTTTGACGTCCATTTGCCAAATTTCATAATCATGGAATACAACTATAGTAAGCAAGATCCGGATAGATTTAAAAATAGCTATAGGGGAGAAATTTTCGTCATAGTCAATACCATGAACTTGTCGAAAATCTTTAGCGACTAGTCGCCCCTTGTATGTTTGTCCGTTTCCATCAATGTCAGTTTTCTTCTTGAAAACCCATTTACACCCTATAGGTTTTACCCCTTCATGTGATTCAACCAAAGTCCATACTTGGTTGACTGACATGGATTCCATCTCAAATTTCATGGCCTCAAGCCATTTCTCAGAGTCTGGGCTTGATATTGCCTCTTGATAAGTTCTTGTCTCATCTTGATCCATAATAAGAACATCTCCATAAGTGGTAATGAGAAATCCATATCTCTCAGGTGCATGGCGTTCTCTTATAGACCTGTGCAGTGATTGTGTTTGTAAATCTGTTGACTGCTCCTCAACAATTGTAGAACATGCTCAATCTCAGGCTCAGTGAATTATTGTTCTTGAACTTCTCCAAGTTCAATGTCTCTACCCTTCCCTTTCTTATTGAGAAATTCTCTTTTGAGAAAAATTCTTGTTCGAGCAACAAACACTTTGTTCTCCTTAAGGTTAAAGAAATAATATTCGTTATTTTCTTTGGGATATCCAACAAAATTACACTTATGAGATTTGGGTTCGAGCTTTGTAGACATCTGGTGTTTGACATATGCTTCACAACCACAAATCTTCATTAAAAAATACTAGGACGTTTTCCAGTCCATATCTCATATGGTGTCTTTTGAACAGATTTAGACGGAACACAATTTAAAGTGAAAGTAGTTGTTTCTAGTGCATGTCCCCAGAAAGAAGTCGGAAGATCACTGTGAATCATCATTGATCGAATGTTGCGTGCTGAGAGGGTGATTAAGATGTGATTGTGATCAACGTGCAATAATGTGCAAGTATACACATCGAACAAGTAATAAAGTGTGTGAGTGAGATCGTTCCCACGAGGATTGGGTAGGTTATTTCAAAAATAGTTAACATACACAAAAGATGAAATAATCCTTTGTATGATCATATGCTAAAGCAATTCTGCAAATGTCACCAAAATGCTTTAGCAAAATAAAGATGTCACCAGTGATGCTGGAGCAAAACAAAGATTGTCACGAAAATGTAGTAGCAATTCAACAGATATTGGAGAAATAAATAAAGCTGCACAAACACAACACAGAGAAGATATTCAAGCTTAAGATAGGCTAGGCTTGCAATGGTATGATCTTACTGTTCCCTTGAATGCTACTGTTTCACTAGTTTACTAGTGCTCGACAGAGTTTACTGAAAATGCCTCCACTATCCCTAGTTAGAAGGCCTAACACTCAAAAATGCTAAGGCATTACCTCCCGGTCTCAACCCTAACACTCCTAATGTTGATAAAGTGCTACCCCTTTTAGTCGTTGAAACTCTACCTTATCCCTAAGGCAAGTTAGGATTCTGCTCCCGCAGCAACCCCATTGTTCAAGTTGGTCTAGCTTTGCCTATCCCTAGATCTAAGCTTCCCGAACCCCTTGAGCTATGGCTACCTCTCGGTGCTCTTACAAACCAAGTTTTAGAGTGAAAATGTGTTAGCATTCTTGAACAAAGAACAAAGTTAAACACTGGAAACAGTAATCATCGATTAAAACATAATGAAAATCATCGAAGACAAGCCTTAGCCATACTAGTTTAGTTCATGGCTAGGTAAGAAAAACTATTCAACTTGCGTCCTTTGAAATACATATTCAACAACTTAGAAAGGAGGTAAACAAAGTGAAGAGGAAGGAAGTCTCAAACGCTTGTGCCGTGACACTTTTCCTAGCTTTCCGCTCCTCCCGAAGTCGCGCAAATCCCTTGCTTGAAGCTCTCCAACAATGGTGGCTTGGCTAGAGGTTGAAGATGACCGAAAGTGGCCTCCTTTCTTCTTTCTTCTCCCTCGTGCTTTCCTTAAAGCTTGCTCCTTTATGGCTACTCAGCTACTGATTTTTCTCTTTTTCTTGCTCCGAACATACTTGTTGAAGGAGGCTTGGCCTTGTATTTATAGGAGGCTTCTAGGTTTTGGTGCCCTAAAGATGCCAAGGGAATATCCCTTGACATTTGCTACAGCAGATGGCAGAAATGCAGGGTCTGTAGGAGACCGTTGTAGGTCTGCAAAGGTGGTGCAACGTTTGCAGAAGTGTGGCAGGGTGCAGGGGCGGTGCGACGTCTGCAGCATTTGCAGTGGTGCAGGGGATGTCCAGCTGGTCTGGAAAGCGCGTGAGGACAGCTGGATGGCAGAAATGCAGTCTTCCGTTCTGTTTTGTCCGCCCACAATGCTGTAGCATCCTTGAAGCTCAATCCAACACCATAGAAATATGCTACATCATCTCTTCCGATCATTCCACTTTGCTCCAGCATCTGCACAACAAAACCAAGAAAATACCCTTCAAAGCAGCATCTTTTAAAATAAAAAGAAAATAAAATAAAATCCTAATCTAAATGCAAATGCACATGAAATACAGCTAAATGCAATGAAATGCAATGCAAATGAACTTGAAACCAAACAAAACCTTAAGTAAAAGGGTATAAAATATACGCCTTTTAGAGCGTTAACACACCCCCAAACTTAAGATATTGCTTGTCCTCAAGCAATGACATATAAAAATGCTATGACATTACTTTCAATTCTTGACAGTAGTTTAGGCAAAATATCAATCCTCAGATTATAAATGCTATAGCAATGATATTGAGAATTCCAAGAACTTGAACTAAGACAAGATACTTTGCTTGTGTGTGCTGGATTGTATCTAACCTATGCTTAAATGTTAGAAGAATTCTAGTTTTCCTTATTCACTATACCCTAGTTCCTAATAATTACTCCCATGCTTAGTTTTTTTTAACATTGCTTTGAAGGGTGCCAGCTCATCACAACTATCATCCTTAACTCTAGATGAGTATGGAGCAAACATCTCATCCCCGAGCCAGTAGGTAGAGTCATCCCGTGACAACTTTCATTTGCTCATATGCTGCAGCATTATTTATGTTCAGAACATAGGCTAACCTTGCATAGAGGAGCGTCCTTCTACAGTTTTTATTCTAAAGCATGTATTCATGTATCCCTTTTTTTACTGTTTATTTATATACTAAAGCAAAAAGGAGTTTTTCTTTTTAAACTAAGGCATAGATTCTAAGTTCTCTAAAAAATTCCTACCACTCAAGCAAAGGAAACATACAATCGTGTCAAATAAAATCCAAGGTATAAAGTCCTAATCCAGTTCAATTTATTCTCAATATGTTCTAATTCAGTTCAAAAGCATCAAAATTCTCATCATCGGATATCTTTTATTCTAATCCTAAAAGCTGTCTTGAATTGAATCTAATGCTATAGCAAATTCATATGTATGCAAAATGGAATAAAAATGCTAAGGCGAAGACTTTGCTACCCCCAAACTTGAGGTTAGCATTGTCCTCAATGCTATGAGGAATAAAACTAAAAAAAAGAAGAAAAAAGATGCTTACTTGGCGTCGGGTCTTGTTTTATGGGTGGCCATCTTGACGCGTTTCCATGGCCTGTCTAGCGGTGATGGTTCTGTGACTTCTGACTGATCTTGGTCTGTGTCTTGCTCTGGTTCTGCTATGGCAATGGGAATCAGGTCCTCCTCCACTCTAAAGGATGCATGTCTACCAGCAGTACGCTTGACCTTGCGACGTGGGACAGGGGTGTCTAAAGGATCAATAGGGGATACCTCGACTTATGGTGAGTTGAGCTCGAAGTCTCCACTGCTAATTTCAACTGTGTGTTCCCAGAGGTCTGTGATTCAACGACAGGCTCCTTGCCCTTGTCCTGTGGTGGTTCTGATGGACCGGCAGGGACCTTGTGCGAGGCTGTAGCAGAAATAGCAGGAGATGGTTCAGATAATGGTACAGTAAGCTCATGCTGTTGGTGTGCTGTGGCGTGCTCATGCACAGAAGTAGGTTGGCTTTGCTGTTGCTGTGGCGAAGTCTGTTGCTGTGGAGGAATAGGCTCGGGCTTATTTTGCTGGAAGAGGTGAGCTGGGAAGTTGGGAAAAGTGTAGCCACCATCTGGTAGCAAATCTCGGAAATTCAGCTGGAGGATCAAATCTCTCTTTTGGACGTAGCTCATGTAGGACATGAACTTGCTGTGGAGTTCTGCCAGCTGCAGTTGCAGTCTGATAAGTGCTCAACACACTATCACTTTTTACTCCTTTTATCGGCATTTATCACCAAATATTCACTCACTTGAACCAATGCATGTGCTTAATGTGATATATTTAGAAGTTATACTTAAATGGATAATATTTATAGAAAAAGGCACGTTTTACTGCGTTTTCATATCTGTGCAGGAAAACCATTGCCGCGGCAGCGACAAGGCCGAGGCAAGACCTGATGCCAAGGCAGCAGCAAGAAGACAAGAAGCAAAGTGATAGGCGATGGAAAGACAAAAATCTAAGGAACGTGTTTGGACTTGAAACCCAAGAATCAGAGCTGGTTAGCACAAGGAAAAGCCCAAAGGAAGACCACGCGGGAAAGCCCACTTAGCCGAATTCAAACTTGGAAATATAATATTATTATGTACTTGACTTGTTCCCTACTCCAAGTTGTATTCTACTTAGGAAAGGTTTGCCCTAGGTCTAGCCTATATAAAGACCTAGCCACCCAATGTATGAGAAATGGGAAATACCTAGGGAGAGCCGACTTCTACTCTTGTTTCCTTCCTCTACATCATGTTCTAAAACCTTCATAGGGTTTAGGTGAAGGTTGTGGAGTATTTGTGAGAGGAGATTGTAATTTGTCTTTCATTCAATGCAATAAAGATTATCAAGGTTTGCTTATCCTGTGTTATTCCTTGTTCTCGTATTCAAGCCCGGGAGGGAAGTTTGTGAGTAATCCATTTATCTAAGCTCGGGAGAGTTAGATTCACGAAAGGGGTAAGTACGGTGTTTCAATCGCGAAATACTAACTCGGCCTAAGGATAGGTTAAGAGTTTCAGCGGCTAAAAGAAGTGTGAGATTGGTTGGTGAGTATAATTGGTTCACACCGGGAGGTATCATCAAGGACTAGTCATCAACAACACTCTGACTTAGGGATAAGCGGAGTCATTCAAGGACACTTTGCCGAACTTTGGTAAAGTTTGCCCACGAGCAAGGGATTGCCACGGCAGACAGCGTTATCGCTGCCCAGGCAGTAAACTGCAGTGCTGCCGAGGCAGAGATATACGATTGCATTGGATAAAGACAAGTCAATCAAGTCCACAATACAATACAACTGGATCCTGGCCCATCTCTCTCTCTAATATTTCGACTCTTTATTTTTATTCAATTATTTTAGTTTAAATAAATCACATCAACTCACTTGTGTTTTTATCTTTCTACAGTGCAAGAAGATGAAGGAAGCATATTAAGTATACCAGTCCCTGAGGAGACGATAACTCGATAACATACTTATTACTTATTACTTGCGATGTGTCCGCTTGCACTGAACGCGCACTTTTGACACGCGACACAGTCGTTGAACTGTAGTATGTAATGAGCTGAGATTTGCTGGAGCATTTCTTGGCTTGGCGGAATGCTCACCAAATGCTGGAGCATTTTCCTCTAATCCCATTAACTCAGGAATTTTCTTCAAAGTGATTCATTGACGCCCCTTTACCTTGAAGTCTTCATCGTTTTCGAACACTCTCTGTTTCCTACAGAGGGCTGTAATGAGGTAAGGGAATACAGGAGGGATTTGTTTCCTCTTGAGTGTTGCGTAGGCTTCTTCGATAATAATCTTGCCCACATTGATCTTTCTATTCCTCACAATTGATTGCAGCAGTTGTAGTCGACCCAAGTTTACTGTGGCTGTGTGAGTTGTTGGCATCAGGTTTGACTTGATGAAATGCATCCAAAGTTTTCCCTCCGGCTTTAGAGATGTGCGGTCCACCGTGGTGTTTGCTTCGTCCCAAGTGGTGCGTTCAATGCATAGTTCTTGGAGTAAAAAGTCCTGGTCTTGCCCCAACATCGACGCGACAAAGACAGAGTGTTGGTCTTCTACATCCAGTCCATAGAACTGGTTTATGTGTTTGGCAGTGAATGGCACAGCATCTCCTCGGACGTATACTGTTTGTTGCCTCGGCCTGGTGTAGTGGGCATAGAAATCTTTTACCAGTGAGATGTTAAGGGGTTTAGCATCCTTCTTTACTGCAAAATGCCGCGCAAAGTCCTCCCATTTGTGGCGTTTTATGGTTAAAGCCACTTGCTCCGACAACTTTTGGAAGGTTGCAGTGTTGTAGGCAAAACCCTTTTCCTGATGAATCGTTCTCCCTTTTAGCTTTTGGAAGCGGTCCTTCACTACGTCATCCTTAAACTTTCGAATTTCAATCGGCCGAGCTTGAGCAACAGCCCTTGAGGATTCCTCTGTATGCTTGCAGCGAACCATTGTGATAGAGAAATATGGGTTATGTGCTTTCGGTTTTCTTGAAGGAGGAGGGAGTTGAGAGGGTGGGGTTAAGGGAGATGGACGGTTACTTGTTTGGGAAGGGGAGAGGAAAGAGAAAAGTAATAAATGTTGTGTAAGGTTTGGATGACTATGGTTATTGGAAAAGTAAAAAGGTGTTATGGGGGAGTTAATTTGAGTGTAAGTGGAAGAGAGAAAGGGTTTTATAAGTAATGAAAAGGTAAATAGGGTGTAAAGAGGGGTTGAATTTTAACTAAACTCCTTCTCTTCCCCTTTGAAAACCAACCGGTTTCAATTTCATGGGCTCCTCAACTCCCTCCTTGGTAACCCAAATCAAATAATTCCAAAACTTTTCCCTCCAAGGCTGGCAGCCGTACAGTCCTTCCTTGCTCCCAGGCTTTCCCTTGCACAGACTGTGCACTGCGCACTGTCCTACCTGTGTGTAGCACGCGTCTGATGGTGTGCAGCTCCCTGTGAGCCTCCAGTGGTCTGAGCTTGTACCTTCAAAAATTAAAAGCTGAATATGGACAAAAAGGAGATAAAAGCATCTTAAAAAAAACTTAAATAAAAATGTCTACTTTTTATTCAAACTAAAATTTAAATGCTAAAGCAAAATGAAAGATAGGGATAGAAATGCTCAGGCATTTTGCAGACTGGAGCCGTCCTTGTCACGCACAATGGGAGCTCCATTATAGATCTTCAGCCTTTGACCATTGACCTTTAATATTCGATCTCCTTCAAGTGTTCTGATTTCCACAGCTCCATAAGGATAAACCCTATGTATCATGAATGGTCCAGACCATCGGGACTTTAACTTTCTAGGAAAAAGTTTAAGTCTTGAGTTGTAAAGTAACACTTGTTGGCCCTCTGAAAAATACCGTGGAAAAAGATGTTTGTCATGCCACCTTTTCGTTTTTTCCTTGTAAATTCTAGCATTCTCATAGGCATTGGATCGAAACTCGTCCAATTCATTTAGCTCCAAAAGTCTGTTCTCTCCAACTGTCTTGAAATCCATATTGAGGTTTTTGATGGCCCAATAAGCTTTGTATTCAAGCTCCATGGGCAAAGGACATGCTTTCCCATAAACAAGCTTGAATGGGGACATCCCTAAAGGAGTCTTGTAGGCTGTCCTATATGCCCACAAAGATTCATCCAGCTTTGGAGACCAGTCTTTTCTCTTTGTGTTGATTGTCTTCTCTAAGATTTGCTTTATTTCTCTATTGGAGATTTCAGCTTGGCCATTCGTCTGCGGGTGATATGTTGTAGCAATTTTGTGCCTGACTCTATAGCGTTGTAATGCCTTAGCAATGAGCTCGTTGTCGAAGTGGGTTCCTTCATCACTGATTATAGCTCTTGGGACTCCAAACCTTGTGAAAATATTCTTGTGCAGGAACTTCAGGACTGTCTTTGAATCATTGTGGGGTGTTTCCACCGTTTCAACCCATTTGCTCACGTAGTCCACTGCTAGCAAGATGTATAAATCACTGTCGCGTGTCAAAAGTGCGCGTTTAGTGCAAGTGGACACATCGCAAGTAATAAGTGATAAGTATTTTATCGAGTTTACTGCTTGGGCAGCGACAATACTGTCTGCCGCAGCAATCTCTTGCTCGTGGGCAGACTTTACCAAAGTTTGGCAAAGTGTCCTTGGATGACTCCGCTTATCCCTAAGTCAGAGTGTTGTTGATGACTAGTCCTTGATGATACCTCCCGGCGTAAACCAATTATACTCACCAACCAATCTCGCACTTCTTTTAGCCGCTGAAACTCTTAACCTATCCCTAGGTCGAGTTAGTATTTCGCGATTGAAACACCGTACTTACCCCTTTCGTGAATCTAACTCTCCCGAGCTTAGATAAATGGATGATTCACAATATCCTCTCCCAAGCTCAATTGTGAAAACAAGGAATAACAAAGGATAAGCAAACCTTGATAACTTTATTACATTGAATCAAAGACAAGGTACAATCTCTTCTCACAAATACTCGACAACCTTCACCTAATCCCTAAGAAGGTTTAGAACATAGTGGAGGGGAAAGAAACAAGAATAGAAATCGGCTCTCTCCCTAGGTATTCCGTATATTGTACATTGGGTGGCTAGGTCTTTATATAGGCTAGACCTAGGGCAAACCTTTCCTAAGTAGAATACAACTTGGAGTAAGGAACAAGTCAAGTACATAATTAAATATATTTCCAAGTTTATATTCGACTAAGGGGCTTTCCCGCGTGGTCTTCCTTTGGACTTTTTCTTGTGCTAGCCAACTCCAATTCATGGGCTTCAAGTCCAGACACGTTCCTTGGATTTTTATCTTTCCATCGCCTATAGTCTTGCTTCCTGTCTTTCTGCTGCTGCCTCAGCATCAGGTCCTGCCTCGGCCTTGTCCCTGCCGCAGCACTGGTTCTCCTGCACAGATATGAAAACACAGTAAAACGTGCCTTTTTCTGTAAATATTATCTATATGAATATAACTTCTAAATATATCACATTAAACACATGCATTGGTCCGAGTGGGTGTATATTTGATGATTAATGACCATAAAAGGAGTAAAAAGTGATAGTGTGTTGAGCACTTATCACACCCCCAAACTCGAACTATTGCTTGTCCTCGAGCAATGCAAACCATCAATTTGCCGAACTCTACTCTCTCTTGGTCTTACATGTCCATCTATTCTCCCCACCATAACTAGGCCTATTCTTAAGCCTTAACCATTCGGTTACCCAAGGGTTTACTTAGAAACAAACTATAGGACTATGTGAGTGTGTGCGTTTTTGTGGACAAGTTGATTAAAGGCTTTCTTAGATAAACTCTAAGTTCAAGACAAATAGACATTGGTTAAGTGTTCTCTTCTTTTTCAAACCCCAAATCTTGAGCCGTTTTCGGGCACCTCAAAGACTTGTGTTTTTCTTTTCACTAAATTCCTTCTTTCTTTTTACTATTCCTTAAAACATACTAGAGCCAATTTCGGGCACCTCTAGCATGAAGAAGAGACTTTCTAGAGCCGGTGGTAAGCACCTCTAGTTACTTTCCAAAAATCTAAGTCTTTATCACCTAAGTTTATTAAAAGAATTCCTATAATCCAACAAGTCCCAAAAGTGTTTAAAGTTTAAAGTTCTTCCTATAGTAAGCTTCTAAGTTTTCTTCCTTAAGCATCCTAAGGTTAAGCCCTCTTAACAGAACCTAAACATGGTAAGGAGAAAGATTTCTATAGCCTTAAAGAATAAACTAAGGCAATACTGATGATGAGCAGTGCAAAAGTGTAAGCAGATAATTCAAGTAAGGCGGGAAGCATAAAAAATTTAAAAAAAATCACTAGAATACTCCCTTTTTGGCAAGGCCGCGGCAGTAGATTGTTGCCTTGGCAGTGAATCTGCACCCCCAAACTCAAACCAAGAATTGTCCTCAATGCTTTATATTTGAAGAAATAAACGGCAAAACAGAATATGAATCATAAGCAGCAAGTAAAAACAGTAAAAGCAATTAATATTGAATTAAGGACAAAGAAATTTAAAGCGACTCTGAAGAGCTGCTTGTAACAATTTTCCTCCGTGGCCTTGATGCCAAATGCTTTGTCCTTGGTGAAGGCGATGGTTGCGTCTTTGCTTGCCGGGGCGGTTGGACTCGAGTGGGTGGTGTCCTTTGCATCGGGTCTTCTACCTCCTCTCCTTCTTCGACATCTGCCATCTCTTCGGTTAGCATCACGTCCGTTCCTCCTCCCATCGCAGTTGCTCCTCCGGTGTGGTGTGTGCTTGGGCCGGCGACAGTGGAGCTTTGGTGCACATAGGCATCTATCTCGGCGGATAGACTGCCCATGATAATTGGCAATCGGGGTGGAGTGTTGAAAATGGCCCTTCGCTTGGATGGCCTTTTGCTGACAGACGAGGCCACGGCAGAATCTGCCGCCCTAGATGGGCCGGCAGCCTGGTATTGGGGCTGAGGGTCCACATGGAAGAACGACCTTGGTCCTCCCGGGGCTGGTGTAGTCTCGGTGTAAGGTGCAGCGGTGACGAACATGTTTCTTGGGAACTCCGGGAATTGTACTCCTTGGTCCGGGAAGGCGTGCAGCAGCATCTGGGCTAGAGTGCCATTGAGGTCCCTTTGGTACTCCATGTACCGTTGTTGTCGAAGATCCATTGCTGCCATTCGTTGCAAGATTTCTTGGTACGGGTCTGCTGCGGCAGAGGTGTGGGCAGTACCAGGCATATTTGCCATGTACTGGGCCCCGGCAGCAGTATCGGCAGTGAACTACTGCGGCATTGCTTGGACAGGCTCTGCTTGCGTGATTTTCATGACTTTGTGGCAGAAGTCCCTGGTCCATCCTCGTCTTAGGGGTGTGTATTCATTTGTTTCTTCGATGGGTACACCTGTAGAAACACATAAACCCGTAATCAAGCAAGTGAAATACAATGGTCCCCTATCTTTCTTACCGCACTCGTGAATTTCCCGTAGAATGATTTCTCCAACGTTGATGGTCCTCTTGTTGATGATGGATTGGATAAGCACCAATCTCTTGCGATCCACCGTGCTATTGTGTGATGTTGGGATGAGGCGTCGTTTGACGAAGGTATTCCACATCTTGGCCTCCGGCTTTAGACTTTGTCTTGTTACAGATCCTCGATGGGTACCGGTTTCCCATGGGGTGTTCCCGTAACAAAGATCGTCTTTAATGAGTTCATAGTCCTCGGCAGTGATATCTTCCAAGAATTCGGCATGGATATCACTGTCTGGGGTGAGGCCGTAGAAGTTGTTAATTGTTTCGGCATCGAGCTGGACTGGTCTGCCGCGTCAGTGAACGAATAGGGAGTCTTTGCTGGGCCCATGAGCGTAGAACTCCCGCACGATCGTGGCGTTTGCCTGGGCAGGTTACATACAGAAAATTTCCCAATTTTGGTACTTAATTCTATCATATAGGTAATGCTCAATGCCGTAGTTCTCTTCGTCTGCATGCTGGAAACTTTGCTCTTCCCAAAGTTGCCTAGCGATGAAAGATCGGTTGAATCGATATTCAACGTTGGCTGGGGCGAATCTTTTGTATGTTGCCATCAAGATAGAGAGATGTGAGTTCTTGGAGGTTTTTCTTGAAGAGAATCTAGAGATTTTACAAGAATTAGTAGGCAGAGAGTAATGTGAGAGAGAGATTGTTATGAATACTAAAGAAAACAAGAAAGTAAGAGTGAATAGTTCAAGAGGAAGGAGTTTCTTATATAGGCCTCGACCTTGTGACCGTTGAAGCCACTAGCCGTTTGTAACCGTTTCCTTTTTCTGCCGCGGCAGGAATCTCAGCAGACTAGCCGTTACACTGTTCTGCCCGTTGGGACTGCTGCGGCCCTGACACTGTTTTATTGCCTCGGCAGAGTTCCTGCTGTGAACTACTTTTCCCTTATTTTTGCTTATAAGGTCATGTTACTGTTGGAGGTCATGTTACTGGTGGAGAGCATGTAAATGCATCTCCCAAAATTATTCTCTCCCTTAGGCCCAAATTGTGAATCGGTTGTGGGCCATTCCTTTTTGCTGTCTGTCCATCCACCTTGGGCTTAATCTTCTTGCCGAATATTCTGCCGAGCAGACTGCCCAGGCAGGATATCTTATTGTCTACTGTGTGGATGGCCTTGCACTCCTCTGGATCATCATATTTTTTTAAGTTGTGGAATGCGTTGAGTTTGACTTGTTGGTCATTGACCCGCATTGTCAACTCTCCTTTTTCCACGTCAACTAATGTGCGTCCGGTTGCAAGGAAAGGTCTCCCAAGGATGATCGGTGCATTTTCATCTGCTTCACAATCAAGGACAAGGAAGTCGGCAGGAAAAATAAACTTGTCAACTCTTACCAGTATGTCCTCGATTTTGCCTTCGGGTTGCACATAGGATCGATCCGCGAGTTGGAGCATCACTATTGTAGGCTTTGGCCTTCCAATTCCAAGCTTTTGGAAGACTGATTTAGGCATGAGGTTTATGCTTGCTCCAAGGTCGCATAGGGCCTTACTGTAACCCCCTTAGCCCGGCCTGGACGAAACTGGCACTAACGGGTCACACGGGGAATATCGAACCAAACCCGTTAAGGTCCAATTCGATAAACAACCCTGAAAACCGATATTTTTTTCTTATCTAGATGCATAATTAATTATGTTCCTAAAAGTCTTGATCTCATACAAAGCATTAACGAAAACAATCCGATCACATACAAGTATTCGATTAAACACTTAAGTAAATTAAGGACTAAAACGTAAAACTTTTACGTACTAATGACAAATTAAAAATTCTTTCCATCAAAGTGTAATTAAGCATACAAGTATCCCTTACGGTAAATCTCAAGTCAAACGGAGCATTCTAACAACATCAATTGCAAGTTTCATTAATCTAGGGACCAAAATGTAAATCTTACAAATTATAAGGAGTTCGTCAAAATTAAGTTATCCATCTTGAAATTTAATCAACTTTATGCATCCTTGTGAAATTTCAGCTCAAAATAACATTTGTAGATACCCTAATTGAACAAAGAAGGATATTTGGGACTAAAATGCAATTTCTAGCAACTTCCATTTCCTAGCAGCCAAAGGTTTCGAAACCTTCCTGAAGGTTTTGAAACCTTCCCTAAGGTTTCGAAACTTTGTGCCTGGAACCTAAAAATTCCGTCACACCAAGTGAATTCAACCGACTCAAGACACAGCCATTAATCACCATCAACTATATGCATAATTCCTAAACATAAAGAACAATTTAAAGCACACAGTTATCAACATCAAGAATCCATACAAACTATGGGAATGCTTCCTAAAGTATGATTAAAATCAAAAACGTTCATGCATGTACATGCTTCAACAATCCAAACAACACCATAGTCCATCAATTAATAATCCAAAACATTATAGGTCTTATTACAACATTAACCAAAGCAAAAATCACACACTTCACATGGGTTTGATTTACACATTGTCAAGCCCCAAGTTATTTGCCAAAACATACCAAAAATTGAGATAACCTCTCCCCTTGGTTCCCTTGCTCCGAATGTAGCCCCGAATATCTCTATTTTTCTACAAAGATGAAAGGAGAGCTTAAGCAAAACATGCTTAGTGAGGAAGCTCTAAATAAAATCATCAATGCATCAAACTAAAACCATATTCAAAAACCATAACTTGTAATGCCTTTCTAAAACCAAACATGCTTAACAAATCATGTTCATGTTCAATACCAAAAACCTTCCTTGAGTATGCATGGCATTATCAATTCATTTCACAAATGATGCACAATGTTCCAAATATGTTCATGTTTGTATATTGGCTTCCTAGTGATCACTTAATGTGAACCTTAAGTTCACCGAATACGCGGATCCATTGATTAGAGACCTTTAGTCTCGTCATGACACAAAGTCACCATTGACATGACACAAAGTCACCATTGACATGACCCGAAGTCACCATTGACATGACACGAAGTCACCATTGACATGACACGAAGTCACCATTATCAAGCTCTACCACGCATGGTTGGACACAAAGTCATCCTTGTTACGTGTAGGCATTTTTCCTTTATTTCCATAATGTTTATAGTGCACTCAATCCTAATGACATGTCATTTGTATTCAAATCTAAAAGTAGTGTCACTAAGCCAATATCAAGTTCAAGTATGCATGCTAATTTGCTGCTCATAATGCATCCATAATGTGTTCAACAAATGAACCAATAGTCATGCCCAATGGCACCATCATATGTAAGTCAAATAACCATATCATATTCCACTTCATTTTTCATGTTTTCATAAGCCATGGATGTCTTTATAAACCATGCATTTCCAGCAATTAACACATGCATGCATCATTTCAAAATCAAATATATGCAATTCTAAAATCATATTGAATCATTGTTCACATATATGCCATTACCGAAAATAACCGAAAATCCAGGTAATGCATCAACATCATTTAAAACACTTACTCTTGAACTATGGAAAGTTTTCACACTATTCCATAGCCCCCAAAACAGAACCGAGCCAATGCGATTCACTTTAAACCCAAAACCACTCACCGACAAGCGAAACGAGCCCTCGCCGATGTTCCGACGGCAACACCAATGCACCATCCACTTATACACCTTCTTGCACTTCCTCTACAACATTAAAAACAGAACATATTCACATTATAACATGCTCAAAACAGCAGCCACAACCGATCACCACAAAACTACCAAAAACGTAGCCGAAAAGACCAAAAACTAAGCTGAAACGCGTCCGAAACAACATCATCCCAAAAACCAATGAATCTAACATCAAATCCACTTCAATTATGAACCAAAAACACTTACAAACCATTCTTATACCTCCAGCAACATTAGAACACCTAAAACAACCCCTAAAATAACCGAAAACCACCTTAAAACACAACCGATTACATTATTTCGGGATTAAATTAATGTGCCATCAATTCAACACTTAATTAATCATTTAATTGACATAATATCACAATTAAATCAACCTAATTACAGCATTAATTGAGATCTAAAAAGATTTCACAAAAACCTCCATAAAATCCATAGATCTAGAATTAAAAACACAAAATTAAGTTTCCATTGTTGATTAGCAAGCCAATACTTGGGAATTTCAATAAAGAACCTTAGAAAAAGATTAGAAATCAGCAAAGTTACCTTAAAGATTTGCTCCACCAAAAAGATGAGAAATCCTCCCTTGATTTCTTGAAAATGGATGTTGATTTTGCAAAATTGATGAGTAGGTTTTGTAGAGAATGAAAGGATGAATAAAATGGAGTAAATCTTGTTGAAAAATGATGAAGAAATCAGCTAGAAATTGAAGAAATTTGGAGGAGAAGATGGAGAGAAAATGAGAGAAAATCTTGAGAGAAAAGATGAGAAAATGAGAAGTTACAAAAGAAAAATGGAATTATCATCTAAATAAAACAATTTAAAAACAATTTTGGTGGATAAATCATTAATTAAAAATAAATTAGATTTATGGCCCTCTAAGGATTCTAAGTATGGCTTACTTTCAATTTAGTCACTAAAAATCCTTATTGCCGAAAATTACTAATTAAATCCCCAAAACTTTTCCAAAAATTACAATTTAGTCACTAGCACAAAATTAAGCCCAATTAAAAATCAAATTAAAGTTCAAATAATATTCCTTTAACTTTAAAACACCTTTTTAACATTTTTAGAACCATTTCTCAAAATTATTACTTATCCGATTCAAATATTATTATTTTAATTTTTCCTGGAATAACGAACCCTAGGAATCCGATTCGACCCGAATCGAATTTCCCCAACTAACACTCAAACTACTAACTCCAAAACCGGGATGTTACACTTACCTTCATAATTCTTTCCTATCGCACAAGGTATAGTAAAGCAATCAAGATCTTTTAATTCTGGTGGCATGCGCTTATGCAGCATTGCCATGCATCCCTCGGTAGCAGCCACTGTCTCAAACTCACCTATTCGTTTTCTCTTTGGCAAAATTTCCTTTAAGAACTTGGCATAGTTCGGCATTTGTTCAATAGCTTCAACGAAAGGTATGTTGATGTGGACTTGCTTCAAGATGTCGAGGAACTTCTTGAATTGTTGGTCCTGTTTTTGCTTTTTTAACCTTTGTGGGAAAGGTGGTGGTGGTATCATCTCCTCCAGGGTTTCTTTAGTTTGAAATTTGATACCTGGCACCACTGGAATTGTTGCTGCCTCGGCAGGCTGCTCAGGAGCTGCAGTGCTCTCTGTCGGGGCAGTGTTGTTGGCTTCAGTTTGCTCGGCCTCTTCTTTTGCTTGATTCGCTGATTAAATTTGGCTCTCTGGGATCTTTTCCTTCAGCTTTAGACCACTCCTAGTAGTGATTGCCTTGCACTGTTCATGGCTCATTACCTTAACAACTTCAGTATTGCTAGGTAGGCCTCCTTGTGGTCTAGTGTTTATGCATTGAGCAAACTGCCCAACCTGAGTTTCCAACGTTTTTATGGCCGCTTCTTGATTCTGCAGCCTCATCTCAGTTCTATTCATGAAGGCATCTGTCCTCTTGATGAAATTACTATTTTCTGCCATGTAGGACTCAGTTTTCATCATGAAGGCTTTTAGCGTGTTCTCCAATGAACTTATCGATTGCTGTTGCATCTGCTGCTGAGGCAGCGGCTGCTGGGCTTGCTGCTGCGGCATTGGTTGCTGAAATCCCGAAGGTTGGGTGATTGGATTTAAGGCATTGTTTGAGTTACTCCATGATAGGTTTGGATGCCTCTTCCATGAGGGGTTGTATGTGTTGGACATCACATTGTTGCGGTTGTAGTTCCCAACATACATACCGGTTTCTTGATTCATGCAATCAGAGGAACTGTGGTTACCTCCACATAAGTCACAGTATGAATCAATTACCTTGACCTCACGGGTATTGTGTTGTAACTGTAGGTTTTGCACCATCTTGGTAAAAGAGGCCAATTGTGCTGCCACTGAACTTGATGAATCTAATTCATTTACCGTGGCTTGGTGTCTTACTCCTCCTCGCCTAGATGTAGGAAAATGAAAGTCATTCTTTGCGAGTTTATTCAGTATTTCAATAGCTTGCTCAAGTGCTTTATCCAAGAGTGTTCCGTTTGCCGAGGCATCTAACATCATCCTTGTCGGGGCATTCGTGGCATTGTAAAACATTGTCACCTGTGTCCATAGGGGAAATCCATGCAAAGGACACTTGTGCAATAGCTCTCTGTAGCGTTCTCATGCCTCGTACATTGGTTCGTCTTCTGCTTGTCGAAAAGAAGTAATTTCATTACGGATCTTATCATATAAATTAGTGGAATTAAAACGAGTAATGAAATCACGGCAAAGTTCACTCCAGGATCCAATAGATCCTGCTGGAATGCTATTTAACCACGCTTTCGCCCTATCCCTCAGTGAATAGGGAAATAGCTTTAATCGCAAGACATCTTCATGGACTCCTTGGATTTTGAAAGAGTTGAAGATTTCCATGAAGGATTTGAGGTGCTGCCTTGCGTCTTCAGTTGCAGACCCACCAAATTGTCCAATTGTATTTAACATATTGAACATAACGGGTTTTAGTTCAAAATGGGTTGCTTCAATTTTCGGTGTGACGACTCCTGGGTTTAATCCGTTTAAGTCCTCTTCCAGGAAGTCCCTGATAGTGAGCTATCGCGGCCCAGGTGGCGGCGGAAGTCCTCCATTACCGGCAGGTAAGTTTTGTCCTGCCGGGTGTTCTGCCATGGCTCCTTGGATCTGTCTTCTCAACCTTTTCCTTGTTCTTTCGATCTCTGGGTCTAACTCGTACAAGGGGTTGGTTGGATTGGCCATGGTCATACACCAAGAAAAACAAAAGTAAAATAAAAATAAAAATAAACAAGAAAAATAAAGAAAACAAAATTTAGTTGTTAGTCCCCGGCAACAACGCCAAAAACTTGTCGCGTGTCAAAAGTGCGCGTTTAGTGCAAGTGGACACATCGCAAGTAATAAGTGATAAGTATTTTATCGAGTTATCGTCTCTTCAGGGACCGGTATACTTAATATGCTTTCTTCACCTTCTTGTTCTGTAGAAAAATAAAAACACAAGTGAGTTGATTTGATTTATCGAAACTAAAATAACTAAATAAAAATAAAGGACTGAAATAGTAGAGAGAGATGGGCTAGGATCCAGTTGCGTCGTATTGTGGAATTGATTGACTTGTCTCTGTCCAATGCAATCGTGTATATCACTGCCTCGACAGCACTGCAGTTTACTGCCTGGGCAGCGACAATACTGTCTGCCGCGGCAATCCCTTGCTCGTGGGCAGACTTTACCGAAGTTCGACAAAGTGTCCTTGGATGACTCCGCTTATCCCTAAGTCAGAGTGCTGTTGATGACTAGTCCTTGATGGTACCTCCCGGCGTGAACCAATTATACTCACCAACCAATCTCACACTTCTTTTAGCCGCTGAAACTCTTAACCTATCCCTAGGCCAACTTAGTATTTCGCGATTGAAACACCGTACTTACCCCTTTCGTGAATCTAACTCTCCCGAGCTTAGATAAATGGATGATTCACAATATCCTCTCCCGAGCTCAATTGTGAAAACAAGGAATAACAAAGGATAAGAAAACCTTGATAACTTTATTGCATTGAATCAAACACAAGGTACAATCTCCTCTCACAAATACTCGACAAGCTTCACCTAATCCCTAAGAAGGTTTAGAACATAGTGGAGAGGAAAGAAATAAGAATAGAAATCGGCTCTCTCCCTAGGTATTCCGTATATTGTACATTGGGTGGCTAGGTCTTTATATAGGCTAGACCTAGGGCAAACCTTTCCTAAGTAGAATACAACTTGGAGTAGGGAACAAGTCAAGTACATAATTAAATATATTTCCAAGTTTATATTCGGCTAAGGGGCTTTCCCGCGTGGTCTTCCTTTGGGCTTTTCCTTGTGCTAGCCAGCTCCAATTCATGGGCTTCAAGTCCAGACACGTTCCTTGGATTTTTATCTTTCCATCGCCTATAGTCTTGCTTCTTGTTTTTCTGTTGCTGCCTCTGCATCAAGTCTTGCCTCGGCCATGTCCCTGCCGCGGCACTGGTTCTCCTGCACAGATATGAAAACGCAGTAAAACGTGCCTTTTTCTGTAAATATTATCTATATGAATATAACTTCTAAATATATCACATCAAACACAGGCATTGGTCCGAGTGGGTGTATATTTGATGATTAATGCCCATAAAAGGAGTAAAAAGTGATAGTGTGTTGAGCACTTATCAATCACCATAGGATGATGGAAATGTTCCCATGAAATCAATTCCCCAAACATCAAAAAGCTCAATTTCTAGAATATTTTGCAACGACATTTCATTCCTTCTTGAGATGTTACCGGTTCTTGACATCTATCGCATCCCTTGTAAATTGCTTGAGCATCTTTGAAGAGTGAGGGCCAGTAGAATCCAGATTGAAGGACCTTTGCCACAGTCCTTGATGCACCAAAATGACCTCCACACGATGCTGTATGGAAATGGAATAGGATATCTTTCTGCTCCTCTTCCGGCACACATCGCCGAAGCAATTGGTCAGCACATTGCTTGAACAAATATGGCTCATCCCAATAGAAAAGTTTTGCATCATGTTTGAACTTCTTGCGACCCTGGTTAGATAAATTAGGAGGCAAAATACCACTAACAAGAAAATTAACAATGTCGGCATACCAAGGTAATGTTGTAGCATATAAAATTTTCTCATCAGGGAAATTTTCTTCGATTTCAAAATTCTCTCCTAAATTTTCTGGATTTTCTAGCCTAGATAAGTGGTTTGCAACTTGATTTTCAGTGTCTTTTCTATCTTTTATTTCAATATCAAATTCTTGTAGCAAAAGTATCCACCTAATAAGTCTCGGCTTAGCATCTTTCTTAGTCACTAAGTAATTTGATGGAAGAATGATCAGTGTGCACTATCACCTTAGTTCCTATAAGATACGCCCTAAACTTATCAAAGGCAAATACTACAGCAAGTAACTCTTTCTCAGTAGTTTTGTAATTAATTTAAGCATCATTAAGAGTTATACTTGCATAGTAAATAACATGAAATAGTTTACCTCGCCTTTGACCTAGTGCTGCGCCAACTGCGTAGTCACTTGCATCGCACATCAACTCGAATGGCTCAGTCCAATAGGGTGGTATAACTATTGGAGTTGAGGTAAGCTTCTTCTTTAGTTCAGTAAAAGCGTTGTGGCATTTTTCATCGAAGACAAAGGGTTGATTTTGCTGTAGCAAATTACAAAGTGGCTTAGAGATTTTCGAGAAGTCCTTGATGAACCTCCTGTAGAAGCCAGCATGTCCAAGAAAGCTTCTAATTCCCTTAACAGTTGTTGGAGGTGGTAGCTTCTCTATCAACTCTACTTTTTCTTTGTCAACTTCAATTCCTTTGCTAGAAATTTTTTGCCCCAAAACCGTACCTTCGATCACCATGAAATTGCATTTTTCCCAATTGAGCACAAGGTCAGCTTCTTCAAAGAGTTTCAGTACCTTGGCCAAGTTGCCTAGGCATTTTTCAAAAGTTTCTCCGGACACAGAAAAATCGTCCATAAATACCTCCAAGAATTCTTCAACCATGTCTGAAAATATTGCTAACATGCAACGTTGAAAAGTTGCTGGAGCATTACATAGCCCAAATGGCATTCTTCGAAAAGAATAAGTCCCATATGGAAAGGTGAAAGTTGTCTTCTCCTGGTCCTCTGGTGCTATAGCAATTTGGTTGTACCCAGAATAGCCATCGAGGAAGCAATAGTAAGCCTTTCCCGCCAATCGATCCAGCATTTGATCGATAAAAGGAAGGGGGAAATGATCCTTCTTTGTTGCCTTGTTCAGCTTCCTATAGTCCACACAAATGCGCCAGCCTGTGACTGTCCTTGTTGGGAGTAACTCGTTGTCCTCATTTGTGATCACTGTCGTGCCTCCTTTCTTAGGAACACAATGCACAGGACTAACCCATGAACTTTCAGAAATTGGGTATATGATCCCTGCATCCAACCACTTGATAATCTCTGTCATCACTACCTTCTTCATTGCTGGGTTCAGTCTTCTTTGGGGCTCAACAGAATTGTTGTGGCATTCTTCTAGCAGGATCTTGTGCATGCAGATCCTAGGACTGATGCCCTTCAAATCGGCCATAGTCCACCCTAGAGCTTTCTTATATTGTGATAGCAAATTCAAGAGGCTAAGCTCTTGGTTAGGATCTAAGCTAGAAGAAATAATCACTAGCAAAGTATTGTGAGATCCCAAATAAACATACTTTAAATATGGTGACAGTGGTTTTAAGTCTAGAGATGGTTCATGTAAAAGTGATGGTTTAGGAAGAATAAATTCAGAGAAATCAATTAATTCGAATTTTGTACCTGGTCTTGGCTTGAAATAGCCAATTTGCTGTAGCTCCAGATGAACTTCTTCATCATCCTGGTCATGCTCCTCCAGCATTTTTGCAAAGTCCATCATTTGCGGAGAATTGTTACAACAAAAATATGCATCTTCTTCAATTGTTACAGCATTTATCCCGGCTATACAGTGACATTCTTCATTATCATCCATGTACTTGAGAGTATTGAAGACATTGATAGTCATGGATTGATATGCTACTCGCATTGTGAAGTCTCCCTTTTCACAGTCAATGAGAATTCGACTGGTAGCAAGGAATGGTCGTCCCAAGATGATGGGTGCTTTGTAGTCCACTTCGCAATCCAAAATCAGAAAATCGACAGGGAACACAAACTTACCAACTTTTACTATAACATCTTCCACTTTGCCTTCTGGTCGGACATGAGAATGGTCCGCCAATTGCAAGATGACAGTGGTAGGTCGCGTAGTCCCTATACCAAGCTTCTTGAATATTGCCTTGGGCATCAAATTTACAATCGACCCTAGGTCGCATAGTGCTCTGCCCACAAAATTGTCTCCTATCGAGCATGGAATGATGAAGCTTCCAGGATCTTGCCTCTTCATGGGAAGCTCAGTCCTCCCAGAATAGAACTCAGATGCTATAGCAACTGTTTCAAAATTCTCAGCTTTTCTTTTCTTTGTAACTATATCTTTCAAAAACTTTGCATATGAGGGCATTTGATCAATAGCATCTAAAAATGAAATATTTATATGAAATTGGTCCAGCATACTTACAAACTTTTGAAATTGGAGATCCTCTTTGTGTTGCTTCAAACGCTGAGGGAATGGTGGTGCAGGTCTTACGTCCTCCAAAGGTTGCGTTGATGCTGCTTCTTTTGCTGCAGCATCTGCAAGCTTTTCACCAAATGCCTCAGTATTTAAGTTTTCTCCAGTTTCTTCTTGAGCTAATTTTTCTTCTTTTTGTTCAGCTTCTTTTTGCTCCTGAATGGGGGTTTCTTCTTTGTCCTTTCTTTTGAGTTGTTCCCCCGTGTTGATTTGTCATCCACTTCTCAAGGTAAGTACGTTGCATTGCTCCTTGCCATGATTTTTAGTGACTTCAGTATCACTAGGCAAATTACCTCTTGGTCTTGCTTGTAATGCTTGAGCAATTTGACCCACTTGAGTCTCCAATGTCCTCAATGAAGAGCTGTGACTTTGCAGTAGTGCGCCTTGTGACTGCAACAGATTGCCTTGATTAGAGATGGTGGTGGAATGCTCTTGCAATAATGTTTTCGTTGATGTCATGAACTCCTTGGTCGAAGCCATGAATTCTTGCAGCGAAGCTTCCAAAGAATTGTTGTGACTTTGATGATGAACTGTCCCCTTGTGTTCATTTTGCCATGGCATATTTCCTTGAAAGCCATGGACTCTTGGTTGTGTTGCCATGGGTTGCTTCCTATTTGAGCTGCTTGCTTGATTCGATCCTTGATTACCTCAAGAAAAATTAGGATGTTGTCTCCACCCTGGGTTGTACGTGTTGGAGTAGGGGTTGTTGGAATTTTTGTTGAAGTTTCCAACGTAATGAGCAGACTCTAAATGAGTTGGGCAGTCTTTCTCAAAATGGTTTCCACTACAGTGCACACAGCTTAATGCCTTAGCATCTCGTACTTCACTGGGCTGTTGAAGATTCTTCAACATATTTGTAATAGTAGAAAGTTGTGCTGAGACAGAATCATTGGCGTCGAGCTCCAACTTTCCTTGAGTTCTTCATCCTGTCCCAAGCCTAGTAGTTGGAAATTGATAATTATTGTTGGCTAATTTGTCCAAAATATCAAATGCTTCTTCTGGCGACTTGTCCAACAGTGTCCCATTTGCTGAAGCATCTAACATCATCCTTGTGGGTGCATTGACTCCATTGTAGAACATCACGATTTGAGTCCAATCTTGAAAACCGTGATTGATACACCTTCTTAGCAAGATTTTGTACCGATCCCAACACTCGTACATTGACTCGTCATCCCCTTGTTTGAAGGATGCTATCTTATTTCACAATTGAGTGTTCATGTTGGGTGGGTTGTATCTTGTCAAAAAGCTTTTGCACAAAGCTGTCCATGACTCCATCGAACCGACTGGAATACCATTCAACCATTTTCTTGCTCAGTCTCTCAAAGAGTATGGAAATAGCTTGAGCTTCAACACATCCTCGTGCACTCCTTGTTGGCGGAACGAATCACAAACCTCCAAGAAAGCACGTTTGTGTTGTTGAGCATATTAAATATCACAGGTTTGAGCTCGAAGTGTGCTGCTTGTATCTCAGGTGTCACTATCCCAGAATTCATGTCATCCAAGATCGGTGTCAAGTGATCTCGAATTGCCCTTGGTCTTGCTACTATATCCGGATTTGCTGCAGCATTTGGATTTGCTGCAGGTATTGCTCTAGCATTTTGATTCTGTGGATCCTGATACATGGCTTTTGTTCTTCTTTGCTCTCGCCTCCTTTGTATAAAATACCTTTCGATTTCCGGAATAAATGGTTCGAGGCCTTCCCTACGATTCACTCTGAGCATCCACTAACCAAAAACCTGAAAATATAAACAAGAAAACAAAGATTAAATCAAAGACAAAAGAATCAAAACACAAAGGAAAAATAAAAAGATAAAAACTATGAAAACTATGATTGAAATTGCCTATTGCCTCAATCCCCGACAACGGCGTCAAAAACTTGTTGCGTGCTGAGAGGGTGATTAAGATGTGATTGTGATCAGCGTGCAACAATGTGCAAGTATACACATCGAACAAGTAATAAAGTGTGTGAGTGAGATCGTTCCCACGAGGATTGGGTAGGTTATTTCAAAAATAGTTAACATACACAAAAGATGAAATAATCCTTTGTATGATCATATGCTAAAGCAATTCTGCAAATGTTACCAAAATGCTTTAGCAAAATAAAGATGTCACCAGTGATGGTGGAGCAAAACAAAGATTGTCACGAAAATGCAGTAGCAATTCAACATATATTGGAGAAATAAATAAAGCTGCACAAACACAACACAGAGAAGATATTCAAGCTTAAGACAGGCTAGGCTTGCAATGGTATTATCTCACTGTTCCCCTGAATGCTACTATTCCACTGGTTTACTAGTGCTCGACAGAGTTTACTAAAAATGCCTCCAATATCCCTAGTCAGAAGGCCTAACACTCGAAAATGCTAAGGCATTACCTCCCGGTCTCAACCCTAACACTCTTAATGTTGATAAAGTGCTACCCCTTTTAGTCGTTGAAACTCTACCTTATCCCTAAGGCAATTTAGGATTCTGCTCCCGCAGCAACCCCATTGTTCAAGTTGGTCTAGCTTTGCCTATCCCTAGATCTAAGCTTCCCGAACCCCTTGAGCTATGGCTACCTCCTGGTGCTCTTACAAACCAAGTTTTAGAGTGAAAATGTGTTAGCATTCTTGAAAAAAGCACAAAGTTAAACACTGGAAACAGTAATCATCGATTAAAACATAATGAAAATCATCGAAGACAAGCCTTAGCCATACTAGTTTAGTTCATGGCTAGGTAAGAAAAACTATTCAACTTGCGTCCTTTGAAATACATATTCAACAACTTAGAAAAGAGGTAAACAAAGTGAAGAGGAAGGAAGTCTCAAACGCTTGTAGGTCTGCAAAGGTGGTGCAACGTTTGCAGAAAAGTGTGGCAGGGTGCAGGGGCGGTGCGACGTCTGCAGCATTTGCAGAGGTGCAGATGATGTGCAGCTGGTCTGGAAAATGCGTGAGGATAGTGGGATGTAGGTGTGTCCTTTCTTCCGTTCTGTTTTGTCTGCCCACAATGTTGTAGCATCCTTGAAGCTCAATCCAACACCATAGAAATATGCTACAGCATCTCTTCCGATCATTCCACTTTGCTTCAGCATCTGCACATCAGAACCAAGAAAATACCCTTCAAAGCAGCATCTTTTAAAATAAAAATAAAATAAAATAAAATCCTAATCTAAATGCAAATTCACATGAAATGCAGCTAAATGCAATGAAATGCAATGCAAATGAACTTGAAACCAAACAAAACCTTAAGTAAAAGGGTATAAAATATACGCTTTTTAGAGCGTTAACATCGAACAATCTCTAACAAAGTTCGATTCCTCCTCTTAGAAATTCAATTCCAGTGTGGTGTACCTGGTGGAGTAAGCTGTGAGACAATCTCACATTCTTTAAAGAGTTCATCAAATTCTATGCTTAAGTATTCTCCACCTCGATCTGATCGAATTGCTTTAATACTCTTGCCTAGTTGATTTTGTACTTCACTCTTGAATATTTTAAACTTTTCGATAACCTCAGGTTTATGGCACATAAGGTATATGTAACCATATCGAATGAAGTCATCATTGAAAGTAACGAAGTACTGAAATCCACCTCTAGCTTGTGTATTCATTGATCCACATACATCACTATGTATTAAACCCAATAAATCACTTGCTTGCTCACTTTTACCATTAAAAGGAGACTTAGTCATTTTTCCTAGTAAACAAGATTTACATACATCCATTTTTTCGAAAACAAATGAATCTAGGAATCCATCTTTATGGAGTTTTGAAATGCGTTTCTCACTTATATGGCCTAAACGACAATGCCAAAGATAAGTTTGATTTGAGTCATTTGTTTTTGATCTTTTGGTATTTATGTTATGCATGACATTTTCTCGATTTAAAATATATATACCATTAACCAATTGTGCCGAACCATAAAAAACATTATCGAGATAAAAAGAAAAACAATTATTCTTAATAATAATCTCAAAGCCAATCTTGTCCAAACAAGAATTAGAAATAATGTTTTTAGTCAAACTAGGCACAAAATAATAATCTTCTAAATGTAAATCAAGTCCACTAGGTAAAGATAAAACATATGTTCCTATAGCTAATGTAGCAACTCTTGCTCCATTTCCCACTTGTAGGTGTACGTCTCCCTTAGCTAGACTCCTTCTCTTTTACAATCCCTGTACAGAAGTAAAAATGTGAGAACCACAACCGATATCTAATACCCAAGAAGATGATGTTGACAGATTCACATCAATAACATAAATACCTGGAGTAGATGCACCATCTACTTTTACCTTTTTAACCTCTTCAAGGTAGATGGGGCAGTTTCTTTTCCAGTGTCTGGTCTTATTGCAGTGGAAACATTTTCCTTCCTTGCTAACTCACCCTTTGGGTTTCATTGCATTCTGTCATTTAGGCATAGTCTTACCTTTACCCTTGTACTTTGCCACTGTTTTTCCTTTTCCTTTGTCCTTGCGAACCATCAGAGTGGGATTAGGTCCAACCTTAGTCATATTTTTCTCACAGTTTGTAACATGCCAAGTAACTGTGGCAAAGTTTTGTTAATTTCATTTATGTTGAAATTAAGGACAAATTGATTAAAGCTATTCGGCAACGATTGCAAAATAACATCAGTAGCCAATTCATCTTTGAGAGGAAATCCTAGCTTTTCCAACATTTGTATATAGCCCATCATCTTGATGACATGAGCTCCTACAAGAGATCCCTCTACCATTTTTCTCTGAAATAGAGCTTTAGAGGTCTCATACCTCTCTTATCATGCTTACCCCTCATATATTTCCTTGAGGTTTTGAATCATATCATATGCAATCATGTCCTCATGTTGCTTTTGAAGATCAGGAGTCATGGTAGCAAGCATAAGACATCCGACATCTAACATGTCATCCATATGTTTTTTAAACTTTTCTTTGTCATCTCTAGAAGCATTAGCTGTCGGTTCATCTGGAACAAGTTCTTCAATGAAATATTCCTTTCTTTCCTGTTTGAGAACAATTCTCAAATTGCGGAACCAATCAAGGAAGTTTGTACCATTGAGTTTCTCCTTCTCAAGGAGTGATCGTAGTGATAAAGTGTTGTTTGCCATTTAGATCTACAACAATAGAAATACATAAAGTAAATTTACCAATTTGAAATATTATAAATAGGTCTTTGTTTATAAAATACTCCCACTATTTTGTTCAAAATTAAAAATCCCTCTCGTTTTAATTTCAGAAAAATTCAACAAAAAATTTCTAGTGAGCGAGAATCCATAATTCACCAATTTCCTAAATCAGCTTTGGCTTTTCTTTTAGGATAGATGTTATTTAGGTAAGTAACCCTTTACTAATTACATCTCACGTAACTCCTTCATTTGGTGAACAACTCTTGTTCAGTCATCTCATGACTTAACCAAATACTTAGCATTTAGGTTTCTAATTCTATTAGAATAACCTAAGTTATTACCAATATTTTGACTGACGAATATCACTTGCTTATTCTACGCGTTTAACCAAGATGGACTTATTTGTCAATGCTTTGGCAAAACCCACATAAGATCGATCAAGGCCTTAATGAGGGCAAATATTGGACGGCTAATTTTAACTTAGATTAATTTGAGGAAAATCTTTAACTATCTCATCGTTATTTCTTTTAATTTGGCCCTTATTGATCTCATCAATTTATACGAGTAGAAGATATATATCATACATTGCATCACATACATGATAGTTATAAAACAATAAGATTGAAATGGTTATAGCGAAAAATAAGGAACTAAGGTGGCCAATCCCAAGCCAATGGGAGAACCTTAAAACCCTAATTCTACACTAAAACTACTTCTCAAGCATCTTGTCGCCTTTTTTCCAAACGTTTCGATTGCTTCTTGGAATAATATTACAATTATAGAAACTCGTTTTACATACGAGGGAGTAAGATGAGAAGAGAATTACAAAAGAGATAGAGAAAGGCACGACACGTAGGCCGTATTTAAAATTTACAACAATTGTAAAAGCAAGGGCTATAACCATGCATGTGAAACACCGTGCAAAGCAAACATATCATATATATGCTATCACGAAATCGTTAATATTACCAATATGGGCCTACAATCTATGTTGCCTACGAAGGGATCAAGGGGCGAAGCCCCTTGCGGCTAGTAAGTCACACTGGCGCGGCTGGTCGGAAATTTTGAAAATATCGTCTATTTTTCTATTGAAAAACATCACAATTTGATAAAATTTATCAACAGAATCGTGTTTTCGAGATTTTTAAATCCCTTGGATTTTTCCGCATTGGAATAACAATTATTCCTTTTCGTTGATACGATCTACCATCGCACTTCTGTCGATCACTATGTCAACGATTGACATATTATTATCGTAAAACCCTTGCAGTAACATGGCGACTGTAAGATTTATTAACAGATTAAAATATTAATCGTATCCCAATATCAATATATATCGTCGAAACAGTAAAATAAAGCATGCATCTCATACATATCACATCACCCAAGTATTTAACCCGATTACGGATCGTAAAAGTGGCTATGATACCACTGTTGGGACCGCCGGCACACCCCATGGCGCAGCGGAACAAAATTAAGACGGTCGTTCCAATGATCAATGTAAGTTTAATCCGAAATCAAGATGAAGAGATGTGATGATTTACATTGGGTTCCTTGATAAGTAGTAAAAACAACTAGATCTGCTACAGTCACGATCGTTTAATAATTTGAATCTTTAGCCTCCACAAATATCGTCTCTACCTCTACTCAGTTCACCCGGTTGAGATAGAAAATCTCGAAAAACTATTTTTCTTGATTTTAGGTTTAGGAATACGGGATTCTCTGATATGTGGCTGCTAGACCCAAAGATCCCTTATATATGTGTGTAACCCTAGGTATAAGAGTTTTAATCCGAATTTGTTATAGGAAATAATTACTTTTATTATTTCCTTAAATTTCGGAATCTATATTTAATTAGAATTTGAAAAGGGATAGAATAACTTTAATTATATCCTTTGTTTAAAATTCGAGATTAAATATAATCTACTTATACATATATATTTTTGCTCCTTTTCAGCCATTAAGTGTGACCCTGTAGGCTCATTGTAACGTTAGTAATAATATTAAAATAATTCTAATGTTACAAATAATGAGTGACATCTAGTAATATATCATTGTCATCTAAGTTACAAGATATCATGATTCGATGTATCATGTCCGTGACCAACTCTCTTAATGTATTATATCCTTTTGTCCTTTTATATCTTTAATAGGCACAAGTCTTGGAATTGTCACACTTGTGTAGCCTATTTTAATGTTTCTTGATATCTAGAGTGGACTACTGTTTAATAAATAATTTGTGACATCTCATGTCAACCTATTCAAGCATGGCCATGCATTTCTAGTCTCACTCAATCAAGTGGCCTTTGATATATTTTTCTATTATATAGGAAGGGTAAATCCTATCTCGATCATTCACATCTCACTACATATATTATAATATGTCCAATGTTAGTTTTTATAGTGTAACTAATTACGAGACACGTTTAACTACATCAAAACATAAAACAACATATGTTGAGATAGTAATAATCTCAAGTCTAAGGATTATACATATGGTTGTCACCATGAGCAATATCTTGACCGTCACATAATAATCCAAGACATATGCTCACTGCGGATTAATCCAATATATTATTCTCTATTAATATATTCATGTATTAATTATGACATCTCTATGTCAATGACAACTCATTGTCATCAATTAATCACATGTCAGTCTTAAGCTTATTATTATTGTCCATACCCATAATAATACTTGACTAAGGATCTTTTGATAATAATACATAGATTATTATATGGACCTTATTGTTTCTCAGTTTACGTTATACATTGACACATATATCTGAAAACAACAATGGTGATGCCTTTATTCAATAAAATTAGTAAATAAAAGTATCCTTAAAATCATCATATGATTGGTCTTTGGGCATACTCTAACACTATATAGGATAAAAGAAAAAAAAATAACTGTTTAATTTTTAGGGTTGTTTATCGGGGTGAGTCTCTGGATTAGCCTGGTATTCTCCGTGTAGCTCGTTCGAGTCGGGTGGTGTCTAGAACGGGTCGAGGGGGTTACAAGAAACTTGCTTGACAAGTCAACCAAAACTGCGATTCGGCTTTCCAATATCCCTCAAACTTGTTCCTCTACCTCGTGACCTGATTCAAGCATCAAAAAAAGAGGGATTAGATACTTAAAATCCATATTAATTATATCTAAAAACTTCAGGATTCATGTATTTAGGCATCAAAAACAGTCATGTAAAACCCTTGAAAGAAAATCATCAAAAATAATGGAATTTTTATCAAGAAAACCAATTTTATGGATTCAAGACTTTAAATATTGTTGCAATCAGCAATGAAATTTAGAATTTAATTAAATAAATTTAGTTTTCAAAGGTTTGAATCATTCTGACCTCCAAAACTTATCCAACCTCCTTCCAAGGTTTAAAATAAGTAAAACCGAAGAAAAGCGAAGATGTTTTGATGAAGAAAATTATAGAAAATTAAACAAACGAATTTTTATTAGAAAATAATGGATATTTATCTTGAGAAAATGATGAATATGTTGCCTTGAAGAAGAAGAAGAAATTGAAATAAAGAAAATGGATGTTTTTTATAAGTGAATTTTTTGGTTTTGGATTAAAATTTAGGGAATTTTGATTACTTAGGTTAAAAGAAGGGATTAAAGGTTGTTTATATAGGCTCTTGGAAGGTTTAGATCATCTAGGATTACGATTGGATCAAAGACCTTAAAGATATAAAGTTTTGGCCCAATTATAATTTTGTCACTAAATTTTCAATTTTTACAAAATAATCACTAGTCTCAAAATCTCAAGGTTTCAATGGTCAATTTTCAAAATTGATTTGACCAAATTTAAACATATTTCAAATAAGAATTTTAAAATATTTTTCCACATTTTAGAATAAACTCGATCTAGACACCACCCGACTCGGATGAGCTACACGAGGAAATTAAAGTTATCAACCTTTAATTAAGTTCATTACATGCTTGTATATCAAATTTCAGCTTAAAATGAGGTCTATAACTTAGTTAATTGCATGCACAAGTTTTAGGGACTAAAACATAAAGAATCTAAACTATTTCTAGCCTATAACAGACTTAACGACAAGGGGTATCAAAACAACCTTAGCCTGTTTCGAAACACAAACTATACTCACCTGATGCCTTGCGATGCAAGCCTATGTTTCGATATAGCATGAGTCTCATTCCGATACGATTCAATATTGTTAAAATGGGTTTCAAAACTTGGAAAATGCGTATTGATACGCCTAGTTGATCCGTTTCGAAATGATCTCTTACGGTTTCGATACCCAGGCTGATAAGACAAACATAAAAAATCACACAAACACATATAAGAACAACATTAATATACTCAGCATGGTTTCTAGATGCATTTCAATCTAAATAACCACATCATAGATTCAACTCATAAATAGTCATATTTCATTATCAAAACACTCAAATTCACACATATGGATATCAATAATCATGCCTCATTATTACTTTTATTATAACTAATTGAATACCAATAGGCAATTCAAATCTAAGTTACAAGCTAACATCAACATGGATAATCAATCTAGCCATTGAAAGTATAATTAGCATAAACATCATTCTCAATATGATATCCCATCCCCATTGCTCTCTCACTACTACTAATGTTATAAAGACTTACTTAAGTTTTTACTTGGTGATTACCTGGATCCTTGCTTACCCTTGTTGTCTCAACATTATTTACTCTACATTGCAAGGTAAAAGATAGGCTAAGCATAAGCTTAGTAAGTGAATAAAAACAAGTATAAAAACTCCTTGCAATACAACTCATATTAAACCATTTTAAATCACTTTAAAAACCAAGTCATACTCTTTGTAAAACATTCATGGCTAACAAGGTCATATTCAGAAAATCAGCAAGTGGTCATGGCTTGTAAGCCATAAAACCTTTTCAAAATCCATTTTTGAAAACACGAGCGTAATAAGAAAAACACAAGTCTTATATGCTACTCATAGCAATTCTTAAATTAAAACTCTTGTGCACAATTTACAACGCATGCAATTCTTATTGCAAAGTAAAAACACTTGCTTTTCAAGCCATATTGGTATTAGTGATCCGATCAATCTATCGCTAATCGTTGGGATAAATGGACTCTCGCTCGGTCCCTTGAATGAGGTTACATGGAGATCTAGTTCCATCATTCCAAAACTCATCTTAGTGTCTGGGTTAGTTAGCAAACCCAAATGCGATAAAGTCCCTTGTACCTCACAACATTGGCTACCCTTAATGCATCACTTATGAATTTCACATGCACTCATTTTATATATGAGGTGTACTACCATCCTGTTGATCTATCAACTTATGCCTTTTAGCCATCACATAATAATCCAATACAAAAAAAAACCAATACTCAAGTTTCAAGTTAAAAACACTGTTTTAACCACATATATCCCACTATCACATGCATCAAATGCATAAACCGGTAAAAACTATTTTTATCATGTTTTCAAAACAAAACTGTGGGAGTATCATATTTATATAAAAATCTTTGTAAAAATATCTCATGAGCATTAAAAACACATGCATAATCACATATGCACAACACAATATGAGCACGACTAAAACACATAGTAAAAACATAGCATAATATTGGAATTTTTAAGAAAGCAATACTTTAAACTTACTTCCGAGTATAGGGAGTTTTTTTTCAAACCTTTACCACACCCCAAACCTTTTAAAATATAGTAAAAAAAATTCGGATAGGAAGCTCTCATAATCCACTCAGTGAATGATACAAACTTGCTCGACAAGTCACCCAAAAAACTTGATTCGGCTTTCCGATCTACCTCAAACTTCTTCCTCTACCTCTTGACCTGATTCAAGCATCAAAACTAGAGGTTTTATTACATTAAAACGCGCCCAAAGATCCCAAAATTTGGACCAATACATGGAAGCCCATAAAACCTAATCGAAACTCACCGAAAACCTCTCCAAACACCACCTAAACCTTATATACAGGATTAGATACTTAAAATTCATCTTAATTACATATAAACACTTCAAGATTCTTGTATTTAGGCATTATAAACATCCATGTAAAACCCTTGAACGAAAATCATCAAAAATAATGGAATTTTTATCAAGAAAACAGATTTTATTGATTTAAGACTTTAAAGATTTTTGCAATCAGACAAAAACATTGAAATTTCATTAAACAACTTTATATTTTATAGGATTGAATGATTCTCACCTCCAAAACTGATCCAACCTCCTTCCAAGGTTTAAAAACAAGTAAAACCGAAGAAAAACAAAGAGATTTTGAAGAAGAAAGTTATAGGAAATTAAACCAAAAAAATTTTATTAAAAAGAATGGATATTTATATTTCAAAGATGATTAAGAGGCTGCCTTGGAGAAGAATAAACTGAAATAAAGAAAAGGGATATTTTTTATAAGTTAATTTTTTGGTTTTGGATCAAAATTTAGGGAATTTTGATTAATTAGGTTAAAACAGGGGATTAAAGGTTGTTTATATAGGCTCTTGGAAGGTTTAGATCATATAGTATTAGGATTAGATCAAAGCCCCTTTAAGATTCAAAGTTTTGGTCTAATTATAATTTTGTCACTGAATTTTCAATTTTTACAAAATAGTTACTAGTTTCAAAATCTCAAGGTTTCAAGGGTCAATTTTTAAAATTGATTTGACCAAAATTAAATATTTTTCAAATAAGAATTCTATAATATTTTTCCACATTTTAATTTTATTAAAAACTGATTTCTAAGAATTTAATCCCGAACTAAGCTAAAATGACTAAACCGGTCCACTAAACCTCTAAACTAATCACTAAAATTATAGGCCCAATTTTCGAGCATTACATATAATGTATCCTTATAATCATCATATGATTGGTTTATGTGCATACTCTAATAGTGTTGGGCTTAGAGAATTAGTTTAAGGATCGAGCTTATGAATTAGTTTAAGAATGGGGCTTAGAGAATTAGTTTAGGAATAGAAAATTGAGTTTAGAGAATTTGTTTAGTGATTGAGCATGAGCTTATTTAATAATTTAATTTAGTAATATTTATGTTAGGGAATAGAAAATTGGGCTTAGGGAATTTGTTTAGGGATTAGACTTATATAATTAATTTAGTTAATATTTAAGTTAGGAAACTAATTTATCGATTATATATTTTTATTATTTAAATTAATTTTGAATATTTAAATTATTAAATTTTATATTTAAAATAAAAATAAATATATTTAATTTTTACCTTTTAAATTTATAGAATATTAAAATTACTAGAAAAAATAAAAAAAAATTGAAAATAAATATGATTCAATTTTATATAAAAAAATTAAGAAATAAATAATATTCTAGGAAAATTTGTTAGATTTGAAGTCAAAACTATAGGGATACTTATAATTAAATTAAAATATTCCCTCTAAAATTGTCATTTCACTCCTTTTAATCAATTTTTATTTTTGATTAAAAAGAATGGAAAATGAAGGGAAAAGAACCCTCACAAATTTTTAGGTTGGAGAATTATTATTTTAGCCCTTTTCTTAGTTAGATATTTTTTATTTAGGTTTTTCATTTAATTGTGTAATTTATACTTCTAATTTAATTATATATGTAACATCCCGAATTTTGGGTCTAGAATTTTTGGTGCTAGATAGGGAGGTTCGATTCGGGTCGAATCGGATTTTCTCGATGCTTAAGAATTATGCCTATATCTATTGTTGAACAAAGTTGTTCTTGATGCTTAAGAATTATGCCTATAGTTGATGGTAGTCAATATTGGTATCTTGAGTGAGTCAATATTGGTAGTCAATATTTGCGTGTCGAGTGCTTAAATTATATGTAATTCCCGTGCAAGTATACACATCGAACAAGTAATAAAGTGTGTGAGTGGGATCGTTCCCATAAGGATTGGGTAGGTTATTTCAAAAATAATTAATATAAACAAAAGATAAGAAAATCCTTTGTAGAAAAATATGATAAAACAATCCTGAAGTGTCACCAAAATGTTGTAGCAAAATAAAGTTGTCACAAAAATGTGGTAGCAAAATGAACTGAGAATGGAGTAATAGATAACGCTGCACAAACACAACACAGAGGATAATTCAAGCTTAAGATAGGCTAGGCTTGCCATGAAAAAGATTTTACTTTTTATTTTGAAGGCTTATTGTTTACTAGTTTAACAAGTGTTCGACAGAGTTTGCTGAAAATGCCTCCACTATCCCTAGTCACAAGGCATAAAACTCGAAAATGCTAAGGCATTACCTCCCGGTCTCAACCCTAACACTTCTAATGTTGATAAAGTTCTACCCTTTTTAGTCGTTGAAACTCCCCATTATCCCTAAGCTGAGTTAGGATTCTGCTCACAGTAACCACATTGTTCATGTTGGTCTAGCTTTGTCTATCCCTAGATTTAAGCTTCCCGAACCCCTTAGCTACATAAATATCCCAAGAGCTCTTACAAACCAAGTTCTAAGAAAAAAGGTGTTAGCTTTCATGAACAAAACACTTAGATAAACATTGGAAACAGTAAACATTCATTCAAACAAAATAAAAATCATCCATAACAAGCCTAAGTCATATTAGTTTAGTTCATAGCTAGTTTTAGCAAACTATTCAACTTTCGTCTTTTGAAATACATTTTTAACAACTTAGAAAAGAGGCAAAACAAAGTAAAGAGGAAGAAAGTCCCAAATGCTTGTTCCGTGAGGCTTTCTTAGCTTGTTGCTTCTCCCGAAGTATCACAAATCCCTTGCTTGAAGCTCTCCAACAATGGTGGCTCGGCTTGAGGTTGAAGATGAAGGAAAATGGTCGTCTTTCTTCTTTCTTCTTACTCGTTTCTTTCTTTTAAAGTTCACTCCTTTTTCTTTCTTTCTTTCTTGTCCAATCTCTTTCTATTTCACCACACTTTGTCAAGGAGGTTTGGCCTTTGTAATCACTAATTTTATCCGAGGTGTTAAACCCGGTTTAGTTTTTTTTTCTTTCAAATATTGGGCTTGTAATTATTAAACAAAAATAAAAAATATTACAAAATTTCGGTAAAAAAACATTATGGGCATAAATATATTCTTTTTGTTTGTTTTTATTTTATTCTCTTTTTAACCGTTTTCAAAATATATATATATATATTACTTATGGTACTTTATTAATTATTGACTTTGTTATGTTATTATATTATTAGTACTATTATTATATATTTAAGTAAAAAATTCGCCAAAAATATTATACTATTATCATTTTATTTTTATTTTGAATTCGGATCCTTTTAGTTATATTAATATTATTATTTATTGATTATTATTTAAAGTTTTATCATAAATATTACTTATTATTGTTATTATTTGTTATTAATATATATAACATATTATAAATAAGAAACCCAATTTCATAAATAAATAGCCCAAATTTTATTTAATATCAGTCCATATACAAGTTCAATATATTAAAATAATACAAGTCCAGATATTAAATAATTACATCAGCCCATGTTTTGGCCTAAACCGGATACCTATGCTTAGCCCGGATAACCTAAAAGAAACCCTAATCTATCCTCTTGTCTTATGCGCAGCCGCTCCAGGACCGTTGGATCAGTCCTTAGATCCAACGGTCGATATTGAAGAAGGATGGACTCTCCAGATCCGGGCACGCGCCACGCGCCAACATCCTGACTTCCCACGCGCGCGTATGGCCCACGCACCAGACCCTTCAGATACCCATCTGCCGATTCTTCTCCTCCGGTCGCCATCCGACGTCGCCAGTGGTCCCCTCGCATTTTCCGGCGGTCACAATCACAAGCAAAGAAACAAAAAAACATATTGTCAGATTCGTATAATAACACCCAACAATATTCAGAAGCATTTCCAACTAATTTTAGAGGGATTTAAGAGATAAATCGACACAAATATCAGAGATTCAGAGCGTTGCACATGAATCGTTCTTTTTCTCCCCCCTCATTTTTCGATCAATAGAGCAAAGTTTTGAGGTGAAACCTCTCTTTTTTCCTATTCGCATATCATAAACAAAAATAAGAGTTAGGGTTTGTTAGTTTACCTTTCTTTTCGGTTTGTTTTGTGCAAAGGGAGAGGTGTTTGTTGAAGACGAGCTCTTCTTTGGTGATAATCCCACGGCCATCGCGCCATATAGGGTGAACCGAGAGGCTTCTCTTCGTCCTCTTTCTCATTTTTTGGTTAAATAAAAAGGAAAGTTTTTTATTTCAGATTTAAAGAAAAGAAGTGATTTTGGTTTCGGTTTTGTGAAATAGAGGTTTTAAATCATGTTTTGGAGTTGAAAGGGGTGAGAAAGGAGTTTTTTTTAGGGTTTTCAAACTCGCGGTGGCCAGCGTGGAGGTTTTCTGGAAAACGTTGGCGGCGACTGGGTTTTCCCTGAAGAACATGAAGAATGTTCTTCATGTTATTTGTATGAATGAAAAACAACTAAAGATTTCAGAGGTTTTAGTTTCTTTCGGTTTTAAGAAATGGGGAGGGGGAAGTATTTTAATTTTGTGTTTGTTATTTATATCTCGGGGAATTTTTTAAAATGGTCTTAATAATATTTTAAATCCCTCCGTGTTTTCGTTATTACACCAAGGGTCCCTGCGCTTTTGTTTCGCTTTTTGATTTAGTCATCAATCTGATTATAATCACCTTTTAATAAAGGTCTATTTAGTTTTGGGTCCCTCCACCTATTAAAGTTACTTCTTCGAGTCCTTCCCCATTTTGAAATACTGTTTTCAGGGTCTAAATATTCTCGGATCTTTACGATCTGATCACTGGATGGTATAATCTATATTATTTCATCTCGATCTGGCCCTAAAATTTTGAGTTCCTTTTATTTTGGTCCTTTATAGTGTTATATTATTTCCTTTTTAATTTATTATTTTTTTAGTTCTTTTTATTATTTTATTATTTTATGCATTTTTATTATTTATGCATTTTATTATATTATCCATTTACTGTTTTTTATGCGACGTTTATAAATTTTGTTGCATATTTATTTTTCTTATATTTATTTTCATGTTATTTATACATGTACATATATTTCATTTGTAGCATATATTTGCATTTTATGTCTACATTTTATTGTTTATATTTGTATTTATTTTTGTATATTATCCCATGCATATATTTATCTTGTGTATATGTTTTATTGCATTTCATGTATACATTTTGCTATATATTGGTTTTATTTATGTCATGCATTTCTATTTATGCACTTTAATTATTTATTTATTTTAGCATATGTTATTGTTTTTATTTGCTTTTTATCTACTTATGCTTGTGCATGTATTTACTTTATTATACATATTTCATTTTTGCTTACATCATCATATTAATTAATGAATTTAATTAATACGTCTTTATTCGGTTGTAACGGGCCCGACACCAAACGTAGTGGTGGCGGTGTATGCGTTTACCTTCGGATAAAGATACGGTAAAATAAAAAAATAAATTCGAATTTTTAAACAAATCACAATTTAAATTCCACTTTAAACCGAAAAAATCCAAAATTAATTAAGCGGTAATTTGACAAAGGTGCCAATTTTTGGGCGGTTTTAAACGTTAATCCCGTTTTAATCGTAACCGACTCTCGAACCCTAATTTATTCGAATCTCTAGTTTTTACGGTGTTTGGTCTACCAAAAGTGATCGGTGGCGACTTCAACCATTTTTCAAATTCCTTTTCCAATCATTTCTTAAAATTATTTTCCCTTAATTTTTTAATTCTTCATGCCCTAATTTTTAGGTTTAATCCATCTTTTTAATTTAAACCCTAAATTTCCTAAAATTTCAATTTTAAGATATTTTTAATTTTATTCAATTTTCAAGACATTTTCTTTAATTGTCGTCTTTCTAAATTAGCGACTTTTTACACTTATAAGAAAAAACGGGTCGCTACAGCCTTGTATATATAGGAGGCTTCTAGGGTTTTGTGCCCTAACGATGCAAGGAATATTCCCTGCAATTCTGTAGAGAAGAGCAACAGGTTACAGGAATTTGCAGGAGAGGTACGACTGGCCTGGAATTAACGCGTCAGGACACTAGGCTGCAAGTTTTGTCTTTTATGTAGTTTTGTCTGCCCACAATGCTATAGCATCATGAAGTCTGATCCAACACTAAAATATGCTATAGCATCTCTTCCGTTCTTTAAACTTTTCCCCAGAAAATTGCACAACACCACCAAACAAATACCCTTCAAAGCAGCATCTTTTAAAATAAAAGTGAAAATAAAATAAAAATCTAATCTACGTGCAAATGCAAATGAAATGTAGCTAAATGCAATGCAAATGAGCTTGAAATCAAACAAAACCTTAAGTAAAGGTTATAATATATACGCTTTTTAGAGCGTTAACACACCCCCAAACTTAAGATATTGCTTGTCCTCAAGCAATGACATATAAAAATGCTATAGCAAAACTTTCAATTGTTGACAGCAGTTTAGGCAGAACATCAATCCTCAGAATATAAATGTTGTAGCAATCTACATGATATTGAGAAATTCAAGAACTTAAACTTAGGCAAGATGCTTTGCATGTGTGTGCGGGATTGTATCTAACCTATACTTAACAGTGTTAGAAAAATTCTAATTTCTCTTATTCGCTACACCTTAATTCTTAAAATTACTCTCATGCTACTTAGTTTTTCTTTCTTTATTTTTTGTAAACTGGTTCGAAGGGTGTCAACTCATCAAAACTACCTTCCTTAACTCTAGGTGAGTATGAAGCAAACATCTCATCCCAAGCTAGTAGGTAGATTCATCCAGTGACAACTGTCATTCGCTCATATGTTATGGCATTATTTATTTATGTTCAAAGTTAAGCTAACTTTTGCATAGAGGAGCGTCCTTCTACAGTTTTATGCTAAAGCATTTATTCATATCTCTTTTTTTAACACTATAGCAAAAAGGGAGTTTTTTTCTTTACGAACTAACAAAGGCATATATTTTAAGTTCTCTAGAAAATTCGTATCACTCAAGCATAGGAAACATACAATTGTGTCAATTATATTCCAAAGCATCGAGTCCTAATTCAGTTCTATTCTTTCTCAATATTTTTCTAATATTAAGTCCAAAAGCATTAAAATTCTTATCATTGGAAATCATTTATTCTAACCTAAGGGTTGTCTTAAATTGAATCTAGTGTTGTAGGAAATTTATATGTATGCAGAATGAAAATGCTCTAGCAAAGACTTTGCTATCCTTAAACTTGAGTTTATCATTGTCCTCAATGCGATTAAAATGAAACTTTATTCAAAAATAAAAGAAAAAGATGCTTACTTACTTGAGGATCTGGTTTTCCTTGTAGCCATGTGTTTGACTCTCTTTGCTGGCTGTTCTGGTGTTGATGGGTCAGTGTGTGTGATTTTAGCTTCTGGTTGGTTTTGCTCGTCATTCTCCTCCTGCAATGCTGTAGCATCAGGCTTTCTTTCCTCCTCCACATCGCGAGAAGCATGTCATCCAACAGTTCTCTTTACTTTGCGGCGAGGGATGAGGGCTTCAAATTTCGTAGCAAGTGGAGCCTCAATTTCTAGTGAGTTGAGGTTTATGTCCTCACTAGTGACTTGGATGGTTCGGGCCCCAAAGAATTTTGAATATTTAGCAAGTCCCTTGCCCTTGTCCTCTGATTGGGGTGGAATTGAAGGACCGGCTAGGACTCGGGTAGATGATGTGGTTGATGCAGCTGGGGTAGGGGAATGTGCAGTTGGAGTCTTCTCTTGCTCTTGCAGAATAGGGCTGTGTTTAGGCTATGGGGGAGTCTATTGCTGAGGAGCGTGTTGTTGTTTCTTAGGAAAGAGTTGTGGTTCATCTTGCTCGAATATATGAATGGGGAAGTTGAATGCATCATCTAGGCAATTTCTATATAAGCCTTTTTCTTGGTGCACTGTCCTTCCTTTAATTTTCTGAAAGAGTTCTCTTTCAGAATCATTCTCAAACTTCCTTAGTTCAATTTATCTTGCTGGTGCAGCCCTTGAGGATTCTGGGGCATGCTTGCATCGAGCCATGGTTTTTGCAGAGAGTTTTCTTGGTGAAGTTATAGAAGGAAGATGAAGTTTGGAGAAGAGAAGGACGGTTTTTTTCTTGGGAAGGAGAGAGGGTTAAGTAAAAAGTAATTATTGTGGGTGTAAGAAAATTGGATGGCTAGGGTATTGGGAAGGAAAAAAATGGGTGATGGGAGGTTAACGTGATGGTGAGTGGGAGAGAGAAAAGGGTTTTATAATTAAAGAAAAGATTAAAAGTTAAAGAAGGGGTTGAATTGTAACCAAATTCTTCCCCTTCCCCTTATAAACTTAACTGGATACATCATCAAGGGCTTTTTCTCTTCTTTCTTTATGGCTCAAATCAAATAACTTCAAAAAATTTCCCTCCTACATCGCAGCCTTACAGTATGCCTCTATCCACTGTGCTTCTGAGACACATAGTATCCTAGGGTTGAATCTGTACCTTCAAATTTAACATGTTGAAAGGAACAAAAGAAAAAAAATAAAAGTAACATAAAAATAAAGATACATAATTTTAATTCAAACTGAAACTAAAATGCTAAAGAAAATAAAAGATAGGGATAGAAATGCTTAAGTATTTTGCAGACTGTGGTCTTTCTTATCACGCACAATCAGAGATCCATTATAAGTCTTCAGCCTTTGACCATTGACCTTCAAGATTCGATCTCCACTAAGTGTTCTTATCTCCACAGCTCCTTATGTATCAAGAAGGATCCTTACCATCTAGACTTTAACTTTCCTGGAAAAAGTTTAAGTCTCGAGTTGTAGAGCAACACTTCTTGGCCTTCTAAGAAATGTCATGGAAAAAGATGTTTATTATGTCACCTTTTCGTCTTTTCTTTATAAATCCTAGCACTCTCATAAGCATGGGATCAAAACTCGTCCATTTCATTTAGCTCCAGAAGTCATTTTTCTCCAGCTAGATTAAAATCCAGATTGAGCTTTTTGATAGCTGATGAGTACCTAAAAGTCCTCATATTTTATATCATTTTTCCATTCGATGACTACTAATAAAGACATATTTAATGGCAATAATGGATAATTCCGCTTATTTTCCATATTTCAGCATCCCAATACTTAATTCATGAATTTATCTATTATTTGGCATAAAACAAGTACGGTTAATGGTTTCTTCTCTTAACAGGAAACTACCACATAGGTAATGCCAGATATCATGATGGATGCTGGAAACCAAAGCTGGAATGCAGATTAGTACCCGCCTCGGCAGCACTTGAAGGCCTCGGCAGCAATTGAAGGCCGCGACAGCATCGGAGGCCACAACAGCACCTGGAACATAAAAGTTGATATGATAGGCGATCTGAAGAGAAAAATAAGGTGGACGTTTTAAGACAAACAACATAGAAATCGGAGCTGAGGAACACACGGAAAGTCAAGGTAAAAGGCCACACGGGAAAAGAATCCTTATAGGAATAAAACTAGGAAATAAAATAAATATCTTTTATTTATGTACTTAACTTGTGTTTTACTCCAAGTTGTATTCCTACTTTGGAAAGGTTTGCCCTAGGCCAAGCCTATATAAACCATAGCCTATATAGAGAGGAGATATCTCGAAATCAAGTTTCATAGAAAAACCCTAAACTCCTCCATCGTTCCCTTGGTGTTTAGGTTAGATTGTGGAGTAGTTGTGGAAGAAAATTGTACTTTGCTTTCTTGTTTCAATGCAATAAAATATCAAGGTTTGCTTATCCTTTGCCATTCTTTGTTCTTGCATTCAAGCTCGGGAGAGAAGTTTGTAAGTAATCTATTTATCTAGACTCGGGAGAGTTAGATTCACGAAAGGGATAAGTACGGTATTTCAATCGCGAAATACTAACTCGGCCTAGGGATAGGTTAAGAGTTTCAACGGCTAAAAGAAGTGTGAGATTGGTTGATGATTATAATTGATTCACTCCGGGAGGTATCATCAAGGATTGATCACCAACAGTACTTCGACTTAGGGATAAGCGGAGTCATCAAAGGACACTTTGCCGAACGTTGATAAAGTCCACCCAAGAGCAAGGGATTGCCGCGGCGGACAAGTTTCGTTGCTGCCAAGGCGGTAATCTGCAGTAATGCCGAGGCAGTGATGTACAATTGCATTGGACAGAGACAAGTAAATTGAACCCACATTACGAAGCACTCTAACCTACCCCACTTTTCCATCCTTGATTTCTTGATCATTTATCTTTATCGCTTTAATTAGTTTCCTTAGTTATAATCCAACTCAATTATCTGTGTCTTTACTTTTCCATTGTGCAGGAAGAATAAATTGCGTAAGTAAAGCCAATCCCTGTGGGTTCGACATCTTAAATACTTTTATCTGACAAAAGGTGGAAGGACGAATGCTTCATCATAAAAGTAGGACTGTCTAGACTCCATCAATAGCCCAATAAGCTTTGTGCTCAAGCTCTACGGGGAGATGACAAGCTTTCCCATAAACCATATTGAATGGTGACATCCCAAAGGAATCTTGTAAGCTTTCCTATATGCCTATAAAGCTTCATCTAGCTTTGGAGACCAGTCTTTTCTTTTTTTATTGATTTTCTTTTCTAAAATCTGCTTAATTTCTCTATTGGAGATTTCAAATTGGTCGTTTGTCTGCGGGTGATACGCTGTAGCAATTTTGTGCCTAACTCCATAGCGTTGCAATGCCTTAGCAATGAGCTTATTGTTGAAGTGGGTGCCTTGATCACTAATTATTGCTCTGGGAACTCCAAATCTGGTGAAAATGTTCTTGTGGAAAAACTTTAAAACTATCTTTGAATTATTTTTGGGTGTAGCCACTGCTTCAACCCATTTTCTCACATAGTCAAATGCTAGAAAGATGTATAAATCACCATAAGATGATAGAAAGGGTCCCATGAAGTCGATTTCCCAAACATCGAAAAGCTCAATTTCCAAAATGTTTTGAAAGGGCATTTCATTCCTTGTCGAGATGTTACCGGTTCTTTGACATCTATCACATGCCTTGTAAAATGCTTGAGCATCCTTGAAGAGTGAGGGACAGTAAATCCAGATTGAAGGACTTTTTCAACAGCCCTTGATCCACTAAAATGCCCTCCTCACGATGTTGCATGGCAATAGAATAGAATATCTTTTTGCTCTTCTTCCGGCACACATCGTCGAAGCAATTGGTCAGCACATTGCTTAAACAAATATGGCTCATCCCAATAGAAAAATTTGGCATCATGCTTGAATTTTTTTTGACCCTGGCTAGATAAATCAAGAGGCAAAATACCACTGACAAGAAAATTAACTATATTTGCATACTAAGGTAATGATGTAGCATATAAAATTTTCTCATCAGGGAAATTTTCTTCGATCTCAAAATCCTCTCCTAAATTTTCTGGATTTTCTAGCCTAGATAAGTGGTCTGCAACTTGATTTTCAGTTCCATTTGTATCCTTTATTTCAATATTCAATTCTTGTAGCAAAAGTATCCACCTAATAAGTCTAGGCTTAGCATCTTTCTTAGTAACTAGGTATTTGATGGCAGAATGATCAGTGTGCACTATCACCCTAGTTGCATAATACATAACATGAAAAAGCTTACCTCTTCTTTGACCTAGTGTTACGCCCACTGCGTAGTCACTTGCGTCGCACATCAAGTCGAATGGTTCAGTTCAATCGGGTGGTATAACTATTGCAGTTGAGGTAAGTTTCTTCTTCAATTCAGTAAAAGCGTTGCGACATTTTTCATCAAAAACAAAGGGTTGATTTTACTATAGCAAATTGTAGAGTGGCTTAGATATCTTTGAGAAGTCTTTGATGAATTTCCTGTAGAAGCCAGCATGTCCCAAAAAGCTTCTAATTCCTTTGACAGTTGTTAGAGGTGGTAGCTTCTCTATCAACTCAACTTTTTCCTTGTCAACTTCAATTCCTTTGCTTGAAATTTTTTCCCCAAAACTGTACCTTCGATCACCATAAAATTGCATTTTTCCCAATTTAGTACAAGGTCGGCTTCTTTACAGCGTTTCAGTACTTTGCCCAGGTTGCCTAAGCATTTTTCAAATGTTTCTTCGGAAATAGAAAAATCTTCCATAAATACCTCCAAAAATTCTTCAACCATGTCTGAAAATATTGCCAACATGCAACATTGAAAAGTTGCTGGAGCATTACATAACCCAAATTACATTCTTCGAAAAGCATAAGTCCTATACGGGCAAGTGAAGGTTGTATTCTCCTAGTCCTCTGGTGCTATAGCAATTTGGTTCTACCCAGAATAGCCATCGAGGAAGCAATAATAAGCCTTTCCCGCTAATCGATCCAGCATTTGATCGATAAAAGGAAGGGGAAATAATCCTTTGTTGCCTTGTTCACCTTCCTGTAGTCCACACAAATGCGCCAGCCTATAACTGTCCTTTTCGAGAGCAACTCATTGTCCTCATTGATTATTATTGTCGTCCCTCCCTTCTTAGGAACACAATGCACAGGAATAAGCCATGAACTGTCAGAAATTGGGTATATGATTCCTGCATCCAACCACTTTGTGATCTTTTTCATCACTACCTTCTTCATCGTAGGGTTCAGTCTTCTTTGGCGCTTAATAAAATTGTTGTGGCATTCTTCTAGCAGGATCTTACGCATGTAGATTGTAGGACTGATGCCCTTCAAATCGACCATAGTCCACCCTAGAGCTTGAGATTTAAAAATGATTTTTTTACAAACATTGAGTTGGTGGATTAACCCATGAAACCAATATCAAAGATAGACTTGGGTATTCGGTTTAGAATTTTTGCTTCAAGTATAGAACCTTGAAAGCTAATTACCGACGTAAATTCCCGAAGTGAAATCTTTTTTCTGATGATCTATTTAAGTCGATTCAAAGCGAAAGCCTAAGGCTAAGTTCTTACTATATTTAAATAATTTTTTTATTTTATTTTCTTCAATTATTTAGTTTTATTACATTCGACAAAACCCCCTTTTTACTTAAACACAATTCGATCAACCTTCTTGGATCACCAATCAAATAGAGCATAATCAGGAAGTTTCTAGTCCCTGTGGGATCGACCCTTACTTCTCTTTTACTATATTTAATTTCATATTTATTTATTTGAGAATAAGGAATTATGTTTGACACTATACGACGCGTGCAAAATTGGTGTCATTGTCGGGGACTACGACAAAGTTACTAATTTAGTTTTGTTCGATTTTTGACCAGGAAAATTCGAAATAACAAGTGACGATGGACGACCAAACTATTCGACAATTGACTGCGGCTCCTAACGATAACCAGCCGATGTGCATAATGTTTCCAAAGGAAGAGACGCCATTTGCTCTAAAAACCGGCTTGATACACCTATTGCCGACCTATCACGGTTTTCCAAGCGAAAATCCTCATTAACATTTAAAGGAATTTCATATGGTTTGTTTAAGTACAAAACCACAGGGAGTATCCGAAGACCAAATTAAACTTCGCGACTTTCCTTTTTCTTTAGATGATATAGCAAAAGATTGGGTATTTGATTTACCTTCTAATTCTGTTACAACTTGGACTGATATGGCTCGTTTTTTTCTTGACAGGTTCTTTCCAGTAGCTAAGGCGAGCAAATTAAGGCGAAGTATCCTGAGTATCCGACAAAAGGATACTGAAACCTTGTATGATTATTGGGAGCGCTTTAAAAAGCTATGTGCTAATTTCCATAGCAGGGCTTAAGCGAACAAATATTGCTCCAATATTTTTATAAAGGTTTAACGTCTATGGATATGAAGGTAATTGATGCGGCAAGTGGAGGAGCATTTGTCAACATGACTCCTACCGCGGCTAGAACATTAATATCTACCATGGCCGTTAACTCGCAGCGATTTCACTCTGCAAGTGAATCATCTCGACAGGTTCATGAGGTAAGTACAGTTTTATTAGAAAATAAAATTGATAAATTAACTAACATTGTTCAATATCTTGTTGCAAATAAAAAAGGCGTTGCTAGACCTTGCGAGATAGGTACATGTCCAAAGTCATCATTAGAGTCCATTGTTGAGCGACTAGCAACTTTCCAAGAGAAGTTTCAAACCGCACTGAGACCCACCTACAGGAAATAGACAAACAAATCTCCCATTCAGTTAAAACCTTAGGAAAACTAGAATTACAAGGAAAACTTCCTTCCCAAACCGAGCTAAAACCAAGGGAAAACGTTAATGTCATTACCCTTAGAAGTGGTACAGTTATTAATTATGAGGTTCCAAAGGAAATCACTGAACAGCCGGAAAAAGAGAAGGAAACAAAAATTTTCGAATCTCAAGGTACATCTTCTTCTTCTCCTTCGCCACCTACCCCTTCTATTCCTCCAGAAATCGCACCACCGTTTCCGTCACGATTGGCGAAACGCGACAAAAAGGTTGAGGAAAAGTAAATTATTGATATATTCAAAAAGGTGCAAGTCAATATACCTCTTTTGGAAGTGATCCGACAAGTGCCAAGGTATGCTAGATTTTTAAAAGAATTGTGCACTACAAAGAGGAAATTGACTGGTAACGAGAAGGTGAATTTGGGAGAAAATGTTTTCGCAGTTTTTCAGCGAAAGCTTCCGCCAAAAATGAAAGATCAAGGTATGTTTGCTATACCCCGTAAAATTGGAAATGTTTTTATTAATCGTGCAATGTGCGATTTAGGAACTTCAATTAATGTTATACCTTTTTTTGTTTATAAAACAGGAGTGCTTGAAAATGTTCTGGTAAAAGTCGATTCTCTTATCTTTCCTGCTGATTTTTATGTCATCGACATGGAAAGCGATAGAACCAATACTTGTTCTGAAATTCTTTTGGGACGAGCATTCTTGAGTACCGCTCATAAAAAGATTGATGTAAGAAGCGGTATTTTAACAATGGAATTCGACGGTGAGGTAGTAGAATTTGATGTTTACAAAGCAATGAAATATCCTGATCAAGTTGAAAGGATTAATTTTATTGATATTATTGATTCGCTTCTTAATACATTTTTGGAAACTAATTTTTTCAATTTTTTCAGAGATCAAGAAATTCGCTACGAAGAAGATGAAAGGGAGTTGGAAAATATTTCTTTTGTTAATTCTAATTTTTCCCTAGCTCCTTCTAAAACTAAACTTTTACCTTCGATTTTGTAGGTACCCGAAGTTGAACTTAAGGAATTACCGGATCACCTAAAATATGCGTTTTTAGGAAAAGATAATTCTTTACCGGTAATTATCTCAAGTAAGCTTTCAAAAGAGGAGGAAAATAGTTTGGTAAGTATATTGCGCGAACAGAAGCAAGTTATTGGATGGACCATCGCAGACATCAAAGGACTTAGTCCTTCGACTTGTATGCATAAGATAAAAATCGAGGAAGGAGCGAAACCATCTCGGGAAGGACAACGTCGTTTGAACCCACCAATGATGGAAGTCGTGAAAAAAGAGATACAAAAGCTTCTTGATGCCGACATCATCTATCTGATATCAGACAGTAATTGGGTAAATCCGATCCATGTGGTTCCAAAGAAAACAGGAGTAACGATAGTTAAAAATTCGAAAGGTGAGTTAGTTCTGGCACATATGCAAAACGGATGGCGTGTATGCATTGATTACAGGAAGTTGAATTCTTTAACTAGAAAAGATCATTTTCTATTTCCATTTATTGATCAAATGATAGAACGTTTAGCCGGAAAATCTTATTATTATTGTCTTGATGGCTTTTCAGGTTTCTTTCAAATCCCTGTGGCACTTGAAGATCAATAAAAGACTACCTTTACATGCCCATTTGGCACGTTCGCCTATCGATGAATGCCGTTTGGACTATGTAACGCCCAGCTACATTTCAGAGATGTATGGTAAGCATATTTTCCAACTATGTCGAGAAAGGAATCGAGGTATTTATGGATGATTTCACAATTTATGGTAATTCTTTTGACGAATGTTTATCGAATTTAACAAAAAGTCTTAAAAAGTTGTCTTGATTTTAACCTTGTGTTAAATTATGAAAAAATTCATTTTATGATTGATAAAGGACTAATATTAGGACATATTGTTTCGTCTAATGGGATTACTATAGATAAAGCTAAAATCGATATTATTCATTCTCTCCCTTACCCCAAAACTGTGAAAGATGTTCGTTCCTTTTTAGGCTATGCAGGATTCTATCTCCGGTTCATCAAAAATTTCTCGAAAGTGGCACAACCTTTGTGCAATTTATTTCAAAAAGATCAATTTTTTATTTCGATCAAAAATGCATGAATGTTTTTGACGAACTTAAGGAAAAGCTTGTGTCAGCCCCAATCGTTCAGCCGCCAAACTAGAACTACCCATTTGAACTGATGTGTGACGCATCGGATATGAGCGTTGGGGCTATACTTGGACAAAAATTTGGAAAGGAACCCCATGTGATAGCCTATGCGTCCAAAACGCTAGATGCCGCTCAACGAAATTACTCGACTACTGAAAAGGAGCTTTTTGCTATTATCTTTGCTTTAGAAAAATTTTGTTCATATCTTTTAGGCACTAATATTATTGTATATTCTGATCATGAAGCACTGAAATATTTGTTGAATAAAAAAGAGGCGAAACCCCGCTTGATCTGGTGGATTTTACTCTTACAAGAGTTCAATCTTCAAATTAAAGATAAAAAGGGATGTGAAAATTTAGTTGCAGATCACTTAAGTCGCCTTCCCGTTTCCGAACATGGTGAACCAATCAAGGAAAGGTTTCTCGAGGAACACTTATTTCTTGCGCAAACAATGTTGCCATGGTATGGGGACATGCTTAATCCTTCAATCTTCAAATTAAAGATAAAAAGGGATGTGAAAATTTAGTTGCAGATCACTTAAGTTGCCTTCCTGTTTCCGAACATGGTGAACCAATCAAGGAAAGGTTTCCCGAGGAACACTTATTTCTTTCTCAAACAATGTTGCCATGGTATGCGAACATGGTTAATTATTTAGCCACGGGAGTGCTTCCACCCGATTTACCATGTTCTGAGGTAAGCCGAATTAAGCAGGAATCTCGGTTATATATTTGGGACGATCCATACCTATGGAAGCATTGTTCAGATCAGGTAATTCGACGTTGTGTTGCCGAAAGCGAGGTAAATTCAATCCTTCAATTTTGTCATTCTTATTCTTGCGGAGTTCATTTTGGACCCAAATGAACTGCTCATAAAATACTTGAATGTGAATTTTATTGGCCTAATATTTTTCGTGATGCTTATTTATTTTTTAAATCTTGTGGTAAATGTCAGCGTGTCGGTAATTTGAGTCGTAGAAATGAAATGCCTCTTAATTCCATTCATATTTGTGAAATATTTGATGTGTGGGGTATCGATTACATGGGTCCTTTCATTTCGTCTTTTGGTAACTATTTTGTTGACTATGTTTCAAAATGGGTAGAAGCTAAGGCTACTCGTAATAATGATGCTAGAACTACTGCCAAATTTCTAAAGTCTTGCATTTTTTCCAGGTTTGGCACTCCAAAAACGATAATTAGTGACCAAGGCACTCATTTTGTTAATCGGATCATTGAAGCGTTAATGAAGAAATATGGTTTCACTCAAAGAATCGCCAAAGCTTACCATCCTCAAACGAATGGACAAGCCTAAGTTTCGAATCGTGAGATAAAATCCATTTTGGATAAAATTGTGAAGCCGAACAGAAAAGATTGTAGTTCGAAGCTAAACGATGCCTTATGGGCATATCGTACCGCTTACAAAGGTCCTATCGACATGTCCCCATATCGCCTTGTCTTTGGTAAGCTGTGTCACTTACCGGTTAAATTGGAACATAAAGCTTACTAGGCGGTGAAAGAATGTAATATGCGAATGGATGCCGTCGGCGAAGTTAGGAAACTCCACATTCAAGAACTTAAAGAAATTAGACGCAACGCCTACGACAGTGCTCAAATTTATAAGGATAAAACAAAAGAATTCCATGATCGCCGTATTTCTTTTAAATCTTTCAATATTGGTCAGAAAGTTTTACTTTTTAATTCCAAGTTGAAAATTTTTGCAGGAAAATTGCGATCAAAGTGGACAGGACCTTTTATTGTGACTGAAGTATTTCCTCATGGTGCGGTCGAAATTCAAGACGATTCGGGAGTTCGTTTCAAAGTAAATGGGCAGAGGTTGAAGCAATATTATGAAAATGCCTTGGTCGGCTTAATTGAAGAATTCGAATTGCGAACACCTAAAGTCTGAATCAGGTCGTCGAGCTAACGACGTTAAAAAAGCACTTAATGGGAGGCAACCCATTCAATTCTATTTTTGTTTTTATTATTTTCGTTTTTTTATTTTATGTTATTATTTTTCTTTTAATTAATTTCTTTTATTTTCTGTTTTAGGCTTTCGAATATTTGACATAAAACTCCAAGGAAAAGCAACACGGTGACCGAATTTATTAGAGAGAAGATCCCAAATTTTCGGCTTATGTTAGAAGAACCCCTTGGTCGCGGCTGTGGTCGTCATTAGATCGAGGAGTATTCATTTTCCCTCTCTTTAATTTTTATTCTTATTTTGGGATAAAACGATTTAAGTGAGGGGAGGAGAATATTGCATGTCTTGCTTATTTTATGCTTGGAATTGGGATATTTTGAGATTAATATGTTTGAAGTTGCTTGTTGCCATTTGTTTACTTCATTACATCTCTTACATCTTTTTAGTGAATTTTAATCTTGCTTTGGTTGGAACCTAGGATTCATGATAGTGTGTTGGCATAATTAGTGACTTTTGATTAAGATTCATTGATGTTCCATGATTAGTTAATTGAAAATGTGCTAGCTTGGTACATTTACCCTTTTATGTGAGATCTTGAGCCTAATGAGCATATCTTTTCATTCTTGCTTTTTTCTTCATTTGTGTGTATCGAATTTATTTTTAGCATTCTAGAACCTGTGATGCGATACTTTTTGAGACTACATTCATGAATGTGATGCTTTGGAATGATACAGGCACTTAGGTTTAACCATTTCACTTCCTAAATAGCCTACCCTTTGTTTATATCCCTTAGTGAACCACTTTGAGCCTTCACCCATTTTTCTTGTTTTACCTTTTTAATGCAACCTAAACCTTTCTTTTTCTGTATTCTCATCTTTTTATACCCTTGTCAAGACATTAGATCATATTTGTTTCACGGAAAAGAAAAGGGAAAGAATATATGTTTGAAACAAACGAAAAAAAGAGAGAAGGATAGAGTACTTTCACATGAAAAAAAAATTAAAAAAAATTGAAAGGTGTCGGGAAAAAATGAGAAAAAAAAAGAATTCAAAAAAAATAAAAGAAGTACCAATGAGTATTTCTCGAAAAAAAAAGGAGAAAACCGAAATGAAAAAAAAATAGAAACTCTTGGAAAAAATTTTGCTTGATTTACTTTTTCTTTCTCTTGTGCTTGATTTATATCGTAGATTACTTTTATGTTTCACATCTTTTTTCTTGACACTTAACCCATCTCTTTTCGGCCTTTTCCCTACCTTCACCCTACTCCCGTTACAACCTTGATTAAAGACCTCTTAACTTTTGCATCATATTCAATTTTTAGTAGTGGAGATTAGATTTATTTGTAGGCTTATGGTAATGCTTTGATCAGTTTCGGCTTGAGCGACTCTTTTGAACTTAAACACTTCGAGCAAAATGAGTGAATCCTTGTGAGTGTATCAAGACTTGCATCATTAAATTGGCTAAGAATTGGAATGTCTTGTTTCTTTTGAAATCATTAAATTGGCTAAGAATTGGAATGTCTTGTTTCTTTTGAAATTGCTTCTAGTCTTGTCACTTGCTTGATTATTTCTTATTTACATCAATTGCTTGATTTTCTTTCGTTGAAGAAATTAAAACTTGTAGTGAATTAAGATTTGGCAACTTGTGATTTTGGCATGTTAGTTAAGGAATACTTGAGGACAAGCATTGAATAAGTGATGGGGAATTAGATAAGTGCTTAAAATAGTTATTATTTTGTGCTTAATTACTCCTTTGTTTGATAAATATGTTATTGATCTCGTTGTTTTTCGTGTGATTTTTTGTAGGACTCTAAATCTGGAAAATACACTTAAATGGGCCGATTTCTGAAGTTTTTTTTTATTTTCTAGATCGAGTCTGGATTCGTGGGCTCGACTTTGGGCTTGAAATCTGACGCAATGTTTCATCAGCAGCTTCTAGAAGATGACGTCAGCAAGCGCGTGATAGCTTATCAGCGTTCTAGATAGCTTATCAGCCACGTTTTGAAGTTTAAATTAGGATTTATCTCTTTGTAATTTGAATTTAAATATTTTTAGGATTATCTTAGATTTATCTCTTATTTTTAGGATTTTTAAAAGGCTATAAATACCCACCTTGGGTAAGCCTAGAACTCATCTCTCATTCTCCATCTCTTTGTTCTAGGTTTTAAGTTTTTATAAAAGTTTTTCTTCTTTTATTTTCTTGTTCTTATTTTTTTACTTTATTTTATTTTTTTATGTCGTGTATAATTTCTTCCATAATTATGGTCGGCTAAATTTTCATTAGCCAAGGTCTTAAGGAATGACTCGATCCAAACGTGAGGATTGAAAAGCACATCAATAACTTCATCTTTTTATTTCTTTAAAAGTTTTCTTTTGAACTTATTTTTTTATCAACTTGATTTCAAAACTAAAGATTGACTTTGGTCAAGATTTCGATTTGATCATTTATGTGGGAGGAAGGATCGGCTATTGAAGCAAATTCGACTTCCTGGGAACACATTAGCAAATTGTTTGCTAAGGCGAAAACTAAGATTGGATCAAGTTATTATTGAAATAACTTAATTCAATTCGGTCTTGAGATTTAAAAATGATTTTTCTACAAACATTGAGTTGGTGGATTAACCCATGAAACCAATATTAAAGATAGACTTGGGTATTCGGTTTAGAATTTTTGCTTCAAGGATAGAACCTTGAAAGCTAATTACCGACGTAAAATCCCAAAGTGAAAATCTATTTATGATGATCTATTTAAGTCGAGTCAAAGCGAAAGCCTAAGGCTAAGTTTTTACTATATTTAAATCAATTTCTTTATTTTCTTTTCTTCAATTATTTAGTTTCATTACATTCGACAAAACCCCTTTTTACTCAAACACAATTTGACCAACCTTCTTGGATCACCAATCAAACAGAGCATAATCAGGAAGTTTCTAGTCCCTGTGGGATCGACCCTTACTTCTCTTTTACTATATTTAATTTCATATTTATTTATTTGAGAATAAGGAATTATTTTTGACACTATACGACGCGTGTCAAGGAAGGAAGATATATTACTTTAAAATTTCGTACTTAAATCTATCTTTTTCATTGCTTGAGGACAAGCAATAGTCCCCGTGTAATCCATTAGAGTCGGTTCCATCTAGACCGGGCAAAGGGGGTTACAAGATATCTCAATTAAGTCTTAAAATTTTATTTTTAACAAAAATTAATCTCTAATTTTTTTATATATTTGTAATTTAGTGCAATAATTTTAATATGATAGTAGTTTTAATCATGAAAGTCCCTAAAAAATTTTATTTCACCAAAATTGAACCAATTTATTTTTAATATTTATAATTTAAGTTAATATTTTAAATAATGATGATATTTTTCATTATAATGCCTAATATTTATTTTAAATGTGATTCATGTTTGTGACAGACATTAAATAATTCACTAAAAATGATTAAACCCAAAGCAAATCGATTATTTTTATAAAATTAAAACTCAATACCAATTTGAAACTCGAGTTAACTTGACTCGAAATGAAATCGACCTGAAATAAACCCGACCTAAAATGAAACCAACCTGAAGTTTACCTGAACCTAAATTAATTTGCCAATTAATTATTTCAAACCCGAACCGTTTGGACCCCACCTGAAATGAACCCGACCTGAAACTGAACCTAATCGCATCCTAATCAAGTTAAAACATCAAAATTACTAAAAATGATATGCAACCAATTTATTCCGACCTGACAAAACTCAATCTAAAATCCATCCGAGTACTTGTTTTTATATCCCTAGATTGACCCATTTGTCTGTTGTTGTCCTTTCTTCGTTTTTGGTTCTACACACTGTCTCTATTCCCATTGTAAAATTGATTATCTTTACACGTGATGAGTGCCTAAAAGTCCTATTTTTTATACCAATTTCCCACTCGATTATTGTTAATAAAGGACAGATTTAATGGCAATATTGGATAATTCTGCTTATTTCCATCCCAATACTTAATTCATGAATTTATCTATTATTTGGCATAAAACAGGTACGGTTAATGGTTTCTTCTCTTAGACAAGAAACTACCAAATAGGTAATGCCAGATAGCATAATGGATGCTGGAAGCTGAAGCTGAAATGCAGATAAGCACCTGCCTCGGCAGCACTTTAATGCCTCGGCAGCACTTTGATGCCCCGGCAGCACTTTAATGCCTCGGCAGCACCTGGAACATAAATGTCGATATTATAGGCGATCTGAAGAGAAAAATAAGGTGGACGTTTTAAGACAAGAGGCATAAAAATCGGAGCTGAGGAACACACGGAAAGTCAAGGTCAAAGGCCACACGGGAAAATAATCCTTATAGGAATAAACTAGGAAATAAAATAAATATCTTTTATTTATGTACTTAACTTGTGTTTTACTCCAAGTTGTATTCCTACTTTGGAAAGGTTTGCCCTAGGCCAAGCCTATATAAACCATAGCCTATGTAGAGAGGAGGATATCTCAAAATCAAGTTTCATAGAAAAACCCTAAACTCCTCCATCGTCCCCTTGGGGTTTAGGTTAGTTTGTGGAATAGTTGTGGAAGAAAATTGTACTTTGTTTCTTGTTTCATGAAATAAAATTATCAAGGTTTGCTTATCCTTTGTTATTCCTTGTTTTCACAATTGAGCTCGGGAGAGGATATTGTGAATCATCCATTTATCTAAGCTCGGGAGAGTTAGATTCACGAAAGGGGTAAGTACGGTGTTTCAATCGCAAAATACTAACTCGGCCTAGGGATAGGTTAAGAGTTTCAACGGCTAAAAGAAGTGTGAGATTGGTTGGTGAGTATAATTGGTTCACGCCGGGAGGTATCATCAAGAACTAGTCATCAACAGCACTCTGACTTAGGGATAAGCGGAGTCATTCAAGGACACTTTGCCGAACTTTGGTAAAGTCTACCCACGAGCAAGGGATTGCCGCAGTAGACAGTATTGTCGCTGCCAAGGCAGTAAACTGCAGTACTGCCGAGGCAGTGATGTACAATGGCATGAGACAGAAACAAGTCAATTGAACCTACACTACGAAGCACTCTAACCTGCCCCACTTTTCCATCCTTGATTTCTTGATCACTTATCTTTATTGCTTTAATTAGTTTCCTTAGTTATAATCCAACTCAATTATTTGTGTCTTTAATTTTCCATTGTGCAGGAAGAATAAATTGCGTAAGTAAAGCCAATCCCTATGGGTTCGACATCTTAAATACTTCAATTTGACAAAAGGTGGAAGGACGAATGCTTTTTCATAAAAGCAAGACTTTCTAGCCTCCATCAACACGTTTTTTGTGTTCCTATGTTCAACATATTAATTCAGGGTAATTCTAAAAGCCGATAATTTATTTAACGGCTAAAAAATGGCCTAGAATTTTAGGCCTTTAGATGAAGTAAAATTAATATGAACCGTTAGATGAAAAACAAAATATAAAGGTTAACTGGTTGATTAGGTAAAAAGAAAAAACTTAAGAAGAACAAAATAGAGCAACATCGGAAGGCGAAAATGGAGCTCTTGAGATCCATCTGCGATCGAGAGATTCCAAAATAACAGATTATAGATTCTTTCACCGTATCGTTTTCTACTTCTCTTAATTTCATAAAGTTCTTGGCATTGGATACTACCCAAAATCATGGTCAGTAATCGAGATTTTTTTAGATTTTGGGTTTCTTTCTCTAATATATACTATAAATGGAGTGAAAATGATGAGTTTTTATACAGAAGTAGGATTTAGATCGTGAATTTTGATATTTTCTTATTATGCTATGTTACAGCTAAACTCACTAAGATAAAAGTTAATGTGAGAGAAGCCGAGAATGAATTTGTCAAAGTTTTAACAAGTGCTTCTTTTCTTTCTTTTTTTGCTTTATTAAGATTTGAAATTATCTTAATTTTTATGAATTGAAAATTGGAAAGATGAAGTTATGGCAGTTTTTAAGTGGTTTATAAATGTTTTTGAACTTTTTTATGTACAGCAAAGACCCGTAAAAAGGCAAAAAAAGATGTATAGCAAAAAGAAGTTTTTGTACATACACAAATCCTTACAATTTTTGTGCCATATTAAGTATTCTCGTAGTAAATTGTGTATGTACACAAATCCTTACACTTGGATGGCCTCCTTTAGCTCATGGTGAAAAGGTGTAAGGATTTGTCTATATAACTTTTTCCTCACAGTTTCCGTAAGCATTTGTGTATACTTTGTAGGGATTTGTGTACATACACAAATCCTTATAATTTATGTGTCATATTATATATTCTTGTAGTAAATTATGTATTTTCACAAATCTTTACACTTGGCTGGCCTCTTTTAGCTCATGGTAAGAAGTATAGATTTGTGTATATATCTTTTTCCTTACAGTTTTCGTAAGCATTTGTGTATACCTTGTAGGGATTTATGTACATACACAAATCCTTACAATTTCGTGCCATATTATTTATTCTCATAGTAAATTGTGTATGTACACAAATCCTTACACTTGGATGGCCTCTTTTAGCTCATGGTGAGAAGGTGTAAGGATTTGTGTACATACTTTTTTCCTTACAGTTTCCGTAACCATTTGTGTATACTTTGTAGGGAATTGTGTACATAAACAAATCCTTATAATTTTTGTGTCATATTATTATTTTAGTAGTAAATTGCGTATGTACACAAATCCTTACACTTGGATGACCTCCTTACATTTTTCGTAATCATTTGTGTATACTTTGTAGGGATTTGTGTACATACACAAATCCTTATAATTTTTATGTCATATTATGTATTCTTGCAGTAAATTGTGTATGTCCACAAATCCTTACACTTGGATAGCCTCTTTTAGCTCATGGTAAGAAGTTGTATGGATTTGTGGACATACCTTTTTTCCTTACAGTTTTATAAGCATTTGTGTATACCTTATAGGGATTTATGTACATACACAAATCCTTACATTTGGATGACCTCTTTTAGCTCATGGTAAGGTGTAAGGATTTGTGTACATACCTTTTTTCTTATAGTTTTCGTAGCCATTTGTGTATCCTTTGTAGGGAATTGTATATATAAACAAATCCTTATAATTTTTGTGTCATATTATTATTTTTGTAGAAAATTATGTATGTACACAAATTCTTACACTTGGATGGCCTATTTTAGCTCATGGTAAAAAGTTGTAAGGATTTGTGTACATACCTTTTTCCTTACAGTTTTTGTAACAATTTGTGTATACCTTGTAGGGATTTGTTTACATACACAAATCCTTACAATTTTGTGTCATATTATGTATTCTCGTAGTAAATTGTGTATATACACAAATCCTTACACTTGGATAGCCTCTTTTAGCTTATGGTAAGAAGTTGTATGGATTTGTGGACATACCTTTTTTCCTTACAGTTTTATAAGCATTTGTGTATACCTTATAGGGATTTATGTACATACACAAATCCTTACATTTGGATGACCTCTTTTAGCTCATGGTAAGGTGTAAGGATTTGTGTACATACCTTTTTTCTTATAGTTTTCGTAGCCATTTGTGTATCCTTTGTAGGGAATTGTATATATAAACAAATCCTTATAATTTTTGTGTCATATTATTATTTTTGTAGAAAATTATGTATGTACACAAATTCTTACACTTGGATGGCCTATTTTAGCTCATGGTAAAAAGTTGTAAGGATTTGTGTACATACCTTTTTCCTTACAGTTTTTGTAACAATTTGTGTATACCTTGTAGGGATTTGTTTACATACACAAATCCTTACAATTTTGTGTCATATTATGTATTCTCGTAGTAAATTGTGTATATACACAAATCCTTACACTTGGATAGCCTCCTTTAGCTCATGGTGAGAAGGTGTTAGGATTTGTTTACATACCTTTTTCCTAAAAGTTTCCATAACCATTTGTGTATACCTTGTAGGGATTTGTGTAAATACACAAATCCCTACAATGTTCATATTATGTATTCTCGTAGTAAATTGTGTATGTACACAAATCCTTACACTTGGATGGCCTCCTTTAGCTCATGGTGTGAAGGTGTAAGGATTTGTGCACATATCTTTTTCCTTACACTTTTCGTAACTATTTGTGTATACCTTGTAGGGGTTTGTGTACATACGTAAATCCTTACAATTTTTGTTTCATATTATGTATTCTCGTAGTAAATCGTGTATGAACACAAATCCTTACACTTGGATGGCCTCCTTTAACTCATGGTGAGAAGGTGTAAGGATTTGTGTACATGCCTTTTTCCTTACAGTTTTCGTAACCATTTGTGTATACTTTGTAAGGATTTGTATACATACACAAATCCTTACAATTTTTGTGCCATATTATGTATTCCCGTAATAAAATATACACAAATCCTTACACTTGGATGGCCCCCTTTAGCTCATGTCGAGAAGGTGTAAGGATTTGTGTACATATCATTTTCCTTACATTTTTCGTAAGCATTTGTGTATACCTTGTAGGGATTTGTGTACATACACAATTCAAAAAGTTTTGTGTTTATGTATTCTCGTAGTAAATTGTGTATGTACACAAATCCTTACACTTGGAATGGCCTCCTTTAGCTAATGGTGAGAAGGTGTAAGGATTTCTGTACATACGTTTTTTCTTACATTTTTCGTAAGCATTTCTATATATCTTGTAGGGATTTGTGTACATACACAAATCCTTACAATTTTTGTACCAATTCATGTTTTCTCGTAGTAAATTATGTATGTACACAAATCCTTACATTGTAACATTTTATGTATATACCATTTTTCTTATAATATTTGTAAGGATTTATGTATGTACACAAATTCTTACGTTTGTAAAATTTATGTATATTCCTTTTTTATTACAGTTTTGTAAGAAATTGTGTACATACTTCATACCCAATTATATACATAAATGACCAGATAAATCCGTTAACCTCTTTTTAGTCGGCTTTTAATAGCCATTTGCTAAAACCACCCTATTAATTCATTCAAGAATTTTCATTCCTTTTTTCGTAAACAAATATTTGGTGGGGAGGGACCTTTTTCACAAACAAGGTAGCTAGTTGGCTAATCTCAATCCGTTTATATGAACCCAAGATACTATAAATCATTTCGATGTTCAAAGTTAATTTCCAATTTCTAGCACTCAGAATTTTTGTTAAAGAAAAGTTTAATTATCACTGTGAGACTGATTGAAACGATTAAAGTGGCACATATATGAATTAAGATTTGGCTCTGCACTAACAATACTTCTATAAAAGAAAACCCACTTAGTCATAATGACTTACAATTGAAACAGAATTTTCAACAATATCGCCTTTTTCCTAGCAAAGAAGGATCGGCATTACATTTATGCCTTTGAAACTCCCACAAATGACAAGACAACATGTAGAATTCATTTTTATCAGAAAAACTACGACTGCATCTTTTCTCAAATCTACATGAAACTAACCTAATCACCCACCTAGGCAGGTTGGACTTGGAACATTTTGAGGAAATGAGGCATATATTTGTTCAGATATAAGAACTTGATGTGATACGAAATGATTCGTAGGAAAAAAACTAAATGTAAGCGTTTTAGATAAAATCCATTTGCAACATATAGTGTAAAGATGTGTCGAGAATGATTGGAAAAAAGAACTTGCCCATTAAATATAAATCTAGGATATAACATCCATAGCAACAGGAGTCCACTAATACTACTATAGGTACAAAAAACAAAGAGAATGTACTTGATATCATATCGGTGGGCTTGAAATCCTTCTAAGCTCTGACTACATACTGCCTCGCTAGTGCCCTAGTGGTAGACTAGAATGTGCCCTTACTATAATGGCATGTGGTCTAACTCGACCTCTTCTAGGGAAGCCTCGACCCTCTAAGCCAGATAGAAGGTTTTTAGTGTCTAAACTAGTACAGTAGTGGCAACATCATGAAAATCCTTCACAAGGTGATCTAGATATCCACACTCAAAACAAACTCGTTTTGACCCCCAACATTCACCACGATGCTTACGCCCACACTGATTACAAAATAGTGAATCCGCACTCCCTTGAGCAATATCTGAACTCAACATATACAAAGATAATGAAGGCCTCCTACAGTCAGTAAATTCTAACCTACGATCTGATCTTGAACCTTGATTTAATGCTCTTCTTCCTTGGTTTCATCATTTTTTGTCTCCCTTTGACTGAGACTTTGAACTATTATAGAAATTTTTATTTCTCCCACTAGAGTTATCATTCCCTATAGTTTAACCATATGTCAAACCTTGCACGAACTCCAAGGATTTAGCACTAGACGCCAACTTAGAAAACAATTATGGTTGAACAACTATCAAGTAGGTCTAGATTTTCTTCCTCAAACCCCTTATGAATCTCTTACACCTTATCTTTTTGGTAGATATCAAATATGGCGCTCGATGTGAACTAATCCCTTAACCGCTCGATATGAGCCTCACCTACATATTTCTTCTCAAACTCATCGATAAAGTCATCCCATGTCGATTGATCTGGGTACCACTCTATCTCCATAGTTTCCCACCATTATCTTGCGTTTTCTTTGAGTAGAGACAGAACATAAGAGAGCTTGTATTCGAACCTTAACCTTACCTGCCTCATGATCCAATGAGTATCGCCAAACCATCGATCTGGCTTCACCGAATTATCTTGTCCCGATCCTAGAAAATCCGTAGCACCTTGTTTACACACTTTTTCGATCGTTGCCTCTCGTACGATAGGTGCATGACTTGGAATATCTCTTACTATTCAATCCAATACACAATGTATATGGGTGAAGTAATTCTCCCTTTGACTAGCCCCTTCTTTAGACTTTCCATTTTAGGCATATCGTCTTAGTCAAAGCTTCCCTTATGGGAACCCGATCTTTCCTCAACATCCCTCACTAACTTAGGCATGATTCACTTTTGCACAGAAAAATAAAAGAATTACACCATTGAAATTCATATTATTCAAAGTAAGAGTTTGACTCATAGGCATGAATTACCTAGAAACTTGTTACCATGCTAGAATCTTCTTGGGGACATCCTAAAATCGACTAAATCTGACTCTGATACCACTAAATGTAATATTCTAAATCTGGATGCTACATTTAGGCTATTAACCCAAACCCGTTCCCATAAAATTTTTCTTTTGCCAACCAAATAACTATAATTTCCATAAGACCATAACATGAATTTAACAATCATTAAAACACAGTAATAATTTAAACATCTAAAAACAATTAGGAGCTTAAAATACGATTTGATAAAAGATTTGGCCAATGCAAATTGAATAAATAAAGTTACAATTACAAAAGATTCATACGAATACATAACCCACTACATCTAAGTATTTGTACTCTACCAACGGTCAATGCTAAATATCCTTGACGATGGTGTTCCGCCATGCTTGATAAGTGCGCAAAAGTCCTATGTTTGATAATACTTTCCACTCAATTATTGCTTGTAATTAATAGACTTTAATGACAATATTGGATAATTCTGCATATTTTCTACATTCCAACATCCAAATACTTAATTACTGTTTTTATATATTATTTGGTAGAAAATGAGTATAGTTACAATTTTCTTTCTTAGACGGGAAATAGACCTCCCAATGATACCAGATACCATCAACATATGCTGAATGAAGAATGCGGATAAGATCAAATACAGAGAAACACTCACAAGGGCAGCAGATTGGTTGCCAAGGCAGCATAGCAACGAAGACATATGGTGTGCGATAGATAGAGAATAAAGAGCCGAATCCAGTGAATCAAGTTAGAGAAGAAAAAAATATAAAAATAAAAATGAAAGTGGTAAAAAATATATCAAAGGTTATGAAAAATTACAAATTATAGTTACACGCCCTTTGGTTGATGACACTTGAATAAAAAATTTAAAAAATAAAAAAACATAATTTAATGCAACCTTGTGAAGCAAAACTATATTACGAGGGAGCCTTCATATTGGAGTCTCATGTTTGGGATTTTCTTATGGACGCTATAGATGATATGAAATCGTAATCTTTTTTATTTCGATAATGTTTTGAGAGAAATCATTATGGAAGCTTGTATTAGGTCGATCAATGAGGGAAAGTTGGCGTTTAATTCACTAGTACAAGTAAGTAATGGCGTGAGCCGAAATACTCGATTGAGGGTAAATTGAAGATTACCGATGGGAGGTGGCATGTCCTAAATGTGAATGGAGCTTGTGTTTAGCTTGAGAATATTGCTTTTTGTGAAGGAGTGATTACAGATGACAATGGTGAATTGATTATTGATTTCTCAAAATCAGTGGGTTTATGTTCTACTTCGAATGTGGATTTTTTTGGGGTGTACGAAGGCCTCAACCATGCTTGGTGTCTTGGAATCTGAAGGCTAAAAACTTGATAACATGGTTGTAGTAAAGGTGTTACAAGATGGCACTTTTGCTTTCGCATCTTTGTTAACTCAACATATGCATGCTCTTTTTTTAAAAAGATTGGATGATTCATTTTATGCTTGTTTATCGGGAGGATAATAGAGTTGCGGACTGGCCTACAAAATTATTGCGTAATGATTTGTTGGTAGCCATATATTTTATCAAATTCTTGCAGGTGTTATGGAATTAGTGAATGCAGATAGTGAGGGGGTGATGATGTTGACTAATTTTGAATGTTTTAAGATCTTTTTATCTTATTTTTCATTATTCTATAATTATTTTTCTTTGTGACAATCTTTGTAGCGACCCTCCCGCTAATTAAAAATTACATGTATTGAAAATTAATAAGTGTAGGAAAATGGAATTAAAAGATTAAATAAAACATTGTTGTTTTTAAATTTGGAAAATTAAAAATTAGGGTTTTAAATAAGATAAATTGAAAATTAGGGATTTCAAAAGTGAAATTAGTGATTTAAAAATGAGAATTTGAAAAATATAAATTGGGAATTTTGAAATTTGGGAATTATGGTTAAAAAAAGAAATTAGGTATTTGAAAAATTGGGAATATTTAAATTAGATCTAAAAATTAGGGGTTTTGAAATATTAAAAGAAATTTAGAAATCTAGGATTTAAACAAAATAAGAATTTGAGAATTTTGAAAATTTGAAAAGTTAGGAATTATTGATTTAAAATGAGTTTTAGAAAATAATTTAAAAAGTCGGAAAACAATTGAAAAAAGATTTAAAAATTGGAGTCACCACCGATCACTTTGGTAGACCGGACATTGGAAAATCAAAGATTCGAATAAAAATATGTTCGAGAGTCGGTTACGATTTAAAAATGGTGTTGGTATTTTAAAATCGCCCAAAAATTGACACCTTTACAAAATTATCGCTTAATTAATTTTTAATTTTTCGAATTAAAGTGGCATTAAATTAATATTTAATTATAATTTCGAATGTATTTTAAACGTCTTTATATTCAAAGATAAACACATACACCGCCACCATTAGGCCTGGTGTCGGACCCGTTACGACCAAATAAAGAGATTTCGCATGTAATTAGTGTTTAAATGTGAGCATTAAGATGACAAATATATGGTATAATAATAAAATCAAAACATAAAAAAAAAACAAATATACATGCATGAACCAAAAAATAAAAATAACAACTAAAAAGGCATATTATAATACAAAAATAAGAATAAGTACAAATAAATAAATAGATGCATAAATAAATTAATAAGATAGGGATTAAATTAAATTAAAAAATAGAAATTAGAAGATAAAAAACATATTTGATTAAATGCATAAAAATGGACCGAATTAAAAAGAAAACTGAAATTTTAAAGCAAAAACAAAACAACAAAAAAATTTAAGTCTCAAATTAATGACTAAATTAAAACGGAAATGAAATAAAGGGGACGAATCGAAAGTAACCAAAGCGAGGTTTAAGCCATGGACCAGATTGTCAAACGGAGAGAAACCATAAGGATTGCGGGCATGATTTTTAAAACACGGGATGGTTTATTATGTAATAAGACCAAATTTAAAATTTTAAATGACTATAAAAGTAAAAGAAAAAAAAAATTAAACTCAGCTTTCTTCATTATTTCTTTAAACCGAAAACCTAAGAAAAACTAAACTCTCTGTGTTGTTCCTACCAAACCTAGAAGAACACGATGAACATTTATCATGTTCATCATAAAACCCAGAAAGCCGTCGTCATTTCTAGATTCCGACCACCGTTGACGGTGGCCGGTGAATTTAAAACCTTTTTTTTCAAAACTAAAAACCAAAACATCACTCCCTTTTTTACAAATCTAAAGCAGAAACCCTTTTTGAACTTTTCAAAAATCGATTTTAAAACCACAAGAAGGGAACCTTCTCTTTTTTTGGCTCACCCTTAAGGTCTTTCGATCCTGGAATTATCGCCGGTGGATGAAAATCGATGAGAGCGAAGAGGAAATAGAATGTTTTGAAGGAAAAAGAAGGAACAAGGTCACTCTTCTTTCTTGGCTTACCAAAACGACACAACGACCAAAACTTATTACCGGAGAAAATGACAAGAGATGATTCCTTAACTTTTTGTTTCAGTTTATTGCATGCAATTAGAGAGGTTTTTACCTCAGAAATGTTTTCTTTTTCTATTGATTCAGTTCGAGAGCCCCCTAATTACAATGCTTGTTCGGTTTTTATAACCGAATATTACAGAAAATCACGAAAATTAAATGAAAATTCTCATTGGTTGTATTTTGAAATTTGTATTTTTGCCTCTGAAATTGGTTGAATATGTATTGTCCTTCTGTTATAATTTTTGTTTCTGAAATTTTCTGCATTTGCATGAATAACTGCTGAAATTATCGGATCTGACATGTTATTTGTTTGTTTTCATAAGTCATGACTGAAGAAAAGACATCGGATGTGGCCGCCGACGATCGAGGAAGTTGAATGGCCAGATCTGGGAGTCGAAGGGTCTTGCATGTGCATGCGACGCGTGCGTGAAGGAGCCGGATCATCACGAGCGTGGAGCGTAGGATCTGAAAGCTTCTTTCTCTGTGTCGATCTGGACCGTTAGATCCAGATTGGATCTAACGGTGGAAAGCTGGCTACGCAAAGGACAAAAGAAAGCATTAGGCTAAAGTTTCTAATGGGTTATCAAATGTGGGCTCAATTGGTCTAGTTGTGTAATTAATAAAAATGTGGACTTATAATTTAAAAGAAATTTGGCCTGTTTATTAATTTATTGGCCTGTAATTATTATTTTTTAATAGAAATGGACTTTATTTATTCTTTTAAGTATTTAATTTAGATGATGATGATGATAATAATAACCAAACTGTATAAAATAAATAAAAAAATAATAATAATAATAACGAAATATAAGATAATTAAAAAATAAAATAAAATTAAGTATATTATAATATTTTTGGATTTTTAAGTATGATAATAAAAAGTAATGGTATTTATAATATTTTTTTAATTTTAATAATAAATAAATAAGTAAAAGAGTAGTAATATATTTACAAAGACATATAATTTTTTTTGAATTCTTATAATAGTAGAACTATAGCTCGCTATTTAATTGAAACAGAAAAAACGGGTTTTGCCCCGGATAAAATTAGTGATTACAATATTTATGAGTATTTTTTTCCTCCACTTAAAATTAAAGAGGTTTTTAACGAGACCTATGATAATTCTTCTCTTGTACGATTCTCTATCTAATAAAATCATACGTTTTGATAAAAAAAATATGTAATTTAGTATTCTAATTACATAAATTAAATTTATACGTAATTTTGTAGCATAACTTAAGATATGACTATCATATTATTATATCTTTTAAAAATTTATAGTTTAACTCATAAATAAATTAGATTAAAATATGACTATCGTATAATAATTTTTATAATATCTTATCTAAATTGTCCATCAACAAATCAAATATCTATAATTATAAAAATATTTTAATGATTTTAGAGAGAAATGGGTAGAACTAAGTCAAAAAGCCCAAATTGAACAGAACAGGAAGCCATTAAATCATTGTAAAAAACCAAAGCCCAATGAAAGCAGCCAATCGATCAAAACCTAAAAAAACAATAACATTTTTATCGAGCGAAAACGAAAAAAATAGTTGCCCAAAGGTGCAAGGACTCATAATAGAGAGACTCGACAACGTGCTTATGGCTTGCATTTCACAGGGATGTGTCGTATTTTGTTGTTAATTCATGTCGTTTCGATTGAGGACAACATCGTTGAGGGAGGGCTCGTAGCTTCAGAACCCTTGGAGAGAGATTGAGAGGTAAACATAGTATTAAAAAAGAGCGGGAACGTTCAGGTGCTTCTCGGTGCTTTACCCTAGTTCCTAATTGCTCGACTCCATGCCCCAATTCAGGTTATTTTTGCCCTTATTTTTCGAATTTGAAACCCTAGAATTCGAGTATTGTTCCAAATTAGGGCACACTTTCCGTGATTCAATGCATTTAGGGTTTCGGTTTGTCATTCCCTGTGATTTCCAATTCGCATTTCGATTGAATGCTTGTGGATTTACCTGGCATCGTCGTCATATATGTTTATTGACATTAACTCGAAGTTAAATGCCGGGGAAGCTCATTGCGCTCTAGGTTTTGTTGTTTACCTACTGATTTTGGAGTTCTTGCGGTTCTTATCCTGGAATTTGTAGAGAATTACTGGTGCTGAACTCTTTTCTTGCTATTATTTGCTTCTATGTATGCATATATAAGATAGAAAGTATGCTTATTGGGCAGCATCGGTATTATTGTTAATTACCATTATTCAGCGTTGTTTTTCTCCTTTCAATTAATGTCAAGATACTTATTTCCTTTATTATGTTATTTAACTGTCCTCAAAGGTAGTGGCATTCTCTCCTCATGCAAGTTTAACTTTATTTTGCACGTTTTTAAATAGATTTAAGGCAGTTAGTGAAATTTAATGGCTTTTGGAGATAGTTTGGTTATCCTAAGTTGCTATGAAACTGTTGTGCAGAAGGGAGAAATTAAAGAATGAAAGATATGAAATCTTTGTGGGATTGACGATATAATTATGTAAAACTCCCCCCCCCCCCCCCCCCCCGCGCTATTTAGGAATGATATTATATTTGCTGGGAGTTTCTACCTTGTTTTCTGGAGTTGGTTTTATGCATATCCGAGCTTCTGGAGAACTGTTTTTTTATTTTAATTATCTTGAGTGATTTGATGATAGAAGTATGTATTAATGGGAAATGTTACAAACTTGAATCATTGTTGAATGGAGAAATATAGTACTGTATTATAAAAAAATGTTCTGTAGTTATGAGGGTGCCTATATTGCTACTTATTGGTGAGAAAAATATATGTTTGTGATTCATTGGGGCTTCATTTCATTGTTCATTTATTTTCCTTGATTTTTTATACACACTAGTTGTTATTCTGATTTTTTCTCCTCAAACATCATTTGTAGGCATTCACCAATATCTTTTTATTTCTTTCGTTTTGCATCAATGGGAGGGTCCAGCCAGTAGATATTTAGGTAGGGATGCATGGATGTAACTCAGGATCAGATCTCTTAGTAAATTCTGAGGTTGATTCCATGGGAGGTATTATTGATGGTGGAGTTGGGATTGGTGTGAAGACTTCTCCGCGCAGAGCAGCTATTGAGAGGGCTCAAGCAGAGCTTAGGTTATAACTGCATTCCATTGCTTACAAAAATCCTTCTAGTTATCTTGAAAAGTGCTCTTGGTTCACATCCCTAAGACCCTAACCACATGCAATTTTTCATTTTTACTGGTCTATAATAGGCAGGAGTATGATGTTCGTGAGGAAAGAAGAAGGGAACTGGAGTTTCTTGAGAAAGTATGCGTTTGATCTCCTCTTGCTACGTCTTATTTGTTATTGATTAATATTCATGATAAAAAGCATTGCTCTCAGGGTGGCAATCCTTTGGATTTCAAATTTAGCAATGCAGCATCAGTTAGTGTCCAGTCTACGTCTCTCACTGATCAGCAAGCAGAACATTTTGTTATCAGGTATGTTCTTTTCGCTGTTGTGCACAGAATCATGGATCTAATTTGTGATGGAGTAACTAGCTGATGCATCACCTGTCCATTACTATCACAGTGAAGCGAAAGGTAGTTTTGCATTGACTGCCTCACCTCATGGTGATTCTGTAGAGAGTAGTGGTAGACCAGAGATTCCTGCAGTTTGCGAACCCAATAGTGCCGATAACCTCTTACTTTTTGATGGTGAAAATGAGTTGCCTGAAAGTGAAAGGAAATCTATGAATCCTCGTAAGAGGAATACTGTTGTTCCATCGGAGCAATCTTCACGGATGGATCGGGCTCAAAATGCCAAGGAATCAGAAGATTCTGCTATCTTCCGCCCATATGCTCGAAGGAACAGGTCGAAAATAAATCGAGATGGAGCACGATCAAGTTCAACAGAGATAGTTCAGGGTCGGGGTGGTCAAGGCTCTTCTTTACCTGCTCGTGGATCATCAGAGGATGATAAGGCTTTGACATCTGAAACAAATAACCAGAAGGACAAGAACACACCTTCTGTTAGTACCAGAAAATCTGCAACTTCAAATGGTGATTTGGCTTCAAAGGTGATAACTTCTGATAATCAGTTGAGAATGGAATTAGGTGGAAGGCAGGCTGCCAAAGTAACAACTGAACAAGGTGATCTATCCAAAAGCAAGGCTGATGTTATAGTACCTAATGAAGTTGTTGAAGTGAAGGCTCAGAAATCTCGAGTTAACTTGGCTTCTGAGAAACCTGGTCTTGTTGGAGGTAAGGAACAGATAGTTTCAACTGGTTTTGAATCTCCACCTGGTCCAGTTGCAACCAAAGTTGAAAATGAAACTGTTTCTAATAAGCTAAATGGGGCTGCTGATGGCAAAAAAGATGGGAAAGACGTACCACTTGAAGGAAAAATTAGTAATGCCACAAGAGGGGTGAAGGGATTAGATTCAGAGTCCTCTTGCACTGAAAACAGCTTAAGCTTAGATGTAAATAAAGAGAATGGTGTATGTATTGATCCAAAATATGTTGATTCTAAAGGAAAGCCCACGGAAAAAAACTCCGAAAAAGAGGAATCACTGAACTTGGTTGCCAGTGAATTGTCAAAAGAAAATAACAAGACCATGGCTGTTGATAATGTTGCTAGTATTTGTGTTACTAATACTTCCTTGAACCAAAATCATTCTGTTAACAATTCTACGGTCAAAGTGGAGAAAGAAATTAGACCTGAATTACAAAATGAAGCGAGTGGCCCTTCCAACTATGAGGTGCAACAAAGCAGTTATCCTGTATCAGAAGCTGATGGGAAAACTAGTATTGTGATGGGTGATAATTCTAACTCCAAAATCAAAAACATTTCTGCTAGTAGGCCTTTAGGCACCATGGGTAACTTTGTTTGTGAGATTCCTGAGGGGACTTTGTTAGAAAAACCCTCTATGCCTAGTACTGAAGTTCAGACCAGTTTGGATAATAATGTGAAAGTGGTGGACAAGGCGCAAGAAGATTCAATCTTGGAAGAGGCTCGGATTATAGAGGTTGTTTTTTTTATATATTTGATCTGTGATATCTTGAATTTAGATGTAAGATTTTTGTCTTTAAAAAGTTAAAGGTCTCGGGTTGTGGTAAACAGGCAAAGCGAAAAAGGATTGCAGAGCTATCTGTTGGTACCTTACACTTTGAGTATCGACGAAAATCTCACTGGGATTTTGTGCTTGAGGAAATGGCATGGTTGGCAAATGATTTTGCTCAGGTATCATTTTATTATGTATAAAATTAAAGCCATCTTATGTATTCTCCTTTAGTCAATTATTGCAGCAATATATATGAAGTTGACTACAGAACATATTTGACATAATTTACCTAGACTTACTTTTTTTTTTGTTCTTTACGTTCTTATAGGAGCGTCTTTGGAAGATGACTGCCGCTGCTCAGCTATGTCGACATGCTGCTTTTACTTCACGGTTGAAATATGAAGAACAAAATCAGTTCTGGAAACTCAAAGAAGTAGCGTTAGCCCTAGCTACTGCTGTCATGGGGTTTTGGCATTCTGCAGAGGTGCTTCTAAATAGTAAGGATAGAAGTTTTGGTCCAAAGAACTATGATCATGATTTGGTGGGTTCAAGATCCAATGAAGTTACTGAGAGCTCGAATATGCAACTGGATATGGTATTGATTATATTGTTGGACTACTTTGGTCTTTTTTTATGTATGTCTCTTGTGATGAATGCTATGATGATAATTTCTTATGTTTGATTTTCATACTGAATTATGGTGCTAGTTTCTTCCATATTCTCTCTAATAACTTGTTTTGTATGTTATTCATATTGGTTTTCTGCTAATAAGTTCTGTTCTTCAATGTGGTATGAACAAAATTTTACTTGAAATGGGGAGGAAGAGATGAGGTTATTGAGAGCTTAGGTAGTTATATGGATAACACTTGGATGATTACAATTCAAAATCAAGAACTTAGGTGCACCGTAAAAATTTGAACATTGGACAAGATCTATTAGCCTGGGCCAAGCCCTAATTTTGTTTCTAAAATATGTTTAATAGCAATATAAAAAATTATTTTTTTAATATTTAAAAGAAAAATAATCTTTGAGGTTGGACAAGATAGGCTAGATGTTGGGCAAGGATATCTACTTCAACATTTGGAATGGCTCTAGAACTATTTGGTCTCCTTTTCCCTGCCTTAAGTTTCTTTCTCTTATGAATAGTTCCTAATATCTGCTTCATATCAATGTGCTAGATTGATCTTCTTATCATCTCTTTCTGTGCACCATGTTTTGGAGAAGGATATGAATAATGAGCAGCAGGAGCACCCTGGAAAGAGTAATGATCTTGCTATTCGAGCATATGCTCTTAGATTTTTGAAATATAGCTGCTCCCCTGTTGCATCACTTCAAGCTGAAGCACCGGCAACACCTGACAGGATATCTGATGTTGGCATTATAGACATTCCTTGGAATGAACATCTAACAGAAGTATGGCTTAATTTACCCCCTTATCTTTTAAGGTTTATTTACACAGTATTCTTGTCTTTCGAATATAGTATTTTGATCTCTCTCTTACAATAAATTGTATCTTGTGGAAATATTTCTTTTCCTTATTTTACGTTCTGTGCTCTAACTTCTATGTACTTTGTTTTCAGGAAAGCCTCTTCTATTCAGTTCCTTCTGGTGCTATGGAAACCTACCGGAGATCTATTGAATCTTATTTGGTACAGAACGAGGTAAATATAGGTCCTTAATGTGTTTATTATATGACCTTTTTCTTTTGCTTCCCCTATATTTAATAAATTAGAGTAGTTTATAAAAATCTCAAGAACAGAATACTGGAATAATATAATGGATATGAAAAAAATACACGAATCAAACTTATCATGGACAACATATCTGAATTTCCATTTCCATTTTTTCTAATTTGCCCAGGGTACTTTTGAACTTTTCTGCTCAATCTTGATTATCATTTTATTTTTTAGAAAACTGGGAGTAGTGCACAAGAGGAAGTTGAAACATCTATTTGTGACGATGGTGCAGGTAATCATTGCACTTTTCTCAGTTTCTTTGTCATTTAATAGTGTTCTGTTCCTAACAACTTGTTCAAATTCAGAGTTTGGATGTGGTGACTTTGTTTGTGATGAGAATGAAGGAGAAACAAGTGCATATTTTTTGCCTGTAGCCTTCGAAAGTAGAAAATCATCAAAACTAAACAAGGAGAAGCGGAAGAACCCTATGAAATCATATCCTTCAAGACCATATGAAACCGGTGCTGATTTGCCATATGGAAACTGTGCCCAGCAGTCCATATTGATTGGAAAAAGGCCAGGTAGTAGTCTAAATGTTGGTTCAATTCCAACAAAACGAGTTCGTACTGGTTCCAGGCAGAGGGTTTTAAGTCCTTTTAGCAGTGCCGCTGCTGCTGGAGGTTTACAGACTCCGGGAAAAACAGATGCTTCTAGTGGGGATACTAATTCTTATCAGGATGATCAGAGTACTTTGCAAGGAGGATTCCAGATCCAGAAAAGCACGGAGGTTGAATCAACTGGGGATTTTGAGAGGCAGCTACCATACGACTATGCAGAAACACCAACAAAACCAAAAAAGAAGAAAAAGGCCAAGAATCTTGTGCGTAGGAATTCTTTTGTTTTAACCAATGGGGTCTGTTTATCCCAGGAATGGTATGGATGCTTTGGTTATTTATCTTCATAGTTTCTAAGTACCTGCATTTTGCTTTTGGTAGGGTTCTGCATACAATCAGGGTTGGCAGCTGGAATCTACCATTCAAACTGAACAGGTGAATATGTGATAAAAGATAATACCTAGTTGTTTATTTTGATATGAACAAACTTGTTTTCTTTTCTTTTTCTTCATTGTTTTTTATGTAATATTTATTTTATCATTAAGAATAAAAGTTCTCTGGATGAGTAATTACAATTTTAGGCTAGTGCGCATGCTACTTTTAAATTGCAATTTTACCATTCATTTTTCAAAGTAATTAACAATTTTTGAGTTAACTCTAAATAACCTTTCTGTCAAATTTGTTCCGTTTTCTTGATTAAGGAAAATCTCAAACTTTAATTTCATTTAGTATTTTCATTCTTACTTCAGAGCAACTTGCACTCATCAAATTGATATCATTCTTTGCCTCATAGATATAAGGGTGCCTCTAGTCATAAGTCCTTTTATGCTGCATTGAACTTTATCTGATATTCTTCTGTTCTTCCTCATGTTCATTGTGCTCTTTTTTAATTGAGAATATAATGTTTGGTGATGCCTTTTCTTTCGCAGCGAGATTATTCCAAAAAGAGACCAGAGACTCATCATTTTGATTCTAATGGAACCAGTGGTAAAGCTCTATTTTCTCATGTTTTACTTAATGGTTGGTTACTGGGTCAGATATATCACATCCAGTGTCATGTTCCTCACACTTCACATTTTCAATAATCTTATTTCTTAGTTTTATATGGGCAACATAATGCCAAGAAGCTGAAGGTAATTAAGCAACAGCCAGATAATGCCTTTGACATCAATCCCAGTGGATCCATCCCTTCACCATTAGGATCACAAATGAGCAATATGTCCAACCCCAACAAAATCATTAAATTAATTCATGGTCATGACAGAGGTAGAAAAGCCAAAACACCCAAGGTATTTTTTCCTTGACCCTTTCTTTTTGTCTGGTTGATCTTGTGCTTCATAGTTGTCTTATCTCTTGTGTAATTATTATAATCATGTAAACTGCTTCTAGATATCTGCTGGTGAGTCTGGTTCTGGTTGTCCATGGTCACTATTTGAAGATCAGGTTAGTTTTGTCATCTTGTTTGTATTCTTCTGTTTCTGTTAGCATTAGCACCAGGGCCTTGACATGTTACTGCATTTATGTTCAGGCGCTTGTTGTCCTAGTTCACGACTTGGGTCCTAATTGGGAGCTTGTAAGTGATGCCATCAACAGTACCCTTCAATTTAAGGTTAGTTTATTTAGAGCTTCCTTCTAACGTGCCAGAGATACTTTTAAATGCGACCAATAATGTCTCTAGTGCTCTTGAAGTGCTGCACATTCTTTCATATCTCTATTATCCCTTTATATTTTGCGGCAACCTTACTAGTTTTTTTCCCGCATAATGTCAAAAGATGCCCTTAACGTTTGACTGAATAGCCATTTTGGTCCTTATTTTTCTTGAACCAATTTAGCCCTCAATGTTCATTTTGGGTCAAAATGATCCTTTTGCAAATGAAAATTGTTAGTTAACTTACGGTAAATGGCTTGAAATGACGTGGCAAACCTACATGACAATGCACACCGACATGTCAATGTCATATAGACACAGATGTTACTTAAAAGAATGTCACATCTGTTAAAAAATAAATTTTATAAAATTATATAAAATATAAATTTATTGTTAGTTGACTAATAATTTTCATCTTTAGAGGGGCCATTTTGACCTACAATGAAATGTTGAGGGCTAAATTGGAATAGGGGCCAAAATGACTACTATTGAGTCAAACATTAGGGGCATTTTTTTGACATTGTGCCATTCTTTTGCTTTCACCTTGGTCATCCCTTCATTTTTCTCCATTGGGAAACTATCTCATGAATTTAATGTGCCTAGCGCATATTCCGCAAGCCTAAAGAATGCAAGGAACGCCATAAAATTTTAATGGATAGAAGTGGAGATGGTGCTGACAGTGCTGATGATTCAGGATCTTCTCAGTCATATCCATCCACATTGCCTGGCATTCCCAAGGTCCTCTCTGTCCCTGAAAACTAGTATATTCTCATTTTTTAATATATTGATGAGGGGTATGCTTAGTGGAGCTAATCTTATAGTCTATAATTGGATTCTACTGCTGTATGTCGTGCAGGGAAGTGCGAGACAGTTGTTTCAACGTTTGCAAGGGCCGATGGAAGAGGATACTCTCAAGTCTTATTTTGAGAAAATTATACTTATTGGCAAGAAACAACACTATCGACGGAGTCAGGTACGTATGTGATATTTTTAGTCTCTAGAAATCTTGACTTCTTGGTAGTTTTAAGAACTGAGGCTGGTTTAATCAGTCAGTTGAAGATAGTCTCTTTTTTCATCTTCAGTAGTGTCAATTTTGCTGTACTCCTTTCATTTTGAAACATTAGCATCTACTCTTCAAAGAGTGCAAATTTTCATTTTAGGATTCTATTTGACATGCTTGGGTGTGTCTTGATCAACACCTGCATGCTGTCATCCTTCTTTTTAGATGAAGAAATATTGTGAATGATGTTTCTCACATTGTGATTGTGGGTGCTCCGAGAGACAGACTGGAATGAAATACTAAACTTCAGTAAATTACTAGAGAACTATGAAAATAAATCGTAAGATGGAAACAACATAACACATAGCTGCATTGTCCTCCAACTGAAACTTCTTAAAAGTTAAAAATGGTCTCCATTAGGCTTCTTGTATATACAGATGTTGGTTTTAGATAATCTTTTCTCTACTCCCTCCCATAGAATAGAGGCATGCTATCAGAAGGTAGTCGAAAACTCTTTGTTATATATTTCAAAACAATAGCTTACATCTTTATATACAACATTCTTAACTTAGGTAACTATTAAGATAGGAAAGAAACTATTCTAGGTAAATCAAAATCCCTTAAAATTAGGGATTGTAATCACTAACAAGAATCTACAGGATCCTATCTAATTAAAGAAAGAATCTCTAATTCATGTTTCTTGACACTCCCCCTCAATCTTGAGAATGGATGTCCTCCTTCTTCAACTTGCTTGTTAGCTTCTAAAATTGTTTTCCAGGTAGCCACTTGGTAAGTATGTTTGCCACTTGGTCCCATTTCTTCTTGAGTAAACTTGTAGAGGACGAGCATTATCTTGAATTCCTTCTTTAGGTGTGGTAGGTTCTGATTGTTACGGCTCAAAAGAAGGCTGAGAATCAGATTCACCATATTGTAAAGGATCAAACTGATGATTCTGGACAAATTGGATAGGTTGAGTAAGATCACTCTGATTCTAGTCAGGCTTGGTAGATGGGGTATGTTCTAGTTGATTTTGTAGAGACAAGGTGAGAGGCCGAAGAAAAGGGTGACTGAAGTAGTCTTCATTTTCAACAAAGGTGACATCAACAGAAGTGAAATATTTTCGTGTAGGTGGATGATAACATTTATATCCTTTCTGAGCAGATGAGTAACCTACAAAGATACATTTCAATGCTCTTAGATCCAACATACCCCTATTCTGAGAATGAATATGAACAAAGGCAACACAACCAAATACTTTGGGCTCAAGATGAAAAGAAGGGCTAAAGTTAGGGTAGAAACTATTTAGGATTTGAATAGGAGTTTGAGATCCAAGAACCTGAGTTGGTAGTTTGTTGATAATATAGGTGGCAGTTAACACAGCTTCCCCCTAATAGTGTTTAGGAACATTTTTTTGAAACAATAAGGCTCTTGTTATCTGAAGAAGATGGCCATTCTTTCTTTCGGTGACACTATTCTGTTGAGGGGTGTTCACACAAGATGATTCATGTATGATGCCTTTTTCTTGTAAATAGGAAAATAGGATTTGGTTAAAGTAGTCTTTAGCATTGTCCGACCAAACCCTCTCTATATGAACCCGAAATTGATTCTTAACCATGGTGAAAAAGTCTTAAAAGTAGAACTAACATCAGATATTTGTTTCAGAAGAAATATCCAGGACACACGAGTACAGTCATCTATAAATGAAACAAACCACCTAGCCCCAGCCCAAACATAACTATGAATAAGAGAAAAAAGTATAGATGCCTTTTTATTGCTTATGAAAAAAGGGACACGTTTGTGTTTGGCAAGCTCACATATGTCACAATGAAATTCTTCATTATTTAAGGATTTGAACAAGGAAGGAAACATAAGCTTTAAAACTTTAAATGAAGGATGACCAAGGCGAAAGTGGTGAAGCCATACCTGGTCTTTGGTGGTTTTAGAGTCTGACACAAAAGAAAAAGATGGCTCATTTGGAATATTGACTTGTCCACTGAAACTTTCAAGATAATACAATCTATTTTCTTCTTTAGCATGCCCAATCCTCCTCCTTGTTCCCTGTTCCTGAAAAACATATTAGGTAGGATAAAAGATAACACAATAGTTAGTGTCTTTGATGATTTTTTTGATGGACAGGAGATTAGTGAACAATTTAGGCACATGAAGATTAAGTGTCAAGGTGTTACTTATAACAATATCTCCTTGATCGGCCACAGTTATCCTACTTCCATATGCAACTTTTATCTTTTTATTACTAGGACAAGGAATATAATTGATATAGTTTAGAGAGGAGTTGGTCATATGATTTGTTGCTTTGAGTCAATGACCCAAGAGCTTTGGGTAGGAAAATCCAAGACTTTAGATTTTTGAGAAAAGGATATACCTAAAAATGTTAGACTACATGTACCTGAAGGTTTTTCCAGGGATCCAAGTAAAATTTTCAACTTCTCTATTTCTTCCTTGTTTAACTCAAAGGACTGTTCTTGGGCCTTCTCATTCTTCTGTTTAGTGGTATATGCCTTTCCTTGTCCTCTTGATGGTCCCTTTTTCTAAAAAAAAACTTTTGTTTGTTGTCTGTGGGCTCCTATGAAGCTTCCAGCACTTCTCTTTTGTATGGCAAGGTTTCTTGCAATAGGTGCACCATAAAGAATCTTTGTGTGCCATCTTTGAGCCTTCTGACTTCTCTTTAAAAACCTGTTGTTCCAGGTTTGATTTCCTTTCAGTTGCACTTCTGGTAGATCCTCAGCCTGAATCATTGCAATGGCTTCATTTAGAGAGGGTAGATCCTCTTTACCAAGAATCTGGACTTTTATTGCATTAAACTCAATATTTAGTCCAGAAAGAAAATCATAAATTCTTTCTTTTTCAACAAATCTTTTTAGGACAGTTGCATTTTCACTACACTTCATTTGAATACATTGGTAGTGATCCTTCTTTTACCATAAATTCTGCAGCAAGTTAGAGTATTCTGTGATAGATCTACCTCCTTGCTTGGTGGATGGGATTTTGGTTTTTTATCTTATATGTCTGGGTAACATTTTAACCTTTGAATAAGTTTGTTTTACAGCCTCCCATATCTCTTGGGCTGTATTGAGAAACATACAAGTATCACTAATCTCTGGTAACATGGAATTCCATAGTCATGACATGACTAGTGAATCTTGTTCATCCCAAGCCTCAAAGCGAGGGTCTCCCTCCTTAGGCCCAGTTCCAAGGAGGTGACTTAGCTTTCCTCTACCCTTCAAAAAAGTACGAACGAGCTGGGACCATTTACGATAGTTTTTTTCATTCAACCTATAGGCAACCTGTATGCTTTGCAGATCACCTATCTAATTCGAATGGCTCTCTTCACTCATCAAGATTCTTTACATAGTCTCAGTGCTGCTCGTATCTTTCGTCTCAGCCATACTTTTGTTGTATTAACAGGGAACTTTCACTAAACACTCAAGAAGGAATTTTAAAAGAAAAGAAAGGTTTTAATAGAGATTGACAGTGCTAAACAAGGAGCTAAATAGACTCTGATACCATGTCAGATGTCAGAAGGAGATGTTTACAGTCGAAAACTCTTTGTTATATATTTTAAAACGACAACTTACATCTTTATGTACAACATTCTTAACTTAGGTAAATATTAAGTTAGGAAAGAAACTACTCTAGGTAAATCAAAATCTTTTAAAGTTATTGTAATCACTAACAAAAATCTACAAGATCCTATCTAATTAAAGAAAGAATCTCTAATTCATATTTCTTGATAGTTTCCTTTGTAATTTTTGTTTCACTTAGTTTCTTAGTTTTAAAATACGCTAGGCGTTTCGAAGCGTAAAGGGTCCTTGAAACCGAGGCGTTAGGCGCTAGGCGAAGGCGCTAGCCTTTTGTAGGTAAGACGTTTTTATATTAAAATATTATAAATATTATTTATATAAAAATAAATATAAAATAAACAAAATAATATAAAAGTAAAAATATATTTTTTATTAAGTAGTGAAAATAATTAATAAGTATATATTTCTAATAATTTATAGACTTAAAATTAAAATATTTTAATCATGTAAATTTTAAAATTATTAAAAAAATATTTTAATATATTTTTACATAGCCTAATCTTATTTACTTATAATCAAGATGAGGATATAAATTTTGAATTTTAAGTTTAAATATGAAGGATCATGTAAATTATTTTACATAGCTTGATTATCAAAATATAACTCATTTAGGATTTATATATTAATATTTAAATTTTAGGATAAAATATTAAAAATTTAAATTTTAACATATAAATCAAATTTAGTCTATAAATCCTAAATATTAGAAGCCACCTATCTTAAATATTAAATTATATGTTAAAATACTTAAAATAAATAAATTAAGAATTTCATTCCCTTTAATTTTCGGGAAATCTTTTTTTTTCATTTTTTAAATTTAAATCTAATTATTAACATCATTCCTTTTTTAGTTAAATTTAAATCTAATGTTATACTATTATTAAATTAATATTTTATTTTTAAAACATCACATCATATTGATTGTGCCGAAAACTTAAGTCTTAATAGTTCTTCCATTTTATCAAAGACACTGGCTAAGTGCGTCACTTTTTTCAAGGCTTTTAACACTATCTTCTTCCTCTTGACTACTGGTGTAAAATAACAGAGAAACCCAAAGCACGCGCCTTTCACTTAGCCACAAAGCCCTCAGAAGCGACGCCTTACCTCGCTTTTGGTACCTTGTTTCGCTTTCCCCTCTCCAGGCGATTTTTCTGTCGTCTACATGCGCCTTGTGCTTTTAGCGCGCTTTTAATAACAAAGCTTAGTCTGAGCATTTCTTGTAGCATTTGAGTCGTAGTATAATACGTAAATAAATAGTAATATATGTTGAATCACACAATTTATGGAGATTTTGAAGTTTGAGATTTACTTTTAAAACATTTAATTTGCTTCCTTTGAACATCTCAGAGTTGTGTCCCAGTGCAAGTACCTTGTTTAAAATGAGTTTGTGCTCTTAAAGAAATTTCAAATTAATTTTGAACCTAGTTTCATTCTAATGGCAGATATTTTTCACCTTTCATTTCACAATTCTGTTAGCATTCTCTGGTGTGGCAATAAGTATGGATTTGAACAAAGCCTGAACTCTTAATACTCGAAACATCCTAGATTGTCTTCCTTCTAAACTTCGCCTTGATTTTTCCAAACTCCTGACCTGCCTTTACTTATTGTGTCTTGTAAAGCATGATAACCGGGATTTGAAGCAGATAGTGCCTGTCCACAACTCTCATGTTATTGCTCTTTCACAAGTCTGCCCTAATAACCTAAGTGGAGGGGTTCTAACGTAAGCTTTCTTGTCCCTGTTTTATTAATGTATTTTAGCTTGTTACTTCAGTCATTGTATTAGTTTTTCACTTTTCTTGCTATTATGTTAGTGCTTCTATTGCAATGTGCTGCAATATTATATTTATTTTTAACTGTCTGGATAAAGGCCTCTCGATCTTTGTGATGCTACTGCATCAAGCCAAGATGTTCTACCCCTTGGATATCAGGCTTCTCATACAAGTGGTTTAGCAATATCAAATCAAGGAGCTGCAGGGTCAATGCCTCCTGCCTCTGGAGCAAATTCCTTACTACAGGGATCTTCTGGAATGGTTCTTGGCACTAATTTAGCATCCCTGTCTACGCCACTCAATGCATCTGTGAGGTATTAAGCTAATGTGTAGATTCTTTCTGTGTGCCTGCATACTTCCGCATGCTGATGGCACAAATTTTGGGTCATATTCTACTCTCAGGGATGGTAGATATGGTGTTCCCCGAACATCTTTGCCAGCTGATGAGCAACATAGAATGCAGCAATATAATCAAATGTTATCTGGCAGGAATTTTCAGCAGTCCAACTTGTCTCTCCCTGGTCCTGCCTCTGGATCAGATCGTATGGTTCGTGTACTACCTGGTGGAAATAATTTGGGAATGATGTGTGGGATAAATAGAAGCATGCCAATATCAAGGCCAGGCTTCCAAGGAATGACATCATCAACAATGCTGAACTCTGGCAGCATGCTCTCCTCCAACACGGTGGGAATGCCAAGCCCTGTCAATACGCACCCGGGTTCCGGTCAAGGAAAATCAATGTTGAGGCCTCGTGACCCCAAGCACGTGATGCAAGTAAGTTACTTTTATAAAGCAGTGTAATCAAGTCTGTGCTTCAACATGGTATTGTAGCCAAGCTGTTTGGGCTTCTTCTATTCCATATAAATGATTAATTGTTTTTTACCAATAATCGAGTCTGATTTTTTCCCTCTCTTTTGATAGCCTGGCCCCAATCCCGAGCCTCAAAGGCAATTAATGGTACCTGAGCTCCAATTGCAGGCTCAAGGGAACACCCAGGGAATTCCTGCTTTCAATGGGTTGAATTCTGCTAGCCCTAATCAATCAACTACACCATCTGCTCAGTCATATCCGGGTCATCCCCAGCAGCAGCAGCAAACGCCTTCACAGCAGTCCCATGCACTGAGCAACTCTCATCTTTCTAAACATCAGGGTTCCTATCATGCTACTGGGCCACAGCAACAAGCATATGCCATACGCCTTGCTAAAGAAAGGCAAGTGCAGAAGCAGCGGCTAATGCAGCAACAACAGAAGCAGCAACAGTTTGCTGCATCTAGTGCTTTGATGCCAAACGTCCAACCTCAGACCCAACTTCCCATATCTTCTTCTCTTCAGAATAGTTCCCAGATTCAACCTCAAGCAGCAACTCAACCAATATCACTCCCATCTCCATCTTCACCAATGACTCCTACGTCATTACAGCAACAGAAACACAACTTGGCCCCTCACGGGCTTGGTAGGAATCCCCAAACTGGTGCTAGTGGATTGAACAATCAGATAGGCAAGCAATGGCACCGGCAATCTCAGCAACAACAACATCAGTATCAACAGTCTGGCAGGCATCATCCTCAGCAAAGACAACAAACACAGTCTCAACATCAAACTAAACTATCGAAGGGAGTGGGAAGTGGTAACATGCTGGTGCATCAGAACCTTTCTACTGATCCTGCTCATCTGAATGGCCTCAGCATGGCCTCTAGCAACCAAACTGCTGAGAAAGGAGAGCAAACCTCGCAGTTGATGCACGGTCAGGGATTGTATTCCGGGCCTGGTACGAGCCCTGTCCAACAATCTAAACCTCTAGTTTCCCAGCCACAACAAAAGCAATTTTCTGGGGGAACACCCCCTTCTACAAAGCAACTCCAGCTGATGGCTTCACATTCTGATAATTGTTCTCAAGGTCAAATTTCCATAGTGCCCTCGGGTCATACACCATTAGCTGTGAATCAATGCATCCTGCCAGCAGCCGTGGGTCCCAACCCCCAGCATTTGCACCTACAGTCACAGCCAAACCAAAAGAAGGTTAATCAAAACCAATCTGTTCAAAGGATGCTTCAACGTAGTCGAGCCGTGAATTCTGATCCTCCCAGCAAATCTCATGCTGAGTCAGCTCAATTTGACCAAACGCCCACGCACAATGCTTCACAGATGGGTACTACCACAACCAAAGCAATGTCCCAAGCTGGCATCGATTCAACTAACAACACTGTGCAAAATGTTCCTTCTGTTGGTTCTCAATGGAAATCATCAGAATCATTGTGTAATCCTGGTACATCAACCGTGGCCACTCAAATGGGATCCATAGGCATCCCCCCTGTTATAAATTTAGCTGATAGTGTTCCAGTACCTTCTGTCAGCCAAGGGTTACCGCAGAGACAATTATCGAGTGGCTTACCACCTCATGGGAATAAGGCTGGGGAACAGCGGCCACAACAGCCACAAATACAACAATCCCCAACACCATCCCCATCTCAAGAACACTACCAGCCACAAGAGAAGTTACAGCAAAATCTGCATAATTCACCCCCACAGCAGCTTCCATTGCAGCAGCTGTCACAACAGCAAACTCCGCATCTACAATCTGTACAAAGCAGCTTGTATCACAGGCCTTCCAGTTCTAAGCTGGAATGAAGCAATCTTGTGGATGGATAAGTTCCAACAGCGATGGGTTCTGCTAGGTTGGGTTGCATGCCCTGTAACAGCAGTGTACAGGTACTAATGATTTACAGATTTAGGTTTGTTTGTTATAGAGTTGCATGACAGATTGGCATATTAGGAAAAACTAAGACCAATGGATTTATCATATTGTTGTACTAATATTATGATAAATGGTGACACCTTACATTCTTACTTAATTGGTTTCTTAAGGCTTTTTCTGGACTATTTCTCTACCCTATCCTGATTGAAAATTATTTATGGATGGCTACCTTTTACTGCTAGCAGTCTGTGGGTGATTGCCTCTGTGTACTACTGTTTGGATTATTTACTTATTTTCCTTTTTGTTAATTTATTTTCTTTGTTATCAAAATTTTCTTCAACTTCAGCAGAGAGTGGTCACTGAACAAGCTTTTGTTTTATGCAGACGGAGCTGGTTATTCTACGGGGCATTGCAATGCGGAAAGAGGTGGTTTCTATTTGCAGGTTAGAAATTCTCAGGAAAAAATGGACCTTTTTCTTCTTTTTGGGTTCTTGGGAAGTTATGTATATTACCAATGATCTAGTAGACTATAGAGACTAATATTGGGAAGGATGAAGACGGAATATAGAGGGATAGGCATTTGTACATAACTCACATCTTTGTTTTCTTGGTACTTTCTCCCCTCCTTTCGCTACTGCAGGTTAGGGAGTCTTATTTGTTCTTGCCCCAGTAGATTAGTGCCATGTCTTAAATTAACCCTTTTCATTTCAAGCGGGTAGCAATCATATGATTGTTATGGGTAAAAAAGCCTCCCAAAATTTTGTGAATGTAAGGTTTCTGGTTAGTATACCCAGACTCTCATCCGATGAATTTATTGCTGTAATTTGTGTAGATTTTCACAATACAATTGCATCATCACTCTGCCCATTTCCATTTCTATTTCCTTTTCCTGCATAATTGAATACTTGAGAATGATTGTTGCTTACCAACTTTACCAGTCGTATAACCCCTTAATTTTAACTTAGGGGAATGGTAGGTAAAAATTATTGCTTTTAAAACTTTTATATCAAGTAATTGTTAAAAGTGATTCAAATCCAAAAGATAAAAACACAATTAAAAAATAAATATTCTGATTTAAAATTAATAGATTTAAATAATTGGTTCTAAGCATGAGATTTAAATATATTTTAATCCTTAATAATCCAAAAATAAAAAAAATGTCTGTAAATAACAGTATTAAAATAATAATAAAACGTATTCAATAGAGATCTTCGAGTATTAAATCCTAGGGCTAAATACCTGGAAAAAAAGAAGATAAATTAAAAGAATGAGCTATAAAGCTTAGTGTTTCTCTAAAGTGCAGATAAATATCATGATATCACTTAGTTCACAATCATAGATAAAATATATATTTCTGTAGTAAACAAACACGGAGAGTGATGTACGCAATGTCACAGAGAATATAGTACCATACTTCGAACGCCAATCACAGTGGTGGCGAAGCCAACCGATCATATTGGAGGTAGTTCCCCAGAACCCGTCACCCCTTATTTCGCGAAACACAGTTGTGATAAAATCACCTTCCTTCGTACAATCCCTCCCATGCACATGATTATGCAATCAATATCATAAATCACAAAAGTCTCATCGCAGATATTCATATAACATATGAGGCACACAGTTTCGATAATCTATTGAATACAAGGTCATAGAGAATGCATATCCCTTACTCCAAACTTCAAACACAATGGTGGCAAGCCAATCGGTCATAGTGGAGGTAGTTCCTCAGAACTTCTCATCCCTTATTTCGCCAAACACAGTGTGGTAGAACCACCTTCCTCTGTACAACCCCACCCTATGCACATGATATGTAATCAATGTCATAAATCTCAAAAGTCTCATAGTGTAACACATAAACCATAGTATCACATCATATGACACAATATCACAGGATCATAGTAAATAAATAACCACATAACACATAAAATCTAGTACAGAAACAGAATACACATTTAAATTCATTTAACAATAACACAGAAAGAAACATACATTAAGCACAAGAAGAGAATACTCATTTAAATTCATTTAACAATAACACAGGAAGAAACACATATTTAGCATAAAAGAGAACAAATTTAACAATAACACAAGACAAAACACACATTTAGCATAAAAAGAGAACAAATTTAATATTAGCACAAGAAACATGTCAAATTTAGGAAGTTAACATTAAAAACTTTACTCTCAAAACCAATTTAATTTATATTATTTTATAATAATTGTAAAATAGTTAAATACTTAATAATTTTTCAAAACCAAAAGTTAAAATTATAATTAAAAATTGACAACTTAAAAAGAATTAAAAATTCTCAAAATAAATCATATCAAAACTTATTAAAAATAATATTATAGTGTGAGATCTCAAAATCGAAAATGTTTTATATTTCTCAAATCACAATGACATATATGCATGGAAACACAAGTATGCAATCAAAAACACAATACAAACACAAGTATGCAATCGCATGATAGTACTACTCCTAGAGTATGCGCACGTTGGTACTACCCCCAGCATAATAAATCACACCTCGGTGTCCGGTGATAATACTACCCCTATCATTCCGGATGTGACAGTACTACCTCCATCACACGGTATTAGGCTAAAGCCAAAATATAACACACAAGGAATTTCAGATGCACGAATTTTGAATATTTATAGTGCACTCTAGACCCTATTGATCGATCATCTTATCTCATAAGGTTCATCACTTAACTAACCAATATATTATCAAAACCAATGCTCAAAATCAATTCAAAACAGAATTAAACACATGCATCCCATTATTTCTTGCTTCAAAACATAAACTAATAAAATCACATTTATCTCATTTTTAAAATAAAACCAAGGGAGTATCAATTGTATATCAAGTCCTCATAAAAACAATAACATGAGCATTAAAATAACTTCATAATCAAGTATGCAAAACAATAAACAAGCATGACAAATTTCATAGGAAAAAGTATAACGTAATATGAGAATATTTACGAAAGGTTAAATCTTTACTTACTTTCGAGTATAAGGAGTTTTTTTCACACCTTCCCTACACTCCCAAAACTTTATAAAACATGTATAAACTCTTCCGTAGCATCACACTCTCAAATCCACTCACCGTTAATCGTTACATGTCCTGTAACGCCCAAAAATTGGGCCTAGAAGTTAGTGGGCCGATTTAACCGATTAAGCCTAGTTTGGGATTAAATTTTTAAAAATTGATTTTTAATCGAAATAAAATATGGAAAATTTCCTAAAATCATATTTTAATATATATTTGACTTTGGTCAAGCCAATTTTGAAAATTAACCCTCGAAACCCTAAGATTTTGAAATTAGTGATTATTTTGTAAAAATTGAAAATTTGAGGATAATTTTATAAATCAAGCCAAAACTTTAAATCTTTAAGGGGTTTTAATCCAATTATAATCTTAGCTGGTCTAGGCTTTCCAATTGTTAATTAATTAAATCCAAGAATTTTATTTTAACTCAAATAACTAGTTTTACTTGGTTTCAAACTCTAAAACCCTATTTAAACACTATAAACCTAACCTATTTTTATTATTTTCGTTTTCCCTCATTGGAGGCAGTCAAACAATCAACTTTTAAGGGAAAAACCATTTCGTTTTCATCTAATTTCATTTTCAATAATTATTATAATTTTTTCCTCTTTAAAATTCTAGTTTTCTCATCGTTTTCTCGTCTTCAAACCCGGAAAGCAATTGGATCATTTTTGGAGGTGAGATTTTATCAAAACTCTAGAAATTTGATGTTCTTTACTGAAATTCCCAAGTTTTTGGCTTGGTAAAAACATTTTTAATCCTTTGTTTTTGAAAAATCGGTTTTTGGGTCATAAATCATGATTTTTGTTCAAGGGTTTTTACTCACTATTTTTGGTTCCTAAAAGGATGATTTTTAATGTGTTAAGATGTTTATAAAGTGTTTTTAAAAGTGCCTAATCCCGAACTAAATTTTTAGGAGAAGTTTGGTTGGTTTGAGAAAGTTTTCGATTAAGGTTTTGATAGGTTTATGGGTCTGTCCGACTTGGGATTTATTGAGTGCGATTAGGGGCACTAAATCCTTAGTTTTTGATTCTTGAAACAGGGCAAGAAGTAGGTGATCTCGTTTGAAGTGATCTAGTGAAGTTTCGGTTACTTGTCGGACAAGTTTTGGTTATCGGTGAGTGGATTATGAGGACTACCAATTTGACATAGTTTTAAATGTGTTTTACAAGTTTTGGGGGTGTAGGGAAGTTTTAAAAAACTTCCCTATACTCGGAAATAAGTTTTAAGTATTGCTTTCTGAAAGGTTCTCATATTATGCCTTGTTTTTACAACGTTATTTGTCATGCTCTTATTATGTTGTGCATATGTGAATATGCATGTGTTTTAAATGCTCACGAGATTTATTTTAAAAAGGTTTTTACATACATATGACGCTCTCACGGTTTTGTTTTGAAAAACTGAAAAAAGTAGTTTATACCGATTTATGCATTTAATGCATGTATTGGTGGGATACATGAATTTATTTTAATTTTTTAACTCAAAACTTGAGCATTGGTTTTGTTTTTAGTATTGGTATTAAAGATGATGAAACGTGGATAAGTTGATCGATCAATAAGATGTGAATGCACTATAAATTAAAATGCGTACGTGTATAAATTCTTTGAGTGATGCATCAGAGGTTAGCCTAGTGTTGTGTGATATAAATGTTATTTTATCACATTCGGGTATGACAAACTATCCTGGACACCAAGGTGAGATCTTTAGATTGTGATAGTCAATTTGTGTGAATTGGTGTACGATGTCATTCACATGTTTTTCTATTTATCCTAACGTTTGGAGGAAACCCCATTCGTGTCACTTAACCAACAATGTGAAAAACGCAAGTGTAAATGTTTTATTGATTTTGTGCAATTTATAAATTGCATGTGTTTTATAAAAGATCTCAAAGGTTTTGAAGCATTACTTGTTAAGCATGTAAGACTTGTTTTGTGGCGTATGTCATGTGTTAAACACTTGTTGATTTTTATATTAGTAACTTGATAGTCACAAATGGTTTTATTAAGCATGACTTGTTTTTAAACTGTTTTTCCATATAATATGGGCTGCATTACAAGTAGTTAAAATCGTTTTATAATTCACTCACTAAGCGAAAGCTTAACCTCTCTCTCTTCCTTATAATGCAGATAAGAAATGAGTTAGTCATCCGGGAAAGCAAGGAATACTCTTAGGGCTTTTTAATTCATATTATAGCTCAAGTATGTTGCTTTTATATTTTGAACCTTAGGTAGTTTAGGAAGCAATGGTGATGAGGAACCTTATGACATAGAAGTTGAATATTGAACTTTGCATATTGGTATGTTGCTTTTATGTTAATAAAGTTTTTAGATTTGATTCACATCTTAATTGTTCTTATTCATGTTGAATTATGACTTGAATGAATATTGGTTTTAATTTGTATTGATAGCATGGAACTAGGATGTCAATCATCTAGAAATCTTGTTGAATTGAGTGATTTATGCCCTATAGGTGAACAATTGCATCTAGAACACTTTGGGACATGTCTAAGGTATGAAATCTGGGTAATTATTTGTTTCTGGGCAGAGGGTTTCGATACTTGTTAATAGGGTATCGATACCTAGGCAAAAACATAACGATTTTTTAGAAAATTATAATTAGGTCCCTAAAACTTATTCGTTTAAAATAGGGCTCGTTTCACATTAATTTTCATTGCAAATGAACTCAATCCTTGTATGAACATGTAGGATCTGAATAAAGCATCTAGATAAGATAAAAGAAAAAATTTAAGGTTTTTTATCAGGGCGAGTCTCCGGATTAGGCTCGATATTCCCATGTAGCTTGTTCAAGTCAAGTAACGTCTATACCGGGTCGAGGGGGTTACATTTGTTGGTATTAAAGCTTAGGTTTATGAATCTTTGGGGAATTTTATGATACTTTAGGATTTGATTGTTAAACATTTATGCTATGTTGTTATGCACGGTGATTGCTTAATATGTTTTGATGTTTTGCACGGTGTGTTGCTTATTATGCTGATATTATATGCACGGTGTTTGCTTAAATATTACTGAGATTAAAGCTTGTTATGTTTATAGTTAAACATGATGGTAATAAGGTTCCCATTGCTCCTATTACTTTAGGTTTGGATTGACTTGAGCTAGTAGACACCTTGCTTCTGGGTGACTCACTTGGTTTTAAATTTTGTTTTTATTACATAGAAATACTAGTATGGAAGAAAACCCTTTATCGAGAGCAATGTAAAACTTTAGATATACTAGTAGAAAACATGAACCTTAGAGTGAGTGTTGTTCTTTTGGTAAGATCGTAGTAGTCGAAAGTTTTCTCGTGTTTTGGAGGAAGTTGTCATGTGTTGTTGTCTTGAGGACGATTTGGTGAAAAATTTAGGTTGTTGCTTGGTGTGTGGGAATATGCCTCAGGTAGTTATGTAGGTCAAAATATGTTAGGAGACATCATGGTGTTGGGAGGTCTTGTGGGAGTGAAAGGAAAATGTGAAGAGCAGTTTCCTTACCCTTTTTTCACGGTAAAAATTTCGAGGACGGAATTTCTTAAGTGGGTGAGAGTTTTAACGCCCCAAAATTGGTCCTAGAAGTTAGTGGGCCGATTTAACCGGTTAAGCCTAGTTCTAGATTAAATTCTTAAAAATTGATTTTTAATCTAAATAAAATATGGAAAAATTTCCTAAAATCATTATTTAATATATATTTGAGTTTGGTCAAGCCAATTTTGAAAATTAACCCTCGAAACCCTAAGATCTTATAATTAGTGACTATTTTGTAAAAATTGAAAAATTGATGACAGTTTTATAAATCAAGCCAAAAAATTGAATCTTTAAGGGGCTTTAATCCAATTATAATCCTAGTTGGTCTAGGCTTTCCAATTTTTAATTAATTAAATTCAAGAATTTTATTTTAACTCAAATAACTAGTTTTACTTGATTTCAAACTCTAAAACACTATTTAAACATTATAAACCTAACTTATTTTTATTATTTTCGTTTTCCCTCATTAGATGCATCCCAACAACCAACTTTTAAGATAAAAACCTTTTCTTTTTCATCTAATTTCATTTTGAATAATTATTATAACTTTTTTCTCTTTAAAATTCTAGTTTTTTTCATTGTTTTCATGTTTTAAAACCCGAAAAGCAATTGGATCAGTTTTGGAGGTGAGATTTCATCAACCCTCTAGAACTTTGATGTTCTTTACTGAAATTCCTAAGTTCTTGGCTAGGTAAAAACGTTTTTAATCCTTTGTTTTTGAAAAATCGTTTTTTGGGTCATAAATCATGATTTTTGTTTATACTCACTATTTTTGGGCCCTAAAAGGATAATTTTCAATTTTTTAAGATGTTTATAAAGTGTTATTAAAATCCCTAATCCCGAACTAAAGGTTTAGGAGAAGTTTGGTTGGTTTTAGAAAATTTTCGGTTAAGGTTTTGATAGGTTTACGGGATTGTCCAACTTGGGATTTATTGTGTGTGATTAGGGAACTAAATTCTTAGTTTTTGATTCTTGAAACAGGGCAAGATGTTGGTGATATCGTTTGAAGTGATCGAGTGAAGTTTCGGTTACTTGTCGGACAAGTTTCGGTTATCGGTGAGTGGATTATGAGGACTGTCAATTTGACATAGTTTTAAATGAGTTTTCAAAGTTTTGGGGGCGTAGAGAAAGGTTTTAAAACCCCGCTGACACACCATAAACTTACTCACAAATTTAGCCACATCCTTTTTCAGACCAACCTAAAAGTACTCACTTTTAAGATCTCGGTACATCTTAGTACTAGCTGGATGTATAGCTAAAGGACTACTATGTGTCTCCGCAAGGATAGTACGCCTTAACTCAACATCATTCGGCACAACAACACGATCATCGAAACAAAAAACTCCATCTCCACGGAAACTATACTCCGTAGGCACACTCTCATCTATATCCTGAACATGAGATACCAAAGCATCATCTAACAAATGCTTTTCCATGATATAATCAATCAGTGAGGGTTTATGCAACACCCCAAAAATTGAGCCTAAAATTTTAGTAAACTAGTATCGTCGGTTAAGCCTAGTTCGAGATTAATTTCCCTAAGATTTTGAAATTAGTGATTGTTTTATAAAAACTAAAAACTTGAGGACAATTTTATAAATTAAGCTAAAACTTTGAATCTTTAAGGGAATTTGATCCAATCCTAATCCTTGTTGATCTAATCCTTACAAGAGTATATAAACAACCTGTAATCACTTGTTTTAACATAAGTAATCAAAATTTCCTAATTTTGGTCCAAAACCCAAAAAATTCTCTTTTTAAAAATAACCCTTATTTAAATTTTGGTTTCTTCTTCTCCAAGGCAACCTCTTCATAATCTTTTGAAGGTAAATATGCATTCTTTTTAATAAAATTTTGTTGTTTTTTCCCTATATTTTTCTTCTTCAAATTCTCTTCGTTTTCTTCGGTTTTACTTGAAAAACTCTATTTTCCATCAAGCTTTAAACCCTTCTCCAAGATTTCATTTTATTCCTTCCCAAGATATATTCTCCATCATCTTTTTAAATGTAAACACTAATGTTTTCAATAAAAATTCGTTTGGTTAATTCATTATATTTTTCTTCTTCAAAATCTCTTCGTTTTTCTTCAGTTTTACTTGTTTATAAACATTGAAAGAAGGTTGGATCAGTTTTGGAGGTGAGAATCATTCAAACCTCTGAAACTTAAAGTTCTTTAATGAAATTTCCAAGTTCTTGGCTGATTTAAACAATCTTTAAAGTCTTGAATCAATAAAATCAGTTTTCTTGATAAAAAAATCCATTGTTTTCTTGATTTTCGTTCAAAGGTTTTACATGTCTATTTTTTATGCCTAAATACATTAATCTTGAAGTGTTTATATGTAATAATGATGAATTTTAAGTATCTAATCCCGGACCTAAGATTTAGGTGGTGTTTGGAGAGGTTTTCGGTGAGTTTCGGTTAAGTTTTATGGTGTTTTTAGGGGCTGCCATGTATTGGTATGACTTGAGGGATGTTTAGGTTTGTTATAATGCACTAAACCCTCTAGTTTTGATGCTTGAATTAGTTCAAGATGTAGAGGAATAAGTTTGAAGGAGATTGGAAAGCCGAATCAAGTTTTTGGGTGACTTGTCGAGCAAGTTTTGGTAAATCGTGGAGTGGATTATGAGTCCTCCCTATACTCGAAAGTAAGTTTTAAGTATTGCTTTCTGAAAAGTTCTCATATTATGCCTTGTTTTTACTATGTGTTTTAGTCATGCTCATGTTATACTTGTGCATATGTGAATATGCATGTGTTTCAATGCTCATGAGATATTTTTACAAAGTTTTGATATTCATATGATTCTCCCACGTTTTTATTTTCAAAACATGAGAAAAATGATTTTACCGATTTATGGAGTTGATGCATGTGTTAGTGGGATACATGTGTTTTTACATGTCGTTTTAACTTGAAAACTTGAGCATTGGTTTTGTCTTGTGTTGGGCATTAAGATGATGTTAATGGGATAAGTTGATCGATCAATAGGATGTACAGTGCACTATAAATAAAATTTGTATGTGTGTAAATTCCTTGAGTGATGCATTAGAGGTTAGGCTAATGTTGTGTGATAAAGCAGTTACATTATCACATTCGGATATGACAAACTATCCCAAACACCAAGTTGGGATCTTTAGATTGTGATAGTTAATCTGTGTGATTTGGTGTATGATGTCATTCGCATGTGTCCGTTTATCCCAACATTTGGAGGTAAATCTATTTGTGTCACTTAACCAACATGTGAAAAACGCAAGTGTAAATTATTTACTGTTTTTGTGCAACTTAAGATTTTATGTGTTTTGCTTATTAAGCATATGCTTTTTAAAAAGGTATTTGAAAAGATTTTGTGGCTTGTCAGCCATGTTACACTTGTTGATTTTCAAAAGGTGGCGTTTTTTCCACGATTGACTGTTTTTACTTAGAGCATGACTTGGTTTTTAAATTTGATTTTTGTATATTATGGGTTGTATTGCAAGGTGTTTTTAAATATGTTTTTATTCACTCACTAAGCTTATGCTTACCCTCTCATTTACCTTCCAATGCATAGTATTTCATACGGAGGCAGCAAAGAGAAACAATGATCTAGGTAACTGACAAGTGAAAACTCAAGTATGTCTTTATAACATTAGTAGTAGTGAGAGAGCAATGAGGATGAGATGTTATATTGAGAATAGTGTTTATACTTTTAATGGCTTTGTTGATTATCAATGTTGATGTTAGTTTTGTGACTTGGATTTGAATTACCTATTAGTATATATGTGGTTATAATAAAGTTATATTGGAATTTGATTCTTATTATCCCTATGTGTGAATTTGAGTGTTGTTGATATTGAAACATGAATATTTATGAGTTGAATCTATGATGTGGTTATTTAGGTTGAAATGCATCTAGAAATCATGTTGAGTATATTGAGGTGGTTATTCCATGTGTTTATAAGATTGTTGATGTTGAAGCATACTCTTAGGAGTTGAATATATTGTTACTAACTAGGTTGAATTGCATCTAGCTAATATGCCTCAATATATGCTTAAAGTGTTTTTAGGTGAATTTGCATATAGAAAATGTCTTGAAACCTTTGGAGGATTAAAATTTGATATTTAAGCATGTAATGAACCTAATTAAAGATTAATAACGCTAATTTCATAATTAGTCCCTAAATTTCTCGAAAATTATATTTTGGTCCCTAAAGCATGTTTTTACGTTTTAGGACTCGTTCATTATTTGTTTCCGCTGTAATTGAATATAATCCATGAATGAACATGTAGGATCAAAATAAATCATCTAGATAAGATAAAAAAAACTTTTAGGGTTGTTTATTGGGGCGAGTCTCTGGATTAGCCTCAGTATTTCTCGTGTAGCTTGTTTGAGTCGGGTTTTGTCTATACCGGGTCATGGGGGCTACAGTTTAACCTACAAATCAGCTATCAAACCACCATCCTCTGAAAATGTAATGCCCCAAAATTGGGCCTAGAAGTTTAGAGGTCAATTTAAAAGTTTAGTGAACGATTTTGTTGGTTTATCCTAGTTTGGGATTAAATACTTAAAAATTGATTTTTAATTGAAATAAATTATAGAAAAATATCCTAAAATCCTTATTTAATATATATTTGACTTTGGTCAACTCAATTTCAAAATTGACCTTTGAATCCCTAAGATTTTCAAATTAGTAACTATTTTGTAAAAATTGAAAATTGGAGGAAAATTTTATAAACTAAGTCAAAACTTTGAATCTTTAAGGTGCTTTGATCCAATTGTAATTCTAATTGATCTAACCATCTATGGGCTTATTTAATTAACTCACAACCCAAATTTTAAAACATTTAATCCATATTACGTAATTTAATTCCTAAAAACTTATTTTTATAATTACGACTTCTCATCTTCTTGGCATTCACTCTATATATTTTCAAAGGTAAACATCAATATTTTCAATAAAAATCCGTTTGATTAATTATTTATATTTTTGTTTTTCAAAAAGTCATATTTTCAATTATTTTTCTTCTCAAAAACCATGAAAGTGAATTGGATCAAATTTTCAAACCTCTGAATTATAGATTTCTTTATTGAAATTCTCAAGTTATTGCCTTGGTATAATTGTTTTTAACCTTTATTTCAAGAAAAATTTGTTTTTTTTATGGTAAACTTGTGAATTTCTTTCAAGGGTTTTAAATGGATGTTTTTGATGTCTAAATACATGAATCTTGAAGTATTTACATGTAATTAAGATGGATTTTAAGAATCTAATCCTGGACCTAAGATTTAGGTAGAGTTTGGAGAGGTTTTCAATGTGTTTCGGTTAAGTTTTATATTGCTTTTATGGATGCCATGTATTAGTCCGACTTGAGGGATATTTGGGTGTGTTATAATGCACTAAAACCTCTATTTTTTATGCTTGAATCAGGTCAAGAGATAGATAAACAAGTTCCAGGAAGATCGGAAAGCCGAATCGCGTTTTCGAGTGACTTGTCGAGCAAGTTTCAGTTTTTGTGAGTGGATTATGAGTGTTGTCTATATGAAAATGTTTTAAAAGTATTTTAAAAGGTTTGGGGGTGTAGGGAAGGTTTGAAAAACCTGCCTATACTCGGAAATAAGTTTTAAGTAATACTTTCTTAAAGGTTCTCATATTATACCATGCTTTTACTATGTTATTTGTCATGCTCTTATTATGTTGTGCATATGTGGTTATGCATGTACACAAATTCTCATGAGATTATTTTAAAGAGATTTTAGATGCATTAAATGTTCCTACAATTTTGTTTTGAAAAATAAGATAAAATGGTTTTATAGATTTTTGCGAGTGATGCGTGAAAAGTGAGATACATGTGATTTGAATTCTGTTTTGAATGAAGTTTTGAGAATTGATTTTTGATAATATATTGGCTAGTTAAGTGATGAACCTTATGGGATAAGTTGATCGATCAATAGGGTCTAGAGTGAACTATAAATATTCAAAATTCTTATGTGTATAAATTTCTTGTGTGTTGTATTTTGACTTTTAGCCAAATGTTGTGTGATGAGTGTAATACTGACACATCTGGGATAATAAGGGTAGTACTGTCACCGGACACCAAGATGAGACTTATTATGTTGGGGGTAGTACCAACATACGCATGCTCTGGGGGTAGTACTATCATGCAGTTATCCGTTTATCCTAATGATTTAGGGTAGTACAAATCGGATCACTAGCCCCAATATATGTGACTATTTTTAAAAGGTAAGTGTCATGATTTTTACTTGATTGCATATGGTATTATGCATGCGAGGTTTTGTGCATTGGTATTCATGTGATTTGAGCATTGCTATGTTGTTAGCATGTAAGACTTAAGCTTTGTGAATTGAGATGCATGTGTAAGCATTGCTATGTGAGTAGAATGTAAGACTTGTGTTTTATCTTATAAAGCATGTGATTTCAAAAATGTTTTTACTAAAGTTTAATGATGACATTGTTAACAATGGTTTGATGACACTTACTAAGTTTTAAAAATGGCGTTGTTAGCCATGTTTGTTTTGTTTTATAAAGAGCATGACATGTTTTTAAATTGATTAAATCGGTTTAATATGAGCTGTATTGCAAGGTGTTTTTATACTTGTTTTTATTCACTCACTAAGCTTATCTTAACCTCTCATTTACCTTGCAATGCAAAGTATTTAATGTGAAGGCAGCAAAGGGAAGCAAGGATCCAGGTAACCGCCAAGTGAAAGCTCAAGTATGTCTTTATAACATTAGTAGTAGTGAGAGAGCAATGAGGATGGGTTATCATTGTGAATATTGTCTATGCTTTTGAGAATTCAAATGGTTACATGCTTATACATATTTGATGAATATCAAAGTTAATGTTAGCTCGTGACTTGGTTTTGAATTACCAATTGATATTCCAATAGTTATAATAAAGTTATATTGAAGTTTGATTCTTGTTATCTCTATGTGTGAAATTGAGTGTTGTTGATAATGAAGCATGACTATTTATGAGTTGAATCTATGATATGGTTATTTAGGTAGGAATACATCTATAAATCATGTTGAGTATATTAAGGTGGTTCTTCCTTGTGTTTATAAGATTGTTGATGTTGAAGCATACTCTTAGGAATTGAATACATTATTGTTAACTAGGTTACAATGCATCTAGTAAGTTATAAATGATATGTGGATGATGTTTACTTAAGTGTATATGCATCTAGAAAATGTTTTGAAACTTGTGCCTAAAATTAAATGAGTTGTAGATACTAATTTTAGCTGAAATTTGACATGCAAGCATGTAATAAATTTAATTAAAGGTTGATAACTTTAATTTTATAATTATTCCCTAAATTTTTGAAAAATTATGTTTTGTTCGTTAAAGCATGTTCGAACAATTTAAGACTTGTTTTTATTTCTGTTTCCGCTACAATTTAATATAAGGGTAAACTACTGCGCTAGTCACTTTCGTTTATCTCCAGTACACTTTTGGTCACCGATTTTGAAAAATGCCCAGTAAGGTCACTATCATTTTCTAGGTGTAAAGTTTTGGTCACTCCAACATTAAGTGTCGTTAAGTTTTGACGAAAAGGTGATCTGGCACAATACAAAAAATGAAAAATTACTTAAATAGTCCTTAAACTATTATTATACTTTTGTTTCATCTTTAATTTGATTCTCAAAATTTTAGAACTTTATACTTTTATCATCTTCCCAAAAAACCTAACCCTTATCCAAAACCCCAAAATCCTCATCCAAGTAAGCATACAATGTCTCCAAAATTCTGTCTCCTTCCTTTTTTTTTGTACATACTTGGTGGTTTTGACTGTCTGAAACTTATCCAATGCCTTAGAGTTCTGTCTCCTTCCTTCTTTTCTTTCTATGCATCCAAGCATGAATCAATTTCGTTGCACTAATATTAGTTCATTCATATATGTATCGAAAAGGGATGTTAATCCGAAACTATCCTTTCAAATGTGTAGCTAAATAAGTAAGTTCTTGCAAAGATTTGAAGTTCAGATCCTCGACTACAGAAATAAAAGTTCCTGATACGGTGATAAAGTGAAGGGTCAGAAGTTAAATGCACTCAAAAGGTTGTAGTTTTATATGAAAACATGTTTTTTGGTTTACCCTCTTTCACTAGTGATTATCAGAATGATAGGTCTCAGGATAAATTTTTTATAGGGGAAAGCTAAAGTACACAATCAAATAATTTTAATTTCTAAAAACATAACAAATCATAAAATTCAACAAAATATTTAGAATAATGATTGTAATAAAAAAGTTCATAAGCTAATAGTTCTTCATCTAGATAAAATAGTAGCTAAAGAAAGCCAAGAAAGAAAAAACATTGAAGAATAGAGATTCAATGGAGAAATTAAAAAAAAACATCCTCAATAACAATAACAAAGTCCAAAAAAACCTTAATGTAAATTTTCAAACGTTTCAATATCATGCTCTTTTTCTGTCGCAAAGACCGATCAACCTAAAAATACCCTTCTAATAACATAGTAATCCACAATCATTAGTGTCAAGTATCCTCCTCCTGCTCCAAACTTGATCACTGTCAGAACATCATTGTTATTTTCAGACAACTCCACAGTTTTCTCCCTTGCCAACAATTCTTTTCAAAACCCCAAACTCCTCCAAATTCCCAAGCATCAACGTTTGTTGTGTTACATATTTCTCTTAAAATGGTACATTTCTGTAAAAAATTAACTCAATTTAAAAATCAAACAATTACCACAGAAAAACAACAGAGCTATTGAACTAGATATACATGTCTACTTCTCCCTTAATCCATAAACCACAAGCTTCAGGTATTTTATAAGATTCTTTAATATCATTACAAATTCGAGTACGAACCAACTAAATTTTCCTAATAACCTCGAAGAAATCGAGTATGCTCAAACTATAAGCGACATTTATCTTTATTTCAAAGGTTATATTCACGGTTTCATGTCTTTTTTCTTCATTTTTTATCTGTCAAAAACACAAATATCTACCAAAAAAGGAACCAGAACTCTTGGGACATTGTATGCTTATTTGAGTGAGGATTTTGGGGTTTGATTATGTTTTTTTTGGAAGATGGTAAAATTATAAATTTTTAAAATTTTGAGAGTCAAATTAAAGATGAAACAAAAATATAATAATAGTTTAAGGACTATTTAAGTAATTTATCACTTTTTATTATGACAGATCATCATTTCGTCAAAACTTAACGGCACTTAACGTTGGAGTGACCAAAACTTTACACCCCAAAAACGATAGTGACTTTACTAGTCATTTTTCAACATCGATGACCAAAAGTGTATTAGGGATAAACGAAAGTGACTGGCACAGTAGTTTACCCTTGATATAATCTATGCATGAATATGTAGGATCAAAATAAAACATCTAGATAAGATAAAAAGAAATTTTTTAGGTTTGTTTATTGGGGCGAGTCTCCAAATTAGCCTCAGTATTCCACGTGTAGCTCGTTAGAGTCGGGTTTTACTTAGATCGGGTCAAGAGGTTACAGACATAGTAAGCCTAGCAAACATGGCACGGAACTCCACGACCACTTTCCTACTCAACGCATCAGCCACAACGTTAGCCTTACCCGGATTGTATTCTATTGACAAATCATAATCCTTAAGTCACTTCATCCATCGACGTTGCCTAAGATTAAGATCCTTTTGGGACATCAAATACCTCAAACTTTTATGATCCGTGTACAACACATATCATTCACCTTAAAGATAATGCCTCCATATCTTAAGAGCAAACACCACTGCTACTAACTCAATTTCATGCATATGGTAATTTTTCTCATGCACCTTCAACTGACGAGATACAAAACCTAGACCAACATAAGCTATCATTTTTCCTTTTTGTATCAGAACAAAACCTAGACCAACATAAGAGGCATCACTATACACTGTAAACTCTTTTCCCAATTCCAGTTGAACTAGGATCGGTGTCTGAGTCAAAGCCTCCTTAATCTTCTCAAAAGCTTCTTGCCTCTTGTTAGTCTACTAAAACTTAACATCTTTCTGCAAAAACTTGGTTAAAGGTGCTTCAATCCAGGAAAAACCATTAACGAACCGTCTGTAATATCTTGCCAAATCCAGAAAACTGAGAACCTCCAACACATTTCTAGGTGGTTTCTAACTCACAACAGCCTCAACCTTTTGCGGATCAACCATGATACCTTCTACCGAAACTACATGTCCAAGGAAAACAACCTCCTTGATCAAAAACTCACACTTACTCAACTTAGCATCTAACTGATTATCCAGCAAGATCTATAGAACGATCCGTCAATACATATTTTGATCTTCCTCAGTATGAGATTACATGGGAATATCATTGATAAAAACTAGCACAATCTGATCCAAGAACTCATAGAAAACCCAGTTCATTATATCCATGGAAGAAGTGAGTGCATTCGTCAAACCAAAGGGCATAACCAAAATCTCATAATGGTCATACCGTGTCCTGAAAGCAGTCTTAGGAACATCCTGATCCTTAACTCTCAATTGGTAGTACCCAGAACAAAGATCGATCTTGGAAAAAAATTGTCGCTCCTCTAAACAGATCGAACAAGTCATCTATCCTAAGCATGGGATACTTGTTCTTTACCATCAACTTGTCCAAATGACGATATTCGATACACATACGTATGGTATCATCCTTCTTCTTCATGAACAAAACCGGTGCACCCCACAATGAAGTGCTCGGTCAGATAAAACCATGATCCAATAGCTCTTGCAAATGAACCTTCAACTCCTTCAACTCTTTAGGGTCATTGGGTAAGGAGTAATAGAGACAAGTAAAGATCCTTCTATTAGCTCAATATCGAACTCAATCTCTCGGTTTGATGGTAACCCAAGTAACTCTTCAGGAAAAACTCTAGGAAAATCACAAACAATGCGTATGTCACATGCCTAACCTCTTTCATATCAGGATTCATAACATAAGCCAAATAAGCATCACAACAACTAACCAACAACTTCTGAGCTTCTAAAGCTGAAAAAATATTCAATAGAAACTTCACACCCTCACCAACCATGACTACCTCACAATCGTCGGCTAACCTCAAGGAAACTCTCTTAGTCCTAAAGTCCACAACAACTATATATTCCACTAAACAGTCCATACTCAAGATTAGATCAAACCATTGGAACGGTAATTCCATCAGGTCGGCAGCAAAGACATGACCTTGAATAGTCAAGGGACATCTTCTCTAAACCTTTTTTACCACTACAGCCTCACAAAAAAAAACAGTAACACTCATACCAAAGCTCATGTTCTCTACAAGTATATAGAAAGCTCTAGCATGCTCACTAAGGATATAAGAGTGAGTAGATCCATAATCTAACAAAGGGAAAAAAGATAAAGATTGCAAGGAAAAGGTACTTGCAACCACATCAGTGTCGTTCTGGACTTCTATGTGGGCATAAACTCTCGTCTGACCCTCCTCTCGGCGTTGTTGTCCTGATTCTCCTCTCTGCACTAGAAGTTACCTCTGCCTCTGTCTCTTTTTTGATCGCCTCCATGACCTTGGACCTGATGGCCACCCGTCAACTAAGGAAACTCTCTCTTGGTGTGCACAACCATACCATAATGCCAACAAGTTCTGACAGATCCCAACACTGACCCTCATGACGTCTCCCACATCTGTTACACTCAGTAGAACGAGCTTGACCTCCTTGGTAACCACGACCAGCTCCTCCTCCTACATATTGGTTATTCCGATCATAGCATCCATCTCTCTGTTTCTTGAACCTATCCTTGTTGTTTTCACTTTCCGAGGGCCTCTTAGTAGAACCAGATCCAACAGATTTCAAACCCAAGCTCTGATCAATATCCTTGACCTGGTCCACTAATACAGTAAAGCCGTATAATCCGGGCCAACATATATGTCTTGACCTCTCTGACCAAGCCAAAACGGAACCGCTCACAGTGAGCTATATCACATGTCAGTAACTCAGGGGCATACTGACTCAACCTAACAATCTAAACCTCATACTCCGACAGAGACATGCTAACCTAAACCAAATCCATGAGCTCTTTCTTTTTCTCTTCCAGATAACTAACATCCAAATACTTATGCCTAAAGCATCTCCGAAAAACTCCAGGTGATCTCATTAATTTTCATACCATAGGTAGTGGTAGTCCACCAATTATAAGCATCTCCCTGAAGCAAAGCAACTAAGCAACCAAGCTTCTTCTCATTTGAACAACCCATCTGAACCAAGATACGGTTAGTTCTCTCTAACCAAGCCTTAGAGTCTTTCGGGGACAGTCTGTTAAACTCAACACCTCCCAAACTACGGAGCCTCTCCAAAGGTAAACCAAGATTTATCACTAGTGGAGCTACTGTGGCCTGCATTCCAGCAATTGCAGCTTGGAAACCTCCTGTTATAGCCTGGATTTACGAGGCCATATCACCGATAACCGACACAGTAGAGGGAACTACTGGTGATTCAAATGGTGGTACAATTGTTGGTGGTGGTGGAGGTGGTAACTTTTCCTCCTCACGTACTTACCTTCCATCAATAATGGATCGGGTATTCATTCTAAGCTCTCTACGGGGTCCCATATTACTTATTCTATGAAAACATAACAATATTTAAAACCAAGTACGTCAACTGGAAGCAAAGTGCCTAACAACTCAAGTTTTTACAAAACCCAACATAAAGTAGTGGCATGTTATACAATCAAGATCTGATCCAACGGTCGATATAGGGTTACGTAAGACAAAAGAAGGGAGTTAGGTTAGGGTTTAGTATGTAACACGGTTTGTTCTAGTTTGGGCTTAAAACGGGGCTTGCAATGGGTTACCAATTATGGTTTTAAGGTTTGGGTCATGGTGATCTGTGCTTCTAATCTATTTAATTGGGTTTTATGTAATTTTGGACTATTATAATAAATAAGATTGGGCTTATTATTTAAGATTATGGGTTTTATTAAATTTTATAATTTTTTATAATAATAATAATAATAATAATAATAATTTAAATAATAATATTATTAATAATTAAAAAACAAAAATAAATAAATATATAACATAATATATATAATATTTTTGGATTTTAATAATAACATATAAGTAATATATATATATATATATATATTTACAAGTTCAAAAGAAAATAGTTACAAATTAACATATATACTAATATAAATATAATATATGAATATATTTTTTTGGATTTTTCAAAAATATTATGTACAATTATATGCATTAATTTTTTGGAATTTTAAACTTAATAATTAAATTAAAGACTTTTTTTAGATAAAACAAAAACAAAAACTAAAAAACGGGTTTTCACCTCGGATAAAATTAGTGATTACACATACTCTATTGCAGTAGGCTTGTCTTGTTGAGATGGTGGAGACTGGGCTTGCTCATCAGAAAATACCATGACATCATTTGGGCCTTGATCTGGTGCAGTGGCTGGAGCTTCTGGAACTGGTTTCGCTGATTCAGGTTCCACTGGCTGGGCTTCTTAAGCAGACTCAGTAGGGGCCGATTCCTTATTGAGATCGGGTGCATCTTGCCTTGAATCAGTTGAAGCAATTGGAAATGTCGATGCATTTGCAGAAGTTGATAAGATAGACTCTGGGAATTGCGGGAACTTTTGAATTAGATGAGGGAATAACTCGCCACATAGACTTGGATAACCTCATCTCTTTTCTTTATGTAACCAAAGAATTCGCGTAGGTCGCTCGTCAAGTTATCCAGTTTTGCCGTGGCATATTTATAAGATTCTAGCACATCGGCCCATTGTGTCGTGTCTTTTCCTCGGGCAGTTGCAGCTTGCGAAGTTTCTGGTTGCTCTTCAACATTGTCCATCAAAGCCGAAACCTTCTCAACAGTTATACTCTTAACTTCTTATAAGATCTTTTCGCACTCTTGCTTCGGAACTTCTTTCTTGAGACAAAGAGCTGTTATCAGATTAGGAAAAATCAAAGGGCTTCTCGGCCAGTTGAGGCATGCATGGGTCTCCTGAACGATGATTTTACCCAAATTCATTGGGAAACCGTAAAGAATATACTAGAGGAGCATCAACCGAGACAAGCTTACAGTGGTGTGATAAGAGGTTGGCATGAGCTTGTGCCGTAAAAAGTGGTTCCACAACCTCGCATATGGGAGGAGCCTTTCTCGGTTGATAGACCTTCGACTTGCTTGTTGGACGTTCCACTCAGTATCGGACACACAGAGGTCTTCCATAACACCATGGTATGTCTCGTAGTCGGCTTCCTCTTCCTTCTTCTTGTGTCGGTCCACTTCTTGTGGAATCTTAAAGAAGCGGTTGATGGCTGTGTTAGAGAAGTGGATGTTTCTGCCACGGAAATAAACAAATTTTTGCTTTGGGTTATGGATATTGGTGTAAAATTCCCTCACAATGGTTGCAGTGACGGCTCCGGGATGAGAAGCAAACTTTTTCCAATGGTGATGTTTCACCACATCTGTCACCTCTGTTCCGAAGTTCTCACCAGAGAATACGAATCCAAGCTCAAAAAATAGCTTTTGGTTTTTCAAGAGTTTAAACCTTTCCTTTGCCTCGTTGTCGATAAAAAAACTATAGGAGGTGGTTGAGTAGAGTCAGGTAGTCGTGATCTCACCAGTTTTTGTTGAGAAAGGATAAGAAAAAGATGATAAAGCTTGAAGCTTTGAGAATGGAGGTTTTCGGCTAGGGGGAAAATGGAGAAGAAGAAGATGAAAAGATGAAAGAGAAAAAAAAAGAATAAAATGAGGATATAATAAATGTTAGTGGGGGATGGGAAATGTGTAGAGGGAGTTTGGTGTAATCATGAGAGTGATTAATGTGAGAGAGAGAAATAATTAAATATAAAATATATTCCCCTTTTTGTCCTTTTTTCGCCCAATCCTCAAAACTTAGGGTTTTATAACTTCTTCCCTTGGTCCTTTCTCAGCCGTCAGCTTCATGCCTTGATATTAAGCCCTAAAAACACAAATACAAAAAAGACTTAGCAAAATAAAGTATATAAAATATGCTAAAAAGCAATTTATTTATTAACAACAGTAAACTAGAAATGCCATGACATTTCAAAATGTTAGGCGTCTTGAAGATATGAGGTAGGTTTGTCACGCATCACAGGGGATCCAGTGTAGATCTTCAGACACTGGTCATTGAACTTAAAAATTGTCTCATCATCAATGTTCTTGATGTCTACTACTCCATAGGGATAAATATGGTGCACTTCGAATGGCCCAGACCACATTGATTTCAGTTTCCCAGGAAAGAGTTTCAGCCTTGAGTTGAACAAGAGCACTTGTTGACCAACCTGAAAATGTCGTGGCAAAACTACTTGGTCATACCATCTTTTGGTTTTCTCTTTGTAGAGCTTGGTATTTTCATACGCTTGGGCTCTGAATTCTTCCATCTTGCTCAGTTTCAAGAGCCTTCTTTCTCCAGCTAGCTGGGTATCAAAATTGAGCTTTTTAACTGCCCAATAAGCTTTGTGCTCTAGTTCGGCTGGGAGGTGACATGATTTGCCATAGACTAATTTAAATAGACATTCCTAGTGGGGTTTTGAATGTAGTACGGTATGCCCATAATTTTTCTTCAAGCTTCAGTGACCAATCCTTCCTCCTCGGATTCACCACCTTCTCCAATATCTTCTTGATTTCACGATTTGATACCTTGGCTTGCCCATTGGTCTGAGGGTGATATGCCGTGGTAACCTTGTGTCTTACCCTTTATCTCTATAATGCCTTGGCAATTAACTTGTTGTAAAAGTGGGTGCCTTCATCGCTGATGATAGCTCTTAGTGCTCTAAACCTTGTAAAAATGTATTATGAAAGAACTTAAGTACAGTCTTGGAATTATTCCTAGGCTCCCCAATGGCTTCAACCCACTTTGACACGTAGTCCACTACCAATAAGATATATAAGTCTCCAAATGAAGATGGGAAATGTCACATGAAGTTTATTCCCCATACATCAAACAATTCAATCTCCAAAATATTTTTCACAGCATTTCATGACGTCTGGAGATGTTCCCAGTCCTTTGACATCTATTGTAGGCTCTGTAAAATGCCTGGGAATCTTTGAACAAGGTAGGCCAATAAAAACCTAATTGGAGGACCTTTGTAGCAGTCCTCGTCCCTCCGAAGTGACCTCTGCATAGGCCTGTATGACAATGGTATAAAATATCTCTTTGTTCCTCTTCAGGTACACATCTTTGGATAATTTGATTGGTACAACGCTTAATCAGTTATGGCTCATCCCAGAAATAGAACTACGCGTCATGACTGAACTTCTTTATTTTTATATAATTTTCATACTCGATTATTGCTAGTAATGTACCGATTTAACGACAATAATGGATGATTCTGCTTGTTTTCCTTATTTCAGCATCTCAACACTTAAATTATATTTTTATACATTATTTGGTATAAAACAAGTATGATTAATGGTTTTCTTTCTTAGACATGAAATAACCATACAGGTGATACTAGATAACAAAATGGATGTTGGAAACTGAAGCTAAAATACAGATAAATACAGATAACTCAAGCTGAAATGACCTATGGGGTTAGACAAACAATGTAATTCGTCCACACCTTTTTCTTATATATATATATATATATATGTACTTCAAACAATGTAAAAAGGTTAGACATTTTGAAGAAATAAAATTACTTAGAGAATTTTCTCTACTTTGGTTCATTTTAGAAATTGTCTGACTTTCAAACTTATTTTGATTGTCAAACTAGATACTTCGGGTTCCTAGATTATTATCTAGAGGGTCCAAATTCTTTTGATGTTAGATAAATTCGATTCGGGTTTGCTCAATAGATTATGCATGTTCTTTCGAGTTTAATGTTTCCATTTCGATCCTGCAACTTTCTTTGCCATTGATGAACACTCAAGTTGTTGCCATGGATGTTTCTTGAAGAATTCATTTTCCTCGTTTTGAATTTTATTCAAAACGCTCAACTGTCTTCTTTTTCTTTAATTTTCGTTTTTCTTTTTACACCCTTATTTTATCATGAACTTTTCTTTAATTTCTTGTTGTTTTATATTATTCTTGTTAAAGGAACATGCTTACAACATTCGTAGATTCGTAATATAGGAAGAAAGTCTATTTCGACAGGCTATCTCGTATCAAAAATTAAGGAGTTTAGGTCGGTCTTCGTGTATCGAAACACATACATAAGTGTATCAAAACGTGTTTAACGATATTATCTACCTATACACCTGTATCGAAAATGACTCCAAGTTTTTCGATATGGTTAAGCCTGATAAACTAGGGGTGATAACGAGCTGAGCCAGAGCCAGGCCAAGCTCGACTCGGCTCGGAAACAGGCATATCTGGGGCTCGGCTCGAGGCTCGCCGAGCTCAGAATTTTAGGCTCGAGCCGAGCTCAAAAATAATATTAATGGGCTCGACTCGGGCTTGATTTGGCTCAAAATGGACAATTTTCTATATTATTGTGGTTTATTATTTATTTATTATTTATAGTTTTGTAAATTTGTTTTAGTTGATAATATTCAATTTATTTTATTTTATTTATTTTTAGTTGATTTACTCTCAATTATTTTATTATTTTTCTTTGCTAAATAAATTATTTTTAATGTATATATAAATATATATATCTTTATATATAATTATTATGAGCCTTTTCACGAGCTTTTCGAGCCGAGCTTGGGTAGGCTTGGCTGGCTCGCGTTTCAGACAGGCTTATTATCACCCCTATGATAGACCATGTGGACCTATGAAAAGTCAAGGCGTTTCGATACAACCCCTTAACGTATCGATACGAGCCTCTGATATAACTGTATTACCGAACTTGAAACCACCCGTTTCGATACAACCCTAAGGCATATCGATACAAGTGGTTGTTTCAGGGAATCTGGGTTGTAATTTATAAGTTTTACAATTAGGTCACTAGAAGTTTAAGGATTCAATTGATAGGGTAAATGACATTGAAACGAATTTTGGTAGATAACATGGTATAAGTACTAAAATTGGTCCTAAAATAATAGACCTTAAAGTCTAGAAAAGTTTTAAATTAGTCCTAAAATTGGTACAACCTTTAGTAGATTTCCTAGTTACGAATTAATGAGTCGTTGATCAATAATAGACCAAATCTTCACTGAATCACTAGACGTTTACACCGAATCACCAAAAATCCTTCGTGTAACATCTTTCAACATGATTCTCTATCAGGTCGAAAAGGGGTTTTACATTTTTTAATAAGATTTTAGGGAGGAAAATAACAAAAAATACAAAGAATAAAAGAAGAAGAAGCATATCAAACATTTTGTTTAGTATGAAATAAAATGGGTAAAAATTTCAAATCTTTAAGCCATACTAGATAAACATTTTGTTTAGTATGAAACAGTGATTATCAGATAAATAAAATATAAATTAAATTTATTAGAATATACTATTGTTTAAAATAAAAAAGAAAAAGAAACGGTACATAGTTCAGTCTCGAGCTTCGAGAATCTGATGCAAGAACTGATTCGCACCAATTCTGCAGCATACTCCCACCATTTATTATTGTGTAATTCAGGAGTGAATCACCGGGTCGTTCTAGGAAACGGCCCTTAAAAAACAACTAAAAAGAGGCTTACCGGTTTACCCAGTCATTTATGTACACAATTGATTACGAAATATGTACATAATTTCTTACAAAAATTGTAAGCAAAAAGGTATATACATAAATTGTTACAAACGTAAGGATTTGTGTACATACACAATTGGCTACGAGTATATATAATATGGCCAAAAAATGGTAAGGATTTGTGTATGTACACAATTCCTTACAAAATATACACAATGGCTTACGAAAACCGTAAGGAAAAAGGTATATACACAAATTCTTACGACTTGAAACCCTGAGCTAAAGGAGGACATCCAAGAGTAAGGATTTGTGTACATACACAATTGCCTACACGTATACATAATATGGCACAAAAATGGTAGAATTTGTGTATGTACACAATTCATTACAAAATATACACAACGGCTTACGAAAAACGTAAGAAAAAAGGTATGTACACAAATCCTTACGACTTGAAACCATGAGCTAAAGTAGGTCCTCCAAGGGTAAGGATTTGTGTACATACACAATTGCCTACACGTATACATAATATGACACAAAAATGGTAAGGATTTGTATATGTACACAATTCCTTACAAAGTATACACAATGGCTTACGAAAACCGTAAGGAAAAAGGTATGTACACAAATCCTTACGACTTGAAACCATGAGCTAAAGGAGGTCAACCAAGGGTAAGGATTTGTGTACATACACAATTGGCTACGAGTATACATAATATGGCACAAAAATGGTAAGGATTTGTGTATGTACACAATTCCTTACAAAATATACACAATGGCTTACGAAAACCGTAAGGAAAAAGGTATGTACACAAATCCTTACGACTTTAAACCCTGAGCTAAAGGAGGACATCCAAGAGTAAGGATTTGTGTACATACACAATTGCCTACGCGTATACATAATATGGCACAAAAATGGTAAGGATTTGTGTATGTACACAATTCCTTACAAAGTAAACACAATAGCTTACGAAAATCGTAAGGAAAAAAGTATGTACACAAATCCTTACGACTTGAAACCATGAGCTAAAGGAGCCCATCCAAGGGTAAGGATTTGTGTACATACACAATTTACTACGAGAATACATAATTTGGTACAAAAATGGTAAGGATTTGTGTATGTACACAAATCCTTACAACGTATACACAAATAGTTACGAAAACCGTAAGAAAAAAGGTGTGTACACAAATCCTTACAACTTGTCACCAAGAGGCCATCCAAGTATAAGGATTTGTGTATATACACAATTTTATTACTAGAATACATAAGTTGTAAGGATTTGTGTATATACACAAATCTCTACAAAGTATACACAAATGGTTACGGAAACCGTAAGGAAAAAGGTATGTACACAAATTCTTACAACTTCTCACATTCGAATTAAATTTATTAGATATTTTGATTAAAATATTAAAATATTTGAATATTTTGATTCGAATATTAAATATCCGTATATTATGATTTAATGTTTTAATATTTTAAATATTTGTTAATTTAACATTCGAATCAAATTTATTAGATATTAAATATATGAATGTTAAATTTGATGTAAAATAATTTGATTCGAATCAAATTTGATGTTTTAAATATTCGAATAAAATTTGAATATTTTAACTATTATTTAACATTCGTATATTAAATATTTGTATATTAAATATCCAATTTAAAAATAAAAAATATTCAAATATTTTATTCGAATATTTATTATATCAATATTTTTATTAAACATTCATATATTAAATATTTAAATAAAAAATATACGAATAAAAATATTCAAATATTTTTATTCGAATATTTATCATATGAATATTTCCATTCCTATATTTATTATTCTAATATTTATTATACGAATATTTTTATTTGATTATTTTTTATTCGAATATTTATTATAAGAATATTTTTATTCGTATATTTTTTATTTGAATATTTATTATATAAATATTTTTATTCGAATATTTATTATATGTATATTTTTATTAGTATATTTTTTATTCAAATATTTTTATTCGTATATTTTTTTATTCGAATATTTTTCTTTGAATATTTATTATATGAATATTTTTATTCATATTTTTTTATTTGAATATTTTTATTTGAATTTTTATTATATCAATATTTTATTCATATATTTATTATTCGAATATTTATTAAATGAATATTTTTATTCGTATATTTTTTATTATTTTTATTCTAATATTTATTATACGAATATTTTTATTCGTATATTTTTTATTTTAATATTTTATTCGAATATTTATTATATAAATATTTTTATTCTAATATTTATTATACGAATATTTTTATTCGTATATTTTTTATTCAAATATTTTTATTCGAATATTTATTTTATGAATATTTTTATTCCTATATTTATTATTCGAATATTTATTAAACGAATACTTTTATTCATATATTTTTTATTCTAATATTTATTATATGAATATTATTATTCGTATATTTTTTATTCTAATATTTTTATTTGAATATTTATTATATGAATATTTTTATTCGAATATTTATTATAAAAATATTTTTATTCGTATATTTTTTATTCGAATATTTATTATACGAATATTTTTATTTGTATAGTTTTTATTCGAATATTTATGATATGAATATTTTTATTCTTATATTTATTATATGTGTCATCACCGGATTTAATGATTAATTTTATTTATTAATTTAAAAAATATTAATTTAAAATTTTTGTGACCTAATTGACGATTTCTTGAGTTGGGTGATCAAAATAGGTATCCTTAATTAGTTGAGTGATTACTGGTGTAGTTTACCCTTTTTTTAATAAGTGTAACCGGTTAACCTATTAACTCATTTTAATCCAACGGTCAAAATTGATGGGCTACCATCCAATGGCCATTTATCACTTGGCCGTTTTTTAGCCGTGATTTAAGGGTCGGTTTTTAGCCAAACCCGTGAATCACCATATACATCCCTTCAGGTTTAAATATTTATATTTAGGCCTTTAGTTTTTTTTTTAACACATTCTTTTAGCTTAATTAAATTTTTAGCCTTCAGGTTTAGATTTATTTTAATTATATTCTTATTAATGTACTTATTTAATAATTAAACCAATAAATTTATTATAGATCTAATTTGATAATTAGTTAATTTTTATTAGTTCAATTAATTTGTGAATTAGATTTTAATTAAATTTATTAGGAAAATTACGTGAAAGGTTGGATTTTATTTTTAATTTATTTAATTTGAATTTTTTTTATGTGTATGCTTTGTTTTATTTTTCATGTTTGAATTAATTTTTAGCATGTGTTTAGATTGTGTTTTTCAATTTTTTAAACAATGTAATTAATTTTTATATAATAGTGCTATTAACCTAGTTTTGAAGCCTTATAGACAATACAACCCCTTTTAGGTATTAATTTTGGGCGTTGTGGAATGCTATAACTTTTTTCCTACGTAACCGACTTCCGAGCCCAATTATAACTGATTCAGACGCAGACCAGTTTTATATGTTTTTGGTTATACCTACCTTAAGCGACCGATGATGACTCTAATTTCTAACCAATTTTGGCCTGGACGAAAAACGATATCAGCACAAATGTTTAGTTGAATATAAAAGAACGTTCAGAGACTTGATTACCTTTAATGTTTCATGCGACAATAATATTTGAAGGAAAAAAGTGTTAAAACTTAATGTTTAAAATTTTTAAAAAAACTTAGTTAATTTAATCTATTGATTTAAGAATTAATTAATTCGAGGATTAATTGATTCATTTTCTCGAATAGAAAGTTTTAATCAAATGAAAAAAAAATAGAGAATTATTTATTTCTTCAAAAGTAATTCCCTTGAGCTTAAAAAAAATCTTAAATCGACTAGATTAGAAGTTAGTTCGCAGAAATTTTTTCAAAGAAATCTTCAAAATTAGCACAAAATTCTAAATAAAATATTCAATCTACCTTGCTATTGTTTTTAAAAATTTCAATAAAAAGTTGTGGCACCAATGTTTTAAAAACTTGATCAAAAGTTAAATTGCTCATATCATAGTTCAACTGATTGGTTTAGCTAACAGAACAGTATTTATTTTCATTCGAAAAGTCAATCGTATGAGCAATCACATACCAATTTCCAAGGGAAACTTCAAGTTGAAAGGAAAGAGAAGGCAAAGATATGTACAAAATCAACCAGGTTTTTTACGTAAAGATGGGATTTGAATGTTACTTTACCAAAATCCAACATCTACAACTAATTCACCACTTCATATCACTAGAAACTACACGGATATCAATCCACCAATGGCACACCATCATCTTCATCTTCACCTTCTTCTCCATCTTCATCTTCACCCTCCATGCTATCAATCTCAAAATACGTTGCGGCTAGATTGTTGCGGATATTTTCTTGCATAGTGCCCGACAAAGCACGAGGTGCTAGTCCATTTTCCAGATTATCCGAAGATTCATCGATGATGACAATAGAAGTAGAACCATTCTCTAGTTGTTCAGTCAACAGCCTCCACCTTCGGGTAACGTTGCGCTTTATAAGAGCAAACTTATGATCCGGAGTGTGTCTCTGGTTGAACCTGCCTGGAAGCTTTGGTCGAGTTTTATAGCAATCTCCACAAAGATCAAATCCTATTGCCTCTGTACAATCATTGCATTTGTATCTATCCCCAACTATCGGAGACATCTGCCGGGACAAACTAGAGTTTTATTGGACTTGCTATAAGAGAATCCAACAGTACAAGCAATGACTATTATACCGTAGAAATAAGTATCAACTAGTTTAGCAATTCAAAGCAATGTAATCCATCATTTTTATGCATTAGATTAGGTCGAAATGTTGCTCGAAAAGCTCGTACCAAATTCTAACAAAAACTGAATCCAAAAGCGATAAAGAGCAACATATCCATTATCAGATCCCCTCAATGTCATCAATACAACGTTTAAAATTTCAACACCCGACAACTATCAATGGGATTAACTAAGGTGTGTTGGGAAAAAAGAAGAAAAGACACAAGCCAAAACAAATCATTTACAAATAATTTTAGGTTGGTAAAAAAAAAGAGACGGAATAGATGATGACAGTTTTTAAAACTTTGTAGAATTTGGCTATGTTATTTATTGTGATGACCTTTTAAAGAGGCTGAATTGGTGACTCCGGAGCACACACATACACATGCACACATATAATCAACAATGAGCAAAGAATTTACCCCACAAGCATCACAACCAACTCCTATATGGGTATAGGGACGAGGCTCCACTCCTGAGGGGAACTGGACAGGTGAGGAATCTCTTTTACCAGTTTCCACGGAACCTGAAAAATTCTAACATGATAAGTAATCTAAAATTATGGAGGACTCAAAGTTAATGCACTCATTTTAAGATCAATTTTAAAACGTGACTAACAAAGAAATTCAGTATACATTGGACACTGAATTAGTAATCATATGCTTCCATTTTAAGCTTAAAAATATGGCTATAAACAAATCAGCAGGAAAAAAAGATGGAACTGAAAATATAAGTCAGCTAACCACTAAATAAACCAAAGTGTTAAATTGATAGACCTAAACAAGAAGAGATAAGTGGAGCATTGAGACATACAAGTGGATGGTGTCTCATGCTTGAAAGAAGCTTGTTTGAGCTGAATAGCATCTTTTCGCAGTGCATACTCGTTGGGAAATTGAGCTGCTAAAAAGTGATCAAGTGCCAAGCAAACTTTTGGAAGACCCCTTGGATGCAAACATTGACAAACTTGACACCTAAGCATCTCATCAGCAGGGATACTGATGCAAGTTTGACAATAAACTGACAAAGAATAAATATAAGTTATAAATAACAGGAAACTGAGGCTCAGTGATGCTAATGTAAATAAAGAAAAAATTGTAGATGCATACCATGGCCACAGTTAAGAACAATAGGACGAAAAAGCAATTGCTTGCAATCAGTACACAGCACATCCGCAACAGAAATCTGATCATTTTCCTCCCCAGGAACACGGGACTCTATCTTCCCAACTGCCTTATTACTTTCCTCTTTGCTGGTAGAAGAAGAGTCCGAAAAATTAGAAGACTTTGAAGAGCTTCCGAGGTGATTAATTTCTCCATCAACCTCCAATCCACATGCATGAACACTGAATTCTGGCGAAAAGCAGCCTTCTTTCTTTTCCTCCTCTATAGCAAACAAAAGCAACAAGATAAGAAGTTCCATAATGTACAAATATATAGGCATAGTACTGCATTTTCCATTGAGAATAATCTCAAACAATCTACAACAATTCAACCCTTAAATCTAAGAAAAACACCACAGAAAAGTGTGGCAAACATAAGCAGACCATTTCAATGCAAAACCGAGTCAACAAATTAGTCATATAGAACAGTCGACTACGAAATCAAATATCTTTTCTCGAAAATCATACCAAGAAGCAATATTTCAGTTTCTACTAATCTTTATAAAGCACAGCCATCAAAACATATTGGATAGAACATTAAAACAAAACCAAGCTTACCGAGAATCCGAGCTTCCCTATTTTTGTATGTAATCGGATATAACTTTAAGAACAAGAAGTGAAGCATTTGACAGATGGCTGGAAAGTGAGAATATGGATTTCTACAAACCGGACAATGAGACTCGTATCGAGAATTCATTGATCTATGAACGCACCAGAAACATGATATATGACCACAATCTGTACATTTTGAAAGAAAGGAAAAAAGAGAACCGATCAATAATAAGAATTAACCATTAAAAAACATTAAATTCATAGTTCTTTCCTATAAAACTAGCAAAGAAAAATCTTACGCAGAACTATTGGCTTGAAAAGAAGATCCCTGCAAAAAACCAAATAAAGTTTGGGTATTCTCCAAAAATCAAATAAAAAGGGAAAGATCGCAACTCGCAGGAAACATTAAATTATTTGACAAGATGATTAGACTTACAAACAAACGCAGCAAACGAAATCGTCTGAAATTTCTTCGGCATCAGGAGAGTGGTGTTCCATGGAACAAGCTTGGAAGGAATCCATTGAAATTCGCTTCCGGTAGGCAATTTGGTGGGTGGATGGCAACCGAAGTAAATTCCTTTACCCTCAGGAATTAACAATTTGTATTCCAGAAGCTGGTTCCGCGTGATATTGTTCTGATGCACAAGTAACTCCAAATTTTGATTGGATGTTTTAGACACCATAAAGTAATTATCAGAGAAATATAAGGTCTAATTCTCAATCAAACTCCTCGTAATTATACATTTTGTCGTTTTAACTCTTATTTTTTAGTTAAATTTGATTCTCATACATTTTATAAATAGCCAAATTTGATCTTCTTTTTTCCTACAACGAGTCGAATCAGTACATTTTAAATAAAAATATTGAACAGAATATTATTTTTAATATTATTAAATATTTTCTTAATATAATAATGTAATTATATGATAATATATATTTTTTATTTTTAATATTTTAAAATTATACATAGACTATATTGCTCAAACTCATATTATTTAGGAGAAACAATATTATCTTTTAAATATTTTATGTATATTTTTTTTAAAATATCAAAGGTTATTTTTAGTACATACTGTTTGTCAAATAAATTTATTAATTTAAACTAAAAGTTGGTGGTTACATTGTAGTAGTTTTACACTACAAGTTTTGAAGATTGTTAGTATATCATATGTTTCGATTTGAAAAATAAGATAACATGTTTATAATAAAATTTAAATTAAATAATTAAATTATAATTTTAAAAATTGATTTTAATTAAACACATAATTAAATAATTTTCTATATAATTTACCCCACAATTTATATTTTCTACGATAACCCTTCATTTTATTTTTATTACAAATATATTTTTATTTTGTTTCATAAAATCGTTCATTTACTTGGCATTTAATATTGTCAATGAATGCATCATAACAATCCATTTTAATTATATTTTGGACTTTGAATTTCTTTATTAATTCAGCTTAAATCTACAATTTTTGAACGTATATATATTATTTTGTTAAATATTTAATTACGGCAATGTGTTTTGAATGCCTTTTTTTATTATTATTTTCTTGGGTTTCGGGACCGTGTCGGTGCTGGTTTCCTACGATTATAAATTGGTAACAATTATTTATTGTTTTGAGATCCAACGGTTAATAAAATTCGTAAGTTCTTTACAATTCAATTCCAGTACAAATAAAAATGGCTTTTTGAAGAAAAGAATTTAAAATTAATTTTAAAAATAACTTTTTAAATTAAATAAAAAATATATTAGATAAATAAATAAAATTATATGCGTACACTATGAAAATGTCCCACTTGGACAAAGTCATTTTGTATTAGTCGATGTTATTTTCAATTTTGAAGTAAACAATTAGCGGCCTCTGCCGACAGCTTAAATTAAATTATATAAAAAATTATTTAAACTCGGAACAGAATTAAGAGAAACATGTGAGATTCTGCACCTACGTTGGTTTTCTATCTATTTATACTTTAAAGTGGGAGAGTGGAATTAACAGCCAAGCGGTGAGATAAATGGTATATCATCTTAAATGAAAGACGTAAATAGTTTACTATTTTATTATATTTTTTTGATGTTTTTATTTTTAAAATAATAGATTTAGAGTTTAAGGTTAAGAGGTATGGTTAAGGTTTAAGTAATTAAAGGTAAGATATATTTTTAGGCTGTAAAATTTAGGGTTTAAAATATAAAAATTAGGGTTAGAATTTAAAATTTAATTTTAAAAGATTTTTTAGGATGGAGTATAGAAAGAGACCTAATTAAGGATAAATTTTTTTTATTCTAGATAAAGATAGTGACAGCTGAGATAAGATACGGATATAATTTTATGAATTATTATATCTGTATTAAATGGGTGAGAAATGGTACTTTAAGATAGGGTAAACTGCCATGGATGTCACTTAATTATGAGTAATGTTATATTTGGGTCACCTAATTATTGAAAGTTACATTTGAGTCACTCATTTATGGGTAAGGTTACATTTGGGTCACTCAATATTAAATGTAACATTTAAATCACTCAATTATAGATAATGTTACATTTGGATTACTCTTCATATTTGAAAAAAAAAGTTTATCAATTCGTGTATTAGATTAATTAATTATTTCAAATGAATTACTCTAATGTTAATAAGGATATACAAGTGATTTAAAAGAAAAAACAACCAAATTGATGTACCTTTTCAAATATGAAGGGTGACCCAAATGTAACCTTACTTATAATTGAGTGACCAAAATTTAACCTCTAATAATTGGGTGACCCAAATGTAACATTACACATAAATGAGTGACCAAATATAACTTTTAATAATTAGGTAACCCAAATATAATGATACATATAATTTAGTGACTTTTGTTGTAGTTTACCCTCTAAGATAAGAGTTGATTTAAATTTAATAAATATATGATAGATTTAGGACCTTATTCACCCTATACTCATCTGGTCCGTAACGTAATTTACCCGTCACTTACATTCGTTAACCCTACTTTATATCATACAGAAAATTACACTTTTTCGCTAAAATTTTGTTTTAAAATCTAGGATAATAGTTAAATTAATAGACATTAAACTTAATTAATTTAACTTTAAAAAGTTCTGAAAATGTTTAAAAGTATTTTTATATTTAATATTAGTAATTGTCTAATTATGAATAAAATTTAAGTTTTATGGTTAGAATTTATGATTTATAGGCTAAAACTTAAATTCTCAATATATTACGTAAAACTTAAACTATAACCTCTAAACCTTAAATCTTAATCCTAAGTCTTAAATTCTAACAATAAACTCTAAATTCTAAACTCTTATCCTTAAATTGTACCTCCTAAACTAAATTCATAATACTTAAAACTAAAAAAAATATATAAACAAAAATTTTCCACTTCAATAAAAAAGACTCCTCAAAATACATTCAATAAAAGAAGATAAATTATATTAATGATATTAATGCTTAGTTATCTTTCTAGAAATTATATCATAAGTCATTTCGTCATACAATCTATAAAATCAACCAGTCGAATATATCACTTTATTATTACTTTTATCTTATTTTTTATTAAGTGAATATTATTTTAAAATTTAATTTATAATAAATATTAGTGAAGATTTATTTAATAAAAATATGACATAAAAAATTAATAAAATGAATGTAACAATTAGTTAGTCTCATAAATTAAATAACAAAAATAACTTATGATATAATTTATGTTGATCTTTTCATTAAAAAGTCATAAAATAATTGCTCAACCATTAATGTATGTTATTACATATTAGGGCTTGTAAGAAAAGATTTATGTTTTTCTTAAATGGTGTCAAAGGAAAGATTATATCATGGAACTTGTTCACCACGTCATCCGTGATCCATGCAATCAGGTTCGTTTATCTTTAAGTAACTATCTGATAATTTCACACTCACCTATTACAAGTAGGAAAGAGATGATAATTCACTTTAAAAAAATATGAGATGGAAGAATCTGAATGATTGGAACCACGAATAACGTGATGGAAAGGGCTCATGATATAATTTCTTCTATCAAAGGGTACCAACATGGACAGAAGGGGATTAATAGGCTACAATAACGTCGAAAATTTATTAGATGAATCTAACTTACTGTATCATTTACAGTTTTATCTAATAAAAACTTATACCTTATTCCTTATTCCTTTTAAAATATTTTTTATTTTTTTACAAGGTGAATTTTCATATCTTTTCTACATATCATTAAATGGATGAATTTTATTGGATTAGATTATGAATCACGTGGTGAACCATAATCATGTAATAATCTCTAAATAACATCTGTTAATGAATGAGTGATATTTTATTAAAAAATTGATAATGTGGGCCTTAGGGGCTAAGATATTTATGCTTCAAAAGCCTTATGGTTTTTTTTCGTTGTTGGGCTTGTTTTGTTGAAGGGTGCAAGGGTATAAGTGTAATTGCACATAGGATGAAAAAAAAAGAAAATGAATTTTCTGTCCATACATAAGATATGATCTCTAGAATTTTTTTTCATCTTTTTCATTCCTCTTCGTCTCCAAAACTCAAATGAAAAATCTCATCTTTCAACTTTTTTTTATAATCTTATTTTGGTGTTGAAGAAACTGCAAATAAAAAAAGAGTTATCTTTCGAGATAAACTTTGTTAAATATAGTTGTAAAAGAGGTTTAGTTTGATTTTTAGGTGAAAGATGAGAATACGAGTTTTGGAAGCTTCATTCTTGATTGGATTCACTTTTGTTTCTCTTTAATTTCCCTAACTTATATAATACAATTGTAACTCTTTTTTCTAGTGAAAAAGAGAGATTTTTTCGAGAGTTAATAGAAAACAAGGCTTGAGTTGTGGGCTTATAGATTTCTTCTTCAGATTTAAATCAAGGTTAGTACAATACTAATTTCTAATGTTTCATTAGAATCATAAAAATAAGTTTTATCGCATGATTTAAGTGCTTTGGTTTGATGGGTGATCTTTAATGACAAATTACAAAATTGACGTTGTTAAGACCTAAAATTAATAGAAATTCACCTAATGAACTCTTCTTAACTTGTAAGATTAAATTAATGGTTAATCATTAATTTTAAGGGGTGAAATAAAGGTTTTATATTTAAAAATTTGAGTTCTGGACACACATATTAATACAAGTTACGAGAAAATCAGTACACTATCTTGAAAGTGTTTTTCCCAAACATTTTTATAAAATAGGTATCAATATGAGTTGAGGCGTATTGATACCGTTATTTCATTACAAATTCCAACAGTAAATTTAGTATTAGTATGTCAAGAGGTGTATCGATACGAGTAATGGGGTGATACGCGAAGTAAGCATGTTGGTACGGAGTTTTAGTATGTATGGTGAGTGTATCGGTATGATTCTAATTTTATGATCTCTGAGTAAGTAGTTTGGTATTGGTACGTAAGGGGGAATATCGATACTCATTGGGGTATACTGATACCTGTGTAGGCATATAGTTAGGTGTTGGATAATTTTTCAAAAAATGTTCACTTCACCTTCGAGGGTTACATGCTAGATAATCTGTCATAAAACTGAAAAAATGAGATTTAAATCTCGTATGTGAAATAAATGAATAACAACATGGTAATTATTGAGTGAATTGCTTGAGAGATTAACTCGTAAGGATCCTAGGTGGATCTATCGATGTTTTGTGGTAACTAAGGTCCTTGTTGTATGTTGATGACACGTCTATGTTGTTGAGTCAACCTTGGAGATTTTAAATAGAGGATCCCAATGTTGTGTGGATGCGAGCACAAATATACAATCTCGATGCTATGTGGATACATGCCTTACTCCAGGTGTAGGATCTCAATATTGTATAGACGTAAGCTTTACTAAATATTGTTGGTATTATCTAGGTGATGTTGTATGAATTATTGATGTATATGTATGTTTTATGAGTCTATACGTCCATATTGCTATGTGTTTAGGCAGATATGGTAGCTCCATCAATATCTTGCCATGACATTGTTTCATGTATCCACTTAGCTTTGTTATCATAGTGTTCAAAATCATTGTTTCTATTAGAAGGTAAGTAAATTTTTGTATAGCTTTGAAGGAGTACCATCAAGGCTAAGATTTTAACATTCGATGTTGTTACTGAGTACAATTACTAGATGTAATGGGCAATATGTTTCATAGGATCCTATATATAATTGTAAGCCTTATTTCTTATTAATTGTTTTGGTTGAATATTTTAAATATTTATATTTTAAGCTTCACTTAAACTTTTTGAAGTTTTTAAACATTTACTTATACACCCAAAATTGTACACCTAAAAGTGGAGTAAAATCCGGTGCTACTGCTCTTCTTTTCTTAGAACTCAAAAGCTATAAAAAGTTTTTTATAAAATAAATATTTTCTTGAAAAACAAATGGAAAATATAGTGTTTTAGAAATATTGTTTTCTCTTGGATGGTTTAAAATGAAGAAAAACAATTTAAATTTATAGGTTAAAAAATAAGGATAAAATCATCCAAGTAAAAAAACAAATTTAAATCAATTTAAATATTGATTTTAGCCCATAATTTCTATTACTCCCATTAAAAATTGTCTACAATATAATTGTAATAGTCGCTATAAAATAATCGAATATGAACTGATTTTAATCCAAAATATTATTTTAAATAATGATATAATTTACCACTCAAACGACTAAAAATTAGACTATAAATTAACAGTCAAATGGTAGCAGTTTTAAAGTTAAACAACTACTAAATTTTCAATTTAAAATAGTAATTAAACCGCTAAAACGTTATTGCTATAAAGTCTACTGAACAACCTATCAAAAACAACAATTATTCTAATTGATTTATAAATAGATTTGAGCAAATAAATTGTTCTCGTGTTCAAAAATATTAAAAAATTCTTCCATAATTTATCTAAAACCATAATATACGTGTGGTACTTGTCGAAGACATGTGTTAATGTGGGATTAAATGCTCTATCATTCCTGAGCATTCTCCAACAATTCCCCACAATTACGAAAGAAACTTTTCAAAATAGAGTAATAAAATTAAATTTTAAAACGTGAGAAGAGTAATAGCGAGATTAGTTGCTTAAACACTAGTGAACGTATCTGAAACTAATACATAGTGGAATGATTGATTCTTCTCTTAGATAAATGAATGAATCTGGAACTTTCTAAGATAAGGGTAGACTCATAACACACAACAAAATCCTTCATCCACCGAAGTCCTGATGTGTTGGAAAACATACAAATGTATAAATATACATATGTAAACATGCGTAGCCATCTTACCTTAAGATTCTAGTACGTGTATTAAAAAAACAACCTAATGTTTTTCATACAAGGCAGCTAATTCTTACTTATGTAAGTTACTTCATTAGATTTACCTCAACATAAACCAATCAAATAAGAATTATGAAATAATTAAGAGTTTTTTTTTCTTAAGCTCATCCTCTCAAACAAATAGGTAAATTTTTCAAATTCATATATTAAATGAACCACCCAAACTGTAGGATAAGAATTCATTAAGAATAAAAACTTTTCCTCTTTAATCTGTGATTTCAATAAATTCTTAATAGAACAACTCAAACTCTTGGGATTTAATTCATTAAGAGTTATAAAACTTATCCTTTAAGTGGTAAATTCATTCAGCCCTTCACGATAGGACTACCCACTCAACATTGTGCTATGAACTTATTAAGAGTAATTATTCAATAAAAAATCGACAAATTTATCAAGTCTTTCTCACTAAGACAACCCAAAACCTAGAATATGAATTTATTAAGAGTAATACAACTCAACCTAGGTATGTACATTATTCATCATAGAGATAGGTAGTAAAAATGTATACTATGAGTATTTTTCATGGTTTTGTTTGACCACATTGAACTTATATAACTATATTGGGTATCTACCATGAATTCCTCAACCAATGGGCTTTAGACCCATTCCCCTCGATGAACCAAGAACCAATTTCCAACTTAACTCTTTGATAAGCGGTTAAGATATGTTCTTTTCCGACTTCACATACTCTAAAGAGAGTACTAGGATCCTTATTAAATGACTCATTAATTCATTTCTTATGCGAATGTCTTTTCTTATCATTTTAAACTTTAGTTTTAAGCCACACATATCATTTTTTATGAATTACACAAATAAAGATATCAAATTAGTTGTTTTTTCTCAACAATAGAAATTCTGCTAATAAATTTCTAAGCTACTCGACTTTTTACCTAGAAAGATTGAGAACGATAAATAATGACTCATTAGTAGAGTGAATGACACAAGTCTATACTTTCACGAAAAATTCTATCGTAATCTAGGCCAATTCCAATTATAATGGTGATGGTTCAGACGCTTACATTCAGTTTAGGTGTGTCTAAAATAACGCGCATGTTTAATTAAATTTTAATTCAATCGTTATTTTAGCCAAAAATTTTAATATTACTAAAAAGGTAATTATAAAAGTACTAATTTTGGGCGGCGTGGGGTGCTAATCCTTTCACATTCATAATCGATTACTGAACCCTATTTTTAAAATCTCTAGTTTCACGGTGTCCGATCTACCTAAATGGCCGGTGAAGAATCTAATTTACAAAAAATCATTTTTAAATCAAAACCCCTTTGGAAGATATTTTTTCAAAAATAATTACAAAAAATATTTTCTGAATCATAAAAAAGCGAAAATCACGTTTTTTACATCGCTATAAAAGACGACTCTGCTATGGAAGATTTTTTGTTTTTCTTAAAACAAAAAGGATATTCAAGATTTTTAATTAATTACCACTTTACTAATATTTAAAGATTTCGGTTTAAAGTGATCATTAAATTAATTTTCAATTGAATGAGAGCTTTTACTTTTCCGTATTTAAAATTTGACATTTAAACTTGTCCTCTTAAGTGGGGCAAAAAGGCTAATGCTTTCATGGAGGTATTGTCCTCCCATATAGACCCTAGCCGAAGTACCTTTGGGGGCTATATTACCTTATGTTCTTGTAAGAATATTATCCCTTCGTATGGGCATAAGCGAACGGTTTCCACTAAATTGAACTCGGTTGAAATGAGCCTATAATGAGTGAAAATCAAGGGCCTTGCTACTCTTAGTAGAGGATAGCTCGGAAAATTCGAGTCCTCTTTTAGCACCAACACTGCATGTAGAGAACTAGATTACCCACCCCATTAGTGCCATGCGGATACCATAGGTGAACTAGATAGGATATCGAGGATTACTCTTCTCTTTTTACTTTGCGTAAGTTTAATTTTTTAAAATTTATTTTATATTTATTAGTTTTACCCATTACTAACCTATTTTTTATTTTAGCGAACACCATGACATGGTTCTACAAGGTATTGACCTCATGTAGTTAAATAAAGCCACTCATTTTTCGATGAGCTCAAAAATTCGGTTAACTTCCCTTTTATTTTTGGATTTTGTATCTAACTCTGACTCAAACTCTTGATGGTGAAATAGTACAAGTTTTGCATCTCTGATAACTCATTCTGCAATTAGGCTCTTCATAGCTTTATGTTACATCTCTCATGTCTGCTTGGAATCTCGAAAAGTCATCCATATGAGGACTCGTATAAAATGCATGGTTGTTACATACTTTCTTGGTGGACTATTGTTTCGTGCTCCTTGATTGATTTTTGATTGGTGTATAATGGTAGGGGCTGAGATTTTCATATACCTCTCTTCCATGGTAAAAGTTTTCTTTGCAAGATGAACCATTCGAATCAATACCTTTTATGCAATGCGAAATTTGATGATTGATGCAAAGTTACTCAGATAATAAAGACTGACACCATGCAACCTCGATCACCGAAAGTTAAAACATATTCAGGCATATAACCGCATTATCTGCAAAAACCGTAGCACTTCGTGACAAAAATTCTCAGATCAATCAAGCTACTTAGGGCCATAGATGAAATTAGGATTAAGATTAGCACTTACGTATAGAAGTAGTTCTCAAAATATATTGTAATAAATGCTCTATTTTTTTCGTGAGAGTAATGTAGTTGGGTAATTACCAGTAAGGACTAATGCCTTCATATGCATACATTTTGTATAATTTGCATTAAATCATACATGCATTCAATTATTTTTAACATTATTTTAACAATGTATATATTGTGGCAGAAATTTAAAACGCCACCATACCACATCCACATTTCACACGATATCAAAGAAAAAAATAGAAGACCGTGTAGAAAACTTAGAAAAATGTTAGAAGGATCTAGAAACTCGCATCGAGGGTATTGAACAAAATATCAACTCCTAGATTTCCAGTCTCAAGCTTTGATAGTGTCTGAGTTAGCTGCACTGTTAGGCAAGAACCAAGAGAAATAAAAGGCTGGAATGAGGAGACACTTGAACTAGTTAATACAACACCTTACTGTGGGGACTAGTATAGCATCCCGAACATGGCTAGAAGAGTTTGTATCGATCCCATAGGGGTATACACTAGCTAGAAAGTCGGGGCATCAGAAAAAAAAGTCGATGGATGTTGAGCAACTCTATAAAAAGAAAGTATCGAATCTGAGCCTTGTTGATCAAATCAGAATTGATACCGAGAAGAAGTGGGAAGAAATATTCTACTTCAATGTGGAAAGATTCAGAGGTATGCAGGCCTTAGAAAAGTTAGGAGATGATGTTAGCGAGTTGAGTTTGGTATCCGATCTTTTCCTACATCAAAAATTCAAGTCCCGAGACTTTGACAAATATGACAAAACCTCGTGTTCCTTTAAACATGTCATAATGTGATTGCCGAAAGATGGATTTTTTCTTGAAAAATGAGAAACTCATGATCCACTACGTACAGGATAGCCTGAATGGACCAATACTCCGCTGGTATACCCAGTTAAGTCGTGCTAACATCAAGACTTGGAGAGATCTTTATAAGGACTTCATTGAGCAATACATGCACATGATTGATATGGTACCAACCATATTGATTCTACAAAGCCTAGAGTAAAGATCGGGTGAGAGCTTCCATCGATATGCTCAACGGTGATGAGACATGGCATCACAAGTTCAACCCCAAATCCAAGAAAGTGAGATCACTCTCATGATCATCGATACATTGAAAGGAGTGTTGTATGACTGTCTGATGAGTCATCCCACTTCTAATTTCTCAAATCTGATCATAGACGGAGAATGAATTAAGGATGTGATTAGAATAGGCAAAATTCAGAATCCCTATAGTACAACGAATGAAATCCTCTAAAGATCGAGGTGAGATCATACATATTAGATTCAAGGGTCAGGAAACCATTAGAGGAAAGTAGTTGGAAGACAAGGATAAGCTAAGAAAAAGGAAGAAAGAAAGAAAATGAGGAAAATATGTAAAAAAAACACTCCTATATTCGGCACCTGGTAATAGGAATATCCAAATAAGAGTGTGGCAATATTGGGGTACTCCCTTGAAGAAACAAGGTAAATGAGATTGCAAAACACCATCTAAATTAACTTTATGACTGATGGTAATATTTTCAAATCATGACTATGGCGAGTAATTTGGGGTATTATTGTTTGCTCCACCAATATTATCGAGACTAATGACTGTGATTAGTTGATTTCCCTAGAGAATCATGGTAATAAAAGAAGAAGAAGAGAGAGAAAAGAAAATAGTAAGAAGAAGGAAAGAATACTAGGTATGTTTAAATCAAGTGTAGAAATACCTTTACAACAATCATAGATCTAAATCTTATGAGTCTTCAAAGACCATTCTGATCATTTAGGGACGTCCATATTAAATGGGATAATCTTCAAACCATACTCCGTCTGGAGGTTAACCTTGCTTCAAGGAACGTCCGACTTCAAAGTTCCTGATCAACACCGAATTGAAGGATGCATGAGGCAGGATGAGATAATGAGATTAATAGAGCCACCAAAAAGGGGTAGTATTTGGGTAGGGTTTGTTCGTCTTAGAAGCCTAATAAGATTATAAGAGACTATATATTTGCACATATCCCTGTTATGATCCTTTAAATATACTTTTCGTTAGAGTTGATTTATGTCAGATTGGGGCAAATAGTCTATTTTATTTGACATTTTATGAGACCAAACATGTTTTAAACTATTTTTCCACACGCTCCAAAAGTTCAAGTATTTTTCAAAGTTTTTAGCATTGAAATGTGTGCAAATAAATTCCTTTTGTAAGATTTAAAATGATTAGAAGTCGACCTCTATTGAAACACCTTGACAAGCTCAAAAAAGAAGTCAGGGCATAGAAAATCGAGTCAATCTTCATACTAGTTTTGATAAAGACCTCGTACGAGGGGGAAATACAAGAAATTTCAATATAAGTAGGGCATCATTGTCCACGAGACAACATAGTTTAAATCGGAAGTGAAGGCTATAATCACTTGACGAAACTGACCCGGTCAACAAAATAAGGGCCAGAGCATTAAAATTTAAATTTAACAAAGCTTCACAAATCATTGCATATTTATAGATAGATTGCATCTATGCACCTCCGACATACTTCATGAATACATGCATAATTAGAATGATCATGCATCATTCCTATATAGAAAATAATCATACAGGAAATCAGAAAGATGATGGCTGAGAAGATGACTTCAAAAATATTTTATGCACCATTGCATCGGATCATAAGATGCTCACTTAAGTACCATCTTCTAAAAAAGGAAAAAAAAAGAAAGATTTGACCAGAGTGGTCGACATTTCAGACTTGTAGGTCATTACCTTTGATAAGACTCCTTTGATGACTAGACAAACAGAACTGGGGTATCTTCCAAAGATTTTAAAACCCAAGATTTTAAAACCATCTTTCATAAAGATGTTTTCTTAAGAACAATTTCTTAATTGATCCCTTTTTATAAGGGTGTTCTCAAAAACCAATTTTTTAATTGATTCCTTTCGTAAGGATGTTTCTTTAAAAACATTTTATTAATTAATTCTTTTCGTAAGGATGTTTCTTTAAAACTAGTATCTTAATTGATTCCTTTCATAAAGACTTTTTTTTTAAAATAATTTTTCAATTGATCCTTCTAGAAGGACAATTTCATTATTTTTCAATTTATCTTTCTAAAAGGGAAATTTTCTACACATAAAAAAAGAAGAGAAGTTAAAGAGAAAGAAAAATTGAGCAAATATCTTAAAGCCGAAACTTGAAAAGAAATGTTGAACCTGACAATGAGATTAGAGTACTATAAGAGATAAATGAAAAATAGAAAGGGAGTTAAGATCAACATGTCACAAAAATCGCGATACTAAGATAATTTAGATTCCCAAATATTTTCAAAAAAAGAAAAAAATTAAAAGTCACTTGGCATGAGTCTCAAAATACTCAAAGATAAAGTTTCCACATTCGGAGGTACTAACATGATCAAAATCTCATAGAAAAAGAAAAATAAAACAGTTTTATACAGGAAGAACATACACACTCTGAACAAAAAAACTTGTAGTTTTGAACCGAAAGAATCACAAGTCGAAAAGTTTGTCCATGATGCAAAGGTTTTATAGGAGAAACTTTTAGCATAGAAGATGGGGACTTCTATATAAGAGAGACCCCATATTCATATTTTTCTCTGAATTGAAGGTTCCATATAGGAGGGGTATGTATCTCGAGACTTTAGAGTGAAAGTTTTATACAAGAAAAACCCTAACTCTGGATCAAGAAGTAAAAGTTCTATATAGGAGGGGCTTTTATTTTCGTAAGTTCCATCAAGGAAGCAGAAGGTTCTATATAAGAGAGATCCTTATCTTCGTTATCGTCTTTGAGCCAAGAAGTCTTATTCAAAATGGAATCGTAGCTCAAGGCTTTAGACCAAAGGTTTTATATAGAAAAAACACTAACTCAAGATCTAGAAATAATTTTTTTATATAGAAGAGACTTTTATTTTGCAGGATTCATTCAAAAGGCGAAGGGTCATACATAGGAGTGACCTTTGGTTTCAAAATCAAAAAGTGAGCAAGCTCTATACAAATGGGACTTGTGAGCCTGAATACTCAGTCAATGAAGGATGAGAGTTTTAGAAAAACACATCATTTCAAGACCACTGACAGGGAAGTTAGTTAAAAAATGAGTGCTTATGATCTTTTCCCTTTCCTTGTTTCACAAGAATGGACAAAGAGTGACAATTGTAATCACCCTTTTTTAACCATAATTTAAATTTAAATTTTAGTTTTAATAATGGTTAAACAAGGGATTTATGTTATGAATTTTACGTGTTTTTACTATCTCCTAACCATATCATGTGTCATGTGTGTGCATCATATATGCTTGTGTATTATGAATATTACGTATGAGTGGTTGTTGTGTGTGCATACTATGTATGTTTGCATTATGTAATATATTATGTAGGTGTTATATGCATTATATGTGTCGTAACCCCTTTTTCAAGCGGTTTGACGATTTTTCTTTAAAAACAAAAATAACGGAGTTGCCATCAATCTTTTTTAATGGTGTGATTGGATCACCTAAAAACGGGTTATTTTAATAAAATCATTTTGTTTTATTAAATAACAATTTTGGTCTGCGAAAAACATAAAAAACGGGTTCGGGAGTCGGTTACGTGTGGGGAAGGGTTAGCACGCCCATAACGCCCAAAAATTGGTACCTAGCCGATTACAAAATGTTTTAATGCTGGAATTTGCAAGTTCGTATAAAATTTAAATTATTGTCCATTTATGAATTTGATTTCATTTTAACGGTCTCACTGCCAGGAGAGTAAACTTTAATCACCGCCAACATTTCTGGCGCTAACCCGTTATCTCCCTTTGGTAAGACACCGCATTAATTAAATTTCACTTTTTTTTAATCAATCAAACAAAGAAATTTAGTGTGTTGAAACTTTTATTATTCTATGTCAATTATTATCAATCTAAGAAATTATCTAGATAAATTTTACCTATAAAGGTTAAAGTATAATTAATTATATCTTATTAAATGTGAAGAAAAAATATTTACCATATATACAAGGCTCTAACTAAGACAATTAAAAACCTATCCTTAAGGGTTTTATTTAAAATAATATAAAAAGACATACAACATGTTTAACAATTAAAATTAAAATTAAAATTAAAATTAAAATTAAAAAGGGTAAGATGATTAAAATAAGAATAAATAATAAAGGAGAAAATTAATAGTTAGATTAAAAGTAAATAAAAATATATCAAATTTAAAAGATATTTATAAATTATTTTTTTGAATAAAACTAATGTGAATTAAAATGATCCACTTTATTGAAAATGGATATGAAGCTCAAAACACCATTTACTAACCTTCATTAAAAAACTAGATCAAAACATCATTTTTAAAAAAAACTCACATGTGTTCATCCATTATTCATAAGGAAAAAATAAGAATAATGTTTTTTATAACTAAAAAAGAAAAAAAGGTTAGAATTACTCTAATTATAATTATATTCAAAATAAAAGAAATAAATGAACAACAAAAAATTAAAAGTAAAATACCTAAAAAAGCTTTTCTTCTTGTATTCCACAAAAATTCCAATACAAAATAACGGTGGTAGGAGAAAAGAAGAATTACAAGAGTTGAAGAAGGATTGTGGTGTCTTGAGGTTGTGGTGGTTGTGATGTGTAGGAGTTGTATAAATTGTGGTGTGTGAATTACAAGTGATGGGAGAAGGAGTTTATATAGGATTTTGAATCCACAAATACAAGGAAAAATATCAAAATTAAAACTCTAAAATCACTAATTTTTGGGTAAAAAAAAATCACCCCAAAAGTCTTGATTTGCTTCCCATAGTCATTTCTTCAATTTGACCAAAAGTGCTTCCTTGTTATGATGATACATTCCTTTTGAATTGAATGTGAAAAATCAAGGTTGCAATCTCCTTCCTTTTTTTCTTCAAATCAGCTCAAATTATTTTCCTTTCTTTTAAATCAAATCTACAAGAATAATATAGCTCCAATTTTTCTTTTTTGAGCCAAAATTTAGTGACAACAGCTGCCCCTTCTTTGCTTATTCCTATGAAACAAGGATAGAGCAAAGAATAAAAGGCACTGATTTTCATTGGTTGCAAACTCGTTGGACGATTTCAATCTCCTTATTCTCGAACGTATAGGCGGATGTTAAGAAAAAGGTTCCATCCTACTCATGCTCGGATGGATAAACAATTTTAAAAAAAGGGTTCCATTCTCCTCATATACGAATGGATATGCAGGTTCTATTCTCCTCATGCTCGAATAGATAAGCAGGTTCTACTCTCCTCATGCTCGAGTAATTAAGCAAAAAAATGGTTCCATTCTCCTCATGCACGAATGGATATGCAAGTTCTATTCTCCACATGCTCGAACAGATAAGTAGGTTCTACTCTCCTCATGCTCGAGTAGATAAGCAGTTTAAAAAATAAGGGTTCCATTCTCCTCATGCACGAATGGATATACAGGTTCTATTCTCCTCATGCTCGAATAGATAAGCATGTTCTACTCTCCTCATGCTCGAGTAGATAAGCAGTTTAAAAAATAAGGGTTCCATTCTCCTCATGCACGAATGGATATGCAGGTTCTATTCTCCTCATGCTCGAATAGATAAGCAGGTTTTACTCTCATCATGCTCGAGTAGATAAGTAGTTTAAAAAATAAGGGTTCCATTCTCCTCATGCACGAATGGATATGCAGGTTCTATTCTCCTCATACTCGAATAGATGAGCAGGTTCTACTCTCCTCATGCTCGAGTAGATAAGCAAAAAAATGGTTCTATTCTTCTTATGCACGAATGGATATGCAGGTTCTATTCTCCTCATGCTCGAATAGACAAGCAGGTTCTACTCTCCTCATGCTCGAGTAGATAAGCAAAAAAATGGTTCCATTCTCCTCATACACGAATGGATATGCAGGTTCTATTCTCCTCATGCTCGAATAGATAAGCAGGTTCTACTCTCCTCATGCTCGAGTAGATAAGCAAAAAAATGGTTTCATTCTCCTCATGCACGAATGGATATGCAGGTTCTATTCTCCTCATGCTCGAATAGATAAACATGTTCTACTCTCCTCATGCTCGAGTAGATAAGCAAAAAAATGGTTACATTCTCCTCATGCACGAATGGATATACAGGTTCTATTCTCCTCATGCTCGAATAGATAAGCAGGTTCTACTCTCCTCATGCTCCAGTAGATAAGCAAAAAAAATGGTTCCACTCTCCTTGTTGCGTGTCAAAAGTGCGCAATTAGTACAAGTGAACACGTCGCAAGTAATAAAGTGATAAGTATAATCGTGTATTGTCTCCACAGGGATTGGTCTACTTAATATGCCTTCTTCGTCTTCTTGCTCTGTAAAAAGAAATAAACTAAAGACACAGGTAAATTGGGTTTTGATGAAACTAAATAAATTGAAATAAAGAAAACCAAGTAAAAGGATGAGATCTGATTAAGAGAGAGGACAGGATCCAGTTATGTTGTACTGTGGATTTGATTGACTTGTCTTTGTCCAATGCAATTGTACATCATTGCCTTGGCAGTACTGCAGATTACTGCCTTGGCAGCAACGATACTTGTCCGCCGCGGCAATCCCTTGCTCTTGGGTGGAGATAAACGTTCGACAAAGTGTCCTTGGATGACTCCGCTTATCCCTAAGTCTAAGTACTATTGGTGATCAATCCTTGATGATACCTCCCGGCGTGAATCAATTATAATCATCAACCAATCTCACACTTCTTTTAGCCGCTGAAACTCTTAACCTATCCCTAGGCCGAGTTATTATTTCGCGATTGAAATACCGTACTTATCCTTTCGTGAGTCTAACTCTCCCGATTCTAGATAAATGGATTACTCAAAAACTTCTCTCCCGAGCTTGAATGCAAGAACAAAGAATGGCAAAGGATAAGCAAACCTTGATATTTTATTGCATTGAAACAAAGAACAAAGTACAATCTCCTCTCACAAGTAATCGTCAACCTTCACCTAAACCCTAAGAAAACTTAGAACATAATTTGAGAGAAAGAAAACAATGAGTCTTAGGGTGAACTCTCTAAAAATCGGCTATCTTCTTCCCTTGGACGGTTAGGTCTTATATAGGCTTTGCCTAGGGCAAACCTTTCCTAAGTAGAATACAACTTGGAGTAGGGAACAAGTCATGTACATAAATAAAATATTTCCAAGTTTATTTCAAATAAGAAGCTTTCTTGCATGGCCTTGTCTTGGGCTTTTCCTCGTGCTAACCAGCTCCAATCCTTATGCTGCATGTCCAGAAACGTCCAGTGTATTTATCTCTTCTAATCACCTATAGTATCGCTACTTGTCTTTCAGCTGCTGCCTCGGCATCAGGTCCTACCTCGGCCACGTTGCTGTCGCGGCAATAGTTTATCCTGCACAGATGTAAAAATTGTAGTAAAACTAACCTTTTCTGTAAATATCATCTTTATACGCATAACCTCTAAATATATCACATTAAGTTTATGCATTGGTTCAAGTGGGTGTAGATTTGATAATTAATGCCCATAAAAGGTGTAAAAAGTGATAGTGAGTTGAGCACTTATCACACCCCCAAACTCGAATTATTGCTTGTCCTCAAGCAATGCAAACCATCAATTTGCCAAACTCTATTCTCTCTTGGTCTTATTTTCCATCTATTCTCCCCACCATAACTATGCCTATTCTTTAGACTTAACCTTTCAGCTACCTAAGGTTTTACCTAGAAACAAACTATAAGATTTAGTGAGTGTGTGCGTTTTTGTTGACAAGTTTGATTAAAGGCTTTCTTAGATAAACTCTAAATTCAAGACAAGTAGATTTTGGTTAAGTGTTCTCTTCTTTTCTAAACAACCAATTCTTGAGCCAATTTCGGGCACCTCAAGGATTGTGTTTTTTTCATCACTAGTTTCTTCTTTCTTTTGATATTCTTTGTAGCATACTAGAGCCAATTTCGGGCACCTCTAGCATGAATAAGAGTAATTCCTAGAGCCGGTGATAGGCACCTCTAGTTACTTGCCCAAAAATCTAAGTCTTTATCACCTAAGTTCATTAAAAGAATTCCTATAATCCAACAAGTCCCAAAAATGTTTTTAAAATTTATCTTATAGTAAACTTCTAAGTTTTCATCCTTAAGTATCCTAAGGTTAAACCTTCTTAACAGGACCTAACCATGGTAAGGAGAAAGATTTCTATGGCCTTAAAGAATAAACTAAAGCAATACTGATGATCGACATTGCAAAAGTATGGGCAATTGATTCAAGTAAAGCGGTGAGCATAAATTTTTTCTTTTAAAAAAAATCACTTAAATACTCCCTTATCTTGGCAAGGCCTCGGCAGTAGATTACCTCGGTAGTGGCTCTACACCCCCAAACTCGAACTAAGCATTTTCCTCAATGCTTTATATTAGAAGGAAATAGTGGGCAAAAAAAATAAACAAGCAGCATATAAAGAGAAAAAATATTGAATATAAAAAATTTAAAGGGACTCCGAAGAGCTGCTTGTAACAATCTTTCGTCGGGGTCGTACTGCTGATTGTGTCGTCTTCGGTGATGGCGATGGCTGAGTTTTTGCTTGCCGAGGCGGTTGGACTCTTGTTGGTGGTGTCCGTTGCATTGGAGCATCCACTTCTTCACCTTCTTCCTCGTCGGCAATCTCCTCGGATACCATGATGTTTGTCCCACCTTCATTGGTTGCTTCTGCCCTGGCATGGTGAATGCTTGGTCCGACAGCGGTTGAGCTTTGGTGTACATAGGAATCTATCTCTACTGATAGACTACCCATGATGATGGGGGATAGTGGTGGAGTGCTGAAGACTGCCCTCCTCTTTGATGGTCTTCTGCTGGCAGATGATGCCGCGGCAGAGTCTGCTGCCCTAGATGGGTCAGCAACATGGAATTGTTGCTAAGGGCTAGTTTGGAAGAATGGCCTCGGTCCTCCTGGAGCTGGTGTAGTTTCGGTATAGGGTGCAGCCTTGACGAACATGTTGGTGGGGAATTCTGGAAACTGCACCCCTTGGTCTGGAAAGGCATGGAGCATCATTTGGACAAGTGTTCTATTGAAGTCCCTCTGATACTCCATGTATCTTTGCTGCCTAAGATTCATAGTTGCCATCCTTTGAGTATCTCCTGGTATGGGTCTGTTGCGACAGTGGTGTGGGCAGTGTTAGGCATGTCGGCCGTGTATTAGGCCCCAGCAGCAGTATCAGCAGTGAACTGCTGGGGAGTTGCCTAGACTGGTTCTGCCTACGTGATCTACATGATTTTGTGGCAGAATTCTCTTGTCTACCCTCTTCTATAGGCTATAAATTCGTCTGTCTCGGCCGTAGGGACACCTGCAACATTGCAAATACCAGTAATTAAACAAGGGAAATATAATGGTCCTCTATCCTTCTTACCGCATTCGTAGATTTCTCGTAGGATAATTTCTCCAACGTTGATGCTCCTTTTGTTGATAATTGATTGGATGAGCACCAATCTTCTCCGATCTACCGTACTGTTGTGGGAGGTTGGGATAGGGCGTCTCTTGACAAAGGTGTTCCAAAGCTTGGCCTCGGGTTTCAGACTTTGCCTTGCTACTGATCCTCTATGGGCACCGGTTTCCCAAGGAGTATTCTCATAGCAAAGGTTGTCTTTTATCAGTTCGTAATCTTCAGCGGTGACATCCTCCATGAAGTCAACATGATCATCACGTATAGGTGTGAGGCCATAGAATTGGTTGATTGTCTCGGCATCAAGCTAGACAGGCCTGCCTCGGCAGTGGACAAAAAGAGAGTCCTTGCTTGGCCCGTGCGCATAGAATTCCCGCACGATGGTGGCATTGGCCTGGGCAGGTTGTAGGCAAAAGATTTCCCATTCTTGATACTTGATTCTGTCGAACAAATAGTGCTCGATGCCGTGATTTTCTTCGTCGGAATGTTGGAACCCTTGCTCCTCCCATAACTGCCGAGCAATGAAAGACCTGTTGAAACGGTCTTCAACGCTGGCTGAGGCAAAACGTTTTTAGGTGGCCATAAGGATTTTGAGAGTTGAGGTTCTTGGAGATTTTCTTAAAGAAAGTCTGAAAATTTCTAGAAGGTTTGTGAGTAGGCAGAGAGTATTGTGAGAGCAAGATTAGCAAATATTCTAAAGAAAACAAGAATACAAGAGTGAATAGTTCAAGAGGGAGAGATTTCTTATATAGGCCTCGGCCTTGTAGCCATTTAAACCACTAGCCGTTTTATAGCCGTTAAACTTTTACTGCCATTTGCAATTACTGTCGCGGCAGGAATCTCGGCAGACTAGCCGTTACACTGTTCTGCCCGTTGGAACTGCTGCGGCTCTGACATTGTTTTCTGCCTCGGCAAAATTCCTGCTGTGAACTATTTCTCTTTTATTCTTGCTTATTTATCCTAAATAAAAACGAGACAAATAATTAAAGCAAAAGCAAAAATTATAGAAAGTAAATATAAAGTAAACTAATCCTAATATAATAAAAAGAAAGGTGAGAGGTCATGTCACTGGTGGGGTGCATGCAAATGCATATCCCAAGGTGATTATCTCTTGTTGGCCAAAGTGATTCTTCAAGTGTTGGCTATTGGCCTTATATCCATCTTTGTTTTTCCTGTTCTTCACCGCACCCCTTTTTTTTGGGCAATGTGTTGTCCTGTTGGTTTCCTTCATATTTGCCTTACTTTTCCTACCAAATATTCTACCATAACGAATTTCCATTTTCCTTCCAAGCATACTGCCAAGGCAGTGGTTGTTGAAACAGGATATCTTTGTGCCTGCATCTGTGCTGTGAAGGACTTTGCACTCTTCTGCATCATCATGCCTTTTCAAATTATGGAAGGCATTGAGTTTGACTTGTTGGACATTGACCCTCATTGTCAACTCTCTTTTTTCCACATCAATTAGTGTTCATCTAGTGGCAAGGAAAGGTCTCCTCAAGATGATTGGTGCATTATCACCTGCTTCACAATCAAGCACAAGAAAATCAGCGGGAAAAATAAATTTGTCAACTCTTACCAGTATATCCTCGATTTTTCCTTCGGGTTGCACATATGATCGATCCGCAAGTTGGAGCATCACTGTTGTAGGTTTTTCCCTCCTATTCCAAGCTTTTGAAAGACAAATTAGGGCATTAGATTGATGCTTGCTCTAAGGTCGCATAGGGCCTTACCTTCATAGTTATTACCTATGGCACAAGGTATGATAAAGCATCTAGGATCCTTCAATTTTGGTGGCATGCGATTGTGTAACATTGCCATGCATCCTTCGGTAGCAGCCACTGTTTCGAACTCACCCAGTCTTTTTCTCTTAGACACAATGTCTTTCAAGAATTTAGCATAATTAGGCATTTGTTCAATTGCCTCTACGAATGGTAAGTTGATGTGAACTTGCTTTAAAATATCAAGAAATTTCTTGAATTGATGGTCCTGTTTTTGCTTTTTCAACCTTTTTGGGAAGGGTGGTGGTGGTCTCATCTCATCCAGGGTTTCTTTAGTTTGGAACTTAATACCTGGCACCACTGGGGTTGTTGCTGTTTCGGTAGATTGTTCAGGAACTACTGAGTTCTCTGTTGGGGCAGTGTTATCATGATCAGTTTGTTCAGCATCTAAATCCTCTTTTTCTGGTTCCGTTGATGGAACTTGGCCTGCTGGAATTCCTATCTTTTCCTTCAATTGTAGACCACTCCTAGTAGTGATTGCCTTACACTGTTCATGGCCTATTACCTTAGCAACTTCAGTATTGCTAGGTAGTCCTCCTTGTGGTCTAGTGTTTATGTTTTGAGCAAATTGCCCAACCTGAGTTTCCAGTGCCTTAATTGCTCCCTCTTGGTTCTGCAACATCATCTCAGTTCTATTTATGAATGCATCTGTTCTTTTGAAGAAGTTGCTATTCTCTGCCATATATGACTCAGTTTTCATCATGAATGCTTTTAGAGAATTTTCCAAGGAACTTACAGACTACTGCTGCGGCATTGGCTGTTGGACCTGCTGTTGCGGCAGATGTTGCATTGGTTGTTAGAATCTTGGGGGTTGGGTGGTTGGATTTAAGGCATTGTTAGGATTACTCCATGACAAGTTTGGATGCCTCTTCCATGAGGGGTTGTATGTGTTGGACAACATATTGTTTCGGTTATAATTTCCAACATACATGCTGCCTTCTTGATTCATACAGTCAGAAGAATTGTGGTGACCTCCACATAAATCGCAAAAAGAATCAATGACCTTAACCTCACGGGTATTTTGTTGTAGTTACAAATTTTGCACCATCTTGGTAAGAGAGGCCAATTGTACTGCCACTGAATTTGATGTGTCTAACTCATTCACTGTGGCTTGGCGTCTTACTCCTCCTCGCCTAGATGTAGAGAATTGAAAATCATTCTTTACGAGTTTGTTTAGAATCTCAATAGCTTCCTCAGGTGCTTTATCAAGGAGTGTTCCATTTACCGAGGCATCTAACATCATCCTTGTCGGGGCATTCGTGGAATTATAGAACATGGTGACTTCTGTCCATAGGGGAAATCCGTGCAACGGACACTTGTGCAGTAACTCTCTGTAGCGCTCCCATGCCTCGTACATAGGTTCATCATCTGCCTGTCGAAAAGAAGTGATTTCATTACGTATTTGATCATATAAATTTATAGGATTAAAGCGTGTAATAAAATCATGACAGAGTTCACTCCAAGATCCAATAGATCCTGCTGGAATGCTATTTAACCAAGATTTTGCCCTACCCTCAGTGAATAGGGGAATAATTTCAATCTCAAGACATCTTCATGGACTCCTTGGATTTTGACGGAATTGCATATCTCCATGAATGACTTGAGGTGGTGCCTGGCATCTTCAGTCATAGACCCACCAAACTGTCCAATAGTGTTGAGCATATTGAACATGACAGGTTTTAGCTCAAAGTGGGCTGCTTCGATCTCTGGTGTAACGACTCCTGGATTTAACCCATTTAAATCTTCTTCCAGGAAATCCCTGACAGTAAGCTGCCGCGGCATTGGCGGCAGCGGTAGACCTCTATTGCCGGCAGGTAAGTTTTGTCCTCCTGGATGATCTCTCATAGCTCCTTGGATTTGTCTCCTCAACCTTTGCCGTGTACGTTCGATCTCTGGATCTAGCTCGTACAAAGGGTTGGTTGGGTTGGCCCTGGTCATACACCAAGAAAAACCAAAGTAAAATAAAAATAAAAAGCAAGAAAATAAAGAAAACAAAATTTAGTTGCCAATCCCTGGTAACGGCGCCAAAAGCTTGTTGCATGTCAAAAGTGCGCAATTAGTGCAAGTGAACACGTCGCAAGTAATAAAGTGATAAGTATAATCGTGTATCGTCTCCACAGGGATTGGTCTACTTAATATGCCTTCTTCGTCTTCTTGCTCTGTAAAAAGAAATAAACTAAAGACACAGGTAAATTGGGTTTTGATGAAACTAAATAAATTGAAATAAACAAAACCAAGTAAAAGGATGAGATCTGATTAAGAGAGAGGGCAGGATCCAGTTATGTTGTACTATGGATTTGATTGACTTGTCTTTGTCCAATGCAATTGTACATCATTGCCTTGGCAGTACTGCAGATTACTGCCTTGGCAGCAACGATACTTGTCCGCCGCGGCAATCCCTTGCTCTTGGGTGGACTTTATCAACGTTCGGCAAAGTATCCTTGGATGACTCCGCTTATCCCTAAGTCGAAGTACTGTTGGTGATCAATCCTTGATGATACCTCCCGGCGTGAATCAATTATAATCATCAACCAATCTCACACTTCTTTTAGCCGCTGAAACTCTTAACCTATCCCTAGGCCGAGTTATTATTTCGCGATTGAAATATCGTACTTATCCCTTTCGTGAATCTAACTCTCCCGAGTCTAGATAAATGGATTACTCACAAACTTCTCTCCCGAGCTTGAATGCAAGAACAAAGAATGGCAAAGGATAAGCAAACCTAGATATTTTATTTCATTGAAACAAAGAACAAAGTACAATCTCCTCTCACAAGTACTCGAAAACCTTCACCTAAACCCTAAGAAAACTTAGAACATAATTTGAGAGAAAGAAAACAATGAGTCTTAGGGTGAACTCTCTAAAAATCGGCTATCTTCTTCCCTTGGACGGCTAGGTCTTATATAGGCTTGGCCTAGGGCAAACCTTTCCTAAGTAGAATACAACTTGGAGTAGGGAACAAGTCATGTACATAAATAAAATATTTCCAAGTTTATTTCAAATAAGAAGCTTTCTTGCATGGCCTTGTCTTGGGCTTTTCCTCGTGCTAACCAGCTCCAATCCTTGTGTTGCATGTCCAGAAACGTTCAGTGTATTTATCTCTTCCAATCGCCTATAGTATCACTACTTGTCTTTTGGCTGCTGCCTCGGCATCAGGTCCTGCCTCAGCCACGTTGCTGCCGCGGTAATAGTTTATCCTGCATAGATTTAAAAATTGTAGTAAAACTAATCTTTTCTGTAAATATCATCTTTATACGCATAACCTCTAAATATATCACATTAAATTTATGCATTGGTCCAAGTGGGTGTAGATTTGATGATTAATTCCCATAAAAGGTGTAAAAAGTGATAGTGAGTTGAGCACTTATCACTCCTCATTCACGAATGGATATGCAGGTTCTCTTTGCTGATAACATTTCATATACCTATCAAATTGAACAAATGATACAATTATGATGAACATGCCCCTAGGGATGTCTAGTATGCATTTTTATTTTTTTCTTTGTTTTTTTCTTTTATTCTTTTCTGTTCAAGATTTTTTCTTTTTGAAATTCTTCTTCTTCTTCGTTTCCAAGTGCATTTGCTTGTTCCACCCAGATATACAGTCATGCTTTGTCATTTCTTTTTTTCGATTTGTTCATTTTGCTTACTCCATTCGATTTGAATGATCAACTTTTAGCGTCATATTTTCAACATTCCTTTCGCCTTCGTCTTTTTAAGGTAAGAAAATTTGCTAATCGGATGAAAACCCTCACATCATGAAACATCTTCTCCAATATAGGTGAATGTTCATACTTGAAGGTATAATGGTACCAAACATCTTCTGTGTTTCTCATGAGTTCTTCGATTTTGCCCCTTGCTGAGTAATTTGATGCGCTTGCCCGTAAATATTCTTGTTTTGACCACTTTTTTCAGCCCAATATTTTTAGAGACCTTAAGTCTATATAGAATCAAAACATTAGGAAATGTCTTGAATGCTGCTTTTGTTGTGTAAATTTTGGATCCGACAATGATGTACAACGAAACAAACTTCTTCCAAGCTATCAAGCCTTTGAAGGAATTATCTTATGTATGCCTAATCCATGAACTATCTGAGCCGCCCTTTACGGGTTTTCAACTCAGATCCTCCTTTGATTTTAAGATGCCCTTTTACGAATTTTCATCTTGAATCCTCCTTGTTTTTTCCGTTTTTTCTTTTTTTCTTTCTTTTTTTCTCTTTTTTTCTTTCTTTTTTTCTTTTTTATCTAAGGCACCCTTTACGGGTTTTCACCTTTAGATATTTTTTCTTCCTTTTCTATGCACAGTCTCTTGATTGAGCTAACAATCCATCAAAGCTTCTTCAAAAAACATTTGACACAATATAAGGTCATTCTCAATTAAGTTCTTACATTTCTTAAGTATCTTCTAGATTGACAACATTTTCTTCGGTCATCAAGTCTCATTCTTGAAATTCTCTCGGACGAAACTTCTTATTATAGGCTTGTATCATCCTCTTTTGATACATCTGATCATGGCAAACAACGTTTAACATTTTTCAATGATGTCCAACTGGTCATACCTTCCTTGGACCTATTTTGCTTCTTCTAACTCTGCTTCCATCAGAACATAGGGAGTCAGATTTCAACCCAGATCGACACTTCAACTTCTTTCTTGTCAATTGATTGAAAATAGTGTTGCCCTTATTCCGCTTGAGGCACTTTTGATATGCTCTGATCATGGTAAACGATGTTGAACATTTTTCAATGATGTCCAACTGGTCATACCTTCCTTGGACCTATTTTGCTTCTTCTAACTCTGCATCCATCAGAACGTAGGGAGTCAAATTTCAACCAGATCGACACTTCAGCTTCTTTCTTGTAAACTGATTGAAAACAATGTTGCCCTCATTCCACTTGAGGCACTTATGATTTGTTGAACAATTGCCCTTAGACTCAAAATCAATACCAAGAAACTTTTTTTCATAAATTTATGTTACTTTACTCGTAAGATGCAAAAAAAGCTAGAAATAAGGTTTTGTGGAGAATAAAGGCTAGAAATGAGAATTTAAACTTGAAAGTCGTGCCAAACATAAAAAGAACATAGTCAGATGCCCCAAAATTCATAGTATGAATGATTCAAAAATTCATCAACCGAATAGTGTCCCATTTTAGTGGCTCTCTTTAACTCACCAACTCACCAACTCACCAAATTTCAATATTCCCACTTTTCTAATCTCGATCAGACATTAGAAGTTCAGTGGTCCTTGAAGAAAGGTTAACTCAATTAGGTGGAATGTATTCTGAAAAAAAACTTCTTTTTCTCAAATATTCATGTGTGATCTAAATGGTCTTTTAAGGCTTGTAATGTGGGGTAGGTTACGGTTGCAAAAGAAAGGATACATAGGCTCAAATATATATTCGAGGGTTATTAAACCATGGATCAAATTTTCTTGATGAAATCTTCGTTTTCTTGTTCTCAAGATCACTCTAGATTGTCCATTTTGGGTTTTCACCCTAGAGTTCATTTCTTTTCTTTCACATGCTTGATTTCAAGGATTTAGCGTAAGCTCTGTGCTTTCATCTTCTTTCACGATTTAACTCATATTTCTCCTTCTTCTTTTTTCTTTCTTTTTCTCTTTTTTCCTTTTTTCCTTTTCTTCAACTTTTTCTCTTTTTTTTATTTTTTTCTTGTCTTTTTCCATCTGAAATTTTTTTCTCACTTAAAAAACAACCTTTCATCCTCTTTGCCCCCCGGTGTGGGGAGTGATCCTTGGTTAGGGTTCAAACACAAGAAAAATATCAGGCTCAAAGGGAACAAAAAGTGATTTTTTTATTTTCTTATTCGAAAAGGGAAATGAAGGAATGCCAAATGTCATTTCACACACAAATATCATCAAAAAGAAGTAGTCTTCAGTTGGTAGATGTTTTAGAGTTATCACTTCATTCAAAAACCCTAAACAACAATGTCTAAGAGGAAAATTCACTCAAAATGGGATTTCCCCATTAATCCTGAACACACATTTTTGCCCTCTATCTCGAGATTATATTTTAGAAGACTACTTCATACAATCAATAATAGAGGCTCTACTAAAAGGGTATATTTTAGAAGAGAATTGGATCAAATGAATGAAAAATGTTTGCCACTTGTGAAAAATAAAGAACATGCATCTTTAAAACAAGTAAAATAACATAAAGTCTCATTAAAAAGGATCTTTGATATTCATGAGCAAAAGGGTTTGTTCTAGGAGTGACTCCACCATTGACTAAGAAAATCTTCTATTGTCCAATTAGCATGAGTGAATTTCATCCAAGATCAACATATCTATGATGCAACAAGATTCAATTGATGAAGTCATTCATGTTAAAAGAAACTTTTTGTATTCTTCTTCTCCTACTTCAAGTTTCTCATCTTTGATAGCTCATTATCCAACAGTGAAAGATAAACTTGGGTTGTAGTCTCTTGCCACCGCTATTCATATTGACGAAAGCTTCCATTGTGTTTATGCTTCATTCCTTTTAGGACGAGCCAATTGAAGATCATATCAGTGACATGCTTGTACCATTTGCTGAAAACCCATAATAAATCTCTTTATGTTCGTATACTTTCCTAGCTTAATTGAATGTACCGAGAGGCAGACCCGAACAAACAAATCAATCACCAAGATTAGGTCTTTAACATCTATGTCGCTCTGAATGTTTTTCTCCAAAAAGGTTTTGAGGATAACAATCTTCCCACTTCTTCTCATTTATGGCCTTATGAACAGCTTCATCGAGGTCAGACACATTTTAATCTTGGATTTCTTCATGATTAACAATCCGTTAGTTTAGTGCACTAGCGAAGTCCTGCCAAGATAAAGTTGAAACTTGGCTTTAAGAGAGATGGATTCCTTTAGAGACCATAGAAAAGTGTAAGCAATATTTGACAAAGCATTGATTCCATCAGTTGTTTTCCTTGTTTGGGTCCTAAAACCCTAACAAGACTGCTATCTGGGTAACAACATCCAATAAGCTCGTGTATTCCTGAAGTTGTCGACTTATCTTCAATGATCATTGCTTTGGTATCATGCTTTTGTGAAACTTTGCTCCCTTTTTAGATTAAATCTTTATTATGTTTGAATGTATGCAATGATTTAAAAACACAAACAAATACAAACAAACAACAAACAACAAACAAAATGCAAATGCATGAATGCATAAGAAGGGACATCGATCCATTAAGGTATTACTCTTAGAATTAGCTTTTCATTGGATATCGAAGATCCTTATTATGAAAGATTTAGAATTATATCACGAGTATATCTTATCCTGAGTACACACTATTTCCTTGATCAACCATAAGAGTCTCAGTCATACTTCTTATATTGTCGCAAAGTTTCAACATTCTTCGTTAACATCATCCCATATCTGACTACATCTTGAATTTGGGTCACTACAATCTCGTCGAACAAGTCTTGTTCTTGGAATCTAATAGTGTTTTCCTTAAGATGAATGAGTCAGTAGTCACTGATTCTGTAACACCCCCAAAAACGGGTTAATAAATGATTCGAATAAGTAATAAATTAAAATGAATCATGTGAGTTGAAGTAGAAATGAGGGCTTAATTGAATTAAATAAGGAATGTTGAGGGTGCATGATAAAATAAGGAATTCCATAGACTACCCCTTGTGATAAACCAACTCTAGATGAATCATTAAGGGCAAAACGGTCTTTTGCACCTCATTAATTGAACAAACAAAAATCAGCCATCCTCCCTCATTCTTCTCCCTATTTTCAAGAGAGGAAGAGAGAAAGGAGAGGAGAGCAAACTTTCATAGTGGCTTAAGGAGGTTAGCACAAAATCCTTGCATGGTTAGACTTTTGGTCTAGAAAAGTGAATCTAAAGACCCGATAAGCTCTTTTTTCTCTAAATCGAAAATTTTAGGGATTTCAACTTTTGGTTTTGATTTTAATTTATGGTTTCAAGATTGATTAGTTTGTTAGAAATTTTTTTTGAGGATTATAGTTGCTTGGGTTTAGCTTTTGAAGCATGAACCATAGATTAATAGCTTGGAAATGTGGGTGTTTGGAAATGTATTGATTGTGATAATTGGTTTTATAAATTGATGAAAATGAAATTTTTTTGATGTTAATTGACTGATTGTTGGTGCTGGAAATTCATGGAATTGAGTTTGGAAATAGGAATTGGATGTATAAAATGGAATTTAGCCGGAAATGCTTAGAAATGCTATTTCGGGTAGCTACTTTTGAGAAATACTATAGGCCATGTATGAAAGAGTTAGGAGCTGAAATTTTGCAGTAACATACTACTATAAACCTAGTTTAAGGTAAAATTTACGGAACCTCAATCTGAGTTCGGTAGAAAAAGATATAAGTGTTTCCGTAAGGGCTGTCCGAACAGTCTCGGTTCTGGACAGACCTGATCCAAACGAAATCTGGAGATGATCTAATAGGAATTAAAATTTAAGATTAATTGGTCCTTGTAGAGTATTCTTCTATCTTTCCAAATAGGCAAAATGGACTAAAATCGGATATCGGAGCTAGGAGATATGATTGAATTACGGAAGGGTAGCAAAACTGTCCGTAATGCATAAATGTACATGTTTATCCTTGTTAAGATTAAGATCATTTGGATTAAATGATTGAATGTATCCTAATAGATATTATATGTGTATGAATTGCTAGAGAATACAAGGGAGGAGGATATCGATGAAGAACAAAGGCTCGAGCAAACTCGAAAGAAGGGCAAGGGGATCACGATCTACAATCCCTAAATTGCTTGGCGAAATAGTGACTGTGGCAAACCTTAGGGTTAGGACCTAGGGTCCTAACCATCTATTTGTTATTTGATTCGATTTTATTATGCAATTGGACTAATCTATAATTGGTAATAAAAAAGGGAGGAGGCTAATGTTAAATGATTTGTTTGATATGAATTGCTTGTTAGTTGATAGTACTAGCTTAGTACATATGCATATCTCGGAAATGCCGAGGTAAGTATGGCACGCGGCTACGGATGCCAGGTACGTGATTCATGCATGCTTAAGATGATATGATTAATTGCTCGGTAACATGATATGCATGACTATATGTTCATATGATATGGACGATATGTTGGATCATGATAGATGCTTTTATGTTAGCATGATATGAACACTTGCCCTTGGTGACATGAACTTAGTAATATAAATTCGAATAATGATCAATGAAAATGAAAACGTTATTGATCCTTGGTTGATAGTTGGTCATAGGTAGTACGGCATGCCTAGGGTCTTGAGCTCATTGTTTAGTGCTACGACACTCTTGTTTAGTACTTCGGTACTCTTGTTTGGTACTGTGTGTACCGTGATTTTGGTGGTTAGTCACCAATTGTTACATACCATGGGTATCTCTTGTTAGTACCTTTGGGGTACTCTTGTTAGTACCTTCGTGACACTCTTGTTGACTCGCTTACCTAGTCCTACTATACCAAGGCATCACATGAACTTAATTGAATGATTAAAGGCTTAAATGTGATCAATATGTACTTGTAGTGGCTTGATAAGCATTGATACTTGATCATGTATCGATATAAATTATTGAATGTAATTGATGCTAGAAGTTGCACTTGAATGTGAAATGACTATTGATATTGGAAATGAGCATTTGGCTATAAGTAGCCCTTGAAATGAAATGTTCAATGAAGGCTTGCAAATGGGCATTGATTAATGAGTAACATGCTTCGAATACATGATAGATATTGCTTGACATATAGAATATGAAATTGAATAGTATGCTAGACTTGTGATTGATATGAGAAGTATGATAACCTTGTAAATTGAGTTATGCTAATGCCATGGATTGACTTAATTGTTTAATTGAAACATGTCACTTTTAGTGCTATGAACTTGATATAACGTTAATTTTGAGATTGCTATTTGCTATGTGTTTTATGTCTAATATAGTTAGACTAGGGCTGCCTCACTAAGTACTTCATAGTACTTACCACTCGTTTCCTCCTTCCCACTAACATGATATCGAGCTAAGTAGCTAGATCGAGATTGATCGGGAGCAAGGACATCAAGCAAGCAACGTATGGTATTTTGTAATGTTTTGTTAACTCCTAGATTATGGTGGCATTAGTGATCATAGCATGTTAGCATTTTGCATTTGAAGGCTTGTCCCATGGTTTTGTGTATGTATGGCCTTTGTGAATTGTAATTGGTATGTAAGCCATAAGGCATAATGATCAACTTAAGCTAGCATTGCATATTTTAAGTTTTACTTCATGGATGCATTGGTAGGCCTTGGTAATTTGTTTATGATATGTAATTGGTTGTCTTGGCATGATAAATGTGAACCAAGTAGGATAGCATGTGAATTTTTAAAGGTTTAAAATGGATATGCTAGTTGCCATTGAGAGAAATCCATGGCATAGGGGTTGTCTTGGTTGAAGAATGGCATGCATAATAGCATTAGTGAAGAAATGGATATAGGCAATTGAATTGGTAAGTGTTATTGATACCTAAATATGTTGAATATTGTCCCTTATGGTTTAGGAATGGTTGAGACCATATAGGTGGTCTTTTGGTAGTGTCTAAGTGTTTAAAAAGTTAGGAATTTGGAAATTGGGGCAGGGGTATCGATACCACTTACATGGGTATCGATACCACCCTTGGCAGTAGCAAAATGGCATCGAATCTTGGTTCGATGCTAAGCTTCATTAAGATCTCCCTGGTTCGATGCCAGTATCGAGCCAGACCATTATAACCTTAAGGCATTGAGTCCTTGGAATAGACCAACATCGGTACCTGGTTCGATACTGGGAGTTCCAGTAACGAAATGGCTTCGATACCAGTATCGGACCAGGCTACTCAACTTTAGTCAACGAGGAAGACCAGCATCGATACATGGTTCGATACCGGCGCTTCTAGAAACGAAATTGCATCGATACCTGTTTCGAACTAGGCTCCCCAGCCATGGTCAATGGGTCAACATAGTTGACTGGTATCGAACTATGGTTCAATACCCCTGTTCCGATACCCCTCTATAGGGAGTATCGATACCCCTAGTCAATTTTGGTTGAACTTGAAAATGAAAATTTGCTTGATCAATAAGATAATATTAATGATGATTGAACGAATAAAATTTGGTTAGAGATTTAGATCACGTTTAATTGTAATTGCAATTGATAAACGAATGAAAATTGGGAATCGAAATGGTTAATTGCATAAGTGTGGAAAAAGTTTTAAATTGGCCTCAAAATTGATAGAATTTACATATAATTGACTTGAATTAACTCACAAAATAATCGAAACGTTCTGGAATTAGATACAAGATTGGTCTAAATTACAAGTTTGAATGTCCGATCGACACCTCCATCTCCTAACCCGGGGCGAGGGTGTTACATTCATTGGTATCAGAGCTTTCGGTTGCATGATTCTCGGACCGAAAGTAATATGCATGCATCGTATAGGATTGAACTATGCCACCTAGGAGTTTTATATACTGTACTTGCTTGCGTTCTTGCTTATTTGAATAAATTTTGTTTACTTTTGTAGTATGGTAGATACGAGACTAGCCTTGGGATATGAAAGTCCCGAGGGCTCCTCTAATGAAAATGAAAACGTGAGGGTGGAACCAAATCCTCCTCAAGAACAAGAGCCACCTCCAATGGAAGCTGCCCCTGAGTTGGTAGCCCCGGTAATACAAGATTTTCAGAGGGAATGTCTTCTAAGTATGAAGGGGATGTTTGACCAGTTGGTGTCCGACTTGAGACAGAATCGTCCTACTGCTCCCGTTGATGTTACACCGAGTAGGGCCCTATTGAGAAATTGGCTAGGTATCGAGCCTATACTTTTGCGGGTGTTAATGAGGAAAAGCCCGAGGAACCGGAACAGTGGTTAGAAAGGACCACTCAGATTCTGACCAAGCAGTTGCAGTGCTCCGATGAGCACAAGCTTGAATGTGCAATCTCGCTTCTAGCTGACAAAGCCTTGAGTTGGTGGGAAACCACGATCCTGACTGCTCCCGCTGACTCCATCACTTGGAACTTCTTTGTAGAGGAGTTCAAGAAGAAGTATATTAGTGAACAGTATCTGGTTGAAAGACGAAGACGATTCTTGTATTTGAGGCAAGCTAATAGGCCTATTGAGCAGTATGTAGCAGACTTCTGTAAGTATTGCAAGTACGGAGCCGAGTACATCAAAACCGAGAAACAGAAATGTCAGATGTTCATTGATGGGCTAAATGATGAGATGAGCCTCATGTTTACTGCTTTGGGAATTACCGACTTCCAAATCTTAGTCAATCGGGCTATTGCTACCGAAGCCAAGATGAAAGCTTCGGAAAAGAGAAAGGGTGGAAATAGGGATGATAAGAAGCGTAAATGGGAGGATAGATTTGATTGGAATGTGAATAGAGCCAAGCAACAGAAGCAGGTCTCCTCGACTTACCACCATGAGTCCAAGAATCGTTACGTGTCGAGACCTCAGTCGGCAAATAGACCTGAGCCCCGGTGGCTTCTGTTCATAGCACGGGGAATTCCTGAAAAGCTTCGGCTTGTCAGTTCTGCAAGAAGTTTCATGCTAGTCCTTGTCGACTTCAAATGAGATTGTGTTATGCTTGTGGTGGATCGGACCACTTTGTTAAGGATTGCCCTCAGAATCCTAATAGAGGCACACCTCAGTCTCGTGCCTATCAGAGTCCTCCACCTCAGAATCGAAACAAGGGCCCAGGACAGGCCCATTCCGGGAATCAAAGCAAGGGAAAGGAACGTCAATCAGCCCCTCCTCATCAAGAATCTGGAGCCCCAGCTAAAATGTACACCATTCGTGGTAGAGGAGAGGAAGAGTCTCCCGATGTTATTGCAGGTACCGTTGAATTAAATTTAAGTCCTGCATATGCTTTAATAGATTCAGGATCCACTCATTCCTTTGTATGTTCTAAAATGCCTGTAAAGGTTAAGTTAGAGCCTGAAAATGTTGATAGGGGTCTTGTAGTATCAAACCCAATAGGAGGAATAATGGATGTTAACCTTGTTTGTAAAGATTCCCCGATCACAATTCGGAACATTCCTTTTCGAATTGATCTTTTTGTACTACCGAAATATGAGTTTGACCTAATATTGGGGTTAGACTGGTTGACCAAACATGAAGCTTGGATCGACTATCAGAATCGAAGATTGTATCTTCGTGGTTTAGGAAAGGAGTCAATCCTCCTAATTGATAAAAAGCCAACTTCGATCTTTGCTGCTATGGCTTTGCAAGATGAGTATGATTTCGGTTTGCCGAAAATCCCAGTGGTATCTAAATTTGTTGATGTTTTTCTGGAGGAACTTCCTGGTCTTCCTCCGACTAGAGAAGTTGAATTCGGGATAGAAGTTCAGCCTGGGACTCATCCGGTGTCGATTGCTCCCTATAGAATGGCACCGATTGAATTGAAAGAACTCAAAAAGCAACTCCAAGAGCTACAAGATAAGGGATTCATTCGTCCTAGCTCTTCTCCATTGGGTGCTCCTGTTTTGTTCGTAAAGAAGAAAGATGGAACAATGAGGCTTTGTATTGACTACCGGCAATTGAATCGTGTGACTATTAAGAATAAGTACCCATTGCCTAGAATTGAAGACTTTTTTGATCAACTCAAGAATGCTGCGATGTTCTCCCGGATTTATTTTCGATCGGGGTACTACCAGATGAGAGTAAAAGAGGAAGATGTTCCTAAGACGGCTTTCAGAACTCGTTATGGCCATTTTGAATTCTTAGTGATGTCATTTGGGTTAACTAATGCCCCAGCTGCATTCATGGATCTTATGAATCGAATCTTCCGGCCTCATCTTGATAAGTTTGTGGTTGTCTTTATTGATGACATTCTGGTGTATTCTCGGAATAAGGAGGAGCACGCAGAACACCTTCAAATTGTTTTGCAAACTCTCCGTGAACGTTAATTGTTTGCCAAGTTCTCCAAGTGTGAGTTCTGGTTATTAGAAGTGTCATTCCTTGGCCATGTCATCTCGGCATAAGGAATTAAAGTTGATGCAAAGAAAGTGCAAACTATATTGGATTAGAGACTTCCGAAAAATGTTAGTGAAGTTAGGAGTTTCCTTGGTTTAGCCGGATATTATAGGAGGTTTGTTAAGGGATTCTCCACTATTGCCTTGCCCTTAACAAAACTCCTTAGAAAGGATAAATTGTTTGAATGGTCAGAGGACCAACAAAGAAGCTCTGATCAGCTTAAGCAGGCTTTGACCCATGCTCCTGTTCTTGTTCAACCGGAATCCGGCAAGGAATTCACTGTGTATAGTGATGCTTCACATTCGGGACTAGGTTGTGTTTTGATGCAAGGAAATAATTTGGTTGCTCATGCATCAAGGCAATTGAAGCCTCATGAACTGAATTATCCGACACATGACCTCGAGTTAGCTGCTATTGTATTTGCCCTCAAGATATGGAGGCACTACCTATATGGTGAGAAGTGTTACCTATACACTGATCAAAAAAGTCTTAAATACCTCTTGACTCAAAGGGACTTGAATTTGATACAAAGGAGGTGGATGGAATTGCTAAAAGACTATGACTTGGTCATTGATTACCATCCCGGAAAAGCCAACGTGGTTGCGATGCCCTTAGTCGTAAATCAATGTTGGGTAAGCCATTTGATAACCTTGAAATGTTAAAACTTCCTTGAATTTCCGTATCTAATTTTGAAAATTTCCCTTGTAGCCCCAAATTCGATTAATGCTCACTTTCGAGTATATCGGAATCAAGGATACTTGTCTGAACTCCAGGTTCAGTCTGATCAGATTTTGAGAATCAGAGATCTTCAGCAATCTGATTCTGAGCTTCAAACTATTGTATCGAAGCTTGATTCGAAAGCTAATGTCGAATTCTCCCTCAATCCGAATGGATTGCTCTACTTTAGACATAGAGTATGTGTTCCAAATAATGAGGAATTGAAAAGAGACATCCTACAAGAAGCACACCAAAGCCCGTTCTCGGTCCATCCTGGTTCCGTTAAAATGTATAAAGACTTGAAATTATTGTATTGGTGGCCTGGCATGAAAGCAACCATCAAAGACTTTGTATCCCGATGCTTGACTTGTCAGAAAGTTAAGGCTGAGCATCAAGCTCCTACGGGATTGGTTCAGCCTATTGAATTGCCTGAATGGAAATGGGATTGAGTAACAATGGATTTTGTCACTGGTTTGCCTGTAACACCGAGAAAGAATGATGCAATTTGGGTGATTGTGGATAGACTCACCAAATCTACACATTTCATTCCAGTTCGAAAGAACATGAGCTCGGAGACTTTGGCCGAGTTGTATATCCGTGAAGTGATACGATTACATGGTGTACCGAAATCGATCATTTCTGATAGAGATCCAAATTTCACGTCCCGATTTTGGAAGTCTTTGCAAAAGGCTCTCGGAACTAAAGTGCATCTTAGCACTGCTTTCCATCCGCAGTCTGATGGCCAGTCTGAAAGAGTGATACAAGTGTTGGAAGATATGCTACGAGCTTGTGTTATAGACTTTGGGAAGAATTGGGAAAAGTCCCTAACCCTGGTGGAATTTGCATATAACAATAGCTATCAAGCATCAATTCAAATGGCTCCCTTTGAAGCTTTATACAGGAGGAAATGTAGAACTCCCTTGTGTTGGTCTGAATTGGGAGAGAACAAGGTTTTGGGACCTCAAATGATTCGGGAAACTGAGGAATAGATTAGAGTTATTCATGATCGATTGAAACAAGCCTTCGATAGACAAAAGGCTTACGCAGACTTGAGACGAAGAGATATTTAGTATAATGTGGGAGACAAGGTCTTCCTAAAAGTCTCTCCTTGGAAGAAAGTCTTCTGATTCGGAAAAAGGGGAAAGCCTAGCCCTCAGTTCATTGGACCTTTTAAAATTATTGAAAGAATCGGTCCCGTGGCTTATCGGCTTGCACTCCCTAGTGAGTTCGACAAGATACACAATGTCTTTCATGTTTCCATGTTGAGGAAGTATCGATCCGACCCCTCTCATGTCTTGGAACCGGAAAAACTAGAATTGAATCCCGGTTTGTCTTACGAAGAGGAACCGGTTCAGATTCTTGATCGAGAAGTTAAAAGACTTCGAAACAAGAATATGCCTTTGGTGAAAGTCCTTTGGAGGAATCACAAGAATGAAGAAGCTACTTGGGAACCCGAGGACACAATGAAAGCACAATATCCGCATTTATTCCCTTCAGGTAAATTCGAGGGCGAATTTCTTTTTAAGGAGGGGAGAATTGTAACACCCCAAAAACCGGGTTAATAAATGATTCGAATAAGTAATAAATTAAAATGAATCATGTGAGTTGAAGTATAAATAAGGGCTTAATTGAATTAAATAAGGAATATTGAGGGTGCATGATAAAATAAGGAATTCCATAGACTACCCCTTGTGATAAACCAACTCTAGATGAATCATTAAGGGCAAAACGGTCTTTTGCACCTTATTAATTGAACAAACAAAAATCAGTCATCCTCCTTCATTCTTCTCCCCATTTTCACGAGAGGAAGAGAGAAAGGAGAGGAGAGCAAACTTTCATAGTGGATTAAGGAGGTTAGCACAAAATCCTTGCATGGTTAGACTTTTGGTCTAGAAAAGTGAATCTAAAGACCCGGTAAGCTCTTATTTCTCTAAATCAAAAATTTTAGGGATTTCAACTTTGGGTTTTCATTTTAATTGATGGTTTCAAGATTGATTAGGTTGTTAGAAACTTGTTTTGAGGATTATAGTTGCTTGGGTTTAGCTTTTGAAGCATGAACCATAGATTAATAGCTTGGAAATGTAGGTGTTTTGAAATGTATTGATTGTGATAATTGGTTTTATAAATTCATGAAAATGAAAATTTGTTGATGTTAATTGACTGATTTTTGGTGCTGGAAATTCATGGAATTGAGTTTGGAAATAGGAATTGGATGTATAAAATGGAATTTAGCCGGAAATGCTTAGAAATGCTATTTCGGGTAGTTACTTTTGAGAAATTCTATAGGCCACGTATGAAAGAGTTAGGAGCTGAAATTTTTCAGTAAGATGCTACTATAAACCTAGTTCAAGGGAAAATTTATGGAACCTCAGTCCGAGTTCGGTACAAAAAGATATAAGCGTTTCCGTAAGGGATGTCCGAATAGTCCCGGTTCTGGACAGACCTGATCCGAACGAAATCTGGAGCTGATGTAATAGGAATTAAAATGTAAGGTTAATTGTTCCTTGTATAGGATTATTCTAGCTTTCCAAAGAGGTAAAATGGACTAAAATCGGATATCGGAGCTAGGAGATATGATCGAATTACGGAAGGGTAGAAAAACTGTCCGTAATGCATAAATGCACATGTTTATCCTTGTTAAGACTAAGATCATTTGGATTAAATGATTGAATGTATCCTAATAGATATTATATGTGTATGAATTTCTAGAGAATACAAGGGAGGAGGATATCGAGGAAGAACAAAGGCTCGAGCAAACTCGAAAGAAGGGCAAGGGGATCACGATCTACAATCCCTAAATTGCTTGGCGAAATAGTGAGTTTGGCAAACCTTAGGGTTAGGACCTAGGGTCCTAACCATCTATTTGTTATTTGATTCGATTTTATTATGCAATTGGACTAATCTATAATTGGTAATAAAAAAGGGAATGAGGCTAATGTTAAATGACTTGTTTGATATGAATTGCTTGTTAGTTGATAGTACTAGCTTAGTACATATGCATATCTCGGAAATGCCGAGGTAAGTATGGCACGCAGCTATGAATGCCAGGTACGTGATTCATGCATGCTTAAGATGATATGATTAATTGCTCGGTAACATGATATGCATGACTATATGTTCATATGATATGGATGATATGTTGGATCATGATAGATGCTTTTATGTTAGCATGATATGAACACTTGCCCTTGGTGGCATGAACTTAGTAATATAAATTCGAATAATGATCAATGAAAATGAAAACGTTATTGAGCCTTGGTTGATAGTTGGTCATAGGTAGTACGACATGCCTAGGGTCTTGAGCTCATTGTTTAACGCTACGTCACTCTTGTTTAGTACTTCGGTACTCTTGTTTGGTACTGTGGGTACCGTGATTTTGGTGGTTAGTCACCAATTGTTACATACCATGGGTATCTCTTGTTAGTACCTTTGTGGTACTCTTGTTAGTGCCTTTGTGGTACTCTTGTTTGTGTCTTCGTGACATTCTTGTTGACTCGCTTACCTAGTCCTACTATACCAAGGCATCACATGAACTTAATTGAATGATTAAAGGCTTAAATGTGATCAATATGTACATGTAGTGGCTTGATAAGCATTGATACTTGATCATGTATCGATATAAATTATTGAATGTAATTGATGCTAGAAGTTGCACTTGAACGTGAAATGGCTATTGATATTGGAAATGAGCATTTGGCTATAAGTAGCCCTTGAAATGAAATGTTTAATGAAGGCTTGCAAATGGGCATTGATTAATGAGTAACATGCTTCGAATACATGATAGATATTGATTGGTATATAGAATATGAAATTGAATAGTATGCTAGACTTCTGATTGATATGAGAAGTATGAGAACCTTGTAAATTGAGTTATGCTAATGCCATGGATTGACTTAATTGTTTAATTGAAACATGTCACTTTTAGTGCTATGAACTTGATATAACGTTAATTTTGAGCATGCTATTTGCTATGTGTTTTATGTCTAATATGGTTAAACTAGGGCTGCCTCACTAAGTACTTCATAGTACTTACCTCTCGTTTCCTCCTTCCCACTAATAGGATATCGAGCTAAGTAGCTAGATCGAGATTGATTGGGAGCAAGGACATCAAGCAAGCAATGTATGGTATTTTGTAATGTTTTGTTAACTCCTAGATTATGGTGGCATTAGTGATCATAACATGTTAGCATTTTGCATTTGAGGGCTTGTCCCATGGTTTTGTGTATGTATGGCCTTTGTGAATTGTAATTGATATGTAAGCCATAAGGCATAATGATCTCCTTAAGCTAGCATTACATATTTTATGTTTTACTTCATTGATGCATTGGTAGGCCTTGGTAATTTGTTTATGATATGTAATTGGTTGTCTTGGCATGATAAATGTGAACCAAGTAGGATAGCATGTGAATTTTTAAAGGTTTAAAATGGATATGCTAGTTGCCATTGAGAGAAATCCATGGCATAGGGGTTGTCTTGGTTGAAGAATGGCATGCATAATAGCATTAGTGAAGAAATGGATATAGGCAATTGAATTGGTAAGTGTTATTGATACCTAAATATGTTGAATATTGTCCCTTATGGTTTAGGAATGGTTGAGACCATATAGGTGGTCTTTTGGTAGTGTCTAAGTGTTTAAAAAGTTAGGAATTTGGAAATTGGGGCAGGGGTATCGATACAACTTACATGGGTATCTATACCACCCTTGGCAGTAGCAAAATGGCATCGAATCTTGGTTCGATGCTAAGCTTCATTAAGATCTCCCTGGTTCGATGCCAGTATCGAGCCAAGCCATTATAACCTTAAGCCATTGAGTCCTTGGAATAGACCAGCATCAGTACCTGGTTTGATACTGGGAGTTCCAGTAACGAAATGGCTTCGATACCAGTATCGAACCAGGCTACTCAACTTTAGTCAACGAGGAAGACCAGCATCGATACATGGTTCGATACTGGGGCTTCCAGAAACGAAATTGCATCGATACCTGTTTCAAACTAGGCTCCCCAGCCATGGTCAATGGGTCAACATAGTTGACCGGTATCGAACTATGGTTCGATACCCCTGTTCCGATACCCCTCTATAGGGAGTATCGATACCCCTAGTCAATTTTCGTTCAACTTGAAAATAAAAATTTGCTTGATCAATAAGATAATATTAATGATGATTGAACGAATAAAATTTGGTTAGAGATTTAGATCACGTTTAATTGTAATTGCAATTGATAAACGAATGAAAATTGGGAATCGAAATGGTTAATTGCATAAGTGTGGAAAAAGTTTTAAATTGGCCTCAAAATTGATAGAATTTACATATAATTGACTTGAATTAACTCACAAAATAATCGAAACGTTCTGGAATTAGATACAAGATTGGTCTAAATTACAAGTTTGAATGTCCGGTGGACACCTCCGTCTCCTAACCCGGGGCGAGGGTGTTACAGATTCCTTTATTGATATCTACCAAAATATTTGTTCAAATTTTTGAATGATACTCTTCATAGCCTCCAATTGCTCTTTAAGTGCTTCATTCTCGCTTTGACTGACCTAAAGCTCAACATGTGCACACTGACTCTAGTGTAACAAATAACTCGAGTATTCCACTTGGACTTGCAACCTAAGAATAAAAGTTTGGCTCTGCTTTAGCTTTTTGTTGATAGTGACACATATGCCCTACAATTCATAAAAATGGATCTTATTGTTATGGGCTTTCCTTTTCTATGCAACAACTTGCTTTTCCTTTTTCCAATAAATCGCTTATATGTTCTACACTCGTAAGTACTCGTTAGTTAACCTTGAATCATAAATGTATTCCCGTGTGATCTTCCTCTTTCTAAGGAGTCTTCTATTCATTACAAAAAACCTTGTTCTTTTCCTCTCAAATAAATCTTGTTGTCATGGGCCCTCATTTTCCACACTACTACTCTTTTTCTTTTCCAATAATTCATTTGTTCTTCAAATTCTCAGCTGCTTACTTGTTCTTGTTTTTCTCGCTTGTAGGTGTTCGCTGGTTGACTTCAGACCGAAGGTTTATTCTCGCATGATCTTCCTCTTTCTAAGGAATCTTCTATTCATTACGAAAAACCATATTCTATTATGAGTAATATTCTCTAGACTCGACCCCTTCTATATATGAGATGAATTATGCAAGGAATAAATATGCAAACAATAAAAGATTGCCATAGAAATAATACTTAAAAGATCCAAAATAATTCCATTGTATGAATAATAACTGGGCAGCGCATTCCAACATTTTTGGACATGTCTCCACTGACTATTCCTACGAAATTATTTTGACCAAATTCTAAATCTAAGGTTTTCCACAGGGCTCTAAAGGGGTGGGCTCCTAGATTCACACACATGGTTTGGTTCTAGAAAGGTCCCCAAGCTGTCATCGTTGCCCCTACTAAGGGTAGCAAGGTCCCTGATTCTCACCCATTATAGGCTTCCAACGAATCAAGTTCAACTTAGGAGGACTCATTTTCCTAAGTCTATGCGAAGGATAATATCCTTATGAAGATTTAGGCCATATGATCCCGAAGGTACTTATTAGGCCCATGCGGAGAATTAGATTCTCACGAGAGCAATAGTGTGTTCCCTTCACTTAAACGATCGGGACAAAGCTCGGGTATAGAGCTTGAAAAAAAGTTTTAAATGCTTAAAATGGAATCAAATTCATAAATGGACAAATAAGTTAATTATTATCAATCAAACACCGTCAACATTTTTGGTGCTAACCCGTTACCTCCCTTTGGTAAGACACCACATTAATTAAATTTCACTTTTTTAATCAATCAAACAAAGAAATTTAGTGTGTTGAAACTTTTTTCATTCTATGTTAATTATTATCAATCTAAGAAATTATGTAGATAAATTTTACCAATAAAGCTTAAAGTATAATTAAGTATATCTTATTAAATGTGAAGAAAAAATATTTACCATATATACAAGGCTCTGACTAAGACAATTAAGAACCTATCCTTAAGGGTTTTATTTAAACTAATATAACAAAGACATACAACATGTTTAACAATTAAAATTAAAATTAAAAAGGGTAAGATGGTTAAAATAAGAATAAATAATAAAGGAGAAAATTAATAGTTAGATTAAAAGTAAATAAAAATATATCAAATTTAAAAGATATTTATAAATGATTTTTTTTTGAATAAAACTAATGTGAATTAAAGTGATCCACTTTATTGAAAATGGATATGAAGCCCAAAACACCATTTACTAACCTTTATTAAAGAAAATAGATCAAAACATCATTTAAAAAAAACTCACATGTGTTCATCCATTATTCATAAGGAAAAAAAAATAAGAATAATGTTTTTTATAACTAAAAAAGAAAAAAGGTTAGAATTACTCTAATTATAATTATATTCAAAATAAAAGAAATAAATGAACAACGAAAAATTAAAAGTAAAATAAGTAAAAAAGCTTTTCTTCTTGTATTCCACAAAAATTCCAATACAAAATGACGGTGGTGGGAGAAAAGAAGAATTACAAGAGTTGAAGAAGGATTATGGTGTCTTGAGGTTGTGGTGGTTATGGTGTTTAGGAGTTGTCTAAATTGTGGTGTGTGAATTAAAAGTGATGGGAGAAGGAGTTTATATAGGATTTTGAATCCACAAATACAAGGAAAAATATCAAAATTAAAACTCTAAAATCACTAATTTTTGGGTAAAAAAATCACCCAAAAAGTCTTGATTTGATTCCCAGAGTCATTTCTTCAATTTGACCAAAAGTGCTTCCTTGTTATGATGATACATTCCTTTTGAATTGAATGTGAAAAATCAAGGTTGCAATCTCCTTCCTTTTTTCTTCAAATCAGCTCAAATTATTTTTCTTTCTTTTAAATCAAATCTACAAGAATAATATAACTCCAATTTTTCTTTTTTGAGCCAAAAATCAGTGACAACAATATGTAATGTATTTTTTGCATCGCTATTACTTCATGCGTGTCTTGTAGCGCCCCAAAATTGTTCCTAGAAGTTTAGAGGCCGGTTTAGAGGTCTAGTGGATCAGTTTTGTCGGTTTAGCCTAATTCGGGATTAAATTCTTAAAAATTGGTTTTTAATGAAAATAAATTGTGAAAAAATATTCTAAAATTCTTAATTGACTTATATTTAACTTATATAAACTCAATTCTGAAAATTGACCCTTCAATCCCTAAGATTTTAAATTAGTGATTATTCTATAAAAAAATTAAAAACTTGAGGACAATTTTATAAACTAAGCCAAAAATTTGAATCTTTAAGGGAATTTGTTCAAATAATAATCTTAGTTGATCTAAACCTTCCAAGATCCTATATAAACAACCTTTAATCACTTGTTTTAACCTAAATAATTAAAATTCCCTAATTTTTATCAAAAATCAAAAAATTCACTTTTTAAAAATAATCCTTCTTTAAATTTCGTTTTCTTCTTCTCCAATGCATAATATTTATCATATTTTCAAGGGAAATATTCATTCTTTTTAATAAAATTTATTTTTTTTATTTTCCTATATTTTTCTTCTTGAAATTCTCTTCGTTTTTCTTCGGTTTTACTTGAAAAACTCTATTTTGCATCATCTTTTAAAGTTAAATATCAATTCTTTTCAAATAAATTTTGTTAGGTTAATTATCTTTAATTTTCTTCTTCAAAATCTCTTTGTTTTTCTACGAGTTTTCTTGTTTTTAAACCTTGGAAGGAGGTTGGATAAATTTTGGAGGTGAGAATAATTCAAACCTCTGAAACCTAAAGTTCTTTAATGAAATTATTAATTTTTTGGATGATTGCATTAATCTTTAAAGTCTTGAATCAATAAAACTAGTTTTCTTGATAAAAATTCAATTGTTTTCTTGATTTTCGTTCAAGGGTTTTCCATGCATGTTTTTGATGCCTAAATACATGAATCTTGAAGTTTTTAGATGCAATTAAGATTACTTTTAAGTATCTAATCCCGAACATAAGGTTTAGAGGGTGTTTGGAGAGGTTTTCGGTGAGTTTCGGTTAGGTTTTATGGTGTTTTTAGGGGTTGCCATATATTAGCCCGAATTAAGGGATGTTTGGGTGTTTTATAATGCACTAAACGCTCTTGAATTAGGTCAAGAGGTATAGAAACAAGTTTGAAGGAGATTGGAAAGCCGAATCGCGTTTTCGGGTAACTTGTTGAGCAAGTTTTGGTAAATCGGTGAGTGGATTATGAGGGCTGCCAATTTGGCATGGTTTTAAATGTGTTTTCAAAGGTTTGGGGGTGTAGGAAAGGTGTGAAAAATCTCTTTATACTCGGAAGTAAGTTTTAAAAATTACTTTCTAAAAGGTTCCCATATTATGCCTTGTTTTACAATGTTATTTGTCATGCTCTTATTATGTTGTGCATATGTGAATATGCATGTGTTTTAAATGATCATGAGATTTATTTTACAAAGGTTTTTATATCCATATGATTCTCCCAAGGATTTGTTTTGAAAACATGAGAAAAGTAGTTTTTACTGGTTTATGCATTTAATGCATGCATTGGTGGAATGCATGAATTTATTTCACTTTTTTTCTTAAAACTTGAGCAAGGTATTTTTTTTTAGTATTGGTATTACATATGATGAAACACAAATAAGTTGATTGATCAATAGGATGTGAGTGCACTATAATTAAAATGCGTACATTTAAAATTCCTTAGTGATGCATTAAAGGGAGCTAATGCTACGCGATATAAGGGCCTTTATCGCATTCAAATTTTCTAGCTAACCCGGACACTAAGGTGGAACGATATGGGTCGCCTTGGATTGTGTTAGTCAATCACGGACATGCTTGGTATGTGATTTTTCCGTTTATCCTAACGTTTAGTGATAATCTAAACGGTTTACTAATAACAATACAATGATATAAGCATGTATATTTTCTTAATATAATAGTGTTTTCAATGAAGCTTTATCATTGGCATGTAAGAGTTGTTGTTTTTTTTCGTTGAGCATGTGTTTTCAGTTAGAGGCTGTTCAGAGAGGTGAGTCGTCATACTTTGAGGTTCGAGATGGTGGGTTCTTGTACTTTCAAGGTCGGTTGTGTGTACCAGCTTTAGAGGATCTAAGGGATCGAATCTTGAGAGAAGCTCACCATAGTCCGTTTTCTCTTCACCCAGGTAGTAACAAGATGTATCAGGATCTTTGTCTTTCTTTTGGTGGCCGTGTATGAAAAGAGATGTTTCACATTTTGTGACCAGATGTTTGGCATGTCAGCAAGTGAAGGCGGAACATTAGGTTCCTTCAGATTTGCTTCAACCTATCCAGATTTCACAATAGAAGTGGGATCGAGTGACCATGGACTTCGTCACCGGGTTGCCGATGACGTTAAGGAAGCATGATGCTATATGAGTTATAGTTGACCGGTTGACCAAGTTGGCTCACTTCTTACCGGTAAGGATGGATTTCAGTTTGGAAAAGTTGGCTTGGTTGTATATAAAGGATATCGTGAGGTTGCATGGTGTACCTTCATCGATCATATCGGATAGGGATCCGAGGTTCACAGCGAGGTTGTGAAGTTCTATCCACGAGGCTTTAGATACCAAGTTGCACTTTAGTACAACTTTTCATCCTCAAACCGATAGACTATCTGAGAGAGTCATCCAGATCTTGGAGAATATGATTCGGTGTTGTTTTGTGGACTTTGCTCGTAGTTGGTAGGAGCAGTTACCGTTGGTAGAGTTTGCTTATAACAACAATTATCAGTCAAGCATCAAGATGGCTCCTTTTGAGGCTTTGTACGGGCATAGGACACCCTTGTGTTGTGCAGAGCTTAATGAGAGAAAAATAGTGGGTTCGGAGCTTGTAAAGGAAACTGAAGAAAAGGTTTAGATCATAAAAGAAAGGTTACAAGCAGTTTTTGACAGACAGAAAGCTTATGCGGATAAGAAGCGTAAGCACATCGAGTATGAGCTTGGTGAGAAAGTGTTTCTCAAGGTATCTCCATGGAAAGGAATCATCCAGTTTTGTTGTAAAGGAAAGTTAAGTCCAAGGTACATCGGACCATATGAGGTTCTTCAGAGGGTTAGACCGGTGGCTTATCGGCTAGCTTTACCTCCGGAGTTGGCACGTATACACGATGTGTTCCACGTGTATATATTGAGGCGCTATCATTCTGATCCTTCGCATGTGGTTCAACTTGAGGAAATCGAAGTCAATGCAGATTTGACTTACGAGGAAAGGCCCATAGGAATCTTGGATAGAGGAGTGAAAGAGCTTTGGAACAAGAGTATACCTTTAGTAAAGGTTTTGTGAAGGAATAACAGAATCGAAGAAGCAACATGGGAAGCGGAAAAGGACATAAGAGCTCAGTACCCTCATCTCTTCCTGACAGGTAAATTCGAGGATGAATTTTCTTTAAGGAGGGGAGAGTTGTAATGACCCGGATTCGGATCCGAGCGTCGGGTTAACCCGAGAGTTGGGCTTCGGTTTTGGGCCCTGAGTGGAGTGGGTTAGGCCTAGTTTGTTGGGTCTTGAGTGGTTTTTTTGGGCTTAAGTTGTGGGCTGAGGGCATTTTGGTAAATGCCAAAATAAGTTGAATAGAGGGGTTTGGGGGTGTTGTTTCTGTAGAAAGTGATTCATCCAAAGCTTAAGGAGAAGTAAAGGTAAGATCTTGCTGAGTTTGGTTTGAAATCTCGTTTTTAGGATGGAAAGAAAATTGTAGAGCTGAAATGGATCTATAAAACAAAGTTTGGTTTGCCAAGTTTGGTGGAGGAAGAGGTTTTTGTGGGGGTTTAGGTTGAGTACGGGAATAGGTTTTGAAGGTATAAATCTTAGTTTTTTCAGTGTTTTAGACTTTAGGAATCATCATCTTGGTGTCTAATTCACTTCTTATCTTCCACTTTGTAGAGAAACAAGTGGGAGAATCTTCCAAGAGCTTGAGTAAGGAGAAAGCTTGAAGAAGGTAAGGAAGGTCGTTTTTGCTGTTGCTTTGCTGAGGTTAGTACTCCCAACTCTTCTCTTCATCATTCATATCATGGTAGTTGCATACATTTACATTTTCGATGCTTGTGTGCTTGGTTGGTAGTTTAAGGACGTTAATGGTGAAATTCGTTCTTATGTGTTTAATGACGTGAAATTGATGTTAAAATATCCTAAACCTCCCTAAGAATGTGTAGGAACACTTTAGGATCGATTAGATGAAATTTGGGAGTGATCCTTAGAAATTATCAAATGCAGACCTACATTTCGTGCAGGGGGTATCGATACCGGTGACCTGTGTATCGATACCCCTGAGGGAAAAATAGGCTAGTGGGTAGGGGGTATCGATACAGGTTTCGATACCAAACCCTCCAGTGGCATATTCGATTCGATACCCGTATCGAAGCTGTTAACCCCCTTTCGTTGACTTAAAAATAGGTCAAAAGGTATCGATACAAGTATTGTTACCAGTGTTTCGATACCCTCTTTAGGTGGGTATAGATACAGGATGTTTCGATACCCCACCTAAGGGTATCGATACCCCTGCGAAAACTTGACAAGTTATGTATTGTTTGAGGTTCGATAAGAGAATTAAGGGTCCTAATGAATCTTATAAATAATGAAATGAATTGTTAACACCAGTTGATGATATTAAACCCCGAACGACTAAGTTATGTTAAGTCTTGATATATTTTGATGTGAAGATCCTAGGTGGATCATTTGTATGTGTTGAGTCCTTGTTTGATGGAAATCCGGATATCCAAAAGTATTGCAACACGTCAAAGGCCATCCGATGTAATATTTCGGGTAATGTATTGAAGACTTATTTTCCGAATGTTGGGAGGCCTCACTCGAAGATGTTCGATGTAACATTACGAGCAAGAGATTGGTTGGGTGGCCTCCATTCCTTATTTTCCGAACGTTGGGCGGCCTCGTTCGAAGATGTCCGATGTAACATTTTGGGCATAGGATTTGAGGGCGGCCTCAATCCTGAGTGTAGGATCCCGATGCTGCGTGGACGCGGGCCTCACTCTTGTATGTTATTTATGATGTGATATGTATATGCTGTGTGCGATATTATACATTGTTTATGCCATGTGTTAGGCAAGCATGCTAGACCATCATATCATGCACGATATTTATATGTTCTGCTTTATTTTTTATGATATGCATGATTTTTGGGCCGAGTTCGGCGTACCCACTGAGCTTTCGTAGCTCAACGTTCGAAATGTATTTTCGTGCGTAGGTTAGGAGAAGCCGGTTTCTATGGAGCACCATCGAGGTTGGGATTTCTGCATCGACCTGTGTCAAACTACAATTATAGATTTAGTGGGCTAGTACTTTGTTGGACCCTATGTATTTTTGTAACTCTGTTTATTATTCGACTCAAATTTTTTTAATGGGTTTGCAATATTTTGGAGCTCCAAGTACTTTAAATTATTTTGGGCTTATGTTTTAACTTAATGGATTTTATGAATCATATTTGGACTTGAATTTGATTTTATTATTGGGCTTTGGAAAAAAATTGTGAAAAACAGGTTTTGGGCCGGAGGCCCAATGTGACATCCGGGTCGGGGTGTTACAATTAGGATATAGTCGTGGGATCATTTATATAGTTTACCCAAATTATTAAAAGTTTATCGGAAGAGTTCTTGATGAAACTTAATGAGTATATGCCTTGGCTTAATTAAAGTAGGGATGTAAAAAAAATTAATCGGATGAGTTTTAGGTCGGATATTATTAGATTGTATATAGTTAGGTCGGCTAAAGTCGGGTCCATTTTCAAGTCGGGTCCATTGTAAGTCGTGTTCATTTTAGATTGGATTCAAACGGTTCGGGTCAAAATCAGATAATTGAGAGGTTCATTTCAGGTTGGGTTCATTTCAGTTCGATTGCATTTCAGTTTAGGTTCATTTCAAGTCGGTTTTATTTTAGATCGGGTTAATTTTGGTTTTGAATTCATATTAATTTTGAGTTTCGTACAAATAGTCAATAGACTTTGGGTTGATTATTCATTTCGAATTAATTATTTAACATATAAAGTCTTTTCACCTGTATGAATCACATTAAAAATAAATATTACGCTTTAAGCTAAATAAAAATATTATCAAATGATTCATATCTTAAAAGTTGGACTAAATTAAAAAAAATCATAAATTAATAAATTCAAATTTCGGAGATAAATTAAAATACCATGACATTAAAAATACTAGACTAAATTACAAAAAAAAATAATAGGGGTCAATTTAGAATAATAACAGAGTTTTAGTGACTATAATTAATAAAATATAAATTTAAAATAATAAATATGGGACTAAATTACTCAAAAAAGAATGAGATTAATTTCAACTAAAAATAAAATTTTAAGGATTAGAAAGAATAAATATTATACTAAATTACAAAAAACAAAAATTAATAAGAAATAAATTTAAGTTTAAAATTTTAAAAAATATAAAATAAAATACTATCTTACTAAAAATACTAGACTACATTACAAAAGTAATAATAGTCAATTTGAAATTAAAATGAAATTGTAAGGATTAGAATGAATAAAAAGATCATCCAATGAGTCATATCTAAAATAATGAACTAAATTAAAAAAATTATAAATTAATAATGATAAAATTCAATAAAAAGCTAAACTTTTAGGGATTAATATAAATAAAAATATAGTTAAATTTTTATATGTATGTATAATATACTTTAATACATTCCACATATATAATATAATTTTGTATAATTGTATAATATAATTTAATATACATATATAAAATATAAAATATATATCTATATTATATATATATGAATATATTTTTTAATATGTTAAATGTATACTTTAAATCTTTAATGTATACAAATAATGTATATAATTACATAATATATAAGTATAATATATTTATTAATGTATATAAATTATATAATATACTTTTTTTTGATTCAGTTACAGTGTTTAGTAGTATTTGTTCTAGAGTATACTTTCAACCTTTCAACATTGATCGCTCAATCACTGTGCTGACAGCACTGGTGCTCGAACCCGTAACCTCTAGGAATAACAATTATTCCTTTAACCGATGAGGCTAGATGATTCGTGCTGTATATGTATGTATATATGTATATACTTTAATATATGTATTAATATATTAATATATATATTAATATATATGTATATGTATATTGTATATATGCATACTTTAATGTATTATATATGTATGTATATATGTATATACTTTAATATATGTATTAATGTATTAATATATATATATTTTAATATATATATATATACACTGAAATATAATATATATGTATGTATATGTATATTTTATGTATACATATGAATGTATATAGGGATGACAACGAGGCAGAGCGGGTTTTTGGCCGCCCCCGCCCCAACCTGAGTTAAAATATTAATTTACCTACCCTTTCCCGATATACTATTCTTTAAACCCGACCTCGATCCGACCCAACCCAACCCGACCCGAAAAATTAGAAAAAAATCGTCAACGATAAAAGTTAGATTCGATCAATCCTCTACTACAATCATAAATTATGGTTTTTAAGTAACTTTAAATCTATATAAAATTTAAATTACTCACATGTTAAATTACATATTTAAAAGAAAAAAACTTAAATAATCGACTGAAAGAATTGAATATGTTAAAACTTAAACAACATGTAATAAATTTTTATTGTAAGAACTAACTTCAGAAAGTAAAAAAATAACATAAAACCCATAAAAGTGCCTATATATAATGATATTTTTTTTATAAATATAATAAAATATATAAAAATAAATTAAACTATACTGAGGAGGGGCGGAGATTTTCAAGCAAATACTCAAATTCAAACCTGAACCCATAAAAGTTACTTTTAATATATATATATATATATATATATATATATATTAATGTATACATATGAATGTATATATATGTGAACTTTAATGTATACTTCAATAAATATATATATATATATATACACACATTATGCGTATATAATATATATATAGTATAAAGTAATAATTAAATATAATATATATTTTAATATATTAAAATTCTTCTAATATATACTTTACTATATAGTATATAGTAATAATATATACATTAATATATACATAAATAATAATAATAATAATAATAATAATTTAAAATTTATTATATATTATAATTTTCACAAAAAAATATTTTTCTCTTTTTTATATAATAATTAAAATTTACTTTTAATTCCCTCCAAAATCTTAGATAATTTATATCCCTAGAAAATTTTACACTAAAAAAACTTATTCCAAAACTTAAAAAATAAGTAGCTTATTTTGCTCCAAAAAATTTGTCTTTTCTTTCTTTTATTAATTATCTTTTTCTTTTTTATTAATTGTATTGGTTTAATTCAATTGAGTCAGAATTTAGATAATTTAATAAAATTATATATTTAATTTTAGAATTTTTTTAATAATTATGTTCGTAGTTTATGCTTTTTAGATGTTAAATTAACTTAATTAAATCTTGACTTTATTAAGTTAATTCAATTTGAATATATTATTATTATAATAATATATAATAAAATTTGGTAAAATATAATTATACACAAAATTTTGATATGAATGTGATTACGTAATTATACATATTATGATATTAACATTTTAATTAAATATATTTTAATTAAATTTTATTTCTATTATAACTATAATAATTAAATATTAAATTAGATATTAATTTAAATTTATAATTTATAATTTTTAATAAAATATTAATTTAAAATTATAATTAAAATTAAGTACACTAAAACTAAATAAAATAGTAAATAAATTAAATTAAATATATAATACTAAATTTAAATATTAATGCTAAATTAATTCTCTAATTTCATTCTCAATTTTAATTTTTTAATCCTAATTATATTTGTTAATATTTTAAATTTATCAAATTATAGATATCCTTAATTACATGTCATGTAAATATCAAGTCTTGTAAATATTAGTTCATATCAATAATATGTCGGGTTCATAACAAGATGGGTCAATTATCAAGTTGGGCTTAAAATAAGTCGGGTTCAAAACAGGTTGGGTAAAATCAGGTCTCGGGTCGATAGAGTCGAGTAATATCGGTTATCTGCCAGGTCAGACTTGGATTCGGGTTCGTTTCGGTAGGATACAGGTCGGGTTTTAGGTTCATAGTAACAGGTTCAAATTGGATTCAGGTCATTCTCGGTATGATGCAAGCCGAGTTCGATTACAACAGTAACAAGCCAAAATCGAGTTCAAGTCAACAATAGTCAGATACAAATCATATTCAGGTCATTACATCTTCAGGTTAAACCAGTTTCTAACTCGAACATATTTTAGTCGAGTTTTCAAATCGGATCAGCTTTTTACATCCTTAGACAAAAGGGCCAATAAATTTTTCACCTAATGAGTATATGACTTAGAGATGTTTAGATGAATCATGTTGGAAGGACATGAGATTTCATTTTTTTTTCACTTATTTTCGTACTATGTTATTACAAAAATACAATATATACTTATTAGTATTAGATTTTTAAAATTATTGTAAATTTTTTAATTATATTATTTATTAATTTTTTATATATAATTAAATAAAAAAATATTTATTACTTTCTTAGGAAATTACAATTTTTCAGGTAAGAATCCTTAGAATTTTTTTAAAATAAAATTTAAAATTTTGACAAAATAGATATTTTCTTGAAAACTAAAAATTTTATATTTTGGCGAGAATGAAAAAAAATTGTGTAGGAACCCCAAAACTTTTCCCTTTTTTTTTAAAAAAAATTAAGATTTAAATTTTTGAGGAAATAGATGTAATTCCTAAAAAATATTTTTTTTGATGGAAACGATGTAACACATGGTAACATAAAATATAGTATTTTATATTATACTTTTTTATAGAATATAAATACCTTGTCAATAATTTTTTTGGAGAGAATAATATAATCCGTTGAAAATATAAAATAATATATTTATAAAAAATTTAATGGATTTTAAATTCTACTTAGTGATGGATTTTCTTCGCAAAATTTTTGACAGACTATTTTATTCTTTTAAAAATATTAGTTTGACCAATAATTATGTAACCACTCTTTTCCCTCAAAAATTTCGTTATTGAAACTAAATTTCCTTACAAACTCTCTCAAACGTCGCACAATAGAATAAGGGTGTATACAATTCTATTTCGGTTTTATTCGACCAGTTATTTTAGTAATCGTTGATATTTTATTCGATCTATTAACATTTAGATCTAACCCCGACCCAAATCGGGTTAAAATATTAATTTACCCGCCTCGCCCCAATATACTATTCCTTAAACCCGACCCCAATTGACCCGACACAAAAAACTAAGAAAAAATATTTTTTGTCAACAATAAAAGTTATATTCGATCAATCCTCCACTAAAATCATAAATTATGCTTTTCAAGTAACTTTAAATCTATATAAAATATAAAATAAAATTTAAATTACTCACATGATAAATTACATATTTAAAAGAAAAAATTTAAATAATCGACAAATAGAATAGAATATATTAAAACTTGAACAACATCTAATAATTTTTTTTATAAGAATAAACCTAAAAAAATACTCCTTCTGTCCCACTTTATTTGTCCAATATTGACCTTTTCTGTCATTTTTTTAACTTTGACTCATTATACCTTTAAATTTATTATTGATAAAAATATAAAAAATATATATTTTAGAAACTTTTAATCAAATAGTTTTAAAATATATTTTTATAAAATTTAATAAATTAAAATATTTAAAATAACTATGGTCAAAGTTTTAAAATTTTGACTTTAAAAATTCAATACTGGGTCTCTTAAATGGGACAGAAGGAGTAAAGAAAAATAACTTAAAACCCATAAAAGTGTTTATATATAATGATATTTTTTTATAAATATAAAAATAAATAAAAATATAACGAGGTAGGGCGAAGATTTTCAAGCAAATACTCGAACCCGACCCAACTTAAATATATTATATACATATATCATGTAAATTCATATGTATATTTTAGTGTATACATATATCCCTCTAAAATTTTTACACTAAAAGTAACATAAAACAAAACTTAAAAAATAGGTGGCTTATTTCCCTTTAAATTTTTTTTCTTTTTCTTTATTAATTGTCTTTTTTTTTTATCAATTGTGTTGGTTTAATTTAATTGAGTCAGAATTTAGATTAATTTAATAAAAATCTACCTTTAATTTTAGAATTTTTTAAATTACTGTGTTCGTAGTTTATGCTTTTTATATGTTAATTTAGATTAATTAAATCTTAAATTTAATAAGTTAATTCAATTTGAATATATTAAATCTTAAATTTTTTAAATCCCGGGTCGATAGAGTCGGGTAATATCGGTTATTTTTTAGCTCAAATTCGGGTTCGGGTTCGTTTTAGTAGGATGCAGATCGAGTTTCGTGTCCACGGTAACATGTTCAAATCGGATTCGGGTCATTCTCGGTCGGTTACAAGCCAGGTTCGGTTACATCAGTAACAGGTCCAAATCGGGTTTAGGTAACCAATAGTTAGATACAAATCATATTCAGGTCATTACATCCTCAAGTTAAATCAGATTCTGACTCGAACAAATTTTAGTCGAGTTTTCAAGTCAGGTTGGTCAGCTTGCCAATAACTTTTTCTCCTAATGAGTATATGACTTAGACATGTTTAGATGAATCATGTTGGAAGGACATGGGTTTTCATTTTTTTTTCACTTATTTTTTTACTATGTTATTACAAAAATACAATATATACTTATTAGTATTAGATTTTTAAAATTATTGTAATTTTTTAATTATATTATTGATTAAGTTTTGATATCTAGCTAAATAAAAAATATTTATTACTTTTTTAGAAAATAACAATTTTCAGGTAAGAATCCTTAGAAATTTTTTAAAAATAAAATTTAAATTTTTGAAAAAATATATGTTTTCTTAAAAACTAAAAAAATTCATATTTTGGCGAGAATGAAAAATTTTTGTGTAAGAATCCCAAAACTTATTTTTTTTAAAAAAAATAAGATTTAAATTTTTGAGGAAATAGATGTAATTCGTAAAAAAAATATTTTTTGGATGGAAACGATATAATACAAGATAACATAAAATATAATATTTTATATTAAATTTTTTATAGAATATAAATATCTTGTCAATAATTTTTTTCTTGAGGGAATAATGTAATCCGTTGAAAATATAAAACAATATATTTATAAAACTTTTTAGTGGATTTTAAATGCCACTTACTGACGGATTTTTATCACAAAATTTTTGACAGACTATTTTATTCGTTTAAAAATATTAATTTTGACCAACAATTATAGCCACTCTTTTCCCTCAGAAAATTCGTTATTGAAACTAAATTCCCTTACAAACTCCCTTAGACGCCGCACAAAAGAATAGAAGTGTATACAGTTCGGTTTCAATTTAATTCGTCAAGTTATTTAGTAGTCGTTGATTTTTTATTCGATTAACCTAAGTTTTTTATTTTTTCATATTAACGTTAATTTTTTAATTTTATATTGATAAAATATCTTTATTTTATGATTTTCGAAACACTAAAATGTACGATTTTTAAGATTTTTTCATAAATATTTATTAAAAACCTAATTTTAAGTAAATAATAATAATAATTAAAAATGTATATATACTATTTAAGTATAAAATACTTATTTTTACCTTATAAAAATAATTAAATAAAAGATTAATTTTGGTTCAATTTGATTTGATTCGGTTAACCACAATTCATAAACTTATGAACCATAAACTGTCAAAACACATCGGTTTAAATCGATTTTACGATTAACAATACTCATGTAACACCCTCGACCCGATGCCACATCAGGCCTCCGGCCCAAAACCTGTATTTCAAAATTTCTTTCCAAAAGCCCATAAAGACAGGTCCAAATCCATTTTCATCATAACGTAATAAAGTTCAAATCCATTTTAAAACATAAATCCGAATAAGTTAAAATAACGGAGCTTCAAAATATTACAATCGTTTAAAAACATTCGACAATAATAAAAAAGAGTTACAATTTACACATATAGGATCCTACAAGTACGAATACCCACTAGGCCTAATAATAGTACTCTGACAACAGATGTCGATCCTGAACCCACCACGATGATGCTTCTCCGAAAGCTTCCTTAACCTATGCACAAAAACACATTTCGAACGCTGAGCTACTAAAGCTCAGTGGGTACTCGACCAACCGGTCCACAACATGCATAGCATAAAATAAGCATAGCAACATGTATGATGACATGGCAAGAGTACGATGGCACTACTATAACCGCCTAAACACATGATATCATGATGACATATATCAGCACATAGCATATGCAAGACAAGAGAAGACCACACAACATCTCAAGTTCTTAGCTCGTATTTATATCTCATATATATATACATATATATCGGTGTCCATATCACCTCATAGTAGTATAGAAGTAGGGGGACCCATCAGCACTAAGCAAGGCCCGTGGCGTGCCACTCCACATAATCCGTTAACGAACCCATCAGCACTAAGCAAAGTCCTAGTTGGTCTTCTGCATAATATTACCGATAACCCATCAGCACTAAGCAAGGTTATCAGTTTTATATCTCATATAATATTTACTCTAGTAACCCATCAACACTAAGCAAGGTTCCTAGTAAGCCACGTGACTCGAATAGGTTACACGAACCCTTAATGGTTCCATATACCAGTTTACACCATTAGACTCCTATTATTATTCAATTATCTCTTTAACAGGTCTAGGTGTCTATTTCTCGGTCTAATATTCATTTTAAGGTTTAAACAAGTCTTTAAAAATTCTAAAATAGCATTGTGAGACTTTACCATTTTTCCATAAGAACATGGGCTAATTTGCCCTGAGGTATCGATACCCCTGCTTGGAGTATCGAAACGCCAGGTATCGATACCCTCCCAAAGGGGGTATCGAAACGTCGGTATCGATACGAGTATCGAACCGTTTGACCACTTCAAAGTCAACGGAAATGGGGGGACCAGCCCGCTTCGATACTTGTTGAGTTGATCGATCTTGATAATTGGTCAAGAGGGGGTGAATTGGCTATTTAAAATTTTGTCGGTGATTTTCGGTAAAAATTGGAAAATAAAGAACAAGAGATTTGTAGTGGTTCAAGCTTTGGAACAAGCTCTACATCCACTACCTTAGCTCCCTCTAAGGATTTTGAAATCAATTCACTAAGAGAATTCGAACTTTTTCTCGGTTCAAGGGGTAACCGTTACAATTCGAATCAATTCTTCTACCCAAGAATTGATTCAACCTCACAAGATAAAAGATGAAAGAAAGGCAAAATGAAATCTATCACAAGATAGATAATTGCCCCAAATACAAACAAACTCTCCCCAACTCAATTACAAAGAATAAAATTGAAGTACAAGAGATAAGAGATAAGATATTCAATGAGAGTGCTTGGGAGTTGGATTTGATTGCTTGGATGTTGCTTGAGGTTCAATAGTTTTTAATGCTGCTTGAATTTCTTCATTTTATACCTCCTAATTGATTTCTAGCCGTTTTGGTTGTTGGAATTTGAAATAAAGATGTTAGGACCACATCTTCCCACCATAAATGCACTTCTGTAGGCGCAGGTATCGATACACGAGGAACCTGTTTGGGAACAACCTATAAAAAGAAAGAGAAGTTGTGCATTTAATAGGGGATGTATCGAAGCAGGTATCGATGCCATTACTACACTATAATGGTGGGTATCGAACCATTTTTCGAGACATCTCAACCATCTTTTAAAGTTTTAACTGTCACCAACGGTCAACTCATTAAATGCTAAATAGCCGTTGGAAATTAAAGGGGGCATCGATACTGGTATCGATACCATGAGTCATAATTTTAAATGATTTTAAAATAACTAAAAATACTCGATGTGGTTCGATACGTGGTTCGAAACATGCATTGGCAGTAAGGTAATGGTATCGAACCATGTTTCGATACCTGTTCTTAGTTCCAAGAACAATGCTTTAAAAATGCAGGTCGATATCGATACCGATCTTAATGGTATCGATACTCTCGTATATTTCAAAGTTCTTAGTTTGACTTGAAAACAAAAGTTTGACTTAGGGACTTAAAAATTTATTAAAAAATAGTCCTTATACATAATTGTTATATCAAAATCAATTTATAACCATTGTAAATTTTTAGGTTTAAGATCACAATTTTAGGTTCCAAAACTTTGAAAAACTTTTTAAAAGGACTCCCCCTTAATAGATGCATAACTTTAAATTTTAAAGATGGTTCCTTAACTTAAAAATAAGATATTTCTCCCCCTTTTTGTTAGATCAAAATCAATATAAGACACAATTCATAACAAGAAAGCATTAAATAAAAATAGAATCCATAACATAAAATATCCAAATCCAACAAAGAGTTCAAAGCATAGCAAAACAAATACCATAGGTGCATATGTTCTAATATGAATGAAAATGCAACAAAATACTAAAAAAAATATAACTACTCCTAAAGCCATAGCAAAGCAAAGATAAACGCTAAGGATAACTCATCGCCCATGTCCTCATCATCCTCACCATCCTCATCATCCTTATCATCTTCTTCCTCATTGTCATCTCCATCTTTATTGGAAGAGGTTTGCATATAACGGAGAGCTTCAATGGAGATCCTCATGGAAGTGCTTTGATTTTCCAAACTCGTCAATCTCGTATCCATGACATCGAAACGAGAATTGAATTGAGTGGATAAGGAATCAAACCTTTCATCTAAGGTGTCAAAACGAGCATCCAAACTATCAAACCTCGATGTGAGAAAAGCCATAAGCTCCGCGTTTGGTGCAACTTGTTAGAGAGGCTCCGGATCAACAACAAGAGGAGGAGGAGGAACACCGCGAACCCATTTGTTACGTGTAAAAAAGGTTGCGCAATTTGTGCAAGTGAACACGTCTCAAGTAATAAAGTGATAAATATCGAGTATCGTCTCCACAGGGATTGGTATACTTAATATGTTTCCTTTGCTCTTCTCGCTCTGTAAAAGAAATAAAGTAAAAACACAGATTAAATTGGTTGTCCTGAATTGAATAAAAACAACTTGAAAAATAAAAAGAAAATAGAGAGTAAAATCAGATTGAGAGAATAGGTAGGATCCAATTATGTCGTATTATGGATTCAATTGACTTGTTTCTGTTCAATGCAACTACACTACATTGCCTCGGCAGTACTGCAGTTCTACTGCCTCGACAGTGAAGGGTACTTTCGCTGCGGCAATCCCTTGCTCTTGGGTGGACTTAATCAAGGTTCGACAAAGTGTCCTTGGATGACCTCGCTTATCCCTAAGTCGAAGTACTGTTGATGACTAGTCCTTGATGATACCTCCCAGCGTGAGTCAACTATAACCACCAACCAATCTCACACTTTTTTTAGCCATTGAAACTCTAACCTATCCCTAGGCCGAGTTAGTATTTTCCAGCTAGAAAAATACTGTACTTATTCCTTTCGTGAATCTAACTCTCCCGATATTAGATAAATAAATCTCTCACAAACTTCTCTCCCGAGCTTGAATGCGAACAATGAATGGCAAAGAATAATCAAACCTTAATATTTTATTGCATGAAACAAGAAAACAAAGTTCAATATCCTCTCACAAATACTCGACAACTTTCACCTAAACCCTAAGAGAATTTAGAACATAATGAAAAACAAAGAAATCTCTAAAGTCTATTGTGAACTCTCCTCCCCCTACTCTTGAACGACACATCCTTTATATAGGCTAAAATTAGGGCAACATCAGCCTTGGAGAATATGTTTAGTTGATTTGGATGTTTCCTTCCTTGAAAAGGTGAATCTCTTAATTTGTTTCTTTCCATCTTTACACCGTCTTCTCGAACTCCAATTGCATTGCAAAGTGTCTAGAAAAATCCAGCTTTTTATGCTCTTCAAATCGATCACCACTTTGACTTTTGGTCTTAAGAAATTCCCCGCCTCGGCAGGATGCATCTGCTGCCCCGGCGGAGGTCTGGCTTTGAGTCTGCTTAGCTTCTATCAGTAGAAGCTCCCATCTGTGGTTGGTTCGATAAGGGTCCAAGTTTACCTACAAATGCACAAAGATGCATTAAAGCTTATATTTTCTATAAATATCATCCTTAATTGTCATGAAGAAAAACATCCATATATCACACATTAGGCTTATGCATTGTCCAAATAGGTGTAGATTAAGTAATTATTATCCATGAAAGGTGTAAAAGTGATAGTCTTTTGAGGACTTAGCACACCCCAAAACTCGAACTATTGCTTGTCCTCAAGTAATACAAACCATCTAATTGCCATACCTTATTCTCTATTGGTCTTACTTGTTCATCTATTCTCCCCACCATGACTATGCCTATTCTAGGTCTTAACCTTTCGGCTACCCAAGGACTTACCTGGAATCGAGCTATAAGATTTTGTGAGTGTGTGAGTTCTTGTGGACAAGTTTGAATAAAGGCTTTCTTAGAAAAACTCTAAGTTCAAGACAAATAGACTTGGAATTTATGATCTCTTCTTATAACAACAACTAATTGAGCCAATTTCGGGCTTCTCAAGGATTGTGTTTTATCATCAATATACTTAAAAAATAATAGCTTTTTTTTAACATACTAGAGCCAATTTCGGGCACCTCTAGCATGAAGAAGAGTGATTCCTAGAGCCGGTAATAGGCACCTCTAATCATCATTCCATAAGTCTAAGCCTTTATCACCTAAGTTCATTAAAAGAATTCCTATAATCACACAAGTCCCAAAAGTGTTTTTAGAGTTAATCCTATAGCAAACTTATAAGTTTTAGTCCTTAAGCATCCTAAGGTTAATCCTTCTAAACAGTACCTAGCCATGGTAAGGAGAAAGATTTCTATAGCCTAAGGAGAATAACTTAAGGCAATTGATAAGTGCTCAAAAGATCATTATTTTATACACCTTTCATGGGCAATAAGCACTTATCTCACAGTTACTTGGATTGATGCATGCGCTTAATATGCAATATTCAGATATTCTGCTATTATAACTTACAAAGCCAATATTTACAGAAAAATGTAGAATTTACGGTATCTTCTGTACATGTAGGAACAACTACTGCCGAGGCAGGGTTGAGGCCGAGGCAGAAGCTAGGCCGCGGCAGCAACTGGAGCTCCAGCATCAATACTGTAGGCGATTGGAAGAGAAAAATACATTGGACGTTCCTGGACATGCAGCACATGGTTCAAAGATGGCTAGCACGAGGAAAGCCCAAGTCAAAGTCCACGAGGGAAAAGCCGCCTAGTTGAAATAAACTTGGAAATATTTGATTTATGAGAATAATTGTAATCCTACTCCAAGTAGTATTCCTACTTAGGAAAGGTTTGCCCTAGACCTAGACTATATATACCATAGCCGTCCAATGTATAGGGAGGCGGATTTTAGAAAGAGTTCAACCCTAAGAATTATTGTGTTCTTTCTTTCATTATGTTCTAAGCTTTCTTAGGGTTAGGTGAAGGTTGTCGAGTACTTGTGAGAGGAGATTGTACTTTGTTTCTCGTTTGAATGCAATAAAACGTTAAGATTTGCTTACTTTTTTCCATTCTTTGTTCTTGCATCCAAGCCCGGGAGGGAAGTTTGTGAGTAATCTATTTATCTAGACTTGGGAGAGTTAGGTTCACGAAATGAGTAAGTACGGTATTTGAAAAATACTAACTCGGCCTAGGGATAGGTTGGAGTTTCAGCGGCTAAAAGAAGTGTGAGATTGGTTGATAGTTAGAATTGATTCACGCCGGGAGGTATCATCAAGGACTGATTATCAACAGTGTTTCGACTTAGGGATAAGCGGAGCCATCCAAGGACAATTTGCCGAATATTAGTGAGGTCTACCCAAGAGCAAGGGATTGTCACGGCAGACACGCATTGTCGTTGCCGAGTGTCGCGTGTCAAAAGTGCGCGTTTAGTGCAAGTGGACACATCGCAAGTTTTAAGTGATAAGTATTTATCGGATTATCGTCTCCACAGAGATTGGTATACTCAATATGTCTTCTTCGTCTTCTTGTTCTGTAGAAAGAAATAAAATAACACAAGTAATTTTGGGTTTGGTAAACGGAAATAAAACAACTAAGTAAAGTAAAGAGAATTGAATATTAGAGAGAGATAGGTCAGGATCCAGTTGCGTAGTATTGTGGATTTGATTAACTTGTCTCTGCCCAATGCAATCGTATATCACTGCCTCGGCAGAATTGTAGATTACTGCCTTGGCAGCGACGATACTGTCCGCCGCGGCAATCCCTTGCTCGTGGGTGGACTTTACCAAAGTTCGGTAAAGTGTCCTTGAATGACTCCGCTTATCCCTAAGTCAAAGTACTATTGATGACTAGTCCTTGATGATACCTCCCGGCGTGAACCAATTATACTCACCAACCAATCTCACACTTCTTTTAGCTGCTGAAACTCTTAACCTATCCCTAGGCCGAGTTAGTATTTCGCAATTGAAACACCGTACTTACCCCTTTCGTGAATTTAACTCTCCCGAGTCTAGATAAATGGATTACTCACAAACTTCTCTCCCCAGCTTGAATGTAAGAACAAGGAATAACAAAGGATAACCAAACCTTGATAGTTTTATTGCATTGAAACAAAGACAAAGTACAATCTCCTCTCACATATACTAAACAACCTTCACCTAAACCCTAAGAAAGCTTAGAACATAGTTGAGAGAACAAAGAATCTAAGAATCGACTCTCTCTCTCTAGGTATTGATGTCTAATACATTGGACGGCTAGGTCCTTATATAGGCTTGACCTAGGGCAAACCTTTCCTAAGTAGAATACAACTTGGAGTAGGGAACAAGTCATGTACATAATTAAAATATTTCCAAGTTTAATTCAACTAAGAGGCTTTCCCGCGTGGCCTTGTCTTGGGCTTTTCCTCATGCTAGCCAACTCCGACCATGTGCTTTATGTCCAGACACGTCCCTTGGATTTTTCTCTTCCAATCGCCTACAGTCTTGCTTCCTAGCTCTCAACTGCTGCCTCGGCATCAGGTCCTGCCTCGGCCATGTTACTGACGCGGCACTGGTTCTCCTGCACAGATATAAAGATGCAGTAAAACTTGCCTTTTTCTATAAATATTATTTCTATGAGCTTAACTTCTAAATATATCACATTAAGTACATGCATTGGTCCGAGTGGGTGTAAATTCGGTGATTAATGCTCATAAAAGGTGTAAAAAGTGATAGTGAGTTGAGCACTTATCACCCGAGGCAGTAATCTACAGTACTGCCGAGGCAGAGTCATGCGATAGCATTGGACAAAAACAAGTCGATCGATTCCATAGTTCAACGCAACTGGATCCTGCCCACTTTCCTCATTCGTTCACACTACCTTTATTTAGTTTTTATTTAATTAGTTTACTCAAACATCCTTCCTACTTGTGTTTTTACCTTACTTTTATAGGGCAAGAATATTAAAGGAGACATATTAAGTACACCAATCCCTGTGGAGACGATACACGATAAATACTTATCACTTTATTACTTGACGTGTACACTGCACAATTTGCGCTATTTCTACACGCAACAAGTTTTTTGCGCCGTTGCCGAGGATTGGCAACTAAATTTTGTTTTCTTTATTTTCTTGCTTTAGTTATTTTTTTTATTTTTTTTATTTTACTTTGGTTTCTTTTTGGTGTATGACCAGGGCCAACCCATCCAATCCGTTGTACGAGATTGACCCTGAAATTGAACGTACACAGAATCGGTTGAGGAGACAAATCCCACAAGCAATGGTAGGAAATCAAGTAGATCAAAACATACTTGTTGGCCACGGAGGACTTCAGAAGCCACCCATGCCGCAGCAACCACTGCCGCAGCCCATACTGCCGCGGCAGCTCAGTGTTAGAGATTTCTTGGTGGAAGATCTGAATGGATTAAACCCTGGAGTCGTTGCACCAGAAATAGAAGCAACCCATTTTGAAATCAAACCTGTTATTTTCAATATGCTGAATACTATTGGACAATTTAGTGGGTCTGCAACTGAAGATGCCATGCAGCATCTCAAATCTTTCATGGAAGTTTGTAACTCATTTAAAATTCAAGGAGTCCATGAAGATGTTTTGAGATTAAAATTGTTTCCCTATTCACTGAGGGATAGGGCCAAGACCTGGTTAAATAGCATTCTATAATGAAATTACGCGCTTTAACCCTACTAACTTATATGATCGTATCCGTAATGAAATTACTTCTTTTCGACAGGAAGATGATGAACCAATGTACGAGGCATGGGAGCGCTATAGGGAGTTATTGCATAGATGCCCATTACATGGATGCGATTTTAATCTCAAAACATCTTCATGGACTCTTTGAATTTTAAATGAGTTACAAACTTCCATGAAAGATTTGAGATGCTGCCTGGCATCTTTAGTTGCAGACCCACTAAATTGTCCAATAGTATTCAGCATATTGAACATGACAGGTTTGAGTTCAAAATGGGTTGCTTCTATTTCCGGTGCAATGACTCCAGGGTTTAATCCATTCAGATCTTCCACCAAAAAATCTCTAACAGTGAGTTGCCGCGACAGTATGGGCTGCGGCAGTGGTTGCTGCGGCATGGGTGGCTGCTGAAGTCCTCTGTTGCCAACAGGTCTGTTTTGATCTACTTGATTTCCTGCTATTGCTTGTTGGATTTGTCTCCTCAACCGATTCCTTGTACGTTCAATTTCAGGGTCAATCTCGTACAACGGATTGGATGGGTTGGCCCTAGTCATACATTAAAAAGAAAACAAAATATCCTGCCTTGGCAGCATGCTCGGCAGGCTATTTGGCAAAAAGATCAAGCTCAAAGTGGAAGCAGCACATCAGGAGGGACATAAAGCAAAAGAGAGTGGACAACATCTGAATTATAATTCTAGCCAACAAGAGATAAATACCTTAGGAGATGCATTTACATGCACTCCTCCAGTGACTTAATCTCTTCCCTTTTCTTTTTATATTATTATATTAGGATCAGTTTAGTTTAAGGATCAAGGATCAAAGAATCAACAGGGAGGCCTAGAAAAAAATTGTTACCAGCAGCTCTTCGGAGTCCATTTAAATACTAAGCTTTTCCTGCCTTTAATTCTTCACTACTTAAAATTTTGTTGAAATATTGACCTGTTGTGTGATTAGAGCATTGAGGAAAATGCTCAGTTTGAGTTTGGGGGTGTAGGTGCACTGCCGAGGCAGCCCACTGTCGCGGCTTTACCATGAAAGGGAGTAAAATTTTTGCCTTGTTTGAAATTTTTTTAGTGCATCTATCTGCTTCCTAATTGATTTGTTGCCTTTACTTTTGCACTGCCTTTCATCAGTATTGCCTTAGTTTATTCTGTTAAGGCCATAGAAATCTTTCTCATTACCATGGCTAGGTTCTGTTTTAAAGGATTAACCTTAGAATACTTAAGGTAGAAAACCTAGAAGCTTGCTATAAGGTTAAGGTTATAAACACTTTTGGGACTTGTTTGATTTAGGAGTTCTTTTAATGAACTTAGGTGATAAAGACTTAGATTCTTGGGAAAATGACTAGAGGTGCCTATCACCGGCTTTAGGAAACGCTCTTCTTCATGCTAGAGGTGCCCGAAATTGGCTCTAGTGTGCTAAAAAAAGAAAAAAAGGAAATAGAAAACACATTCCTTGAGGTGCCCGAAATTGGCTCAAGCTATAGATGTTTTACATTAGATCCAAATCTATTTGTCTTGAACTTAGAGTTTGTCTAAGAAAGCCTTTAATCAACCTTGTCCACAAAAACGCAAACACTCACAAAATCTTATAGCTTGTTTTCGGGTAAAGTCCTTGAGTAAACGAAAGGCTAAGACTAAAGAATAGGCATAGTTATGGTGGGGAGAATAGATGGCAATGTAAGACCAAGACAGAATAAGGTTTGGCAAATTGATGGCTTGCATTGCTTGAGTACAAGCAATAGTTCGAGTTTGGGGTTATGATAAGTGCTCAAAAGATCATTATTTTATACACCTTTCATGGGCAATAAGCACTTATCTCACACTTACTTGGACTGATGCATGCGCTTAATATGCAATATTCAGATATTCTGCTATTATAACTTACAAAGCTAATATTTACAGAAAAATACAGAATTTACGATATCTTCTGTACATGCAGGAACAACTACTACCGAGGCAGGGTTGAGGCCAAGGCAGAAGCTGGGCCGTGGCAGCAATTGGAGCTCCAGCATCAATACTGTAGGCGATTGGAAGAGAAAAATACGCTGGACGTTCCTGGACATGCAATACATGGATCGAAGATGGCTAGCACGAGGAAAGCCCAAGTCAAAGTCCACGAGGGAAAAGCCGCCTAGTTGAAATAAACTTCGAAATATTTGATTTATGGGAATAATTGTAATCCTACTCTAAGTAGTATTCCTACTTAGGAAAGGTTTGCCCTAGACCTAGACTATATATACCATAGCCGTCCAATGTATAGGGAGGCGGATTTTAGAGAGAGTTCAACCCTAAGAATTATTGTGTTCTTTCTTTCATTATGTTCTAAGCTTTCTTAGGGTTAGGTGAAGGTTGTCGAGTACTTGTGAGAGGAGATTGTACTTTGTTTCTCGTTTCAATGCAATAAAACATTAAGATTTGCTTACTCTTTGCCATTCTTTGTTCTTGCATCCAAGCCCGGGAGGGAAGTTTGTGAGTAATCTATTTATCTAGACTCGGGAGAGTTAGATTCACGAAAGGAGTAAGTACGGTATTTGAAAAATACTAACTCGGCCTAGGGATAGGTTGGAGTTTCAGCGGTTAAAAGAAGTGTGAGATTGGTTCATAGTTAGAATTGATTCACGCCGGGAGGTATCATCAAGGACTGATTATCAACAGTGTTTCGACTTAGGGATAAGCGGATCCATCCAAGGACACTTTGCTGAATATTAGTGAGGTCTACCCAAGAGCAAGGGATTGCGGCAGACACTCATTGTCGCTGCCGAGGCAGTAATCTGCAGTACTGCCGAGGCAGAGTCATGCGATAGCATTGGACAGAAACAAGTCGATCGATTCCATAGTACAATGCAACTGGATCCTGCCCACTCTCCTCATTCGTTCTCACTACCTTTATTTAGTTTTTATTTAATTAGTTTACTCAAACATCCTTCCTACTTGTGTTTTTACCTTACTTTTACAGCGCAAGAATATTAAAGGAGACATATTAAGTACACCAATCCCTGTGGAGACTATACACGATAAATACTTATCACTTTATTACTTGACGTGTACACTGCACAATTTGCGCTATTTCTACACGCAACAACAATGATGTAGAGCAATGTAGGAGTATGGACAATATTTCAAGTAAGGTAAAAATAAACTTAAATTTCTCCCTTTCATGGCAGGGCCACGGCAGTTGATTGCCTCGGCAGTGAATCTACACCCCCAAACTCGAACTAAGCATTGTCCCCAATGCTTAAAAAATGCAAAAGACAAGAAACAAACATGAAGATTATTAAGGAAAAAAATAAAAACAACATAAAGGTATAAAAGGATTAAAAATCCTCTGAAGAACTAATGTGGATGATTAGTTTCCTTGGCCTTGCTGCTGAAAGTTTAATTTTTGATCCCTGTGCTGGTGATTATTGAGTTTTGGCTGTTTGAGGTAGCTGGATTCTGGTAGGTGTCGTCCTTTACAATGAGGTTTTGACCTTTTCTCCTTCCTCCTCGTCCCCAATTTCTTCGGTGGGAATTATTTCAGTCCCGCCTGCGTCCTCGGCTTCCATGTTTTCTACCCAAGCGGGCTGAGTGCTAGGCCCGACAGTGAAGTGAGGCTGCTACATGAAAGAGTCCATCTCCATCGATAAACTTCTAATGATTACCGGAGAGCTTGCTGCTCTCCTCTTGGATGGCCTTCGGCTGGCAAATGATGCCGCGACAGGCTCTTGTTGCTGAGATGGGCCGGCGGCGTAGAATGGTTTTGATGGTCCAGTGGCATAGAATGACCTCTGTTCTCTTGGGGCTGGAGTTGTTTCGGTGTATGCTTCAGTTGTGACAAACATATTGGGAGGAAATTCTGGGAACTGCACTCCTTAGTTGGGGAAGTTATTGATCATCATCTGGACTAAGGCATTGTTGAAATCCCTCTGGTACTCCATTTACCTTTGATGTCTCAAATCCATGGCGGCCATCCTCTGGAGTATCTCCTGGTAAGTATCCGCTGTGGCAGTACTATGGGAAGAAGCAAGTATGTCTGCCGTGTATTGGGCCCCAACCGCAGTATTAGTAGTGCCTGACAGTGGAGTTGCTTGGACTGGTTTTGCCTGGTTTATTTTCATGACTTTGTGTCAGAACTCCCTTTTCCATCCGCGCCTGTGGACAGTAATTTCATCTGTATCCTCGATTGGGACACCCGCAGCAGTGCAAAGTCCCGTGATTAAACATGGAAAGTACAATGGCCCTTTTTCCTTCCTACCACATTCGTAGATTTCTTGTAGGATCAACTCTCCCACATTGATACTTCTTTTGTTGATAATGGATTGGATGAGAACCAATCTACTCTTATCAACTGTGCTGTTATGGGATGTTGGAATGAGGCATCGTTTTACGAACGTGTTCCGCAACTTTGCCTGGGGTCTTAGATTTTATCTTGCTACGGAGCCTTTGTGTGAGCCGGTTTCCTATTGTGTGTTATCATAGCAAAGATCATCTTTGATGAGTTCGTAGTCATCGTTATTGATGTCCTCTAGAAATGCTGAATGGTCATCACGAGCAGGTTGGAGGCCATAGAACAAATTGATGGTGTTGGCATCAAGTTGAACTGGTCTGCCCCAGCAGTGGACATAGAGTGAATCTTCGCTTGGCCCATGCGCGTAAAACTCTCTCAAAATTGTGGCATTGGCCTAGGAGAGTTGTAAGAAAAAGATTTGCCATTCTTGAAATGCTATTTTATCGAACAAGTAATGCTCGATTCCATAGTTCTCTGCATCTGAATGTTGAAACCCCTGTTCTTCCCACAATTGCCTTGCAACGAAGGATCTGTTGAAGCGTTCTTCAATAGTGGCGGGTTCAAATCGTTTGTATGTTGCCATGGGTAGATATAAGCAAAGAGGTTTGTGAAAGTTGTTAAGAAATTTGAGAGAGATAAGCAAAGAATTCTAAAAAATCAAGAATGCAAGAGTAAATAGTTCAAAGTGAGATTGTGTTTATGTAGGCCTCGGCCTTGTACTATCGTGTTGTAAACCAACTAGCCGTTTTTTAGCCGTTGGCATTGACTGTCGTGGCTAAAATTACTCCAAACTAGCCGTTATACAATTCTGCCCGTTTGTAACTGCTGCAGCCTTGACACTGTGCACTGCTGTAGTAGTGGCTTTTCTGTTATGGATGATTGCACCTTCATTCTTGATTCCTGACCTAAAAAATAATAAATACCAACAATAAAAATTAAAAATATTACAATAATAGAAGGAAAAATGCTAAAATAAATCTAATCCTAAAGTGCAATAAAATAAAGATAGGATAAAAAAATTAAGTCACGATAGGAGTGTGTGCAAGTGCATCTCCTAAGGTGATGGTATCAATAGTCCTCATATCATGTAGGTCGGAATAGTGCTTCAAGCGTTGGCCATTCACTTTGAACTCATACCCATCCCTTTTTGATTTGATTAATACTGCACCATGTGGATGGGCCTGAACAACTTCGAATGGTCCTGACCATCTGGACTTGAGTTTTCCTGGGAACAATTTGAGCCTGGAATTTAAAAGGAGGACTTTCTGCCCTGGCAGGAACTGTCTCGGCAGTATCTTACGGTCATGTCATCTTTTAGTCTTTTCTTTGTAGATCTTGGCATTTTCATAGGCTGTTGCTCTAAATTCTTCTATCTCATTGAGATCTAACAGTCTTTTCTGGCCAGCTTTCTCCCATTCCATGTTCAAATTTTTCACTGCCCAATAAGCTTTGTGCTCAATTTCCACGGGAAAATGGCATGCTTTTCCAAATACAAGCCTGTATGGAGATGTTCCCAATGGGGTCTTGTATGCTGTCCTATATGCCCACAGGGCATCATCGAGATGATAAGACCAATCCTTTCGAGATGGGTTGACCACCTTTTCAAGGATTTGATTTAATTCCCTGTTTGATATTTCAGCCTGCCCATTTTTCTGTGGATGATAGGCCGTAGCAATTCTGTGCGTGATGCCTAATTTCTTCAGGGCCGCGACAATGAGTCTATTGTCAAAGTGTTTACCTTCATCACTAATTATCGCTCGAGGTACTCCAAATCTGGTGAAGATATTTTTCTTGAGAAATTTTTGAACAGTCTTGGAATCATTATGTGGTGTGGCAATTGCTTCGACCCATTTTGATACGTAATCCACTGCTACTAGGATGTAAAGATTCCCTTGAGATGATGGGAATGATCCATAAAATCTATGCCCCAAACATCAAATAGTTCTACTTCCAGTATGGGCTGCAATGGCATCGCATTACGTCTAGAGATATTGCCCGTGCGTTGGCATCGATCACAGTGCTTGTAGTAAAGTTGTGCATCTTTGAAGAGTGTGGGCCAATAAAGGCCTGATTGAAGAACTTTGGCGATTGTTCTATTTCCTCCAAAGTGTCTACCATAGGGTGAATCATGGCATTGCTGGAGCACTTCTTTTTGCTCGTCCTCTGGAACACATCTCCTTATAACCTGGTCTGCACATTACTTGAACAAAAGAGGGTCGTCCCAGAAGTACTGCTTCGCATTATGCATGAACCTCTTTTTACATTATGGTTAAGGTTGTAAGGCAGAACACCACTAGCTAAGTAATTGAAAAGATCAACATACCAGGGAGTGGTTGTGACTGCGGCAATGTCTTCTATCAATGTTCCCGACATATACTTAGTTACTGCCATGGCAACACAGTTGTATACTGTCACGGTCTCCGCCTCGGCAGATTCCTCTGCTATAGCCGAGATGTGCAATATGTGTTCGTTTGGGAATGTGTCTTGAATTTCATCTAGTGTGTTGGTTTTCTCCCCAGCTTCTAATATGGACAGATGATCGGCTACCTGGTTTTCCGTGCCTTTTCTGTCCTTGATATCTATGTCAAATTCTTGCAAAACAAGGATCCATTTAATCAGTCTGGGCTTGGCATACTTCTTTGAGAACAAATACTTGATTGTCGAATGATCTGTGTGGACAGTCACTTTTGTTCCAATAAGGTAGGATCGGAACTTATCAAAGGCAAAGACCACTGCTAGTAATTCCTTCTCCGTGGTGGGGTAATTGATCTGGGCATCATTGAGGGTTTGACTAGCATAGTAAATATCATGGAATAGGTTATTCTTTCTCTGCCCTAGTGCTGCCTTGACAGCATGATCATTGGCATCACACATTATTTCAAAAGGTAAGGCCCAATCTGGTGGGACTACAATTGGTGCAGTAATCAGCTTCTCTTTGAGGGTTTCAAATTCTTCAGTGCATTCCTTGCTAAATTCAAATTTCCTATCTTGTTCAAGCAAATTACATAAGGGTCTAGAAATTTTTGAAAAATTAGCAATAAACCTCTTGTAAAAACCTGCATGGCCCAAGAAACTTCTAACTCCTTTGACTGAAATTGATGGGGGCAATTTCTTTATCACATCTATCTTAGCCTTGTCAACTTCGATTCCTTGTGATGAGATTTCGTGGCCCAAAACTATGCGTTCATTCACCATAAAATGACATTTTTCCCAATTGAGAACTAAATTGGATTCCTCACATCATTGTAGCACCTTCTCTAAATTGCCGAGGCAATGAGTGAAAGTGTCTCCAAAAACTGAAAAATCGTCCATGAATATCTCCAGAAAGTCTTCAACCATGTCGTGAAAAATTGCCATCATGCATCTCTGAAAGGTTGTCGGGGCATTGCAAAGGCCGAACGACATTCTTCTAAATGCATATGTCCTATATGGGAAAGTGAAGGTGGTTTTTGCCTGGTCTTTAGGGTCTATGGAAATCTGATTATAACCTGAATATCCATCAAGAAAACAGTAAAAGGGCTTGCCAACAAGTCTATAAAGCATTTCATCAATGAAAGGCAACGAAAAATGATCCTTCTTTGTTGCCTTATTTAATTTGCGGTAATCCATACAAACCCTCCAACCGGTCACAGTCCTGGTTAGGATCAACTCATTGTTTTCATTGGTTATTACCGTCATGCCACCTTTCTTGGGTACACATTGTACCAGGCTTATCCATGCACTGTCAGAGATAGGATAGATGATTCCAGCATCAAGCCATTTGATTATTTCCTTACGTACTACCTCTTTCATGGCATGGTTAAGTCTCCTCTGGTCCTCAACAGTGGGCTTATGATCTTCCTCTAAAAGAATTTTGTGCATGCAAACGGTTGAGCTTATTCCCTTCAAGTCATCAATTGATCACCCAATTGCCTTCTTGTGCTGTCGCAGCATCTCTATCAAGCTTTGTTCCTGTTCTGGTTGCAACTTAGAAGAAATAATTACGGGCATTGTGTGGTTGGATCCCAAATAAACATACTTAATTTGTCAGGTAAAGGTTTTAATTCAATAACCACTAGTTCCTCACCTGAAGGTTTTTCATCCTTACTTGGGTAATTTAGAGGTTCGAAGTACTTACTTGGAAGGTGTGTTGTCCAGTTGATCTCCTCAATCTCTTGTGTTTCTACTTCATCATTTTTGGGCATACTGTCCAAGACTCTGCTGTAACAGTCATCAACTGTACTACCGAGGCAGTGCTGTGATATATTGCCGAGGCTGCTGCCAAGGCAGTGATTGCTAAGATAGGGTATTGCGCTGTCTGCATCTGTGGTGCAGATCATCTAGCATTCCTCTGGTTCATCATGTCTTTTCAAAACCTGGAAAACATTGAGTTTGACTTGCTGGTCGTTAACCCTCATTGTCAACTCTCCTTTTTCCACATCGATAAGAGTGCGTCCAGTAGCTAGAAAAGTTCTCCCCAGGATGATCGGTGCATTGTCGTCTGCTTCACAATCAAGAATAAGAAAGTCAGTTGGAAAAATAAATTTATCCACCCTTACCAATATGTCCTCGATATTTCCTTCAGGATGCACATATGATCTATCTGTCAATTGGAGCATCACAGTTGTAGGTTTTGCCCTTCCTATTCCAAGCTTTTGGAAAACAGATTTAGGCATCAAGTTTATGCTTGCTCCAAGATCAAATAGGGCATTTCCTTCATAGTTATTTCCAATTGCACATGGTATAGTGAAACATCCAGAATCCTTCAATTTAGGAGGCATGCGATTATGAAGCATGGCCATGCATCCTTCGGTTGCGGCAACGGTTTCAAACTCACCAAGCCTTTTTCTTTTGGACACAATGTCTTTTAAGAATTTAGCATAGTTTGGCATATGTTCTATTGCCTCAAGTAATGGCAAATTAATATGGACTTGCTTCAGGATGTCTAAGAACTTTTTGAATTGATACTCTTGTTTCTGCCTTTTCAACCTCTATGAGAAAGGTGGTGGGGGTCGCATTTCCTCTAGTGTTTCATTAGTTTGGATTGTAATGTCTGGTACCACTAGTATGTTTTCTGCTTCAGCTGTTGGGCATGGAATTGCTGACTTCTCTACCGAGGCAGGTTCACTTAGTTCAGCATCTAAATCCGTTTTATCTGGTTCTTCTTGTTCCATTAGTGGGACTTTTTCTGTCGGTCTGCCTGTTATTTCTTTAAGTTGTAAGCCATTCCTATTAGTGATTGCCTTACATTGCTCATGGCCCATTCCCCTTGCAACTTCAGTATTGCGGGTAATCCTCCTTGTGGTCTAGTAGTCATATTTTGAGCAAACTGCCCAACTTGAGTTTCTAGTGTTTTAATGGCTGCCTCTTGGTTTTGCAACCTCATCTCAGTTCTGTTCATGAAAGCATCAATTCTCTTAATGAAGTTACTATTATCAACCATGTATGATTCTGTTTTGATCATGAAGGCCTTAAGAGAATTTTCTAATGAACTTGCAGGCTTCTGTTGAGACACTTACTGCTGCGGCAGTGGTTGCTATCCCTGCTGTTGTGGCGAATTCAGAGCATTATTAGGATTACTCCATGAGAAATTTGGATGACTTTTCCATGCCGGATTATATGTATTAAACATCATGTTGTTGTTCCGATTGTAATTTCCCACATAAAGGCTAGATTCTTGATTCTGCATTCACTCAAAAGAACTATGGTTACCTCCACATAAATCACAAGAAGAATCTATTACCTTGACCTCATGGGTATTATTTTGTATTTGCATATTCTGAACCATCTTAGTAAGAGCGGTCAATTGTGCTGCCACAGAATTGGATGTTTCTAACTCATTTACTGTGGGTTGGCGTCTCACCCCTCCTCACCTAGATGTAGGGAATTGGAAGTCATTCTTTGCAAGTTTGTTCAGAATTTTTATAGCTTCCTCTGGTGGTTTGTCAAGGAGTGTCCCATTGGCAGAGGCGTCTAACATCATCCTTGTTGGGGCATTGGTTGCATTGTAAAACATAGTTACTTGTGTCCACAGTGGAAATCCATGCAAAGGACACTTATGTAATAGCTCCCTATATCGCTCCCATGCCTCATACATTGGTTCATCATCTGCCTACGGAAAAGAAGTAATTTCATTACGTATACGATCATATAGATTAGTAGGATTGAAACGTGTAATGAAATCACGACATAGTTCACTCCAAGATCCTATGGATCCTGCAGGAATGCTATTTAACCAAGTCTTTGCCCTATCCCCAGTGAATAGGGAAACAATTTCAGTCTCAAAACATCTTCATGGACTCCTTGGATTTTGAATGAATTACATATCTCCATGAACGATTTGAGGTGTTGCCTGACATCTTCAGTTACTGACCCACCAAACTGTCCAATGGTATTGAGCATATTAAACATGACAAGTTTTAGCTCAAAGTGGGTTGCTTCGATTTCTGGTGTAACAACTCATGGATTTAACTTGTTCAAATCCTCTACCAGGAAATCCCGAACTGTAAGCTACCGCAGCAATGGTGGCGGCGGATGTCCTCCATTGCTAGCAGGTAAGTTCTGTTCTATTGGAATATTTTTCATAACTGCTCGGACTTGTCTTCTCAACCTTTGTTGTGTGCGTTCAATTTTTGGATCTAGCTCGTACACAGGATGGCTTGGGTTGACCTTGATCATACACCAGTAAAAACCGAAGTTAAATAAAACTAAATTAAGATGCGAGAAAATAAAGATAACAAAATTTAGTTTCCAATCCCCGGAAACGGCGCTAAAAACTTGTTGCGTGTAAAAAGGGTTGCGCAATTTGTGCAAGTGAACACGTCGCAAGTAATAAAGTGATAAATATCGAGTACCGTCTCCACAGGGATTGGTATACTTAATATGTTTCCTTTGCTCTTCTCGCTCTGTAAAAGAAATAAAGTAAAAACACAGATTAAATTGGTTGTCCTGAATTGAATGAAAACAACTTAAAAAATAAAAAGAAAATAGAGAATAAAATCAGATTAAGAGAATGGGCAGGATCCAGTTATGTCGTATTGTGGATTCAATTGACTTGTTTCTGTTCAATGCAACTACACTACACTGCCTCGGCAGTACTGTAATTCTACTGCCTCGACAGTGAAGGGTATGTCCTCCGCGGCAATCCCTTGCTCTTGGGTGGACTTAATCAAGGTTCGGCAAAGTGTCCTTCGATGACTCCGCTTATCCCTAAGTCGAAGTACTATTGATGACTAGTCCTTGATGATACCTCCCGGCGTGAATCAACTATAACCACCAACCAATCTCACACTTCTTTTAGCCGCTAAAACTCTAACAAATCCCTAGGCCGCGTTAGTATTTTCCAACTAGAAAAATATTGTACTTATTCCTTTCGTGAATCTAACTCTCCCGATATTAGATAAATAAATCTCTCACAAACTTCTCTCCCGAGCTTGAATGCAAGAACAATGAATGGCAAAGAATAATCAAACCTTAATATTTTATTGCATGAAACAAGAAAACAAAGTTCAATATCCTCTCACAAATACTCGACAACTTTCATCTAAACCCTAAGAGAATTTAGAACATAATGAAAAACAAAGAAATGTCTAAAGTCTATTGTGAACTCTCGTCCCCCTACTCTTGCACGGCACATCCTTTATATAGGCTAAAATTAGGGCAACATCAGCCTTGGAGAATAAGTTTAGTTGATTTGGATGTTTCCTTCCTTGAAAAGGTGAATCTCTTATTTTGGTTCTTTCCATCTTTACACCGTCTTCTCGAACTCCAATTGCACTGCAAAGTGTCTAGAAAAATCCAGCTTTTTATGCTCTTCAAATCGATCACCACTTTGACTTTTGGTCTTAAGAAATTCCCCGCCTCGGCAGGATGCATCTGCTGCCCCGGCGGAGATCTGGCTTTGAGTCTGCTTAGCTTCCATCAGTAGAATCTCCCATTTGTGGCTGGTTCGATCAGGGTCCAAGTTTACCTGCAAATGCACAAAGATGCATTAAAGCTTATATTTTCTATAAATATCATCCTTAATTGTCATGAAGAAAAACATCCATATATCACACATTAGGCTTATGCATTAGTCCAAATAGGTGTAGATTAAGTAATTATTCACCATTGGAGGAATACTAAAATTGTGAACGGTTGAGAGAATTCTCGCCTATGGGTTCTTTTACCGATTCCACCTTGTCGTAGGAGCAATCAATTCCCAAATGCAGAAATATGGAACTAAGTATACAAGCATATGGGAAGGATTTGACAAGGGGAGTGGCACGGTTGGTGATATTCCACACACTGTCGGAGAATACAATTTTGGCTAGATTGGGTCGTCGAGCCTCACGGAAGCACTTCAACCAAAAGCTATCCACTTGACGAATCCGAGAGTACTTACCGTTTGATGGAAGAATCCACCAAGAGATAATGAGGTGCAAGAACCAATCATGGACGTCAAGGGACATAACCGAACCGGTGAAGTATCCAAGAGAGTCTTCATCGTCAATACCCACATCTTCAAGACCAAATACATCGACAAAGATACTGACATCGATTCGGAAAGTTCGGCCCATGAGATAAGATTCTATCGTAACCCCTTTGCTCCTATCTTTTGAGAGAATGCATTTAGCATTAGCATAAAAAATAAGAACAAGAGTTGGATAGAACTTGCCGGAGTGGGTGAGAAAGGTCAAGAACTTCCAATCGACAAGTTGGTCGTAATATCGGAAAGGGAACTTGTATGAGGTCATGAAATCAACATCCACAAACCGCTACTTTTTAAGCAAGTAGTCGTGGAATGAGTTGAAGTTTTCAATTCTACCCGGACCATCCAAACATCTATCGAATACCACGGGTAAATTCACTCGGGAAGCACGAGTAGTTGATGAACTCCCGGCCTCGGTGCGAGAATGTTTCTTTGGTGTCATAATCTAGGATTAAAAACAATTTTAAGATTAGGTATATAAAAACATGTATGCTCTATCAACCTAATTCAATCCTATTAATCTATAATTCAAGGTATTTGAGAATTTTTGAAAATTGCTTGAAAAACCAGTGAAAACTAATACGACAAAATTAATTTATATTAGAATAGAAAAATTTTTGATTTTGAAAAATTTTTGTAGGATTATGAAAACCCATACAATAAGTATCAATAAATCATTCAAAATCTAATTTTTAACATTCTAAAAATTAACGAAAATTAGTTTTTTCGAAAATTACCTTGATTATTGATTAGGAAGAATTTGTGGTTTTTGAAGCATCGTCTGTTGATATGATCTTGGCTTTGATGTATTGAATAGAATCCACAAATAAAAACATTGAATTTGTGGTGAAAAATTGATGGATTTGAGGGGTTTATATAGGAAGGCCGACTAGGGTTTGAGAGAGGAGTGTTTGGGTAAGTTTTAATTTGATTAAAATTAGGTTTTGGGTGTTTTAAAGCAATATGCCGCCGCGTGTATCGGAAAAGGTATCGAAACAACCTGTTTCAATGCTAGTATCGATACCCTAGTATCAAAACTGGTATCGATACCAGTTCTTCCCAAAAGCTACCCAGATGAACACTCTTGCGTGTCAAAAGTGCGCAATTGGTGCAAGTGGACACATCGCAAGTAATAAAATGATCAGTATAATCGTGTATCGTCTCCACAGGGATTGTAACCCTCTTAGCCCGGCCTAAACGAAACCGACACTAATGGGTTACACGGGGAATATCGAACCAAACCCGCGAAGGTCCGATTCGATAAACAACCCTGAAACCGATATATTTTTTTTCTTATCTAGATGCATAATTAATTATGTTCCTAAAAGTCTTGATCTCATACAAAGCATTAACGAAAGCAATCCGATCACATACAAGCATTCGATTAAACACTTAAGTAAATTAAGGACTAAAACGTAAAGCTTTTACGTACTAATGATAAAGTAGAAATTCTTTCCATCAAAGTGTAATTAAGCATACAAGAATCTCTTACGGTAAAGCTCAAGTCAAACGGAGCATTCTAACATCATCAATTGCAAGTTTCATTAATCTAGGGACCAAAATGTAAATCTTACAAATTATAAGGACTTCGTCAAAATTAAGTTATCCATCTTGAAATTTAATCAACTTTATGCATCCATGTGAAATTTTAGCTCAAAATAACATCTGTAGATACTCTAATTGAACAAAGAAGGATATTTGGGACTAAAATGCAATTTCCAGCAACTTCCATTTCCTGGCAGCCAAAGGTTTCAAAACATTATGTAAAAGGTTTCGAAACTTTCCTCGAAGGTTTCAAAACTTTTCGCATCCAGTAAGGGTCCAGAATTAAAATTTCCCGCAAGGTTTCGAAACTATTTGACAAAGGCTTCGAAACCTTAGGGAAGGTTTCGAAACTTTATGCCTGGAACCTAAAATTTCCGTCACACCAAGTGAATTCAACCGACTCAAGACACAACCATTAATCACCATCAACTATATGCATAATTCCTAAACATAAATAATGATAATAATCACACAATTATCAACATCAAAGACTCCATACAATCTATAGGCATGCTTCCTAAAATATGATTAAAAACAAGAACGTCCATGCATGTGCATGCTTCAACCAATTCCAAACAATATCAAAATCCATCAAACCAAAATCAAAACAATATAAGGTCTCATTACAAGCCATTAACCAAAGTAAAACACACTCTCATATGGGAAGGTTTACACATTGTCGTGCCCTTATTTATTTGCCAAATCATACCAAAAATTGAGATAACCTCTCCCCTTGGTTCCCTTGCTCCGAATGTAGCCTCGAATATCTCTATTTTTCTGCAAAGATGAAAGGAGAGCTTAAGCAAAACATGCTTAGTGAGGAAGCTCTAAATAAAATCATCAATGCATCAAATTAAAACAATATTCAAAAACCATAACTTGTAATGCCTTTCTAAAACCAAGCATGCTTAACAAATCATGTTCATGTGCAATACCAAAAACCTTCCTTGAGTATGCATAGCATTATCAATTCATTTCACAAATGATGCACAATGTTCCAAATATGTTCATGTTTGTATATTGGCTTCCTAGTGATCACTTAATGTGAACCTTAAGTTCACCGAATACGCGGATCCATTGATTAGAGACCTTTAGTCTCATCATGACACAAAGTCACCATTGACATGACCCGAAGTCACCATTGACATGACACGAAGTCACCATTGACATGACACGAAGTCACCATTATCAAGCTCTACCACGCACGGTTGGACACAAAGTCACCCTTGTTACGTGTAGGCATTTTTTTCCTTTATTTCCATAATGTTTATAGTGCACTCAATCCTAATGACATGTCATTTGTATTCGAATCTAAAAGTAGTGTCACTAAGCCAATATCAAGTTCAAGTATGCATGCTAATTTGCTGCTCATAATGCATCCATAATGTGTTCAATAAATGAACCAATAGTCATGCCCAATGGCACCATCATATGTAAGGCAAATAACCATATCATATTCCACTTCATTTTTCATGTTTTCATAAACCATGGATGTCTTTATAAACCATGCATTTCCAGCAATTAACACATGCATGCATCATTTCAAAATCAAATACATGCAATTCCAAAATCATATTGAATCATTGTTCACATATATGCCATTACCGAAAATAACCGAAAATCGAGGTAATACATCAACATCATTTAAAACACTTACTCTTGAACTATGGAAAGTTTTCACACTATTCCATAGCCCCCAAAACAGAACCGAACCAATGCGATTCACTTTAAACCCGAAATCACTCACCGACAAGCGAAACGAGCCCTCGCCGATGCTCCGATGGCAACGCCAACGCACCAGCCATTTATGCTCCTTCTTGCACTAACTCTACAACATTAAAAGTAGAGCATATTCACATCAAAACATTCTCATAACAACAACCACATTAAACCTTCATAAAACTATCGAAAACCTAGCCGAAACGCATCCGAAACAACATCAGCCCAAAACCTAGTGAATCTAACATCTAATCCACTTCAATTATGAACCCAAAACACTTCCAAACCATCCTTATACCTCCAGCAACATAAGAACACCTAAAACATCCCCTAAAACAACCGAAAACCACCTTAAAACAACACCGATTGCATTATTCCGGGATTAATTTGATATTAAATCATTTCAAGACATAATCAATCATTTAATTGACATAATATCATAATTAAATCAACCTAAACCCAGCATCAATTTAGATATAAAAAGATTTCACAAAAACCATCATAAAACTCATAGATCTTGAATTAAAAACACAAAATAAAATCTCAATTGTTGATGAGCAAGCCAATACTTGGGAATTTCAATAAAGAACCTTAGAAAAAAATTAAAAATCAGAATATTACCTTGAGATTAAATCCACCAAAAAGATGAGAAAGTCTTCCTTGATTTCCTTGAAGAAGATGTTGATTTATGCAAAATTGATGAGTAGGTTTTGTAAAGAATGAAAGGATGAATAAAATGAAGTAAATCTTGTAGAAAATGATGAAGAAATCAGCAAGAAATTGAAGAAATTTGGAGAAGAATATGGAGAGAAAATGAGAGAAAATCTTGAGAGAAAAGATGGGAAAATGAGAAGTTACAAAAGAAAATGGAATTATCATCTAAAATAAAACAATTTAAAAACAATTTTGGAGGATAAATCATTAATTAAAAATAAATTGGGTTTATGGCCCTCTAAGGATTCTAAGTATGGCTTACTTTCCAATTTAGTCACTAAAAATCCTTATTGCCTAAAATTACTAATTAAATCCCCGAAACTTTTCAAAAAATTACAATTTGGTCACTAGCACAAAATTAAGCCCAATCTAAAAATCAAATTAAAGTTCAAATAATATCCCTTTAACTTTAAAACACCTTTTTAATATTTTTAGAATAATTTCACAAAATTATTACTTGTCCGATTAAAATATTATTATTTTAGTTTTTCCCGAAATAACGAACACTAGGAATCCGATTCGACCCGAATCGAATTTCCCCAACTAACACTCAAACTAATAACCCCAAAACCGGGATGTTACAGGGATTGGTCTACTTAATATGCCTTCTTCGTCTTCTTGCTCTGTAAAAAGAAATAAAATAAAGAAACAAGTAAATTTAGTTTCGATGAAACTAAATAAATTGAAATAAAGAAAACTAAGTAAAATATGAGATCTGATTAAGAGAGAGGGCAGGATCCAACTGTGGTGTATTGTGGATTTGATTGACTTGTCTTTGTCCAATGCAATTGTACATCACTGCCTCGGCAGTACTACAGATTACTGCCTTGGCAGCGACGATACTTGTCCGCCGTGACAATCCCTTGCTCGTGGGTGGACTTTATCAAAGTTCGACAAAGTGTACTTGGATGACTCCGTTTATCCCTAAGTCGAAGTACTGTTGGTGATCATTCCTTGATGATACCTCCCGGAGTGAATCAATTATAATCATCAACCAATCTCACACTTCTTTTAGCCGTTAAAACTCTTAACCTATCCCTAGGCCGAGTTAGTATTTCACGATTGAAATACCGTACTTATCCCTTTCGTGAATCTAACTCTCCCGAGTCTAGATAAATAGATTACTCACAAACTTCTCTCCCGAGCTTGAATGCAAGAACAAAGAATGGAAAAGGATAAACAAACCTTGACATATTTATTGCATTGAAACAAAGAACAAAGTACAATCTCCTCTCACAAATACTTAACAACCTTCACCTAAACCCTAAGAAAACTTAGAACATAATTTGAGAGAAAGAAAACAATGAGTCTTAGGGTGAACTCTCTGAGAATCGACTCTCTCTTATTCCCTTGGACGGCTAGGTCTTATATAGGCTTGACCTAGGGCAAAACTTTCCTAAGTAGAATACAACTTGGAGTAGGGAACAAGTCATGTACATAAATAAAATATTTCCAAGTTTATTCCAAACAAGAAGCTTTCCCGTGTGGCCTTGTCTTGGGCTTTTCCTCATGCTAACCAGCTCCGATCCATGTTCTGCATGTCCAGAAACGTCCCTTGTATTTTTCTCTTCCAATCGCCTACAGTATTGCTTCTTGTCTTTCTGCTGCTGCCTCGGCCATGTTGCTGCCGCGACAATAGTTTATCCTGCACAGATGTAAAAATGCAGTAAAACTTGCCTTTTCTGTAAATATCATCTTTATAAGCATATCTTCTAAATATATCACATTAAGTATATGCATTGGTCTGAGTGGGTGTAGATTTAAAGATTAATGCCCAATAAAGGTGTAAAAAGTGATAGTGAGTTGAGCACTTATCACACCCCCAAACTCGAACTATTGCTTGTCCTCAAGCAATGCAAACCATCAATTTGCCAAACTCTATTCTCTCTTGGTCTTATGTTTCCATCTATTCTCCCCACCATAACCATGCCTATTCTTTAGACTTAACCTTTCGGCTACCCAAGGTTTTCCCTAGAAACAAACTATAAGATTTAGTGAGTGTGTGTTTTTTGTGGACAAGTTTGATTAAAGGCTTTCTTAGATAAACTCTAAGTTCAAGACAAGTAGATTTTGGTTTAGTGTTCTCTTCTTTTCTAAACCACCAATTCTTGAGCCAATTTCGGGCACCTCAAGGATTGTGTTTTTCTCTTCACTAATTCCTTCTTTCTTTCGATATATATTTTTTTAAGCATACTAGAGCCAATTTCGGGCACCTCTAGTATGGAAAAGAGTACTTCCTAGAGCCGGTGATAGGCACCTCTAGTCACTTGCCCAAAAATCTAAGTCTTTATCACCTAAGTTCATTAAAAGAATTCCTATAATCCAACAAGTCCCAAAAGTGTTTTTAAAATTTATCTTATAGTAAGCTTCTAAGTTTTCATCCTTAAGTATCCTAAGGTTAAACCTTCTTAACAGGACCTAATCATGGTAAGGAGAAAGATTTCTATAGCCTTAAAGAATAAACTAAGGCAATATTGATGATCGACAGTGCAAAAGTATGGGCAATTGATTCAAGTAAAGCGGTGAGCATAAAAAAATTAAAAATTTACTTAAATACTCCCTTATTTTGGCAAGGCCACGGCAGCAGATTGCCTCGGCAGTGGCTCTATACCCCCAAACTCGAACCAATCATTGTCCTCAATGCTTTATATCAGAAGGAAACAGTGGGCAACAAAATATGAAAACAAGCAGCATATAAAGAAACAAGCAGCATATAAAGAGAAAAAGTATTGAATAAAAATTTAAAGGGACTCCGAAGAGCTGCTTGTAACAATCTTTCTTCGGGGTCGTGCTGCTGATTGCTTCGTCTTTGGTGAGGGAGATGGCTGAGTTTTTGCTTGCCGTGGCAGTGGGACTCTTGTTGGTGGTGTCCGTTACATTGGAGCATCAACTTCTTCACCTTCTTCCTCGTCGACAATATCCTCGGGAATCATGATGTTCGTTCCACCCTCATTTGCTGCGGCTACCCCGGCATAGTGTGTGCTTGGTCCGGCAGCGGTGGAGCTTTGGTGTACATAGGAATCTATCTCTACTGATAGACTGCCCATGATGATGGGGGAACGTGGTAGAGTGCTGAAGACTGCCCTCCTCTTTAATGGTCTTCTGTTGGCCGATGATGCCGCGGTAGAGTCTACTGCTCTAGATGGGCCGGCAACATGAAATTGTTGCTGAGGGACAGTGTGGAAGAATGACCTTGGTCCTCCAGGAGCTGGTGTAGTCTCGGTATAGGGTGCAGCTGTGACAAACGTGTTGGTGGGGAATTCTGGAAACTGCGCCCCTTGGTCTGGAAAGGCATGGAGCATCATTTGGGCAAGTGTGCCGTTAAAGTCTCTTTGATACTCCATGTATCTCTGTTGCCTAAGATCCATCGCTGCCATCCTTTGTAGTATCTCCTGGTACGGGTCTGCTGCGGCAGTGGTGTGGGCAGTGTCTGGCATGTCTGTCGTGTATTGGACCCTGACAGTAGTATCAATAGTGAACTGTTGGGGCGTTGCCTGGACTGGTTCTGCCTGAGTGATCTGCATGATTTTGTGGCAGAATTCACTTGTCCACCCTCTCCTATAGGCTGTAAATTCGTTTGTCTCGGCCGTAGGGACACCGCATTCGTAAATTTCTCGTAAGATAATTTCTCCAACGTTGATGCTCCTTTTGTTGATGATTGATTGGATGAGCACCAATCTTCTCCGATCCACCATGCTGTTATGGGAGGTTGGGATAAGGCGTTTCTTGACAAAGGTGTTCCACAGCTAGGCCTCGGGTTTTAGACTTTTCCTTGCTACTGATCCTCTATGGGCACCGGTTTCCCAAGGAGTATTCTCGTAACAAAGGTCGTCTTTGATCAATTCATAATCCTAGGCAATGATATCCTCCATGAATTCAGCATGTACATCATGGTCATGTGTGAGGCCGTAGAATTGGTTGATGATCTCGGCATCAAGCTGGACAGGCTTGCCTCGGCAGTGGACAAAAAGAGAGTCCTTGCTTGGCCCGTGCGCATAGAATTCCCGCATGATGGTGGCATTGGCCTGGGCAGGTTGTAGGCAAAAGATTTCCTATTCTTGATACTTGATTCTATCGAACAAATAGTGCTCGATGCCGTAGTTTTCTTCGTCGGAATGTTGGAACCCTTGCTCCTCCCATAACTGTTGAGCGATGAAAGACCTATTGAAACGGTCTTCAACATTGTCTGGGGAAAAACATTTGTAGGTGGCCATAAGGAATTTGAGAGTTGAGATTCTTGGAGATTTTCTTGAAGAAATTTTGAAAATATCAAGAAGGTTTGAGAGTAGGCAGAGAGTATTGTGAGAGCAAGATTGTCAACTAGCCTAAAGAAAACAAGAATGCAAGAGTGAATAGTTCAAGAGTGAGAGATTTCTTATATAGGCCTAGGCCTTGTGACCGTTTGAACCACTAGCCGTTTTGTAGCCGTTAGCCTTTACTGCCGTTTCCTTTTCTGCCGCGGTAGAAATCTCGGCAGACTAGCCGTTACACTGTTCTGCCCGTTGGAACTACTGCGGCTCTTACACTGTTTTCTGCCTCGGCAGAATTCCTGCTGTGAACTATTTCTCCTTTATTCTTGCTTATTATCCTAAATAAAAATTAAACGCAAACGAGAAAAATAATTAAAGCAAAAGCAAAAATTAAAGAAAGTAAATATAAACTAAACTAATCCTAATATAATAAAAAGAAAGGTGAGAGATCATGTTACTGGTGGAGTGCATGCAAATGCATCTCCCAAGGTGATTCTCTCTTGTTGGCCAAAGTGACTCTTCAAGTGTTGGCTATTGGCTTTATGTCCATCTTTGTTTTTCCTGATTTTTACCGCACCCTTTATGATTGGACAGTGTGTTGTCTTGTTGGTTTCCTTCAAATCTGCCTTACTTTTCCTGCCAAATATTCTGCCATAAAGTATTTCCATTTTCCTGCCGAGCATACTGCCCAGGAAGCAAATTTTGCATAAAAATAACACATAAAAGGTCAAGATAGGCTAGTTAGACCTAACTCTCTCCTAAGTGTCCAAAAACACTCTTTGTCTAAAGTTTTAGTAAAAATATCCGCTAATTGGTTTAAGGTGTCGACAAACTCTAAAACAACATCATTTTTAGACACATGATCTCTAATGAAGTGATGTCTAATTTCTATGTGTTTGGTTCTAGAGTATTGAATAGGGTTCTTAGTAAGACATATGACACTAGTATTATCACATTTTATAGGTATAGTTTCTACCTTAATGCCTTAATATAAGAGTTGTTGCTTCATCCAAAGGACTTGAGCACAACAACTTCCTAAGGATATGTACTCCGCTTCGGTGGTAGATAAAGCTACACTATTTTGTTTCTTAGAGAACCAAGATATGAGCATACTACCTAGGAATTGACATGTTCCGGAAGTACTTTTCCTATCTATCTTACAACCTCCATAATCCGCATCCGAAAAAGCATGAAGATTAAAGAAAGATGCCTTAGGATACCAAAGACCTAAACAAGGTGTGTCTCTAAGGTACCTAAAGATTCTCTTAATGGCTACTAAGTGTGATTCTCTAGGACTAGCTTGAAACCTAGCACACAAGCAAACACTAAACATTATATCCAGTCTACTTGCGTTAAGGTAAAGCAAAGAACCTATCATTGATCTATACAATTTAGAATCAACACACTTACCTCCTTCATCCTTGTCAAGCTTAGTTGATGAGCTCATAGGAGTGGCTTGAGGTTTCACATTCTCCAAGCCAAAATTCTTGAGCATATCCTTGATTTATTTAGCTTGATTGATGAAGGTGCCATCCTTCCTTTGCTTGATTTGGAGTCCCAAAAAGAATGAGAGCTCCCCCATCATGCTCATATCGAATTCACCTTGCATTATCTTAGAAAATTCTTGACAATAACATTCATTAGTAGATCCAAAAATAATATCATCAACATAAATTTGAACTACTAAGATGTCATTTTTAAACCTTTTTATAAAAAGTGTAGTGTCCACCTTTCCTTTTTCAAAACCTTTTTCAATTAAAAAGTTTGAAAGTCTTTCATACCAAGCTCTAGGAGCTTGTTTCAAACCATATAAAGCTTTTGTTAATTTAAACATATGGTTTGGAAATTTTGGATCCTCAAAATCCGGTGGTTGTTCAACATACACTTCTTCATGTATAAAACCATTTAAAAAAGCACTTTTGATATCCATTTGAAAGAGCTTGAAATCATGATAACATGCAAATGCAAGTAACATCCTAATAGCTTCCATTCTAGCTACGTGTTGCATGTCAAAAGTGTGCAATTGGTGCAAGTGGACACATCGCAAGTAATAAAATGATCAGTATAATCGTGTATCGTCTCCACAGTGATTGGTCTACTTAATATGCCTCCTTCGTCTTCTTGCTCTGTAAAAAGAAATAAAATAAAGACACAGGTAAATTTGGTTTTGATGAAACTAAATAAATTGAAATAAATAAAACTAAGTAAAAGATGAGATCTGATTAAGAGAGAGGGCAGGATCCAGTTGTGTTGTATTGTGGATTTGATTGACTTGTCTCTATCCAATGCAATTTTACATCACTGCCTCGGCAGTACTGCAGATTATTGCCTTGGCAGCGACGATACTTGTCCGCCGCGGTAATCCCTTGCTCGTGGGTGGACTTTATCAAAGTTCGGCAAAGTGTCCTTAGATGACTCCGCTTATCCCTAAGTCGAAGTACTGTTGGTGATCAATCCTTGATGATACCTCCCGGCGTGAATCAATTATAATCATCAACCAATCTCACACTTCTTTTAGCCGCTGAAACTCTTAACCTATCCCTAGGCCGAGTTAGTATTTCGCGATTGAAATACCGTACTTATCCCTTTCTTGAATCTAACTCTCCCAAGTCTAGATAAATAGATTACTCACAAACTTCTCTCCCGAGCTTGAATGCAAGAACAAAGAATGGCAAAGGATAAGCAAACCTTGATATTTTATTGCATTGAGACAATAAAGCAAAGTAAAATTTTCTTCCACAACTACTCCACAATCTAACCTAAACCCCAAGGGGACGATGGAGGAGTTTAGGGTTTTTCTATGAAACTTAATTTCGAGATATCCTCCTCTCTACATAGGCTATGGTTTATATAGGCTTGACCTAGGGCAAACCTTTCCAAAGTAGGAATACAACTTGGAGTAAAACACAAGTTAAGTATATAAATAAAAGATATTTATTTTATTTCCTAGTTTATTCCTATAAGGATTCTTTTCCCGCGTGGCCTTTGACCTTGAATTTCCGTGTGTTCCTCAGCTCCGATTTCTATGTTGCTTGTCTTAAAACGTCCACCTTATTTTTCTCTTCAGATCGCCTATCATATCAACATTTATGTTCGAGGTGCTGTCGCAGCCTCCGATGTTGTCGCGGCCTCCAAGTGCTGTCGAGGCGGGTACTAATCCGCATTCCAGCTTTGGTTTCCAGCATCCATCATGCTATCTGGCATTACCTATGTGGTAGTTTCATGTCTAAGAGAAGAAACCATTAACCGTACCTGTTTTATGCCAAATAATAGATAAATTCATAAATTAAGTATTGGGATGCTGAAATATGGAAATAAGCAGAATTATCCAATGTTGCCATTAAATCTGTCCTTTATTAGCAATAACCGAGTGAGAAATTTGTATAAAGAATAGGAATTTTAGGCACTCATCACCCATTGAACAGTACGTGGCTAAATTTTGTAAGTATTTCAAGTATGGTTCGGAGTACATAAAGACTGAGAAAGATAAATGTCGCAAGTTCACTGATGGCCTTAGTGATGAACTAAGCCCTATGTTTACGGACTTGGGGATTAAATATTTTCAGCAATTGGTGAACCGGGCCATTGCAACGGAGGCTAAAATGAAAGTAGCTGAGAAAAGAAAGAGTGGTAATCGAAGTGATAAAAAACAAAAGCTGGATGACAAACAGTAGTGGAAATCCAATAAGAAGGCCAAGTATCACCAGTAAAGCTCAGCTACTAATACTTCGGCTCAGAAAGGCTATTATATTCCGAAACCACAACTGGTAGATCGATCTTCAGCTCTGGTTGCTTCTGTTCAAAGCACGGGGAAAAATGAAGGGATTCCTACTTGTAAGTTTTGTTAGAAGCTTCATCACGGCCAGTTTCGTACACAGTTTAAATTATGCTATGCTTGTGGTGAAGCCGATCACTTTGTTAAGGATTGCCCCCATAATCCTAATAAAGCTATTGTTCAGTCTCGTACCAACCAGAACTCTTTTCATTCCAATTGAAACAGAAGCTCTAAACAAGCTCAATCCGGGAATCAAGGGAGAGGCAAAGGGAAACATTCTAATGCTTCTACCCACCAAGAGTCTCGGGTACCTGCTCGGATTTATCATGTACGAGGAAGGGAAGATGAAGAATCTCCTGATGTAATTGCAGGTATGATTGATTTAGATTCAAGTCCTGCTTATGCTTTGATTGATTCGGGATTAACTCACTCTTTTATATGCTCTACTATGTTGATGAAAGTTAATTTGAAGCTTGAAATTGTTGCTAAGAATCTTGTAGTGTCAAACCCCATAGGAGGCTTAATAAATATAAATCTTGTTTGTAAAGATTCTACGATCACAATTCGAAACATCCCTTTTCGAATTGATCTATTTGTGCTACAAGCTTGTGAATTTGACCTAGTATTGGTATTAGATTGGTTAGCGAAGCACGAATGTTGGATTGATTGTCAGAACAGGAGATTATATTTAAGGGGCTTGGGTAAGGAGTCAATTCTCCTAATTGATCAGAAGCCTACTTCCATCTTTGCCGCTATGGTACTACGAGATGAATATGAATTTGGCTTGTTTGAAATCCTTGTTGTATCCGAATTCGTGGATGTATTTCCCGAGGAACTCCTTGGTCTTCCTCCCACCATAGAAGTGGAGTTCGGGATAGAATTCTAGACTGGGACGAATCTGGTGTCCATTACTCCCTATAGAATGGAACCAATTGAGTTAAAAGAATTGAAGAAGCAACTCCAGGAGATCCAAGATAAAGGCTTCATTAGGCCTAGCTCATATCCTTGGGGTGCTCCAGTCTTATTCGTGAAGAAGAAGGATGGCACGATGAGACTTTGTATATATTATAGACAATTGAACAAGCTCACAATAAAGAACAAATATCCCTTTCCAAGAATCGAAGACTTGTTTGATCAGCTTAAAGATGCGTCAGTGTTTTCTAAGATTGACCTCCGCTCCGGATATTATCAGATGAAAGAGAAAGATGAGGATGTACCCAAACCTGCTTTTCGGACTCGCTATGGTCACTTTGAGTTTCTTGTGATGCCATTTGGGCTAACAAATGCTCCAGCTGCATTCATGGACCTCATGAATAGAATCTTTAAATCTTATCTTGATAAGTTTGTCGTTGTTTTCATTGATGACATACTTATCTATTCTCGGAATAAGGAGGAACATGTTGAACACCTCTGAATTGTCTTGCAAACTCTCCGAGAACATTAATTGTATGCAAAGTTCTCTTGAATTCTGGTTGTCGGAAATCTCATTCCTTGGCCACGTTATCCCGGAAAAAGGAATCCAATTGGATACCAAAAATATCCAAACCATTCTTGAATGGAGACCTCCAAGGAACATTAGTGAAATCCGAAGTTTTCTCGGTTTAGCTGGGTACTACAGACGTTTCGTCAAGGGATTCTCATCTATTGCTGCACCCTTAACTAAATTGCTCCGAAAAGATGAACCTTATGAATGGTCGGAGAAACAGAAAAGGAGCTTTGATCAACTTAAGCAAGCTCTTACTCATGCCCCGGTTCTTATCCAACCAGAGTCGGGAAAAGATTTCACTGGGTACAGTGATGCATATCATCTAGGACTTGGGTGTGTCCTAATGTAAGGAGGGAAGGTAGTGGCTTATGCCTCACGTCAGTTGAAGCCACATGAGCTCAACTACCCTATTCATGACCTTGAACTTGCTGCAATTGTATTTGCACTCAAAATCTGAAGACATTACTTGTATGGCGAGAAATGTTACTTTTTTACAGATCACAAAAGTCTCAAATATCTCTTGACTCAAAAGGATCTCAACTTGAGACAAAGGAGATGGATGGAATTATTGAAAGATTATGACTTAGTCATTATGTAGAACTAATGTTTTGATATAATAATTAAAAAATAGTTTTGGACTAATTGAAAAGATTTCAAAAATGGTTCTTATGTCCAAACTACTTGAAAATATATTTAAGACGTTTTTGAGAGATTTTAAATATGTTTTAAATGATTTAAAGAAACCAAAGAATGGTTTTTAACCCAGGTGTTTCGATACACCTTTAAGGTGTTTCGATACCTGTTCTTCAATGACATGTTTTCAAAGGAAAAATCACAGTGGTATCGATACCTTTTCACCACTGATAAATGCTCAAATCACTATCACTTTTTAAACCTTTTATGGGCATTAATCACTAAATTTATACCCACTCGGACCAATGCATATACTTAATGTGATATATTTAGAAGTTATGCTTATAAAGATAATATTTACAGAAAAGGCAAGTTTTACTGCATTTTTACATCTGTGCAGGATAAACTATTACCGCGGCAGCAACATGGCCGAGGCAGGACCTGATGCCGAGGCAGCAGCAGAAAGATAGGAAGCAATACTGTAGGCGATTGGAAGAGAAAAATTCAAGGGACGTTTCTAGACATGCAGCACATGGATCGGAGCTGGTGAGCACGAGGAAAAGCCCAAGACAAGGCCATGCGGGAAAGCCTCTTAGTTGAAATAAACTTGGAAATATTTTATTTATGTACATGACTTGTTCCCTACTCCAAATTATATTCTACTTAGGAAAGGTTTGCCCTAGGCCAAGCCTATATAAGACCTAGCCGTCTAAGGGAATAGAGAGAGCCGATTCTTAGATAGTTCACCCTAAGACTCAATGTTTTCTTTCTCTCAAATTATGTTCAAAGCTTTCTTAGGGTTTAGGTGAAGGTTGTTAAGTATTTGTGAGAGGAGATTGTACTTTGTTCTTTGTTTCAATGCAATAAAACTATCAAGGTTTGCTTATCCTGTTCCATTCTTTGTTCTTTCATTCAAGCTCGGGAGAGAAGTTTGTGAGTAATCCATTTATCTAGACTCGGGAGAGTTAGATTCACGAAAGGGATAAGTACGGTGTTTCAATCGCGAAATACTAACTCGACCTAAGGATAGGTTAAGAGTTTCAGCGGCTAAAAGAAGTGTGAGATTGGTTGGTGGGTATAATTGATTCAGGCCGGGAGGTATCATCAAGGACTAGTCATCAACAGTACTTCGACTTAGGGATAAGCGGAGTCATTCAAGGACACTTTGCCGAACTTTGGTAAAGTCCACCCACGAGCAAGGGATTACCGCGGCGGACAAGTATCGTCGCTGCCAAGGCAGTAATCTGCAGTACTGTCGAGGCAATGATATACAATTGCATTGGACAGAGACAAGTCAATCAAATCCACAATACAACGCAACTGGATCTTGCCCTCTCTCTTAATCAGATCTCATCTTCTTTATTCTTAGTTTTCTTTATTTTAATTTATTTAGTTTCATCAAACCCAAATTACATGTGTCTTTATTTTATTTTATTTTACAGAGCAAGAAGACGAAGAAGGCATATTAAGTATACCAATCCCTGTGGAGACGATACTCGATTATACTAATCACTTTATTACTTGCGATGTGTCCACTTGCACCAATTGCGCACTTTTGACACGCGACAAGTTTTTGGCGCCGTTGTCGGGGATTGGCAACTAAATTTTGTCTTCTTTTTTTCTTATTTTAGTTATTTTTACTAACATATTTTCTTTTTCTTTCTTTAAAAAAATTATAGGTGTGTTTTAAGTTGAAGGATTTTCAAGATGCAAGGAGAAAGAAAGAAATCTATTCGGGAGTTGATGTTGGAAGATATGAATCGAGCCAATCAAGAATTTCCTAGATTACATGATGATTATCTATGCCAACTGGTAAGTGCTCAACACACTATCACTTTTTACTCATTTTATGGGCATTAATCATCAAATATACACCCACTCGGACCAATGCATGTGCTTAATGTGATATATTTAGAAGTTATACTCATATAGATAATATTTACAGAAAAAGGCACGTTTTACTACATTTTCATATCTGTGCAGGAGAACCAGTGTTGCGGCAGGGACAAGGCTGAGGCAGGACCTGATGTCGAGGCAGCAGCAGAAAAACAGGAAGCAAGACTATAGGCGATGGAAAGACAAAAATCCAAGGAACGTGTCTGGACTTGAAGCCCATGAATCGCAGCTGGCTAGCACAAGGAAAAGCCCAAAGGAAGACCACGCGGGAAATCCCCTTAGCCGAATATAAACTTGGAAATATATTTAATTATGTACTTGACTTGTTCCCTACTCCAAGTTGTATTCTACTTAGGAAAGGTTTGTCCTAGGTCTAGCCTATATAAGGACCTAGCCACCCAATCTACAATAGACGGAATACCTAGGGAGAGAGCCGATTTCTATTCTTGTTTCTTTCCTCTCCACTATGTTCTAAACCTTCTTAGGGATTAGGTGAAGGTTGTCGAGTATTTGTGAGAGGAGATTGTACTTTGTCTTTGATTCAATGCAATAAAGTTATCAAGGTTTGCTTATCCTTTGTTATTCCTTGTTTTCACAATTGAGCTCGGGAGAGGATATTGTGAATCATCCATTTATCTAAGCTCGGGAGAGTTAGATTCACGAAAGGGGTAAGTACGGTGTTTCAATCGCGAAATACTAACTCGGCCTAGGGATAGGTTAAGAGTTTCAGCGGCTAAAAGAAGTGTGAGATTGGTTGGTGAGTATAATTGGTTCACGCCGGGAGGTATCATCAAGGACTAGTCATTAACAGCATTCTGACTTAGGGATAAGCGGAGTCATCCAAGGACACTTTGCCGAACTTTGGTAAAGTCTGCCCACGAGCAAGGGATTGCCGCGGTAGACAGTATTGTCGCTGCCGAGGCAGTAAACTGCAGTGCTGCCGAGACAGTGATATACGATTACATTGGACAGAGACAAGTCAATCAATTCCACAATACGACGCAACTGGATCCTAGCCCATCTCTCTCTACTATTTCAACCTTTTATCTTTTATTTAGTTATTTTAGTTTAGATAAATCAAATCAACTCACTTGTGTTCTTTACTTTTTCTACAGAACAAGAAAGTGAAGAAAGCATATTAAGTATACCGGTCCCTGAGGAGACGATAACTCGATAAATACTTATCACCTATTACTTGCGATGTGTCCACTTGCACTAAACGTGCACTTTTGACACGCGACAAGTTTTTGGCGCCGTTGCCGGGGACTGGCAACTAAATTTTGTTTTCTTTATTTTCTTGTTTATTTTTACTTTTATTTTACTCTTGTCTATTTTGGTGTATGACCAGGGTCAATCCAACCAACCCCTTATACGAGTTAGATCCAGAGATCGAAAGAACAAGGCAAAGGTTGAGGAGACAGATCCAAGGAGCCATGGCAGAACACCCGGGAGGACAAAATTTACCTATCGGCAATGGAGGACTTTCGCCGCCACCTGGGCCGCGGCAGCTCACTGTCAGGGACTTCCTAGAAGAAGGCTTAAATGGATTAAACCCAGGAGTCATTACACCGGAGATTGAAGCAGCCCATTTTGAACTCAAACCCGTTATGTTCAATATGTTAAATACAATTGGACAATTTGGTGGGTCTGCAACTGAAGACGCAAGGCAGCACCTCAAGTCCTTCATGGAAATTTGCAACTCTTTCAAAATCCAAGGAGTCCATGAAGATGTCTTGCGATTAAAGCTATTCCCCTATTCACTGAGGGATAGGGCGAAAGCTTGGTTAAATAGCATTCCAGCAGGATCTATTGGATCTTGGAGTGAACTTTGTCGTGATTTCATTACTCGTTTTAATCCTACTAATTTATATGATAGAATCTGTAATGAAATTACTTCTTTTCGACAGGCAGAAGACGAACCAATGTACGAGGCATGGGAACGCTACAGAGAGCTATTGCACAAGTGTCCTTTGCATGGGTTTCCACTATGGAAACAGGTGACAATGTTTTACAATGCCACGAATGCCCCGACAAGGATGATGTTAGATGCCTCGGCAAACGGAACACTCCTGGATAAACCACCTGAGGAAGCTATTGAAATATTAAATAAACTCACAAAGAATGAATTTCAGTTTCCTACATCTAGGCGAGGAGGAGTAAGACGCCAAGCCACGGTAAATGAATTAGACTCATCAAGTTCAGTGGCAGCACAATTGGCCTCTCTTTCCCAGATGGTGCAAAACCTGCAGTTACAACAAAATACCCGTGAGGTCAAGGTAATTGATTCATATTGTCACTTATGTGGAGGTAACCACAGTTCCTCTGATTGCATGAATCAAGAAATTGGTATGTATGTTGGGAACTACAACCGCAATAATGTGATGTCCAACACATACAACCCCTCATGGAAGAGGCATCCAAACTTATCATGGAGCAACCCAAACAATGCCTTAAACCCAATCACCCAACCTTCGGGATTTCAGCAACCGATGCCGCAGCAGCAACCCCAGCAACCGATGCCGCAGTAGCAGATGCAACAGCAATCGGTAAGTTCATTGGAAAACACGCTAAAGGCCTTATGATGAAAACTGAGTCATACATGGCAGAAAATAGTAATTTCATCAAGAGGACAGATGCCTTCATGAATAGAACTGAGATGAGGTTGCAAAATCAAGAAGCGGCCATAAAAACGCTGGAAACTCAGGTTGGGCAGTTTGCTCAATGCATAAACACTAGACCACAAGGAGGCCTACCTAGCAATATTGAAGTTGCTAAGGTAATGAGCCATGAACAGTGCAAGGCAATCACTACTAGGAGTGGTCTACAGCTGAAGGAAAAGATCCCAGAGAGCCAAATTCAATCAGCGGATCAAGCAAAAGAGGAGGCCGAGCAAACTGAATCTGACAACACTGCCCCGGCAGAAAGCACTGCAGCTCCTGAGCAGCCTGCCGAGGCAGCAACAACTCCAGTGGTGCCAAGTATAAAATTTCAAACTAAAGAACCCCTGGATGAAATGAGACCACCACCACCTTTTCCACAAAGGTTAAAAAAGAAAAAACAGGACCAGCAATTCAAGAAATTCCTCGACATCTTGAAGCAAGTCCACATCAACATACCGTTCGTTGAAGCTATTGAACAAATGTCGAACTATGACAAGTTCCTAAATGACATGGTGTCAAAGAGAAAACGAATAGGTGAGTTTGAGACAGTGGCTGCCACCGAGGGATGCATGGCAATGCTGCATAACCGCATGCCACCAAAGTTAAAAGATCTTGGTTGCTTTACTATACCTTGTGCGATAGGTAAGAGTTATGAAGGTAAGGCCCTATGCGACCTTGGAGCCAGCATAAACCTCATGCCCAAATCCGTCTTTGAAAAGCTGGAAATTGGAAGGCCGAAGCCTACAACAGTGATGCTCCAACTAGCGGATCGATCCTATGTGCAACCTGAAGGAAAAATCGAGGACATACTGGTAAGAGTTGACAAGTTTATTTTTCCTACCGACTTCCTTGTCCTTGATTGTGAAGCAGATGACAATGCACCGATCATCCTTGGGAGACCTTTCCTTGCAACTGGACGCACTCTAATTGACGTGGAAAAAGGAGAGTTGACAATGCAGGTCAATGACCAACAAGTCAAACTCAATGCATTCCACAACTTAAAGAAGTATGATGATCCAGAAGAGTGCAAGGCCATCCACACATAGATAATAAGATATCCTGCCTGGGCAGTCTGCTCGGCAGAATATTCGGCAAGAAGATTAAGTCCAAGATGGATGGACAGACAACAAAGAGGAGTGGACCACAACCGATTCATAATTTGGGTCTAAGGGAGAGAATAAATTTGGGAGATACATTTGCATGCTCTCCACCAGTAACATGACCTCTCCCTTTTTCTTTATTATTATATTAGGGTTAGTAGTTTATTTTTATTTTTCTAATTATTTTTGCTTTAAGTATTTTCTCTTTCCGTGTGTTTTATTTTCTTAGGTTAATAAGCAAGAATAAGGGAAAAGTAGTTCACAGAAAGAACTCTACCGAGACAATAAAACAGTGTCAGGGCCGCAACAGTCCCAACGGGCAGAACAGTGTAACGGCTAGTCTGCCGAGATTCCTACCGCGGCAGAAAAAGGAAACGGTTACAAACGGCTAGTGGCTTCAACGGTCACAAGGCCGAGGCCTATATAAGAAACTCCTTCATCTTAAACTATTCACTTTTACTTTCTTGTTTTCTTTAGTATTCATAACAATCTCTCTCTCACATTACTCTTTGCCTACTAATTCTTGTAATATCTCCAGATTCTCTTCAAGAAAAACCTCCAAGAACTCACATCTCTCTATCTTGATGGCAACATACAAAAGATTCACCCCAGCCAACGTTGAAGATCGATTCAACCAATCTTTCATCGCTAGGCAACTTTGGGAAGAGCAAGGTTTCCAGCATGCGGACGAAGAGAACTACGGCATTGAACACTACCTCTATGACAGAATTAAGTACCAGAATTGGGAAATTTTCTGTCTGCAACCTGCCCAGACAAATGCCACGCTCATGGGCCCAGCAAAGACTCCCTATTCGTTCACTGCCACGGTAGGCCAGTCCAGCTCGATGCCGAGACGATCAATAATTTCTATGGCCTCACCCCAGACAGTGATATCCACGCCGAATTCTTTGAAGATATCACTGCTGAGGACTATAAACTCATCAAAGATGATCTTTGTTACGGGAATACCCCATGGGAAACCGGTACCCATAGAGGATCCGTAACAAGATAAAGCCTAAAACCGGAGGCCAAGATGTGGAACACCTTCGTCAAACGACGCCTCATCCCAACATCACACAATAGCACGGTAGATCGCAAGAGATTGGTGCTTATCCAATCCATCATCAACAAGAGGACCATCAATGTTGGCAAAATCATCCTACGGGAAATTCACGAGTGCGGTAAGAAAGATAGGGGACCATTGTATTTCCCTTGTTTGATTACGGGTTTATGTGTTGCTACAGGTGTACCCATTGAAGAAACGGACGAATACACGCCCCCACGACGAGGATGGACCAGGGACTTCTGCCACAAAGTCATGCAAATCACGCAAGTAGAGCCTGTCCAAGCAACGCCGCAGCAGTTCACTATCGATACTGCTGTCGGGGTCCAGTACACGGCAGACATGCCTGGTACTGCCCACACCTCTGCCGCAGCAGACCCGTACCAAGAGATCTTGCAACGGATGGCAGCAATGGACCTTAGACAACAACGGTACATGGAGTACCAAAGGGACTTCAATGGCACCTTAGCCCAGATGATGCTGCACGCCTTCCCGGACCAAGGAGCACAATTTCCGGAGTTCCCAAGCAACATGTTCGTCACAGCCGCACCTTACACCGAGACTACACCAGCCCCGGGGGGACCAAGGTCGTACTTCCATGCGGACCCTCATCCCCAATACCAGGCTGCCGGCCCATCTAGGGTAGCAGATTTTGCCGCGGCCTCGTCTGTCAGCAGAAGGCCATCCAAGCGGAGGGACGTTTTCAGCACTCCACCCCAATCACCAATCATCATGGGCAGTCTATCGGCCGAGATAGATGCTTATGTGCACCAAAGCTCCACCGCCGCCGAACCAAGTACACACCACACCGGAGGAGCCACGAAAATGGGAGGAGGAACAGACGTGATGCTAACCGAAGAGATGGTTGATGTAGAAGAAGGAGAGGAGGTAGAAGCCCCGATGCAAAGGACACCACCCACTCGAGTCCAACCGCCCCGGCAAGCAAAGGCACAACCATCGCCTTCACCAAGGACAAAGCAATCGGCAGCTAGGCCGAGGAGGAAAATTGTTACAAGCAGCTCTTCGGAGTCGCTTTAAAATTCTTTGTCCTTTATTCAAATATAAATTGCTTTTACTGTTTTTACTTGCTGCTTATGATTCATATTATGTTTTGCCGTTTACTTCTTTAAATATAAAGCATTGAGGACAATGCTTGGTTTGAGTTTGGGGGTGCAGATTCACTGCCAAGGCAGCAATCTACTGCTGCGGCCTTGCCAAAAAGGGAGTATTCCAGTGTTTTTTTTTAATTTTTATGCTCCCCACCTTACTTGAATCTACTACTTACACTTTTGCACTGCTTATCATCAGTATTGCCTTAGTTACTCTTTAAGGCTATAGAAATCTTTCTCCTTACCATGTTTTAGGTTCTATTAAGAGGGCTTAACCTTGGGATGCTTAAGGATGAAAACTTATAAGCTTACTATAGGAAGAACTTTAAACACTTTTGGGACTTGTTGGATTATAGGAATTCTTTTAATGAACTTAGGTGATAAAGACTTAGATTTTTGGAAAGTAACTAGAGGTGCCTATCACCGGCTCTAGAAAAATCTCTTCTTCATGCTAGAGGTGCCCGAAATTGGCTCTAGTATGTTTTAAGGAATATTAAAAAGAAAGAAGAAATTTAGTGAAAAGAAAAACACAAGTCTTTGAGGTGCCCGAAATTGGCTCAAGATTTGGTGTTTGATAAGAAGAGAACACTTGACCAATGTCTATTTGTCTTGAACTTAGAGTTTATCTAAGAAAGCCTTTAATCAACTTGTCCACAAAAACGCACACACTCACCAATTCTTATAGTTTATTTCTAGGTAAAGCCTTGGGTAGCCGAAAGGTTAAGTCTAAAGAATAGACATAGTTATGGTGGGGAGAATAGATGGACATGTAAGACCAAGAGAGAATATAGTTCGGCAAATTGATGTTTTGCATTGCTTGAGGACAAGCAATAGTTCGAGTTTGGGGGTGTGATAAGTGCTCAACACACTATCACTTTTTACTCCTTTTATGGGCATTAATCATCAAATATACACCCACTCGGACCAATGCATGTGCTTAATGTGATATATTTAGAAGTTATACTCATATAGATAATATTTACAGAAAAAGGTACGTTTTACTGCATTTTCATATCTGTGCAGGAGAACCAGTGCTGCGGCAGGGACAAGGCCGAGGCAGGACCTAATGCTGAGGCAGCAGCAGAAAAACAGGAACGCAGCTGGCTAGCACAAGGAAAAGCCCAAAGGAAGACCACGCGGGAAAGCCCCTTAGCCGAATATAAACATGGAAATATATTTAATTATGTACTTGACTTGTTCCCTACTCCAAGTTGTATTCTACTTAGGAAAGGTTTGCCCTAGGTCTAGCCTATATAAGGACCTAGCCACCCAATGTACAATAGACGGAATACCTAGGGAGAGAGCCGATTTCTATTCTTGTTTCTTTTCTCTCCACTATGTTCTAAACCTTCTTAGGGATTAGGTGAAGGTTGTCGAGTATTTGTGAGAGGAGATTGTACTTTGTCTTTGATTCAATGCAATAAAGTTATCAAGGTTTGCTTATCCTTTGTTATTCCTTGTTTTCACAATTGAGCTCGGGAGAGGATATTGTGAATCATCCATTTATCTAAGCTCAGGAGAGTTAGATTCACGAAAGGGGTAAGTACGGTATTTCAATCGCGAAATACTAACTCGGCCTAGGGATAGGTTAAGAGTTTCAGCGGCTAAAAGAAGTGTGAGATTGGTTGGTGAGTATAATTGGTTCACTCCGGGAGGTATCATCAAGGACTAGTCATCAACAGCACTCTGACTTAGGGATAAGCGGAGTCATCCAAGGACACTTTGCCGAACTTTGGTAAAGTCTGCCCACGAGCAAGGGATTGCCGCGGCAGACAGTATTGTCGCTGCCGAGGCAATAAACTACAGTGCTACCGAGATAGTGATATACGGTTGCATTGGACAGAGACAAGTCAATCAATTCCACAATACGACGCAACTGGATCCTAGCCCATCTCTCTCTACTATTTCAACCTTTTATCTTTTATTTAGTTATTTTAGTTTAGGTAAATCAAATCAACTCACTTGTGTTCTTTACTTTTTCTACAGAACAAGAAAGTGAAGATAGCATATTAAGTATACCGGTCCCTGAGGAGACGATAACTCGATAAATACTTATCACTTATTACTTGCGATGTGTGCACTTGCACTAAACGCGCACTTTTGACACGCGACACCAACCAAGAGCAACCCAACAAGTTTATGCCTGGGCAAATTTTTGTTTTAATTGTGGAGATGATCATTTGGTTAACAATTGTCCGTACAGTACTGGAACATATGGCCACGTAGAGGACCATAGATGGAACCAACAACAAAATTCTTCATGGTATGATCAAAACGCTCAAAATGTTTTTTACCATGACAATTTTGTTGATGTTACAGATATGTCATGGCAATATAATTCTTATCAAGAGTATCCAAATTCATTTGAGGAAACATTGAAAACGTCAATGGCTAGAATTGAAGAATTAATGACAGAGCAATCAAGGTTATTGGATGCACATATAGCTAGATTAGATACACCCTTGAAGGATTCAGACGATCAATTGCAGAGATCCATATATGCCATGGATAACATGACCCAACAATCAATCCTTAGGGATACTGAAATCCCAACACTAGAGGACAAAGAGGGAATTTCGGAACCTCTGAGTCTAGAATATGTTGATGAGAAAGAATGTCAAACATTGGATGAGTCTACAGAAATAATTGTCACGGCAATGGAAAAGCCTGAACAGGGCAATATCACGACACCATTCAATGAGGCTGATGAGAGTAATGCTATAGAAAATTCTGAGGAGTCTGATTCTCAGGATGTCACATCAGCACTGATGCTGAAGAAGGAATCTGAGGATTACTCTCACTCACAGTTGCCTAGGCAATTACATGACGACATGCTCGATCAACAAGATGGCGATGGCGATGCCGTGATAATGGAATATGAGAAGGTAATGATTGAACCTTTTGAATTCTTTAAAAACTCATCTCTTCCATTGCAGGTATCTTCCGAGGAGTCAACGTTACAAGATTTGAAGTCATCCCAAATAGGATATGATTATTTGGAAGATGATATTTTATCTGTGATAATTCCATCTAATATAAGTTCCAAACCAAAGTCTCTACTGATGGAGATTTTTGAGAAGCATAAAGAACAATATGGGTTGATTCTTGAAGACTTCAAGAAAGATGGTTCTTCATTTGACATACACAAAATTTTGGCTGAGGATTGCCACGACAATTAGCTAGCACATCAATTGCCTCGACAACAAAGGCTATATACAACCATTATGGAAGTCAACAAGAATGAGGTAATTAAATGGTTGGATATTGATATAATTTTTTCTAACGAGATATTCATACCTTCAGGAACAATATCAAGTTGGAGGATAGGCGTGGACTAACAAAGGAGACGAACGAAAGACACCTCCACCATGATAGCACAAATGGGAGTATCTGTACCCGTATTAGCCCATATCTCCTTGAGTAGAATTGTCACTCGATGGAGGGTGCAGATGGACTATAAGAAATATCGGAAACGACCCTCCATAAGTTTTCTTTATATTCTTATTTTATATTAATTTTCTCTTTTATTTTATTTGGTATTTTCATGAATTCTCTTAATTATGGTGTTTAGGAATAATTATCTTCTAATTACTTGGATGTTTCTTTCTTTATTGATGTTTATTTTTTTAGGTTAGGATAATAAAGCAGGAATAACAGAGAAGTAGTTCACAGCAAGAAGTCTTTTGCTGAGGCAGAAAACAGTGTCAGAGCCGCAGCAGTCCCAACGGGAAGAATAGTGTAACGGCTAGTCTGCCGAGATTTCTGTCGCGGCAGTAAAAGCAATCGACAGTAAAAGCTAACGGCATTCAATGCTAAACGCCTAGCTTTTTCAAACGGATACAAGGCCGAGGCCTATATAAGCACCTTCCTTCTCTTGAACTATTCACTCTTGCATTCTTGTTTTCTTTTGAATTTTTGTTAATCTTGCTCTCATCATACTCTCTACCTAGCCTTCTTGAAATTTTCAGAATCTTTCCAAGAAACTCTTCAAAATCCTCAACACTCATCCATGGCATCATACACTCGCTTTGCCCCTGCCTTTGTTGAAGACCGATTCAACAGATCGTTCGTTGCTCGGCAGTTATGGGAGGAACAAGGGTTCCAACACTCGGATGAGGAGAACTACGGCATCGAACACTTCTTGTTCGATAAAATTAAATATCAAGATTGGGAGATTCTTTGCCTACAGCCTGCCCAAGCAAATGCCACCATAGTGCGGGAATTTTATGCACATGGGCCGAGCAAGGACTCTCTCTACGTCTACTGTCGGGGCAGGCCGATCAAGCTTGATGCCGAGTCAATCAACCAATACTATGGCCTCACACCTATCCGTGATATCCATGCCGAATTTTTTGAAGAAGTTACAAACGAAGACTACGAGCTGATTAAAGACGACCTTTGCTGCGCGAATACTCCATGGGAAATCGGTGCCCATAGAGGATCTGTAGCAAGGTAGAACCTAAAGCCCGAGGCCAAGCTTTGGAACACCTTTGTCAAGAGACGCCGCATCCCCACCTCCCACAACAGCACGGTAGACCGTAGGAGATTGGTGCTCATCCAATCAATCATCACCAAAAGGAGCATCAACGTGGGCGACATCATATTACGAGAAATCTACGAGTGCAGTAAGAAGAAAAGAGGACCGTTATATTTCCCTTATTTAATCTCTAGTTTGTGCATTGCTGCAGGTGTACCGGTGGAACATACGGATGAATACACACCAAATAGGCAAGGATGGACAAGAGACTTATGCCATAAAATAATGCAGATCACGCAGGCAAAAACATTCACGGCAACTCCTCAGCAGTTCACTGCCGACTTCACTGCAGGAGCTCAGTACACGGCAGACATGCCAGACACTGCCCACACCACTACCGCAGCAGACCCGTACCAGGAGATACTTCAAAGGATGACAACTATGGATCTGAGGCAGCAAAGATACATGGAGTATCATAGGGACTTCAATAGCACACTAGCCCAAATGATGCTCCATGCCTTTCCTGACCAAAGGGCGCAGTTTCTAGAATTTCCAAGCAACATGTTTGTCACGGCCACACCCTATACAGAGACTACACCATCTCCAGGAGGACCAAGATCGTTCTTCCACGCGGGCCCTCAACCACAGTTTCATGCTGTCGGCCCATCTAGGGTAGCAGACTCTGCCGCGGCATCATCTGCCAGTAGATGACCATCAAAGCGGAGGGCAGTCTTCAGCACTCCTCCACGATCCCCCATCATCATGGGCAGTCTATCAGCAGAGATAGATGCCTATGTAAACCAAAGCTCAACCGCTGTCGGGCCAAGCATACACCATGCCGGGGCAGACGCAGCAAATGAAGGTGGAACGGACATCATGATCACTGAGGAGATTACCGACGAGGAAGAAGGTGAAGAAGTGGATGCTCCAATGCAACGGAAACCACCAAAAAGAATCCAACCACCCCGGCAAGCAAAAACTCAGTCATCGCCCTTCCCAACGACGAAGCAATCAACAGCACGTCCCCGAAGAAAAATTGTTACAAGCAGCTCTTCGGAGTCCCTTTAATTTTTATATTCAATATTATTTGTTGCTTGTTTCTTCATATGTTGTTTGTTTTCATATTTTGTTGCCCGCTATTTTCTTCTGATATAAAGCATTGAGGACAATGCTTAGTTCGAGTTTAGGGGTGTAGAGCCTCTGCCGAGGCAATCTACTGCCGAGGCCTTGCCAAGAAAAGGGAGTATTTAAGTGAAAAAAATTTTAAATTTTTTATGCCCCCCGCCTTACTTGAATCAATTGCCTATACTTTTGCACTGCCCATCATCAGTAATGCCTTAGTTTATTCTTTAAGGCTATAGAAATCTTTCTCCTTACCATGGTTAGGTCCTGTTAAGAAGGTTTAACCTTAGGATACTCAAGGATGAAAACTTAGAAGCTTACTATAAGATAAATTTTTAAAACACTTTTGGGACTTGCTGGATTATAGGAATTCTTTTAATGAACTAAGGTGATAAAGACTTAGATTTTTGGGCAAGTGACTAGAGGTACCTATCACCGGCTCTAGGAATTACTCGTCTTCAAGCTAGAGGTGCCTAAAATTGGCTCTAGTATGCTACAAGGAATATCAAAAAGAAAGAACGAATTAGTGATGAGAAAAACATAATCCTTGAGGTGCCCGAAATTGGCTCAAGAATTGGTGGTTTAGAAAAGAAGAGAACACTAAACCAAAATCCATTTGTCTTGAACTTAGAGTTTATCTAAGAAAGCCTTTAATCAAACTTGTCCACAATAACGCGCACACTCACCAAATCTTATAGTTTGTTTCTAGGTAAACCCTTGGGTGGCCGAAAGGTTAAGTCTAAAGAATAGGCATAGTTATGGTGGGGAGAATAGATGGAAACATAAGACCAAGAGAGAATAGAGTTTGGTAAATGGATGGTTTGCATTGCTTGAGGACAAGCAATAGTTCGAGTTTAGGGGGTGATAAGTGCTCAAATCACTATCACTTTTTACACTTTTTATGGGCATTAATCACTAAATTTACACCCACTCGGACCAATGCATATACTTAATGTGATATATTTAGAAGTTATGCTTATAAAGATGATATTTATAGAAAAGGCAAGTTTTACTGCACTTTTACATCTGTGTAGGATAAACTATTACTGCGACAGCAACATGGCCGAGGCAGGACCTGATGCCGAGGCAGCAGCAGAAGGACATGAAGCAATACTGTAGGCGATTGGAAGAGAAAAATCCAAGGGACGTTTCTAGACATGCAGCACATGGATAGGAGCTGGTGAGCACGAGGAAAAGCCAAGGACAAGGCCACGCAGGAAAGCCTCTTAGTTGAAAATCCCCAACGGCTAGGAACGACATCGATATTGGTACCGATACCAGTTCATAAATGCAGGACAACGGCCATTTCTCAAAGAGGGTGTTTCGATACCAGTGTAAGGGGTATCGATACCTCCTGCACCAGAAGAGGAAATAAGCCTTGAAATCAGCTCCAAACGGCTCCAAACCAATCCCAACGGTCACCAACGGCTAGAAGCTCACTTTGGATGATAAAAGGAAGCCTCAAGCATCAAGAGAAGACTAATGCTTCCCTTGTAACAACATTATGATCAAAGATTTGTCTTATAGCAAAATTCTCATCTTTGGGTAGACAAAACACTTGTGAGCTCAATTTTCAATGTATGCTCAAGTGTATTAGGAATTGGGTGAGTGCTTAGATTGCAAACATTAGCCTTGTTAGAAGGATTAAACAAGTTTGCTAAGTTTTCTTTGTTTGAGTGAATTCCCAAATTTCGGGTTGTGAACTTTGGATGCTTGGTTCGGTTTTGGATCAAGGTTTGTATGGTTATCTCTTTAGCCTCAAAAGGTTGAATTCTTAATGAATTTGGGAAATCCTTAGTGGGAAGCTAAGGTAGTGTATGTAGGTGCTTGTTCGAAGGCCGAACCACTCTAAAATCATTGTGTTATTTTTGCTTCCACAACAAATCACCCAAAGTGTTCTTTCTCCATCAAATTGGCAAGTTAATCGATTATCCATCGAGCCACATCAAGCCCAACACATTGACTATCACCCTAGAAAGACCAATGTGGTTGCAGACGCTCTCAGTCGTAAACCAACTTTGGGTAAGAAATTTAGGACCATAAAATTTTAAAAGCATTCCTTGAAAATACATGACTAAATTCATGAAATCTCTTTTACAGCCCCTAATGCTATCAATGCTCACCTTCGGGTGTACCAAAAGCAAGGATTCTTGTCAAAGCTTCATGTTCAATCCACCTTGATCACCAGAATTAAAAATCTTCAGCAGACTGATCCTGAATTGCAAGCTATCATTCAAAAGCTTGATTCAAAAGCTAACCTTGGATTTGTAATCCATTCAAATGGGATATTGTAATTTAAAGATAGAGTTTGTGTCCCGAATAATGATGAATTAAATAGGGAAATATTGCAAGAAGCTCATCAGAGTTCTTTCTCGATCCACCCTGGATCAGTAAAGATGTATCGAGATCTGAAAACCCTGTATTGGTGGCCAGGTATGAAATCTGCCATCACTGACTTTGTTTCAAAATGTCTAACTTGCCAGAGGGTTAAAGCCGAGCATCAAGTTCCCACTGGATTGCTCCAGCCGATTGAATTACCTCAGTGGAAATGGTATTGAATCACAATAGACTTTGTTACTGGTCTACCTTCCTCTCCAAGAAAGAATGATGCTATGTGGGTGATTGTTGATAGATTCACAAAGTCTACTCACTTTATCCCTGTTAAAATGAACTCGAGCTTGGAAACCTTAACCGAGCTATATATCCGGGAGGTGATTCGATTACACGGTGTTCCTACATCTATCATTTCTGATCGAGACCCCAGATTTGCTTCTAGATTCTGGAAATCTCTTCAAAAAGCCCTTGGAACTAAGGTGCGTTTGAGTACAGCCTTTCATCCTCAGTCAGATGGCCAATCTGAAAGAGTCATTCAAGTACTTGAAGACATGCTTAGAGCTTGTTTTATCGACTTCGGAAAGAACTGGGAAAAATCTCTACCTCTTGCAGAGTTTGCATACAACAATAGCTACCAAGCCTCGATACAAATGACCCCATTTGAGGCTTTATATGGTAGAAAATGCAGAACTCCCTTATGCTGGTCAGAATTGGGAGAGAATAAAGTTTTGGGACCTCAATTTCTTAGAGAAACTGAGGAGCAAGTCCGTATCATACATGACAGACTCAAGCAAGCCTTTGATAGGCAGAAAGCTTATGCAGATCTTAAAAGAAGGGATATTCAGTACGAAGTGGGTGAGAAAGTATTCTTGAAGGTGTCACCTTGGAAGAAGGTGTTCCGGTTTGGAAACATAGGCAAGCTTAGTCCCCGTTTCATCGGACCTTTCGATGTCGTGGAAAGAATTGGTCCGGTAGCTTATTGTCTCGCACTTCCTAGCGAGTTTGATAAAATTCATAATGTATTCCATGTATCTATGCTCAAAAGATATCGATCTAATCCCTCTCACGTCCTTGAGACTGAAGAGGTGGAATTGAATACTGACTTGTCATATGAGGAGGAACCAGTGCAAATACTTGATAAAGAAGTCATAAGACTTCGTAACAAGAGTGTTCCCTTAGTAAAAGTCCTTTGGAGGAATCATAGAAGTGAAGAGGCTACTTGGGAACCTGAGGCAACAATGAAAGAACAATATCCCCACTTGTTCCCTCCAGGTAAATTCGAGGACGAATTTCTTTTAAGGGGGGAGAGTTGTAACACCCTAAATCGGGCCTAGGAGTAATAAAAATTAAGACATTAATTGAACAAGTGTTAAATTAATCAATTAAAAGATTTAGAGCTTGTAACATGAAATTAAAGATTGAATTTCATGGAATTAATTATTATAAGCAAGTTAAAATTAAGCTTAACTTGAAGTGAAAAAAATAAATTAAGTAATTAAGACTTAAAATAACATAGGATATATTAATTAATAAATTTAGAACTTAATTGAACCAAAACAAAAGGAAATGTAGAGCTAGAATAAGGATGCAATTGAAATAAAAATAAAGTATGAAGGTTTGCATGAAATTGAAGAAGTATGGGTTGTCAATTTAGAGGATTAAACCAAAAACTTGTTAGTGAAATTTCTATGTAGCTAAAATGGACCAATAAGGTTCATTTTAATGGATATTATCATATTAATCTAACAAAAAAAATAAAAAATATATGAATGGGAAAGGGGGTTTTGGACGCCACTAAAGGGAGAAAAAGAAAACACTTGAATCATCATCTTCCTTTTTTTCTCCATTGTCATGAGCTCTAGAGAGAGGGTTTGAGAGAAAGCTTCATCTCTTGTTAAAATTTCATCAAAAACCTTAGAAATTAGTGAGTTAAGAGAAGATTTTGTCAATCATAGAAACTAAGAAAGCTAAACAAGCTTTGGAAGAAGCCATTTGGTGCTAGCGGACTGTTTTGAGCAAGCTAGGTAAGGTTCTTGTTAACATTGAATTTTGATGTTATTTTGGTTAGATTAAAGTTGGTTTAAGTTATTTATTGCTTGGTTATAATTTTAGAAGCATGAGAAGGTAGATTAGATAAGCTTGGGTTAGGATTTAAACCCATGAAATATTAGATAACCAAATCTGTCAGAATACACCATTCCGGACAGCAACTTTGAAAAAAATCCCTAGGTTTATATAGATGGAATTAGAGGCTGAAAAATTTCAATCAAATATCCCCATTTATCTAGTTTATTTTAAAATTTACGGATCATCATTCGGAGTTGTGTAGAGAAAGTTATACGCCAATTAGTAGGTGGAGGTTCAAGTTGTCCAGAACATTCTGTTCTGAAACAGTGACTTTAAACGGCCACCGTGAATACCAAGGTTGGTTTTTTAAGTTGAAAATTTGTAGGATTTATATTCCATGTGTCTAGAAGTCTTGGGAAAAAACGGAACTCGATTTGGAGATCTATAGAAAAATCTGGAAGCGAATCAATTAAGGGTGTTAAGGCTGTCCGAAAATGAAGATAGGTTTATCTTTAGGTAAAAAACTGTACTAAATGGCTTAGTAATAAAATACAAGCTTATTATGATTAAATATATGATTTCATTATTTTTCCAACGGTATAAATTAATCGAAAATCCGATGTACGGATTAAAAGATATGCAATTTTTAGTAAAGGGTCGATAAATTGTTTAATGTAGGACAGATTTGAACCTTGTATTTGTAGTACATATAAAGACTTTAATTGAGTGATTTTAATACATTAATGATTGATTATGTATTTATGGTATGTTAGAGGATCCAAAGGAAACCAATAATAAAAAGGAAGAAAGACTAGACCTTGCAAGGAGGAAGGGCAAAGGGATCTCTATCCTCAATCTTTGATAGCTTGGAGTCCTTGTGAGTGTGGTTAACTTAGGGTTGGGAACTAGGTCTCAACCACCCCTTTTATATTTAATTGTTATGAAACTTGACTAATTAATCACTTGGCTAAATCATGGGAGGTAGGAGTAATTGATTTCTAAACGTTCTTGTTGCAATGTTAAATTGTATGCTAGAAAATGTCATGATATTGCCATGCTTGTTTGCATGATATTGCTATGCTTGTTTGCATAAATTGATTAAATGCATAATTATTTGTATGTCTTTGAAAGTCCAAAGCATGTTGTAATATGTTGATTGCAAGGTAAGTAAGGTAAGGTATTCTTGCATTCATATTGTCTTCTATGATTGTTATACTTGATACTCGAAATAAGAAAGAATTAACTATTAAAGAATCATAAATCCTTGGTTGCTAGTTGGTCCTAGGTAGAAAGGCATGCCTAGGGTATTGATCTCTCTTGTGGTGGTAAGACACCAACTTTTCTTTGATGGTTAGTCATCCTTCTTGCTAGATACTTTGTGTATCGACTTGATAGTACTTCGTGTACTTGTACCTCGTGTACGTCTTGTGGTGTCATGGGCACCTTCTTGGATGCTATATGCATCAACTTGCTAGGTATTTTGTGTACCCACTTATAACCCGATTACCTTTGTCCTAACTAAAAACCAAGAAGTCAAAAAAAAAAGGAATCTATACAAGTAAAAAGTTATAATATTTGAATATGCATTTGATTCTCTCTTGTTATGTTACTTGACTAGCTAGAATTAGCATAGGCTAAAGTATATGATGCTGCATTGGTACCACCATGTCATTTGCCCTTGAAGTCTGTGCTTATATGACTTAAAACATGACTTTGCTTGCTCATATACTTATGTACATGTCTTGAGTATCTTGTACTTTTGGTTAATTCAATTGAAATACATAATGATATGAATGAAGTGAAAGCATGTCTATGTTGTTATTGAAAGCATGACTATAGTTATTGGTCTTGAATGAGAACATGTTGACTTGCTTGCTTTGAATTGGAAACATGTTTATAGCTATTAGCTTTGAATGAAAGCATGTTGTTTTTTTGTTTACCTTGATTTTAAAGTATGAATTGTTAGTATATCCTTGTTGTTTGCTTAATACATGTTTAACCGGTTAGTTCTAGGAACTACCTTACTAAGTACCTAAAAATTACTTATTACTCTTTTGTTTCCTTTCTCCCAAAACATCAGGTTCTCAAGTCAAAGAGTCAAGCTAAGATCGTTCTAGGGGGCAAGCTCAAGCATCAAGCAAGCAAAGTATGGTATTTTTGTATATTTTGTAACTCCTAGAGTTGGTGGCTTAGCTATATAGTTAGCATGCCGTGCATTGAAACTATGAATTTTGTATATGTTGGTTCTTATGATGGTATGTAAATATTTTGTTAAATTTGTTGGCATGTAAAATTATGACAAGGCCATTCTCAAAACTAAGTTAATATGTTGGATATTATATATGCTAGTCTTGATCTTGTTTGGATAGTTAAACTTGATTGGTATGTATGTTTAAATAAATTGATGACCTAGGAATTTTCTTATTGCTTGATGAGAATTATAATAGATAATTGTTAGCTCGAAGGATAGATTCTATTAGCTTCGAATTGCTTGAAATGGTAAATAATAGGTCTTCATTTAGTTAATAGTTTGTTTGGGCTTAAAGAAATACCAAATGGTTACCTTGTCTCCTAAGAAAGACCAAAGTGGTCACTTTGTTAAGAATCTTGTCTTGTTAGAAAAGCTTGAGTAGCACTCCTGTCTCCAAAACTGGGATAGGGGTGTTACAGGTATCGATACACGAGGAACCTGTTTCGGAACAACCTATAAAAAGAAAGAGAAGTTGTGCATTTAATAGGGGGTGTATCAAAATAGGTATTGATGCCATTACTACACTATAATGGTGGGTATCAAACCATGTTTCGAAGCATCTCAACCATCTTTTAAAGTTTTAACTGCCACCAACGGTTAACTCATTAAATGCTAAAATAGCCGTTGGAAATTAAAGGGGGTATCAATACTGGTATCGATACCATGAGTCATAATTTTAAATGATTTTAAAATAACTCAAAATACTCGATGTGGTTCGAAACATGCATTAGCATTAAGTTAATGGTATCGAACCATGTTTCGATACCTGTTCTTAGTTCCAAGAATAATGATTTAAAAATGTAGGTCGGTATCGATACCGGTCTTAATGGTATCGATACTCTCGTATATTTCAAAGTTCTTGGTTTGACTTGAAAACAAAAGTTTGACTTAGGAACTTAAAAATTTATTATAAAATAGTCCTTATAAATAATTGTTATATCAAAATCAATTTTGGTTTTACAATACTGGTATCGAACCAGAAACCTCACTAGAGGACTCGGTATCGATACCTTTGACCTTACTTCAAAGTCAACTTAAAGAGGACCAACCCGCTTCGATACCGGTATCGAACCGGGAAGGTCATTGGGCGACTCGGTATCGAAATGACCTGCCCGCGTTTCGATAACCCTGCACGAAATGTGCAGTTTTGCTTATTCAAACACTTAGAATCCTATCCAAATTCAATCTATTCAACACCAAAGTGATCCTAGACCATAAGGGAACTTTCTTAAGTATGTTTAGAGCTTAACAACAAAATTTCATCAACAATTTCATGATTCACCATTAAAGATCACCCTAAGCTACCAAGCATACCAAACCAATCAACATAAATGCATTTAAACTTAAAACATGATATGCATGATGATTATGAGTTAGAAGAGAACCAATCTTAGCAACAAAAGCAGCAAACCCAAGCTTCACCTCCTTCTTAAAGATTTCTCTTTTCTCAAGCTCCTAGAGGGCTCTCCAACTTGTTTTTCTACAAGTGAGATTAAACATAAGATTAGATATATTTGGGAATGATTCTTAGAATCTAAAAACATTAGAAAACTGAGGATTGAAGCTCCCAAACACACTAATCTCGGATTACACCAAAAACCCCTCAAAAACCCTTTTACACCAAACTTGACAAACCAAACCTTGATAGATAGATAGATCTCTCCAAGCACAACAACTCCTCCTTCAACACTCAAACATGATTCACAGCAGAAACTCTCAAGATTACACCTTTAACTTCTCAAATGGGTGATGAAGATTGTGAAGGAAGAGGATGGGATGCAAGGACAAGGGTGATATCACCCAACATTCTGCAGAGAAAGAATTAAAACCCCTTCCTTTTCTTCTTCCAAAATCCAAATTACCCAAATGTCCCTCAAACAAACCCATAAGGCCCAAGACAACAACTGAAGCCCAAAAATTAAGGCCCAACAAGGCCCAAACTACAAAAACCTGGGCCCAAAACTGAAGCCCAAACCCTTTGGGTTAACCCGACACTCGGATCTGAATCCGGGTCGTGACAACTCTCTCATCCTTAAAGAAAATTCCGTCCTCGAAATTTACCTGTCAGGAAGAGATGCGGGTACTGAGCTCTCATGTCTTTTTCAACTTCCCACGTAGCTTCTTCAACTCAGTGGTTTCTCCAAAGAACCTTTACCAATAGTATACTCTTGTTCCGAAGCTCTTTTACTCCTCTATCCAAGATTCCTATTGGTCTTTCCTCGTAAGTCAAATCCTTATTGACTTTGATTCCTTCAAGTTGAACAACATGAGAGGGATCTAAACAGTAACACCTCAACATGGACACGTGGAACACATCATGGATACGTGCTAACTCTGGAGGTAAAGCTAGCCGGTAAGCCACTGGTCCCACTCTCTCAAGAACTTCATACGGCCCCACATACATCAGACTCAACTTTCCTTTCCGACCAAACTGAATGATTCCTTTCTAAGGACATACCTTAAGAAACACTTTTTCTCCCAACTCATACTCGATGTGCTTACGCTTACGTTCCGCGTAAGCTTTCTGTCGTTCAAACGTTGCTTGCAACCTTTCTTTGATGATCTGAACCTTTTCTTCGGTTTCCTTAACAAGCTCGGAACCTACTATCCTTCTCTCATTTAACTAGGTCCAACACAAAGGTGTCCTACACCTACGCCCGTACAAGACCTCAAAAGGTGCCATCTTTATACTTGATTGATAGCTGTTGTTGTAAGCAAACTCCACAAGTGGTAATTGATCTTCCCAACTCAGAGAAAAGTCAACCACACAACATCTAAGCATATCTTCCAAGATTTGGATAACTCGCTCAGACTGTCTATCGATCTGAGGATGAAAAGTTGTGCTGAAGTGCAACATGGTATCCAAAGCCTTATGGATAGACCTCTACAACCTCGCGGTGAACCTCGTATCCCTATCCGATATGATCGAAGAAGGTACACCATGCAACCTAACGATCTCCTTTATGTACAACTGAACCAACTTTTCCAAACTAAAGTCCATACTAACTGGTAAAAAGTGAGCCGACTTGGACAACCGGTCAACAATGACCCACACAGCATCATGCTTCCGCAGCGTCATTGGTAACCCGGTGACAAAGTCCACGGTCAAACGATCCCACTTCCACTGTGGAATCTGGATAGGCTGAAGCAAACCTGAAGGAACCTGATGTGCCGCTTTCACAAGCTGACATGCTAAGCATCTTACTACAAACTCGAAAACATCCCTTTTCATACAAGGCCACCAAAAGAAGGGACGAAGATCCTGATACATCTTGTTACTACCCGAATGCGCAGAAGACGGACTACGGCGAGCTTCCTGGTAAGTGCTCAACTCAGTATCACTTTTTACACCTTTTTATAGGCATTAATCATTAAATCTACACCTACTCGGACCAATGCATATACTTAATGTGATATATTTAGAAATTATGCTTATAAAGATGATATTTAAAGAAAAGGCAAGTTTTACTGCATTTTTACATCTGTCCAGGATAAACTATTGCCGCGGCAGCAACATGGCCGAAGCAGGACCTGATGCCGAGACAACATCAAAAAGACAGGAAGCAATACTATAGGCGATTGGAAGAGAAAAATCCAAGGGACGTTTCTGGACATGCAGCACATGGATCGGAGCTGGTTAACACGAGGAAAAGCCCAAGACAAGGCCACGCGTGAAAGCTTCTTAGTTGAAATAAACTTGGAAATATTTTATTTATGTACATGACTTATTCCCTACTCCAAGTTATATTCTACTTAGGAAAGGTTTGCCCTAGGCCAAGCCTATATAAGACCTAGCCGTCTAAGGGAATAGGAGAGCCGATTTTTAGAGAGTTCATCTTAAGACTCAATGTTTTCTTTCTCTCAAATTATGTTCTAAGTTTCCTTAGGGTTTAGGTGAAGGTTGTTAAGTATTTGTTAGAGGAGATTGTACTTTGTTCTTTGTTTCAATGCAATAAAACTATCAAGGTTTGCTTATCCTTTGCCATTCTTTGTTCTTACATTCAAGCTCGGGAGAGAAGTTTGTGAGTAATCCATTTATCTAGACTCGGGAGAGCTAGATTCACGAAAGGGATAAGTACGGTGTTTCAATCGCGAAATACTAACTCGGCCTAGGGATAGGTTAAGAGTTTCAGCGGCTAAAAGAAGTGTGAGATTGGTTGGTGGGTATAATTGATTCACGCCGGGAGGTATTATCAAGGATTAGTCATCAACAGTACTTTGACTTAGGGATAAGCGGAGTCATTCAAGGACACTTTGCCGAACTTTGGTAAAGTCCACCCACGAGCAAGGGATTGCCGCGGCGGACAAGTATCGTTGCTGCCAAAGCAGTAATCTGCAGTGCTGCCGAGGCATTGGTATACAATTGCATTGGATAGAGACATGTCAATCAAATCCACAATACAACGCAATTGGATCCTGCCCTCTCTCTTAATCAGATCTCATCTTCTTTATTCTTAGTTTTCTTTATTTCAATTTGTTTAGTTTCATCAAACGTAAATTACCTGTGTCTTTATTTTATTTTATTTTATTTTATTTTACAGAGCAAAAAGACGAAGGAGGCATATTAAGTATACAAATCCCTGTGGAGACGATACTCGATTATTCTAATCACTTTATTACTTGCGATGTGTCCACTTGCACCAATTGCGCACTTTTGACACGCAACACTTCCCTTAGGATACGATCTCTTAGATCCTCAAGAGCAGGGACACACAACCGACCTTTAAAGTATAAGAACCCACCATCTCGTACCTCAAAGTCTGACACCTCACCTCGCTGACAAGCCTCAAACTATGCTACTAACTCCTCATCTAACGTTTGTGCTCTCTTTATCTCCTGAATTAGCGTTGGCTCCATACGCAACTCTGCCAACAAACCACCATCCTCGGTCATCCTCAACCGTGCAAATATGGCTCTCAAGTCCGACATAGACTTCTTATTCAAAGCATCGGTGACAAAATTCGCCTTACCAAGATGATACTCTATGACACAGTCATAGTCCTTCAACAACTCTATCCATCTCCGCAGTCTCAGATTCAACTCTTTTTGGGTAAGCAGATACTTTAAACTCTTGTGATCGGTGTAAACATAGCATTTCTCCCCATAGAGATAATGCCTCCATGTCTTCAACGCGAAGATAACCACTGCCAACTCGAGATCATGGGTGGGATAATTCCTTTCATGGGGTTTCAACTACCTCGAGGCGTAAGCAACCACCTTACCCTCCTGCATGAGCACACAACCTAAACCACTCAAGGAAGCATCACTAAACACCACAAAATCTTTCCCCGATTCCGGCTACGTCAAGACCGAAGCCTCAGTAAGATAAGCCTTAAGCTGCTCAAAACTCTATTGTCTCATCTCGTTCCACACAAACGGAACCCCTTTCTGAAGCAACTTTGTCAACGATGCTGCTATGATCGAAAAGACTTTAACAAACCTCCTATAGTATCCGGCAAAGCCAAGAAAGCTACGTACTTCCGATACATTCCTTGGTGGTTTTCATTTCACCACAGCTTGGATTTTCTGAGGATCCACACGGATGTCATCCGCTGCAACGATGTGGCCGAGAAATGCCACCTCTGACAACCAAAACTCACTCTTACTGAACTTGGCATACAGGTGCCTATCCCTCAAAACCTGGAGAACAACTCTTAGGTGGTAGTCATGATCCCCCTTTGAGCATGAATACACCAAGATATCGTTGATGAACATAACTACAAACTGATCTAGATACGGTTGAAAGATCTGATTCATCAAGTCCATAAAAGTTGTTGGAGCATTCGTGAGCCCAAACGGCATCACTAAGAATTCATAATTCCCGTACCGCGTCCTAAAAGCTATATTTTGGACATCATCTTCTACCACCTTCAACTGGTAGTACCCTGATCGTAGATCAATCTTAGAAAACACACGGGCACCCCTCAACTGATCAAACAAGTCATTGATCCTTGACAACAGATAACGATTCTTGATCGTGACTTTGTTGAGATGACGGTAGTCGCTGCATATCCTCATCGATCCGTCCTTCTTCTTTACAAACAAAACCGGTGCTCCCCACGGTGACACACTTGGTCTGATAAAGCCTCTCTCTAACAGCTCCTGGATCTGTTGTTTCAACTCTTTCATCTCTATCGGTGCCATACGATAAGGTGCTATGGACACCGGTGTCGTGCCAGGCAACAACTCTATACGGAGCTCTAACTCACGATCGGGAGGTAAACCGGGTAACTCCTTTAGAAACACATCGAGATACTCACATACTATCTTCAAACTCCCTAACTCAGGGCTCTCTACCCTCACATCTACCACGTGAGCTAAGAAAGCCTCACAACCTTGCTGGATCAACCTCTGAGCTAACAAAGCCGATACAACATTCGACAAACAAGGGTTTCTCTCGCCCCTCACAACAAGCTTAGAACCATCCGCAACACGGAGCTTTAAAATCTTTGACCTACACCGAAGACTCGCATCATGCTCGAACAACCAATCCATCCCTAGGATTGCGTCGAACTCTTGGAAAGGTAAAACCATAAGATCTGCAGGAAAGATCGAGCCTTGAACCTCTATCAGACACCTCCGATAAACTTTATCCACCAAAACATCTAAACCCAACGGACTGGTCACACGAACTCTTATTTCTAGATCTTCAGCTGGGAACCCCCAACACTGAGATATCTCACTAAGGATATAGGAGTGGGTAGACGCCGAGTCCACAAGAGCAACTATGGGAACTAAAAACAAGGTAAACGTACCTGAGATAACATCGGTGGCCGCATAGTCATCCTGTGCCCTCAGAGCATACTGCCTAACTGGTGCTCTCGCCGTGGACTGAAAGGTAGGGTAAAACCTCGACCTCTCTGACTAGGATAACAAGTTCTCTAAACCTGATCTGGTGTCTCTTTGACCTTCTCTAGGCAGTCCTTCACTAGGTGTCCTAATGACCCACAATGGTAACAAGCTCTGACTGCGTTCCAACACTCTCCTCTGTGGCTCCGCCCACACTGCTGACAAGTTGGAACACCTGAGCTCCCCTGCGAACTCTCTGGGCTCATCATCGGAGATGACGTAGACTGCCTCCTCCTACTAGCAGACTCAGATCTGCGGTTAGATCTTGTACTCTGACTAGAAGCTCCCCTACTCTAATTTCAACGGTTCCTATTCCTTCCCGAAAAGTACTGGGAGTTGTTGGAGTAGCTCTGATTACCTCCACTAGCACCACCCTGACCGGAAGACGAACCATAGGTCAAACCTTGAACTTGCTCCAAAGACTTTGCACTAGCAGTCAACACTGAAAACACTATAGGTGGAGTAGTAGTGAGATAAGTCTAGATCTCCTTCCTTAGACCCTTCAAAAACCTCTTGCATCTCATTTTCTCTGTAGCCACCAACTCTGGTGCATACCTACTCAACTGTAGGAACTCTTGCTCATAATTAAACACCGAAGGGTTACCTTGCACAAGGTGGGTAAACCGCTCCCTCAAGGTATCGATGTGGGCTTCTCCCACATACTTCTTCTCCAACTCATCGAGGAAGTCATTCCAAGTTAGTCTCTCGGGATCCCAACCAAGCTCCACTTTTTTCCACAATTCACGTGAATTGCCTTTCAACAACGACAGAACACATGACAGCTTGTCCTCAGATCTCAACCTCATTTGTCTCATGATCCAACGAGTGTCATATAACCACTGATCAGCTTGCACAGGATTATCTTGTCCTGTCCCATGAAAGTCAACAACTCCCTGCCTACGCACCCTCTCCACTTGTTCCTTTGGAGGCGTAGCAGACGGCCTCGGTATAGCTCTTACGATTCGGTCCAACACCTGGTTCAACTGCAAGAAGTAGTTGGCCCCTTAACCAACTGCATCATCATACGGTGCCTCCAAAGCGGGCATATACTCCTCATCGGAGTCCTCTCGAGAACTCCAACTCTCTTCCACAACTTTGTTCCTCCTCGGCATTCTTACTGCACACAACAAACAAACGAGGTTACATCATCGAATTTTCAACATCTAAGCAAGTACAACTTCGACTAATGGGCATGTACTTATCTGACACCTATATGACACACTAGACTCCCCTGGGGACTTCCTATAACCAACTCAACCTAAGCTCTAATACCACTAAATGTAACACCCTCGATCCGATGCCACATCAGGCGTCCGGCCCAAAACCTGTATTTCAAAATTTCTTTCCAAAAGCCCATAAAGATAGGTCCAAATCCAGTTTCATCATAACATAACAAAGTTCAAATCCATTTTAAAACATAAATCCGAATAAGTTAAAGTAGCAGAGCTCTAAAATATTACAACCGTTTAAAAACATTCGATAATAATAAAACAAAGTTACAATTTATACATATAGGGTCCTACAAGTACGAATGCCCACTAGGCCTAATAACATTACTCTGACAATAGATGTCGATGCTGAACCCACCACGATGATGCTCCTCCGAAAGCTTCCTTAACCTACGCACGAAAACACATTTCGAACGCTGAGCTACTAAAGCTCAGTGGGTACTCGACCAACCGATCCACAACATGCATAACATAAAATAAGCATAGCAACATGTATGATGACATGAGATAAGTACGATGGCGCTACCATAACCGCCTAAATACATGATATCATGATGACATATATCAGCACATAGCATATGCAAGACAAGAGAAGACCACACAGCATCTCAAGTTCTTAACTCGTATTTATATCTCATATATATATATATATATATATATATATATATCGGTGTCCATATCACCTCATAGTAGTATAGAAGTAGGGGGACCCATCAACACTAAGCAAGGCTCGTGGCATGCCACTCCATATAATCCGCTAAGGAACCCATCAGCACTAAGTAAGGTCCTAGTTGGTCTTCCGCATAATATTATCGATAACCCATCAACACTAAGCAAGATTATCAGTTTTATATCTCATATAATATTTACTCTAGTAACCCATCAGCACTAAGCAAGGTTACTAGATTATCACATAATCATATAATATATACTTTAGGCAACCCATCAACACTAAGCAAGGTTCCTAGTAAGCCACGTGACTCGAATAGGTCACGCGAACCCTTAATGGTTCCATATACCGGTTTACACCACTAGACTCCAATTATTATTCAATTATCTCTTTAACAGGTCTAGGTGTCTATTTCTCGGTCTAATATTCATTTTAAGGTTTAAACAAGTCTTTAGAACTTCTAAAATAGCATTGTGGGACTTTACCATTTTTCCACAAGAACATGGGCTAATTTGCCCTGGGATATCGATACCCCTGCTTGGAGTATCGAAACGCCAGGTATCGATACCCTCCCAAAGGGGGTATCAAAACGTCGGTATCGATACGAGTATCGAACCGTTTGCCCACTACAAAGTCAATGAAAAGGGGGGACCAGCCCGCTTCAATACTGGTATCAAACCAAAAACCTCACTGGAGCAATCGGTATAGATACAAGTATCGATACCTTTGACCTTACTTCAAATTCAACTTAAAAAGGACCAATCCACTTCGATACTGGTATCAAACAGGGAAGGTCACTGGGCGACTCGGTATCAAAACGACCTGCCCGCGTTTCGATAACCCTGCACGAAATGTGTAGTTTTGCTTATTCAAACACTTAGAATCCTATCCAAATTCAATCCATTTAATACCAAAGTGATCCTAGACCGTAAGGGAACTTTCCTAAGCATGTTTAGACCTTAATAACAAAATTTCATCAACAATTTCATGATTCACCATTAAAGACCACCCTAAGCTACCAAGCATACCAAACCAATCAACATACATGCATTTAAACTTAAAATATGATATGCATGATGATTATGAGTTGGAAGAGAACCAACCTTAGCAATAAAAGCAGCAAACCCGATCTCTACCTCCTTCTTCAAGATTTCTCTTTTCCCAAGCACCTAGAGGGCTCTCCAACTTGTTTCTTTACAAGGGAGATTAAACATAAGATTAGATATATTTGAGAATGATTCTCAAAATCTAAAAACATTAGAAAACTGAGGATTGAAGCTTCCAAACACACTAATCCCGGATTACACCAAAAACCCCTCAAAAACCCTTTTACACCAAACTTGACAAACCAAACCTTGATAGATAGATACATAGATAGATCTCTCCAAGCACAACAACTCCTCCTTCAACATTCAAACATGATTCACAACAGAAACTCTCAAGATTACACCTTTAACTTCTCAAATGGGTGATGAAGATTGTGAAGGAAGAGGATGGGAAGCAAGGACAAGGGTGATATCACCCAACTTTCTGCAGAGAAAGAATTAAAACCCTTCCCCCTCTTCTTCCAAAATCCAAATTACCCAAATGTCCCTCAAACAAACCCCTAAGGCCCAAAACAACTCAAACCCAAAACTTAAGGCCCAACAAGGCCCAAACTACACAAACCCAGGCCTAAAACCGAAGCCCAAACCCCTCGGGTTAACCCGACACTCGGATCCGAATCCGGGTCGTGATAACTCAACCCTAACAATGAATTTCCAATCTTCTCCAATAAATTTTGGTAAGTTAACAAAAAAAAAACAAATTCATTCAAATTATGATGTACTTTACCCAAAAACTAATTAAAATTGATTGTCTTTTATGTATAAAAATAGAAACATGATATAATATATCATTGGAAATGAATTTATGTACGCTAATTCTTATTAATTTGGTGAATAATAATTAAATAAATTAATAGTATGCATAATGAATTACTTAAATTATTTAACAAAATTTTAAACTTAGTAGTTTAAAATAATATCAAAATTCAATCTTTTTTTATATATTTTTAAGTAATAATATATATAAAATAAAAAATTATTTAGCACTTTAAATTGATTTAAAACTTTTAATAGTTACATTTAACACTTAATACTTAACATTTATCAACACTTTAAAATCATTAAATCATATACTTCCTTAATTACACGTCTGATAAATATCAAGGTTAATATTAGTTCAAATCAATATGTCGGGTTTAAAACAAGTCGAGTCCAATTAACAAGTCATGTTCAAAATATGTCGAGTAAAATCAGATCTAAAGTCGATTCAATCAGGTAATATTGGTTATTTGCCTGGTTAGTCTCGGGTTCAAGTTTGTTTTAGTTGGGTGCAAGTCGAGTTTCAAGTCCACAATAACATGTTCAATTCAGTCGAGTAATACAGTAATAAGTCCAACTCGGGTTCAGACCAACAATAATTAGTTACAAATCGGCTTTGGATTACCGCATTTTCGGATCAAACCAAGTTCTAACTCGATCAATTTTAAGTTAGATTTTCGAGTCAGGCCACATTTTTACATCCCTAATGAAAGGTAAAATCTTAACACAATTATAAAAATCGTCCCTAAAAGCTGCGTTTATATAATATATAAGGACTAAATTCATTAAATGTGTAATAGAGAGACAAAATCAATAGAATTATAATCCTAAGGACTCAAACTTCAACCTGAAAACAATATATGCTCAATAGAATTACCTTAATAATAACAACAACAATGACATGTTAGTCAAATTGCTTCTTCCCGAGGCGATGGTGTACGCTCTTGATTCGGTAAACTAACACTTCCATTCTCTAAGTCAAGAGTGGCTTCTTTAGCTCTACAAAAAACATCAGATGGGATGTTGATACCTGCAAAATCGATCATCACGGCTGCAGCTCCCAGATAATCCATGAGATGAGGAGCATTGCCGATTACTGTATCGACAATTGCAGCAAATGGCACTTGGATAGTAAGACCGGCCGTTGCTACTGTTGTCGTGGTAAGAAGAACAGCTTTTGCCCATAGATAATCACTCAACACATTGTCCAACAAACCTATGCATGATGAAGAGATAACATCAGATGTAAAAACTGTGTCATTCAAGAACTATAAAACTCAAGCTCATAGCACAAAGAATTTATCTGCTAGCAAAAAGCATTGATGATGGTAGAGAAGAAAACAAAATCATGGCAAAGTTTAGATACAACATGCAACCGCATTTGTTCTTCTCTTAATTGTTTTGCTTATTTTAAAAAGATTAAAGACTTGAAGCGACAACATAATTCGAGTATGTAAAGCCAAATCCTTTCGTATAGAGATTACCCAACATTGTACTTAGACAACATTCCTTTGCAAGTAACTTGCATGTTATTCATGCAAAATAGTGCCAACATGCATTTCACATAATTTTGAGCCATCAGCATCGCACATAAAGTGGTTCTCAAAAGGACGGTGGCAAAAATATAGGCAAAACGGTCGGATAAGGCACTAATATTCTTAGGGGCAAACAAATCTGATAAGGAACTTTAAAACAGTGAAATACATTCTAGTAAAGAAACACCAACCCAAAATGTCAATGATATATACTAATATATGTAGTCATGCACCTTTGCTTTTCTTCAAGCTTGATGTATAAATGATAAGTTCACAAGTTAAGAGGAGAAAATAACTGAAAGCAATAATAAAATACTGACCTTTCCCTATAATCAGGCCAAACTGCTTCCAGAACAGCATGTTGAAAGACTCTAGCTTGGTGACATTTAGTATAAGAGCAAAAGGAAGGAATATCAGTACGTTGAAAAGCCCTAGAAATCCCAGGAATTGTGCCATGCTGGCACGACCACACTTTTCTTCATTATCGGGCAACTTCTTACGAATAAGTGTAACGTATACAGCATAGAAAGCAGCTGAGAGAAGAGCCAGAATGTCTCCAAGTACAGGGTTCGAAGCGATTATTCTTAAATTTTTGTTGTTGTGCGAGTCTCCCAAGCTGACAACAATGGTTCCTGCCATGCAAAGGAGGACACTTCCAAGCTTTATCCAAGTGAACTTCTCGCCCAAGAATGCCAAAGAGACCAAAAATGTGAAAAGGCTCGACGCACTGCTCATGATTGTGTTAGACTGCAGGCAACAAAGGAAAGTAACTTATTACAAACATGAAAAATAACATTTTTAAAACACGATGAACTAATGCAATCAATGCAAATATGCATTATGCTTACTGTTACAGTAGTATATTTCAAAGAAAGATTAAAAGTCAGTTGAGCCAGAAACCAAAATGGGCATATTGACAGGCTAACTTTAGCCACTCTAGTACGTGTCCATCGCCCTTTTGCATCTAAGCCAATGTTGGCAACATCACCAGGACTAGGCAAAGTCATAGAAAGCTCATTGGAATCATTTTCGAACTGCAAAGCATTCGGAATCTGTTGATTAATTTCTCCCTCTTCTACAATTGAGACTTGACTTGATCCACCTGCTCCTGAATCTAAAACACCCTCCCCAAGAAGGATAGCTTGCTCTGATTCTCTTAACTCTTCTAATGGACTGCTTCTTGAATTTCTTCGGGACATTAAACTTCCACAATTATCTTCTAGATACCGCGCAATTTCAACCAAGGGAATATAAACAATGAATAATGAATTGCAAATGTATGTTATAAGAAATGGTGAAACACCTGCATCTACAACAGACTGTACCACAAAACTAGCAGCTATCCATATAGCCGCAACAACAAATATGTATAGCAAACCTAAACCCCATCTCCGGACTTCACTTTTCATTCCTTCTGAAGCCATTTATTAACCAAACGAACTCCCAAAGTCGCAATCATTCCAGAAGGATCAAAACATTGCATCCCAATCCCACAACTTCAAACTCCAGAATTCCCATTTATATATGGAACATCCAAATCCCAATATCATAAATTCATAACTAACATCAAAATTTAAAGCTTCCCTAGAAAAAAAATGAAAGAAAAAAAAAACGAATAAGAAAAGAAAAGAGGCAAACAGTGGTAAGACTGCAACAGAATTAATTACAATAGAGATTTTAAAGAGAACCCATTATAGCAAGTTGATAAAATCAGATTGAGTAATTATCCAATCGTGCCGAGAATTTGATACACCAAATGTAATCAATTAAAACCGAAAAAATTATTAACAACCCTAATAAATAATATGCGCCGCGATACTTTACCTGCCAATTAGAATTGAATGTTCATTGTATCGGACAGAGCGTTGATTAATTTCAATATCCGACAGGTTTTCTTGTATTCAATCTGGTTCGAATTATTTTTCAGATTATGATTGTAAAGGACCAAAGCCGGTAGCTGTCAGGCCAATTTACCAGCTGTTCTTGGCCCAATAAGGTTTTTGTGTCTTTTCACTTTGCTTGGGTCGTTGTTCCAATCTTTATTACAGAAAATAAGCTTTAACTTAGAAATAAGTTTCTAGATTATACACTATTTTTAAAATAAACTTCTAATGTTTTTTGACTAAAATATGAGCTTAAAATTTCATTTTGTTAGTGTTTTAAGCTAACACCATTAAAAAAGTTTGTTTTACTCATAAATAGGTGTTCAAACTGTAACATCCTCGACTCATGGGCATGTACTCGTCTGACACCTATAAACCACTCTAAACTCCTATGGAGACTTCCTAAAATCGACTAAACATAAGCTCTGATACTATTAAATATAACACTCTCGACCTGGATGTCATATTAGGCATCTAGCTCAAAACTCAAGTTACAAAATTTTGCTTATAAAAGCCCAAATCAAAAATTCAAAACATAAAATTTGATCTTCAAAATAGCAAAAGGTCCAATTAATACGAAAAAGTTATAAAAGCTCTATTAATACAAATTGTTAAAAGCATTTGACTCAAGTCCGGTTTAAATAAGAGTTACAAAAATACATTTAGGGTCTTATAAGTACATAAGCTCAATACATGAAGCAATTATACTCTAACACTAAGTCAAAACTGAAGATTCAACCACGATGGTGCTCCTCCGATCAGCGACGCCACCTAAGAACCTATGAATGGAAACACATTTTGAACGTTGAGAGATGAAAGTTTAGTGGATACACTACCACTCGATCATGTATCAAACATATCATGAATAAAGCAATGAAGCACACATAATATCATGCAAGGTACGATGACGCTAGCATAATTGCCTAAACACATGTCATTATGAATGTATACTATCGCACATAACATATACATAAGAAATAAAAACATCAAGTAGTGAGGCCCGCGTTCACACAACATTGAGATCCTACACAATAAGTAAGGCCCACGTCCATACAGTATCGGGATCTTACACTCATGGGATTGAGGATTGCATCCATGCAACATTAGGATCCTCAAATCTATGCTCGGAATGTCATGTCAAGCATCTTCGAATGAGACCCACGTCCATACAACATCGGGATTCTCCATTCGGGAGTCTTTAAGGTTTGCAACATTATTTCTTGGGTATCCAAATCCCCATCAATCAAAGACTCAACACGCTAAGCAACCTATCTACATACAACAAGACTCCTAGCTAGCACATAACACAATGATCCACCAAGGATATCTATGGTTTCTATTTCACCTTTAAGTCACCCAAGGTTTACAAAACCCTTAGTCAAATATTACTGTAAATTGGGCCAAGGAACTAACAAATAGAAGGTCAACTATTGGATATTGATCCAATGTACGAGGTAATTAGGTGACATGGAAACTCAAAACACAAATAGTTATTTCCAAAAGCAGTGTAGAAGTGGAATACAAAACATTGACCTTAGGAATGTGTGAAGGAATCTAATTAATAAAGTTGCTTAAAAAATTGGAATGACCAAAAATAAAAAATTTTAGATTTTTTGTGATAACCAATCGGTCATTCAAATTGCCAAGAACATATTCAATGTGATCGAACAAAGCATTTTGAAATAGATAGTCGATTTATCGCAGAGAAGTTGACAAGTGAATGACTTCATTAGAGTATGTTCCAATCGAGGAGCGAGAGGTAGATGTACTAACAAAAATATTGCAAAAAGCCTTATTCAATTAAGTCTAATCGAACTAGAATAGTTATTATAATTATGCTATAATGGATAAGTTTAGTTAACTCAAACTCCTAAGACTAGAGTTAGAAGTTAATATTTAGTAGGACTCTTATTGTAATAAAAGTCCTAGCATATAAAAGTCTAAAAATCTATGTAAGCTGGAATACAATTTTATCAATGATAAGAAGCATAAACTCATTCTATTTTTCTTTAATTTCGCTTTTCCTTCATAAAAACATTCTCTCTTTATAAAAATCTTTCTAAAGGATTATTGTCGAATTATCATTTCATTTGCATTTAGTTTGATAGTTCATATTTACTATTTCCTTTTACCTTTTTAGACATTTATGAGGTATTTCATGTATGAATTAATTAAATAATAAAATAATAAAAATTTACGAGTTTGATTGTAGTATTCAAGAACCAGTTGAAAAAAAAAGAATGACAAAAAAGAATCAAGCAGAAAGAAGACAAGAACCTTTCAATACAATATTTTTTGATAGGAGGCAACCCCATTGATTAAGACTTCTTTCGATTGTAATAATCTAGGAATGAAATAAATAATTCCCCTACAAAAATTTTACTAAAACAAAGGTGAATGTTGCTGGATTCATGGTTAAGATAATGGAAGAAAATGGTAAAAAAAAGGGTGAATAAAGGATGAAGAAATTGTGAAATTAAGTTGCTAGAATTTGGTGTGGTGAAACGTTGAAGATGAAGGCTCGAAGACGATGACAATGGTGGAAATATGGTGGCTGGAAATTCCAGAATTATGAAATGAACAATGAACACGAAAGAACCTGCACAATAACGTATGCAAACCCGAATTGTATATGCTTTTTGTTCGAAGGACTTCGACACATTATATAGCAATATAAGAACTCGAAGTATCACAAAATTAACACAACAAGTACAAATTTGAAATGTCAAGACAAGTTATAAAAAGAACCGAAATGAGTGAAAATCTCACAATTTAAAATGATTTTATAAAATGTCTTAACCCTTCTTAATTAAAAGTTTACAAATATATAGGCATTTACATGAACAAAGGATGCACAAATATGTGGCTACAATTTGATTTTAAAGTGCATTTAAAATAAAAAAACAAATATACAAATAACTCCCCTCATCTATGACGCAATGTGATTAAATTACTTGGCTAAAAATGCATGAAAATCAACACATGTGTTTGTGTTTAAATTTAAACAAAAATCTGTAATTAACTCCCTTGAATTGGAGCCTTACATGCTGATTTTATGTGGATGAGTCTGAAACTTTAATTCACACATTTTGCATGTGTTAATTGTGTGAATTATTTGAACTTCAAATCTGTCACACATGTACAAGATGTCACACATTTCGTTCCCATACTTGGAGAGGCGTAGAACACCCCACATGTTACTCAATGCTTGTAGATCACTCTTCCGTATGTGGGACACCTTTGAGCTACTTCTAGACTTTTCATCTAGATTTGAGCTTCTTAAGTTGAAGCTGAGCTGAATGGAGCTGAAATGTGTTAAATTCAACTAGTTGGGAAAGTTTACTAGCATAGAAATATAAGGTTTTCTATATATACTCCTAGAATGGTGGTAAAGTGTCTTACTAAGACTAAAATATGAGTTTTGGTGTGTTAGTATTATGCTTTCTATACCTATACTCTTATATAGCAAAATGAACCTTGTAGCGAAATGGTATGAATGCCTTAACTTACTGGTGAAGTCTTAGAAGTCCTATGCTTTTACAATGAAGCATTCATCCATCCACCTTTTGCCAAATTATAGTATTTAAGATGTCGAGCCCACAAGGATTGACTTTACTTATGCAATTTATTATTCCTGCACGATGGAAAACTAAAAAAATAATTGAGTTTGAATTATAACTAAGAAAAATAATTAAAACGATAAAGATAAGAGATCAAGAAATCAAGGATACAGAAGTGGGTCAGGTTAGATTGCTTCGTAGTGTGGAATTAGAATGTAATTATCTCGTTAATATTAATGCAAAAAGGTTGAAGTGCCGCGACGGCGGGTTGCACTAAGGGTCTCCTTGGCTACCTAGGCGGGGTTATGCCTTGTCAACAATTCAATAACTCATAGTTCGACAGAGCATCCGAACTTGTCTCCTCCTTTTCCCTAAGAGAATAGAACTATTGAAACTCACTTCTTGATGATACCTCCCGGCGTGAATCAAGGGTGAATAACAACCAATTTTATGCTTCCTTTTAATCGCTAAAACCCTTACGGATTAGTCGATTCCCATGAGCAAAGACCTTATTTTCTCGTTTCGTGAGCTTAACTCTCCCAATATTAGACAAATAGATTTTTCCTTGCAAACTTATCTTTCGAGCTCGTATGCAAAGAAGAGTGAGAACCAAGAGAGAATAAATTATGAATCAAGAACTTGCATTAATAAGAACTAAACAAATTACAAACTTTCTTCCACAACTAACTTAGACCCAAAGGGGACAATGGAAGAATTTAGGGTTTTATATGAACACTTGATTCCGAGATATCTTCCTCTCTACATAGGTTATGATATTTATAGGCTTAGCCTAGGACAAACCTTTCCAAAGTAGGAATTCAACTAGGAGTAAAACACAATTTAATTACATAAATAAAAGATTTTTATTTTATTTCCTAGTTTATTCCTAAAAGGATTCTTTTCCCACGTGGCTTTGACCTTGACTTTTCATGTGTTTCCTAGCTCCGATTTCTATGTTGCTTGTCTTAAAATGTCCACCTTGTTTTTCTCTTCAGATCGCCTATCATATCAATATTTATTTTCCAGGTGCTGCCTTGGCATCGGTTGTCGCGACGGGTTGCTGTCATAATGGTTGTTGTACTTTTTCTCTACTTTGAACTGCGTTAATATAGTTCTCTTGGCCTGGTTTGATTTTCTCATTCTTCAGCATAGCATGTCGTAGCAATGTCTGGTGGCAAATCTTGACTGCAATTGTCATCTTGCTTCCTTGGCAACCTCCGCCGAGGCAACCTTCTGCTATGGCATTTTACCTGTCAAGGCATAAAAACAATAGCAGTAACCTTTTTCTACCAAATATTGCATAAATTTTGTAATTGAGTGTATTAATGCTGAACTGTAGAAAATATGCAGAAATAATCAATATTACCACTCAAATAACCCGAAAACTAACAATAGTTTGTAAGTTAATTCAAGACATGACCATCAATAGTTGTGACACCCTCGCCCCGGGTTAGGAGACGGGAGTGTCGATCGAATTTGTAAACTTGTAAATTAGACCAATCTTGTATTTAATTCTAGAACATTTCGATTATTTGTAAGTTAATTCAAGACAATTATGTGGAATACTTATCAATTTCGAGGCCAACTTAAAACTTTTTCTAATCTTATTCATATGACGATTTCCAAATTTGAATTTAGTTCATTTATTAATTCTAGTCTTAATCAATTTAAATACTCTTGCTATTACACTTTGATCTTATTATTCTGACTTAACTTAATATCAATTTGGTGCCAAGAATAGACTTTAATCTAACCTTTGGAAACCCTAAAGTATCATATAAAACTTTCACATTTAACTTCAAAGCTTGAGCCAAAATGTGGCTATGGGTATCGATACCTCCCTATAAGGGGTATCGAAACAGGGGTATCGAACCTCAATTCGATGCTTGGTCAACTGTGTTGACCGTTAACTTGTTGACTTGAGGCTAGAGCATCCTGGTTCGATACTGGTATCGAACCAGGGGGATCACAAGAAGGCTTGGTATCGAACCAAGCATCGATGCAATTTCGTTACTGGAGGTTCCAGTATCGAACCAAGTATCGATATTGGTCTACCTCGATGACTCAAAGACCTAAGGCTATGGCAGACTGGTTCGATACCGGTATCGAACCAGGGAGCCCATTAGGATGCTTGGCATCGAACCAAGCATCAATGCCATTTCGCTACTGTCAAGGGTGGTACCGATACCCATGTAATTGGTATCGATACCCCCGCTCCTATTGGCAAGTTTCCAGCTTTTAGAACAGTTAGAACTTAACCAAAAGACAACAATTTTAATCTCATTTCGTCCCTAAACCTTATAGGACCATACTAACATGTCTAGACATCTAATAACCACATACCAATTCTATTGTCCTTTTTCTTTGACCGTTCATGACATCACATGCTATCTTATAATCTATCTAACCTTACACCATGCACTTACACAATGACAACTATCATTACCATGTCATGACCCTAAGGTTCATATGTTACCCTACTTAACTTCATGTTTGTCCTACCAAGACAACCATTTACCTATTACATGCATATCACCAAGGCTTAATCCTACAAACCATAGACCAAATTCACAAGGTATCAAACTAGCCTAAGGAGATCATTATGCCTTATGGCTTACATATTGAATACTAGTGTGATCATATATATATACAAACCATGAACCAATTATCAAGATGCGTAAGCTAGACTAGCATGATCACTAAGCCACCAAAATCTAGGAGTTAACAAAACATTATAAAATACCATACTTTGCTTGCTTGGTGTCCTTGATCTTGATCAATCTCAATCTAGCTCCTTAGCTCGATAACCTGTTGTTTGGGAAGGAGGAAACAAACGAGTGGTAAGTACTTGCTAGGTACTTAGTGAGGCAGTCCTAGTCTAACCATATTAGACTTAACACAATAACAAATACAACATGCTTCAAGTAAGCAAACAAATCTAATTCATGGCAATAATTTAATATGGCAATAGTTCAATCAATATTCAAATTTATCAATAGCCAAATATCATGGTTAACAAGCTTCTCATGTTTATCATTTCTATCGTACAACTCAATGTCATGATCTATATGCTCAAGCTAGCATAAAATCAATGCATATAACTTATTAGTCGTTTTCCATTACTCAAGTTTCATAGAGCATCATACAAGGGCTACTTATAGCCATATAGTCATTTTCAACATTCATTAGCCATTTCACAATTCAAGTGCTACACATATCAACAATTCCATTTCGGTGATCAATAGCAAATCATAATCAATTTTTCAATGCTTCATTAGCTAATATATGCACATATAATTTCACATTTAACTTCAATCTTTCAATTTTATTCATGTGATGCCTTGGTATAGTTAGACAAGGTAAGCGAGTCAACAAGAGTGTCACGAAGACACTAACAAGAGTACCACAAAGGTACTAACAAGAGATACCCATGGTATCTAACAATTGGTGACTAACCACCAAATCACAGTACCCACAGTACCAAACAAGAGTACCAAAGTACTAAACAAGAGTGTCGTAGCACTAAACAATGAGCTCAGACTCTAGGCATGCCGTATTACCTATGACCAACTATCGACCAAGGATCAATAATATTTTCATTATTCGATTGATCATTCAATTCATATTAAACAAGTTCATATCATCAAGAGCAAGTATTCCAAGGCATGTTATCAAACAAGACATTTATAACATATCAACAAGGGTACATGCATATCATGTTACCAAACAATTAATCATATCATCATAAACATGCTCCATGCATGATTTACGTACCTGGCATCCGTAGCCGTGTGCCATACTTACCTCGGCATTTCCGAGCTATGCATATGTACTAAGCTAGTACTAACAATCTAGCAAGCAATTCATATCGTCAAACAAATCATTTAACATTAAGCCTGCTTCCCTTATTTACCGAATATAGATTAGTCCATTTATATGACAAATCAAATCAAATAAACAAAAGATGGTTAGGACCTAGGTCCTAACCCTAAGGTTTGCCACACTCACTATTGATTCCAAGCTCTCAAGGGTTGAAGATGGTGATCCCCTTGCCCCTTTTCCTTGCTAGTTCGAGTCTTTCTTCTTCGTTGTCCTCTTCTCTCGGATTCTCTAGTAAACCATATTAATATAATAATTCATTAGGACACATTCAATCATTTAATCCAAGTGATCTTAGACTTAACAAATGTAAACATGTGCATTTGTTCATTAGGGACAGTTTTGCTACTCTTTAAAGAATAGATCATATCTCCTAGCTCCCATGTCCGAATCGAGCATATTTTATATCGTTAGAAATCTAGGAAAACCATATACATGTAAAAATTAACCTCACATTTTAATTATTTCCCTATCAGTACCAGTTTTCGTTCGAATCAAACCTGTCCAGATTCGGGGATGTTCGGACAACCCTTACGGAAACGCTTATATCTTTTTCTACCGAACTCCGATTGAGGTTCCGTAAATTTTCCCTTAAACTAGATATATGAGAGTATTATACTGCAAAATTTCAGCTCCTAACTCCTACAAACGTGACCTAGGGAATTTTCCAAAAGTGCTACCCGAAATTGCATTTCTAGGCATTTTCGGCAAATTCTCATTTCACACATTAAATTCCTAATCCCCAACTTATTTCCATGAATTTCCAGCATATCAAATATGAAATTAACATCAACAATTTTCCCATTTTCATCATATTATCAAATCAAATATCACAATCGACATATTTACGAACACCCAAATTTCCAAGCTTATTAATCTATTGTTCATTCTTCAAAAGCTAAACCCAAGCAAATATATTCCTCAATTTAGGTTTCTATCAACCTAATCTAACTCGAAAATATCATGGAATAATCAAAACCCAAGAGTTCCAAACCTTAAAATACTCGGTTAAGGAGGGAAAACTTACCAAGATGTTTGAACTTGAGTTTATAGATCAAATGCCTAACCATTCAAGGGTTTTGAGTTAGCCTCCTTAAGCCACCATGAAATTTCCTCTCCTCTTTTTTTTGTGTCACGTGAAATGGGATGAAATGGGGAAAGGAAGATGACAACCCCATCTTCATTAAATGTGTGTAATGTCATTATTGCCCCTCTAGATATAACTTAGTTTAATTATTTAGAGAGGGTAGTCTATGGAATTCTAGCATTTTTCATGCAACCTTTATGTTTCTTATTTAATTCAATTTGGCCACTTTTATCTAGCCCTCCATAATTTCCCTTTTATCTCAAATGAGTCCCTCAATTACCTAATTTGACTTTTAATTAGTCAACTTTATTATCAATTGGTCATGTTACCTCCTAGGCCATTTTGAGGGTGTTACAATAGCATTGTGAATTAGGGATAAAGATGAGTCATAAAAGGACATTCTGTTGAATTATGAGTTGTTGACTTTTCGTCGAAGCATAACTCCCCCAAAGCAGTTAAGGCGACTCTTCAGCGACCCACTGAGGCGACAATTTTGACTTTTGCATTAATAAGACGAGAATATGTTGGATTAAAATTCAATAATAGTGGGCACATATGTATAATGTATATTGCTATTATAAAGTTTAACACGTATTAAGTGACCAATTATGTTACATGTGTTATAGGTATTAATTTTTCATGGAATTAAAAGTGTAGATACCATAAGGTGTATTTATAATTTGATGAGGGGCAGAGATATAAATACTTAATAATTGGTTATTAAATCAACTATATAAAGGGGTTATGGTCCCCAAGAATTAGGTTAACTTGCATATCTCTTTTCCCCGTCTAAGAGAGTTGTGTGGCAAGAGTTAACCTAACTTCTTGGAAGATCAAACTCTTTAGAAAAACTCTATCGAGATTAATTCAGGTACGATTCTGCATTTAGTTTATTTAATTTATCGTTCTTGATGATTTGACATATATAGATCTTGGGTTTATATTCGTATTGAATATATTTTAATTCTAACAGAATACTCTACGATTGGAATCCATACTACAAAACAATTTAACTTGACCTTTCTCTCATCTTTTGGTTCTCTTTATTTATTTGATTGTTCTAGTTAATTTTAGTTTAATCATAATTCAATCCAAAGTACTAATGTTTTTACTATTTCATTGTGCAGGATCCAATAATCGTGTAGGTAAACTAGTCTCTGTGGGAGACGATATCTAACATACTATAACTTGACAAGATGTGCGCTTGAACTGGAATAAGTGTAAGACATCCTACGCACCACAGCATTAAGCATTAGATCATAAAGGGATGTAAGAGTTGAGGGTGTTCAACATTCGAGTATTAATCGTTGTTATGTTCCATAAGCTACTTTGAAGCCTTTGATTCAAGAGTAAAAATCTCCGATGACAAGACTCCACATGTTGGTGGATAACCATTATGCTATGAATTAAGAAGGTATGTTTTTTTTTTTTTACAAGTGGCGGAGCATCAACCAAAGGTCCCTTCATCTATACTAATGGATCCCTAATGATAGGGTATAAGGAAATTGTAGAAGCAGGTGAGGAGGAAGATAATATGGAAGAAAATAAGGGTATTTTGAATATTTTAAAATTTATTTTATATTATCTTAAAATTTAAAAATAAAAAAATAATGTGCACATTCTAATTGGCCAGAATAAATTTTTTTAATGGTGTTAGCTTTTAAGGAGAATATGGGTAACATCGTAAAGTTTAGGGGCAATAACAAGGATAGTAATAGATCTTGGACTCAACCAGATTTCATAGAACCAGATATGTTTTATAAGGTCTAGATTCTAAAATTTTATATCCAACGAATTTAGTTTTGGACTCGTTTATAGAAAAATTCACATTTGATTTTAAAATATATAAATGATAAAATAAATTTTAAAGTATATATAACAAAGGAAGACACCGTAAAAGTGATTTCTTATTAGTAGTTATATTATTTTCTTTCATTTGCTTTAATTTTATATTTTATATTATTCTCTAATATAATCTTTATTTATTTATGACAAAGACACTTTTAAAGGAACACATACTTATTCTACTATTAATGTTTGTATTATTTAAAAGATATTTGTGTAATTATGTTAAAGTTATTTTGAAGACTTTAGTTTATCATTTTTATTTTGTTACTAGTTGTATTGAAATTAATCTTTCTCTCATTGGAGATGTAATGTGAAATTAGTTAATGATAATTTTATTACGTTGAAAAATAGGTAGAATAATCATTTTTTAACAGATCCATTTTAGACCCAAATTTATACTATCCATTAGATCTAGATTTGGATCCAAATTTTATAGACCCACTTTAAGGCAAGTCTAAATCCAAGATATAAAAATGAGTCTAAATCTGAATTCAATTGTATCCGATCCAGATCAAAACCTGTTACATCCCTAAAAACATGTTAAAAATAGTCCAAAGGGACAAATTAGAAAACATGCAAGGATTAGGAGACAGCCTATATATATTATCTTTGCGAAATGAACTTTTGCCAATCTTTTCAAAAGTATTAGTCCCAGTCACTTTCACATGCCTAATTTCCCATCATTTTCTCCTATCAAAGTGGTTAACGCGTCCTTGGGTTCTCAATCTCAAATTCAAACACAACTCACTTCACACGCACATGGGTCTAAAGCCTGGGGTGGTTTCTACCCACAAGCCACAAGAACATAAGAAAAAGAAGAGACAGCTAGATAGAAGGGAAAATTCCACAATACATGGGCGTAGATGGAAATGAAACCATCTGGTTAAAATCACACATCAGCAATAGTAAGTGTTCTTAACATAGAATTAAAAATTAGCTTCTCGAAATTTATTGACTAAAGAATTTAGAGAAGCATCGGGCTGCACCAAGGCCAAAAAAATTAATTTTCCAGAGTAACATTGCACAGATCAAATTAATTTTACAGCTCACTTCCATCTGAGGGACTGTCTAATTCCTGTATAGATGAGTCCCAATGACCTTCCAATCAAGCAAACAAGAAAAAATGAGATGGCATTGCTAACTTTGTCGATGACGGATCTAACCAGGGGAAGGCTAATGTCAGAGAACTCAAGGAACAGGCTGAAATAGTACCTCCTGTAATAAGCAAAGAGAACATTTGATTAAAACCTAGATCCAAGTTTATAATCATTAAGAATAAAAAATATATATGAAACATGCGACTAGATCATAAAACTCACAGGATTTATGATATTCAGTTGGCTCTAAATGAAGAAATATAGATTTTCTTGATCTGTGTATTTAACCAACCTTAGTTATTTGATGGCGCATCTTCTTTCCCTAAAATCCATACCTTAACTTTAGAAATAACTACTGTTTTATGAATATTTGGTAAGAGTGGAATTAGACCTTAAGCGTGGCAATTCACTGATTTACCGGTTGATAATTTTACAGGGAGTCACAAGGTTTTTGATGTTAACTTAGCATAGTTAGAACAGACCAAACTGAGGAAGTTATTGTTCCATTACGAGTACAAAACCTAACTCGGCTCCCCAGGCAATTAAGACTTTCTTTGGGCAGAGGCTTTAAAATAAAATCCATATGTAGACATGCTGATGAGCATGCAGATACCACAGTTAGCAAGATGCATTTCTATATGCATGAATCTAAGGCTATACTTTCGTCAAGGCAACAGCCTTTGCCACCATCTAAAAATGATCGTTATTTCAAGCATCCTACAGCAGTTGTCCTTATCAGTCAACATCATGAAACTTTCTCAAACAGCACTCCATAAGAGATCAAGTATTAATAATGAAATCGTCAATTCTGAAAATATTTTTTTATCAACGACATGAATCCACTTCACTAAAGTAGCATGTTTGGTATAATTGCACACTATATGAGATAATAAAAGATCTTCAAGCATGAATCCGGTGCTGTAGATAATTTTTACGTGCTATGGGACCAAAATATAGGAAGGGCATATCCCAGCTACTGAAATCGAAAAAGACAATAATATGAGCTTGTAGAACAGAGTAGAAAGATATTCTTTGTCGTAAGTTTATTAAGATGAAAAGGAAGTCATAATATAGACTTCCTTGTTACAAGAGTCTTGTCCTAAATAGAATAGGTCTCTTATCAAATAAGAGATAAACTAAATAAATAAATAAAACTCCTAAAAGAACTCCTAAAAGAGATCCTAGAAAATAGGATCGATAAAATCCTAATTAATAGGATCCTTATCCTAAAAGATAATCAACACTCCCCCTCAAACTGGTGTATATATGTTGTATATACCCAATTTAAATGAAAGTTCATCAAAAGTTGCTCTGGGAAGAGCTTTGGTGAAGATATCAGCTAGTTGCCTTTTTGTAGGAACATACTGCAAGTTGACTACTCCTTGGTTAACTTTTTCATAAATAAAGTGTCTGTCTATCTCAATGTGCTTCGTTCTATCATGTTGGACCGGATTTTTAGCTATACTCATAGCTGATTGACTATCACTAAATAACTCAAATCCTTTCTCAACATCTAGTTCCAGTTCAGACAATACTCTCTTAATCCACATACCTTCACAAATCCCAAGGGCCATGGCTCTATATTCAAATTCAACACTATTCCGAGAAACAACTGCTTGCTTCTTGCTCCTCCATGTGACTAAATTACCCCAAACATAGGTACAATAGCCACTTACTGACCTCCTGTCTGTTAGCTCGCCTGCCCAGCTAGCATATGTGTAAACTTTCACACTTTTGTCTTGATTTTTCCTGAAGATCAATCCAGCCCCTGGTGTAAACTTTAAGAACCTCAGAATCCTGTATACAACCTCCATATGTTCTTCTCTAGGATCACTCATATGTTAGCTGACAATGCCAACTGAGTATGCAATATCTAGTCTAGTGAGTGAGAGATAGATCAATTTACCAACTAACCTTTGATAAGTTTCTTTGTTGGTTGGATTTCCTGCTTCTTCCTTGTTGAACTTCAAATTAGGTTCCATAGGTGTTTCAATGGGCTTGCAACCAAGCATCCCTGTCTCAGCAAGAAGGTCTAAAACATACTTGCGCTGATTAATCAATAATCCCTCTTTAGATCTTGCAACCTCCATACCCAAGAAATACCTTATGGTGCCGAGGTCCTTTGTTTCGAATTCTCTTGCTAAGTCCAACTTTAGTCTCTTTATTTCTTCTTCATTACTACCAATGATAATAATATTATCTACATAGACAATTAGAAGAGTGATCTTACCATCTGGTGAAATCTTTTTGAAGAGAGTATGATCTGATTGGCTTTGTTTAAATTCACTTTCAATAACAGCTTTAGCAAAACGATCAAACCAGGCTCTGGGGGACTGTTTTAAACTATATAGAGATTTCTTTAGTTTACAAACAGTATCCCTGGTTACCTTTCCCTCTAACCTTGGTGGAACCTCCATGTAAACATCTTCCTCGAGACTTCCATTTAAGAAGGCATTCTTTATATCTAGCTAATGTAGTTTCCGGTCCAAATTGACAGCTACTGATAGAATCACCCTAATAGTATTGAGTTTTGCAACTGGAGCAAAGGTCTTTTGATAATCAATGCCATAGGTTTGTGAAAAGCCTTTAGCTACCAATCTAGCTTTGTACCTCTCTATGCTGCCATCCGAGTGATATTTGATGGTGAAAATCCATCTACATCCTACAGCCTTTTCTCCAACAGGTAACTCTGTCAAATCACGTCTCATTTTTCTGCAAATCCTTTAGTTCCTCTTCCACAGCCTTTTTCCACTCTGGAGATCGAAAGGCTTCTGCCACATTCCTAGGAATTTTCTCATGATTCACACTCACAGTAAATGCCCTGAAATTAGAATGTAATTTCCCATATGCAACATATCTATTTATGGGATGGGCAATACATTTCCTTACCACTTTCCTAATAGCAATAGGAAAGTCATCTAAATTCACATCAGCAATTTGTTGGGACCCTTCATTTCCTTCTCTTTCAATACCAGTAATTGCTATCTTAGTACAAGGAATTGAATCTGATGGTTGAACAATGCTAGGCTAACCACTTTCTTTTGCATCTGTTTTCTTTCTCCTTGAGTAAGTCTTAAGTTGAGGTGTTATGAGATTACTGTCATCTACAGGAGCATTTTCTATGGAAGAAGGAATCTTATATGGACTTGGCTGTGGAGATAGGAAGGATGGTGACTCAGTAGAATTTGTGTCTCCTGAATTTTCTGCCTCGCTAGTATCATTTGGACCTTGATCGGTAGATGACAGACTACTATTAGAAGGTAATATTAGGCTTGGTTGGAAGGGTAATGTAGGTACTTGGTTTGACTGAGATTGCTGAAATTCTTGAGGATTCTATCCCTGAATTTCAACACCAAAGAAATAAGGAGTATTTTCAAAGAATGTTACATCAAAGGACACATATGCTCTGATACCATGTAGAACAGAGTAAAAAGATATTCTCTGTCGTAAGTTTATTAAGATGAAAAGGAAATCATAATATAGGCTTCCTTGTTACAAGAGTCTTGTCCTAAATAGAATAGGTCTCTTATCAAATAAGAGATAAACTAAATAAATAAATAAAACTCCTAAAAGAGATCCTAGAAAATAGGATCGATAAAATCCTAATTAATAGGATCCTTATCCTAAAAGATAATCAACAGAGCTATAAGTGCCTTGCATTTTTCCGTATCTAATCAGTTCTAGTGTTATTCCAAGATAATCGAAATCCAAAAAGTTCCGTTTATAACAATGAATGCAAGCAAAGAAAATTATTTGTAGGTGAAAGGTTCTGGAAAATATACCACCCAGTCAGGGCTCTTAATTCCTTGGTGCGTTTTACAGCCATAGAGAAATGACGTATCACAACATACTGCAATGAAGTAGGCGCACTTTCATATTTTTTTAGCATAAGCTTCTTCCACCAACTATATGTTTCAGCATAATCACTACTGTTTTCCTCAATGAGTTGGCTCTTAAGCGTGTAGAGGTCAAAGCGATCCTCATACATTGATACAATAGCCTCCAGATTTTGATACAACCACTGGTTTAAAGCTACCTGTTAACAAGTACATGCTTTAAAATCCTGATGAAATATATTCTTATTATCTCATTAACTGAACATATCCGTACTTTTTTACTCAATAATCATAGGCATTAATGACATGCACTGATAATGCACTAATAACACAAAAGCTTTATGAAATACTAAAGTCTTTCAAATATGAGAAACAATCCCTCTCACAACATCGCTGATCTGAAATGAGAGCAAAAGATAATAAAATATACACTATTGAACTGTTCTAAATTTAGAAATGTCATGGTAACCTTATAAATAGGACATGATAGACATATTCATAGACAAAAAAACAGTTATACAAATATGTATCTATGAGGAGCTTGAAATGACATGCAAAGGATTTACGGAGAAGAAAAAAGATAAAAGGCCTTCGATTTATGCCATAAGCAATCTCATAAGTCATAGGCCTGCTTAGTGCCTACAATAAGTCAACATGCCTAGTACGCAGGGATGGACGCAGGATTTTATGTCAGGGCCTCAGGGGTGCAAATTATTAGGGAGTTATATTAGAAATTCAGGGGGTGCGAACTTAGATCATCGATAGAAAATACAAAGAAAACATAAAGGAAATACATAAACTATATGGGAGTTCAAAATTTTTGGGGGTGTGACTGCCCCCTCCGGCATCCCCTCGATCCATCTTTGTTAATAATGTTCAATCCATCCATCAAACCTCAGAACAAGAACCTTGTTATTTTACTTCCATAAAAGCAGGAGTGGAAAATATGTTCATGAAAATAAGGAGTTGAAGAAAAAACAGGTTGCCATCAACAGCTGTACCTCATTACGTAATTTTTGTAGTGCACGAGTAGATAAGCTGCAGATGGCTAAACCCAGATCATTCACTTCATCAAACAGGTTGCCATCAACAGAAATAAGCTCCAAATAAGTACTTGCTATCCCATCTGCTAAAGTTATCACCAGATCTTCCAATATGGAATCCCCATATAAAACAAACAAGCTTTGGTTATAACAACAATCTTTCCTGCAAATTTGATAAATTACAAATAAATTTCCCAAAAAATATATCAAATATATTATGAGAGTAGAATCAGATTTTATTAAAAGAAAAAGAATACGTCGAAGCCTGTATATATTGTACCCCAAAAGCAAGTTATCCTTCGACAATATATAACATTTAGCAGAAAGCATTTATGATTACAACCATCAGAGATAAATATCTTTTCGTTGCTAGCACAATTATTCCGTCAATTGCCGATTCGTGACAAATTGGCAATACCTGACAGTCTGACACAATTATAGGTTCTTCAATAATCCTACTTTGGACAACCATCAGTGCAGGTTACCTCCACTCAGATCCTTATCTGGACACAGCTAATAGTACGTTAACCAAGTAAAATTGCACTAACAGCGATATGATTAGGGTCTGTACCATATCTGCCAATCAATCTAGCATTAGTAAACCAGTGGAAAGGTCAAGGAAATATGGTCTACTTGTTAGCATCACATCTATTAAGATTTTAAACTTCTTTCTGAAAAGGTAAAGTCATGGAGCAAGAGTAACCATTCTTTGGGAAAGAAATATAAGTTGAGAGTAACTGGATATAGGTAAAAAAAAAAAACACTCTCAGATCCCACAAAAGATATACATGATTTTCCAAAATGATTAAATATCTTCTATGTCACAAACTATGTTTAGGGGATCCAAGACTTCAGAAAGTTCAAATGTCTTTGTGCTCCATATGTTTCTCTTAATACATGGCATAAAGGGTAATTAAGGCCATTTAGCTCGCACATCTTAGAAACATCCAGGCTCATTTACTCTGAACCAACTAAAAAGCCACTTGATTCATGCACTTTGAAAACACCACAGCTTAAAGAGATTCCTAGTTGATATGAAATCTTAAACCAAAAGAAGGTTTTATGAAGCCAGCAGCAAGAAATTATTATACAACTTTGAGAATGATTTAAAAGGAAGTTATGCACATGCATCTGATAGTAAATACAAAACTTGCCATAACTCTCAATCTATATATCAGCAAAATTAATGCATAGAAATATTACTAAAAATTGTTTCTAAAGAGAAAAAAACACATAACAAGATAATGAATGCAACAAGTCAAGATTGGCTTTGAAGTTTTTTTAAAGTACACTAAAAGCAACTGTTAGAAATTCATATTATACAAAGTTCGAGTAATCATTAAGATACAAACCATACAGAAATAATAATCTTAGAACATACTGTAATAAACTGAGTAAGACAGACAGAGACTGTGGCAGTTCATTTTACCTTGGAGAACCAAATCTAAGAAAATACAACAATTCTGCATACAAATTTTTCTTCCCTGACTTTGTAATATTTTGTAAAACCGTGTCGTCTCCATTTAACTTCTCAGTTATCAGAGAAACAAGTTCCTGCTAGAAGGGGGAAAGAAAAGGATGCTTCATTCAAACAGGCTAGCAACAAACAAACCATACAGTTATCATAAGATTTTTGAAGTACCATATTATTGGTTTCAAGCCCAAGTTCCTTTTTCATCCAAGCAAAGCATACAGGCTTACAGGAATTTTTAATCATTCTGGAAAAGGCTATCAACCAATCATCCATATTTATGGTATCAGAAGTCCCAGCATTCCTTTTCACCTGAAAAAAGGCATGAGACATTTCTTTTTGATAAGATCAAAAATAAATAAATTTATTGAAGTTCCACACTTTAAGGGTTTCCTTATTATGAACCCCGAATATGATCATAAGAGATGATCCATTATTAACACGTGCTGGCATTTTTGAATTTAGAAAAACTCAACTTTTCAGATCAACACTAATTTGTTTCTCACATAAACATGGATCTACTTCATGGTCTGTGGATTCAATAAAAAACAAATAACAGAATCTTGATCACTTTCTCAGGGATCTAAATATAAGAGCATGTAAATTCTAAAGGTTATACATTTATTTTCCATAAATTTAAACTCAGAAAAAGAGAGAGGTCACAAGTTTTCGGTAACCATAGTATTTTATCTCATGTGCTATTTGCCATCTAAAAGATCCCCACCCCCTGGGTACACATTAATAATTTCACAGAATTCAACTAAAACATGCAACTTCTTTGGACAGAGTGAACTTACATGAACAGAATTAATTCAGAATAAGGAATAATCGAAACATCTACAGACAAAGGAACCAATGGAGACAGTGCCTACCTCTTCCTCAAGTTGCTGAAGAGAAGCCCAAAGCAATCTTATCTTTGAACCTTCAGATAAAGCATACAAGCTTAAGGGTCGCTTTGCACATTGCTGTTCATCAAGGACAGAATTTTTGAAATCATTCTCCCGTTCAATAATGTCTAGAGAATCCAAAAGTTTTTCTCTTACAACATCCCATACAGGCCTCAAATTTTCTTGGTCACTGTTTGTCCTGGAACTGCATTTATAAAGTAAATGTCCTTGGTAAAAGATATAAACAAGGTACATTATATATATGCATTCCAAAGCACTGAAATTAAGTGCTAAATGAAAAAGAAATACAGGTAGCCCTAACAAGTGCTACTGTTTTGTGAACCATATGTAAGGAAAACATTCACAGGACTAAAAATATTTGATGCGCTTACCCTTACCTACCAGATGAGGTTGAACCCTGAGCCACAGCATCATCGTCAGCTATGTTCTTTTGATATGTGGAACCGGACTTTTGAACAGGAATTACTCCAGCCATATAAGTAAGAAATATACCAGTCATCAGCAGTAATTGATCACCAACAGTAACCCATTCAGAGAATGTTATACCATCGGAGTCCACTAAAGACCAAATGCAAGTAGACCTCAAGGGAGTTTCCCTGAAGCAGGGACTCACTTTCAAATTCGGGGAAAAAGGATTGTCAACCTTCTTTTTTCTCCACGTTGAAGGACATAACACTTTACAAGTCCCGTTATAAAACTTGCTACAAATAAATCAATAAATATGAGGTTATCATTCCAATAGTTATCACAATATCTACAGCAGACATAAAAATATACATGGTTACACTCATTTGCAGCTGAAAACTTGGCATTTCTCGTGCAGGTGTGTTGGACGAAAAGATGCAACTATATGATCTACCAGTTTGACCAAGGAGATGCTTTCAAAATTCGGAAACATAACGAATCTTTATAAATTTCATTAACTTCTTATAAAAAATAAAAAATCACATGATAATAAAGGATAAGGAAGTTCACTACAATGAGAAACCCCAATTGTTATTCAAGAGGAAAAAAAAATCATGAATAAACCCAATACATCATAAGATTGAGTTGTCTGACCTTGACGGCGACCGGAAATTGGAATTCCGATTCACAAATCCTCCCTGACTAGGAAAACTTGGGTGCAAATGTAACTTGAAACATGACGGTGAAGCCACGTACTGCGCCATTAAATTCAAAGAAAAATGACCTCCGTTTCCACCGAAGCAATCAACACATTTCCTCTAGCATTTACCAGAGAAATCTTACACAAGTAAGAGGGAAGATCTACAAAGGCATCGAAGTCAGTGCAATGCAGCGTTTAGGGTTAGGGGTTGTACACAATAAATATGAAATAAAATACAGAATTTGGTGATGATGTATTTGACTCGTGTGTTTTGATTGGGGGAAGGGGAAAATAAAAGGATGGGTTTGAAAGAACGAGAGGGAAAACAAGAGAATAGAACGATAGAAAGATCGGAAATGTGCGAACCTAGTTGTTCCCGTCAAGTCTTGCTCCTATTCTTTTCGTATTTTTTGGGTGGTTCTAGCAAACGACTATTAAAAGCTGACTAAAAAGAGGTAAACCGGTTTATTCGGCCATTTATGTACATAATTGGTTACGAAGTATGTACAGAATTTCTTACAAAAATCGTAAGAAAAAAGTTATATACATAAATGTTACAAACGTAAGGATTTGTGTACATACAAAAATCCTTACAAATATTGTAAGAAAAATGTTATATACATAAAATGTTACAACGTAAGGATTTGTGTACATACACAATTTACTACGAGAATACATAAATTGAAACAAAAATTGTAAGGATTTGTGTATGTACACAAATCCGTATAAAGTATACACAAATGCTTACAGAAACAGTAAGGAAAAAGGTATGTACACAAATCCTTACACCTTCTCACCATGAGCTAAAGGAGGCCATCCAAGTGTAAGGATTTGTGTACATACATAATTTACTACGAGAATACATAATATGACACAAAAATGGTAAGGATTTGTGTATGTATATAAATCCCTACAAAGTATATACAAGTGGTTACGAAAACCGTAAGGAAAAGGTATGTACACAAATCCATACATATTCTCACCAAGAGCTAAAGGAGGTCATCCAAGTGTAAGGATTTGTGTACATACACAATTTACTACGAGAATACACAATTTACATACACAATTTACACGGTGATTGTTTAAACATTATTAAGATTTAAGCATGTTATACATAAAGTTCTCATTGCTCCACTACTTTAGGTTTGGTTTGACTTGAGCTAGTAGGCACCTTGCTTCGGGTTGACTCACTTGGTTTTAAATTTTGTTTTTATTAAATAGAAATACTAGTATGGAACCCCGTAGAGAGCTTATAATGAACACTCGATCTATCACCAATGAAAAGAACCCCTAGTTGAATCGCCAACAGCTCCACCTGCTGTGCCGGCTATCGGTGATATGGATCAGTTAGTTCAGGCAATAGCGGAAGCTTTCCAGACTGTAGTTGCTGGAATACAAGCCATGGTTGCTCCACCGGTAGCTAATATTGGTTTACCTTTGAACAGGCTCCGTAGTCTTGGAGATGTTGAGTTTAGGGGGTTGTCCCCGGAAGACTCTGAGGCTTGGTTAGAAAGTATAAATCGTATTTGGGTCCAAATGAGTTGTACTAATAAAAGGAAGCTTGGTTGTTCGGTTGCTTTGCTTTAGAGAGATGCTTATAAGTGGTGGACTACCACAACCTATGGATGGAAGCTGAGGAAATAACTTGGGAGTTCTTTGGTGAGTCTTTTAGGAATAAGTACCTGGGAATTCGATATTTGGATGAGAAAAAGAAGGAGTTTATAGCTCTGGTTCAGGAAAATATGTCTGTTTCTGAGTATGAGGTTCATTTTGTCAGATTGAGTTAGTATGCTCTGAGTTATTACCTAATGAGAAGGATCGTTGTGAGCGGTTTCGATATGGTCTTATTAGGGAGGTAAAAACTTACATGTTGGCTGCGGATTATTCATACTTTAATGTGTTAGTTGATCGAGCCAAAGATATAGAGCAGAGTTTGGGTTTGAAATCTTTTGGAACTGCTTTTTGGTAAGAGGCCATCTGAGAATGGAAATTAAAAAGATTTTAAGAAACAAAAAGATGCGCGTTATGGTCAAAGTTAGTATCGGGTAGGAGGAGTTAATCGTGGTAATCAGGAAGGTTATGTTTCTAAGTGTAACAAGTGCGAGAAATATGATTCAGGTTAGTGTTGGAATATTGGAGTGTGCTGGCATCGTAATAAGCCGGGACACAGTAAGAGAGATTGTCCTTAGTTGATAGGGGTCCATCAAGGCCAAGGTCGTAGAGGCGATTAGAACAGAGGCAGAGGTAGAGGAAACTTCTAGTGCCGAGATGAGAATTAGGGCAACAATGCCGTGACGAGGGTCAGACAAGAGTTTATGCATACAGGGTGGTCTAGAACGACACCGATATGGTTGCATGTACCTTTTCCTTGCAATCCTTATCCTTGTTCGCTTTGTTAGATTCTGGATCTACTCACTCTTATATCCTTAGTGAGCATGCTAGAACTCTAGATATAACTGTAGAGAACATGAGCTTTGGTATGAGTGTTACTAGTTCTTTTGGAGAGACAGAGATAATTAGGAAAGTTGATAGGAGGTGTCCCTTAGCTGTTCAAGTGCATGTTTTTACTATCGATCTTATGGAGTTACTTTTTTAAGGGTTTGATCTTATTTTAGGTATGAATTGGTTGGTAGAACATAGAGTTGTGGTAGATTTTGAATCTAAAAGGATTTCTTTGAGGTTAGCCAATGACTCTGAGGTTGTTATGGTCGGGGAAAACATAAAGTTCTTGTCTAATGTGTTGTCGACTTTAGAAGCTTAGAGGTTGTTAGTTAAGGATTATGATGCATTCTTGGATTATGTTATAAATCCTAACATGAAAGTAGCTAGACCATGTGATATTAGAACTGTTTGTGACTATCCTAGAGTTTTTCTTGAAGAGTTACCAGGTTTACCACCTAACTGAGAGGTTGAATTTGGTATTGAGCTAATAAAGGGATCCTTACCTGTCTCTATTACTCCTTATCGAATGACACTAAAGGAGTTAAAAGAGTTAAAAGTCCAGTTGTAAGAGTTGTTAGATCATGGGTTTATTCAATTGAGCACTTCACTGTGGGGTACGTCGGTCCTGTTTGTGAAAAAGAAAGATGGTAACATGCGAATATGCATAGATTATCGACAATTAAACAAGTTGATGGTAAAGAACAAGTATCCCTTGCCTAGGATTGATGACTTGTTCGATAAGTTCAGATGAGCTACGGTGTTTTCAAAGATTGATCTTCAGTCTAGGTACTATCAGTTAAGATTTAAGGATCAGGATGTTCCTAAAACTGCTTTCAAGACACGGTATGGCCATTATGAGTTTTTGTTTATGCCTTTTGGGTTGACTAATGCACATGCTGCGTTCATGGATATGATGAACAGGGTTTTCCATGAGTTTCTAGATTTGTTTGCGGTAGTGTTTATCGATGATATTCTTGTGTACTCTCGTACCGAGAAGGATCATGATAGGCATTTTAGAATTGTTTTACAGACTTTGTTAGATAATCAACTATATGCGAAGTTAAGTAAGTGTGAGTTTTAGATAAAAGAGTTTTTTCTTGGACATGTGGTTTCGGCTGAGGGTATTAAAGTTGATCCGTAGAAAGTTGAGGTTGTTGTTAGTTGGAAACCACCTAGCTCGGTTATAGAGGTTTGTAGTTTTCTAGGTTTGGCAGGATATTATTGACGGTTTGTGGAGGGTTTTCTAGGATTACAGCACCTCTAACCAAGTTGTTGCAAAAAGATGTTAAGTTTGAGTGGACCGAAAAGAGACAAGAGGCTTTTGAGAAGCTAAAGGAGACGTTGAATCAGACTCTGATCTTAGTTCAAACGGAACCGAGAAAGGAGTTTACGATGTATAGTGATGCATCATATGTTGGACTTGGTTGTGTTTTGATGCAAAAGGGAAGAGTGGTAGCTTATGCATCTCGTTAGTTGAAGGTGCATGAGAAGAACTACCCCACGCATGATATTGAGTTAGCCACAGTTTTGTTTGCTCTTAAGATATAAAGGCACTATCTTTATGGTGAGCGATGTGTGGTTTATATTGATCATAAGAGTTTAAGGTATTTGATTTCCTAGAATGAGCTTAATCTTAGGCAACATCGATGGGTCAAGTTGCTTAAGGATTATGATCTAACTATTAAGTATCACCCAGGGAAAAGTTAATGTTGTTGTCGATGTTTTGAGTAGGAAAGTGGCAGTGGAGTTGTGTGATGAGTTTGTTAGGTTGAGTTTGTTAAAGGATGAAGGTTTGATAGCTAAATTACAGGTTAAACCTTCTTTGGTTGAGTTGATCAAGGAAAAACAGTTGTTAGATGATGTTTTAGTTCCTATTGTTCAAGATATAGTTGAAGGTAGACCGACATAATATGGTTTTCGAGATGATGGAGTTTTGTGTTTCAAAGATCGTGTTGTGGTGCCAATGATGCTGAGTTAAGAAGTACTATCCTTGTGGAAGCGCATAGTAGTCTTTTTTCTATGCATCCATGTATTATTGAGATGTACCGGGATTTGAAAAATGACTATTTCTGGGTTGGTATGAAAAAGGATGTGGCCGAATTTGTGAGTAAGTGCTTAGTGTGTCACCGGGTTAAAGCTTAACACCAAGTTCCATCAAGTTTGTTACAACATTTGAAGATTCTAGATTGAAAGTGAGAAAGGATTACTATGGACTTTGTGGCGGGTTTGCCTTTGACGTCGTTCAAGAAAGATTCGGTATGAGTTGTTATGGACAAGTTTACGAAGTGTGCGCACTTTATCCCACTGCATACTAAGTATTCCTTGGATAAGTTGGCTGAGCTTTATGTTTCTAGTGTTGTGAGGTTGCATGGAGTGCCGAAATCCATAGTATCTGATAGAGATCTGAGGTTCACCTTAAGGTTTTGGAAGTCTTTCTAGAAGGCTCTTGGTACTGAATTGAGCTTCAATACATCTTATCATCCATAGAAGGATGAACAATCTGAGAGGGTTATACATGTTTTGATGGACAATCTGAGACGTACGGATAATCCGTAGTCAGATGGACAACCTTGGTACTAAGTTGAAGGCTCATTTGCAAGAGTTGGTGGATCATGGTTTATCCGAACGAGTACGTCACCTTTGGGGTGCACCAGTCTTAGGCTTGGAGTTGTGGATAGTTGAACCTAAGTTGATTGCCTTGGTTTTGTTGCTAGAAGAGGTTAGTTGTTAGTGAGGTGAAAGGATGAGTTTTGCAAAGTCTCTTCGGCGAGAGTTCGGTTTGTGTAAGAGGTGTTGTGTTATCGTTGTGTTTGGTGGAATTACCACTTGGTATTTTCTGTTTGGTATGGTTCAGAAAGTGGTTAGGTTAAAGGTATAACTGATCTATTGTTTTGTTTTGCGAAGTAATACTTGGTATTTTTGGAAAAAGAGTTGAGCTGTGGAAGGATGCATAACGGACTTGTGTGGACCTTGGTAGGTTGTGGTCGTGTCGTTTGGCTTAAGCATTTGCATGTTGTGTTCTTAAAGAGTTGTGTCGGGTTTACCTTCGTTATAGTCAGGTTCTTTTTGAGTTATCGGATGTTATTCTTGGATACCTCTATATTGAGGAGTTGTGCGACGAGGATCGCTGGTCAATTGTAACCTTTATTAGGTAATAAATCTTTAGAGATTACTTTATAATCGAGAGGTGTTGTGAGGGTTTGTGTTTGTTGAGTTTTGCATTTACGGTTGGCTTTTCCTGTGTTGTTGTTTCTTAATGTTAAGAAGGATGTTAAGGTGAATGGACGAAGGAGTGACATTAAGCTTGGATAGGTTAAAGAGGCACATGTGGGCTTGGAATATCTAAGTGAGAAAAGAGTTGCTTGACCGTAGCATCGTGTATTTTAATGGTCCCGTTAGTGAGTTGTTGTTTGGGAAAAGTTGTGTGTTTTACATCCAGGTTGTTAATTGTGCTTAGGCATCGAAAGTTTGTTATGCATTGTTGAGTTGGTTTGTTGATCTAGTCTTTAGATGAGGCATTGTCTTTTGGTTGAGCATGATGTTGTGTATTGACATAAAAGGGTTAGAAGTGTCTTGTGTTGCATGGTGGGTTAAATCTGAGTTTCTTAGTGTGTCTTCGGTTGCTTAAGGGTTATGTCTTGGCAGGTATCTGTTTATTGGAGTAAGTTAAGAGTGTTGTGAAGTTAAGAGCAGTGTTTGTTCGGTTAAAGTTTATTGGATAAAGTGTTGGTCTACTGAAAGAGTTGTGGGTGAGCCTTTCCATGGTTGTGTTGCTCCAATGTAAGTTGTTATCAGAAGTTAGTGGAGTCGTATTTGTAAAGAATAATTGAGGTTGGGTCATTAGGTTTTAGTTTTGGTGCCGACTGTCTTTTATGTCTATGAGGCATGTGGTTGTAATGTATGATGCTAAGTTAGGATGATATCTTGATCAAAATTTGTGGTAGTATTTCGCTATGCATTAGGAAGTAAGAATTTGTGTTAGGAGTTTGAAAACAATTGTTTTTTAATGGACTTGTTTTAGATGTGGTTGAGTTGAGAGTGAATGTTTGTTTTGTTGGTAAGTTGAGCTTGAGAGCTAGTGTTCTTTGAGAAGGTTATTGTCGTCAAAGGTGCTAAAATAAAGGTGTGTGAACAAATCTCTGGGAGTTTGGTGATGTAGTTTCTCGGCAGCTAAGAGAGTTTTTCCTTGAGAACGGTTAGATCTATTGCTTATGTGAGCACAATTTTCTGGGTGTTCTAAGTTCTTGTTAAGTTGGTTGAGCGATATGTTTAATATGATAAGGTTTTTGAGACAAATATTAGGTTTCGGTTGAGTTTTGGGTGTTCTGTCGCTATTAGGCATGTGGCCAGTATAAGTGGGATATCCAGGTCTTGTAAGGTATGTTAAGGTACTATATCATGAATCTTCAAGGTTCTTAGTGAAGGTGTATTGTTTTTCTGTGAATCATTGCAAATTTTGATGACAAGTGACGATAGGATGAGACTAAATCTTGTCTTTGCAAGATGTGTGTTGAGATAGAGAATTTTAGTGGTATCTTGATGTTTGGAAAGTCATGTGGGAGTCAAAGGAATGGTGAAGGAGTAGTTTTCGTACCTCTTCCCACGGTGAAAATTTCGATGACGAAATTTCTTAAGTAGGGGAGAGTTGTAATGTCCTAAAAATGGGTCTAAAAGTTTAGTGATCGGTTTAGAGGTCTAGTGGACCAGTTTAGCGGTTTTAGACTAGTTCATGATTAAATTCTTAAAAATTGGTTTTTAATGAAAATAAATTGTAGGAAAATATTCTAAAATTATAAAATATCCTAATCCTAGCTGACCTAAACCTTCTAAGAGCCTGTATAAACAACCTTTAATCATTTGTTTTAAACTAAGTAATTAAAATTACCAAATTTTGATCCAAAACCCAAAAATTCACTTTTAAAATATATTCCTCTTCTTTATTTCGGTTTCTTCTTCCCCAAGGCAGAATTTTCATCATCTTTTTAACTTAAATATTTATTCTTTTAAATTAAATTTCGTTGTTTATTTTCCTATATTTTTCTGCTTCAAATTCTCTTCGATTTTCTTCGGTTTTACTTGTTTTTAAACCTTGGAAGGAGGTTGGATCAGATTCGAAGGTTAGAATCATTCAAACCTATGAATTATAAAGTTCTTTAATGAAATTCCCAAGTTCTTGACTGATTACAACAATCTTTAAAATCTTTAATCAATAAAATTGGTTTTCTTGATAAAAATTCCATTGTTTTCTTGATTTTCGTAAAAGGTTAATACTTGGTTTTTTTATGCCTAAATACATGAATCTTGATGTGTTTAGATGTATTTAAGACGTATTTAAAGAATCTAATCCCGAACTGAAGGTTTAGGGGGGTGTTTGGAGAGGTTTTCAATGAGTTTCGGCTAAGGTTTTTAAGGTTTGGGGGGGATGTTTGGTATAGGTATGAGTTGGAGGATGTTTGGGTGCGTATTGATGCACTAAACTCTCTGTTCTTGGTGTTTGAAAAAGGTATTTAAGAAGGAGAATAAGTTTCAAAGTGATCAGACAAGCTGAATCGTGTTTTGGTGGCTTAGCGAGAGAGTTTCGATAAATTGGTGAATGGCTTATGAGAGTTGGCTTCTTCGGCAATGTTTTACTATGTTTTAAAAATATTTTAGGGTGTGGGGAAGGTGTGAGAAATCTCCCTATACTCCGAAGTAAGTTAAACGTTTTGCTTTCTTAAAGGTTCTCATATTACGCCTTGTTTTTACTATGTTTTTTAGTCATGCTCGTGTTATACTTGTGCATATGTGAATATTCCTGTGATTAGATGCTCATGAGATTGCTTTTATAATGGTTTTGATGCTCCTATGTTTTTGTTTTCAAAATATGATAAATCAGGTTTTATCGGTTTATGCATTTGATGCATGTATTAGTGGGATGCATGAGATTAATTTATTGTTTTGAACTTGAAACTTGAGCATCGATTTTGTTTTATAGTGGTTTATTATGTGATGGTTAAGAAGGATAAGTTGATCGATCAATAGGATGTGATTGCACTATAAATTACGAAATGCGTACGTGAAATTTTTTAGTGATGCATTAGAGGTGAGCCTAGTGTTGTGTGGTATAACTGTACCTTATCACATTCGGGTATGACAAACTATCTCGAACATTAAGGTGAGATATCATGATTGGAGGTATAGTCCATCATGGTCATGCTTGGCAGTATAGGCCAAATGAGAGGTTTCGTTTATCCAAACGATTAGAGTGAACTAATCGGATCATTAATATCAATATGGTTTAAAAGTAAGTGTATAATTTACTTTGCAACAAGGGTTGCATGTTTTTTTGGTATATGTTTAAATGGTTTTTATTTAATCCTTGCTATAAGTAACATATAAGACTTGTGTTTTGCTTAGTAAGCATATGGTTTCAAAAAGGTATTTTTGAAAGGTTTTGTGGCTTGTGAGCCATGGTACACTTGCAGATTTTTCAAATAAAGGCATGAATAGCCACTGATATTTTACTTCTTAAATCATGACTTGGTTTTAAAATGATATTGGCTTATTATGGGTTGTATTGCAAGTTGTTTTTAAAAGTTTTTTTAAATATGTTTTTATTTCCCTCACTAAGCTGTATGCTTAACCTTTCTCTTTACCTTGCAATGCAGAGTTTGTGACATTGAGGCAGCAAAAAGGAAGCAAGGATTTCATGTAATCCCCAAATGAAAAGCTTAAGTATGTCTTTTATAACATTAGTAGAGTGAGAGAGCAACGAAGATGGCTTACCATGTTAAGATTATTGTTATGATGATGAGACTTGTAGTATTCGTATACTTATACATATTTGATGATTATCAATGTTAATGTTTCTCGTATGAAAGCATGAGTTGTGCACTTGGAAGTTTGATGTTATGTTGGTGATAACTAGGTTGGATTGAATCTAGAAAGTATGATATGTTATGTGCTTATTGTCTCCTAGGATGAATATGCATTTAGTTGATGTTCGGAACCATTGAGGTACAAAAATATGAAAAATCTGTAGTTACTAGGCATATGGTTTCGGAATGGTACTTTAGGGTATCGATACTCAGTCAAGAACATGAGAGAAATCTAGGAAAATAAGCTTGAGTATCGAAACCGTATGAGATCGTTTCGAAACGGATCAAGCATGCATATCGATACGCATTGCCTAGGTTCTAGAATCCATTTGACAATGCTAAATTGTATCAGAACAGGGCATCGGGCGAGGATGGCTTGCGTATTGAAATGGGTCCAAGGGTTTTTCGATACCCTTGGCCGTTAAGCTCGTTATAGGCTAAGACACGGTTTAGATTCCTTATGTTTTAGTCCCTAAAACTTATGCATGCAATTAAATAAGTTTTAAACCTTATTTAGGACTATAATTTGATATACAGGCATGTAATGAACCTAATTAAAGATTAGTAACACTAATTTCATAATGTCTTATTTTTTAGAAAATTACATTTTAGTCCCTGAAGCATATTTATACGTTTTATGACTCATTCCTTATTTGTTTCTGTTGTAAATTAATATAATTTATGCATGAACATGTACGATCAAAATAAAGCATTTATATAAGATAAAAAGAAAAAAAATTAGGGTCATATATCGGGGTGAGTCTCCGAATTAGTCTCGGTATTCCCTGTGTAGCTCGTTCGAGTCGGGTTTTGTCTAGACCAGGTCGACGAGGTTACACATAGCCCATGGATACTTTGATGTACCCGTTCACATAGCTCGTCCGAATTACTTTACTAAGACATACAAGTAACACATGCTTCCCGAGCACCACACATCTTACCAAGAGAAGATAAGCATTTAGCCAAAGCTTTATAGTCACCCAAGGCGTGTCTCCCATAGTTACGATTAAATAACATAAGACCACTAGTTCATATGCAATATTCTCATTAGATTACCTTGTTAGCCAAGAACTCTTAACTATGTTGGTGTCCCTTCAACACACAATAAAGACCTTATTTGTCATACGATATTACTTGATCCACCAAGGATTCTTAAGAAAACATAATACAATTAAGTCATGTATCAACTATTAAGTTATTAGCCATAAATTCACGTATTGCGGGTATTAAACTCGATTTATCAATTCCATAGTTTGTTTTATGCCTTTATAGACCCATTGGAACCTTTACCACCAATTATGGAACCCCTAAACGTTAACTCAAAATTATTAGGCAATTACTCTATGAGTACCGATACCCCCATTAGGGTATTGGTACGTCCCACTATACTAGTATACTTCCTTGTTTTACCGATAAGCTAACCATGCTTTAACACTTGGAAGGTCTATCCTTATCTATATGCCAAACCTCTGTATTGGTACCTAGTATCGATACACAAACACCCTATATCGATACACTCCTCATCCATATCGATACACACGTCTAGAAATGAAGTTTTGGGGTTTGGATTTCACCTATAAATTCCACTTAACCTATATGGTTAAGTCCTAACTTGTTCCTACAAGTTATTTGGGGCATAATAGGTGAGTTACTACTAATTTTACACACTTAGAACATTCCAATCTTGATTAGCCATTAAAGGGGTTTTAAGAATTCAAATATGTAAAACTATGCAATCCAACCATAAACTAAGTAAAACAATCATTTTATGAGTCGCATGAAATGAATTAGTCAAAAATGTACTGACCTTAAGCAATCAAACCCAGATTAGAGCTCCCACCAAGCTTCTTTTACCTCCAAACCTTGCTCTTAAGCTTCAAAACTCTTCCTCCACCAAACCAAGAGATAACACCTTGAAATAAAGATCTTGAGTTACTCATAAACCCCTTATTGATGAGCAAAACGAGATTGTTCTTCAAAATCAACAAGTTCTCATATTTCTCTCTTTGTTGGTGATGAAATTTTGTAGGAGAAAAGATATGAGTAGAAATGGGTGAGAGACAAGGGTGATCTCTCCACAAAAAAATTCTATAGAAACATTAAGGTTAAGCATCCTTTTTATCTTTCATAGAGAAAATTATCACTTTACCCTTCAACCCTCATTCCTTGCCCACTCACAAGCCTAACATGCAAGCTTATTGAGATGAAAAGCCCACCAAAACCAAAACCTGAAACCTAACACGGATGACAACTTGAACCCCCAACTTGAATTGACGATCAAAGAATCGGTCAACACCCGGCGTTGACTAAGGAAAAAGTAATTCATTACAAGTCTCCCCCCTTTAAAGAAATTTTATCATTATAATTTAAACAGAGTAAGGTGGTGTAACCAAAACAGATCTAGCCATTTGTAACTCCTTTATGAACATCCCAATTCCCACCAAGCACATGTATTTTATTTCAATAAGGATGTCATACAAACCAACATATCCTATGCCCTTAGATTTATTTGTCTAAAAATCCACTCTATGTCTCGCAATCACTCATTAACTTACATTGGCTTATCTTACCCTAAACCTATGAAATATTTCACTTTATATAATTAGAGTCTCTCGACTGGTGCTTTGTGGTCATAGTCGAGAGTCGAGGGATAGACCTCACAATATTGTAGAAGGCACTATGTAACAGGTTAAAGTATCCCACTATGTGTTTCCTCTCATCTTATGACTCTTTCATAGTGTTGGGTTCATACTCCTCTTCATAGTTCTCCTCATGAAACCCTCAAATTCGTGTGGACTTTTCATTCTCCTTGGAATCTCAACTTTTTACACAAAGCAAGAAACAAAATTACAATATAGATTTTTAGCTCAATATCAAGTATGAATTTGACTTATGAACATGAATTCACTAGGCACCTATTTATCACTTTAAACTTTCTTTGGTATTTTCTATAACCGAGTAAACCTAAACTCTAAGACCACCAAATCTAACACCCTCAACCTGAATATTATATTTAGGTCTCAAGCCCAATCCATTTTCATTAAACGTATCCTTCTCCAAAACCCAAATAAGATTTTTCATTCAAATCCAATTACATTCACAAATATTTCAAAACATAAAGTAATTTAAAATAGTATTTAGGAGCTTTAGTTTAAAACAAGTAAATAAAATATTTGACTTATACAAATTAACTCTATAATAGGTTTCAAGAATATATGGCTCAATATATATATATATATATAGATGTGGTATTTTCAAACGAGTCAAACTGAAACTTACCTACTGATGATGCTCCTTAAGCCATAAACTACCTAAAAATCTATGAAGAAAACAACAATTTCAAACTTTGAACTAATGAAAATCAATAGATACATTTTCACTAAAATATGATTTATGAAAATCATACATAAATACATGAAGTATATAATATGTCATGGAAAGGATAGGCGTTACTGTGATCGCCTAAATACAAGACACAACTCACATATATTCTAAATAATAATAATGATGATGATGATCTCATAACACCATATATAATATAGAGTGTGGTTTTGTATCACTAAGCCTAGTACTACACACTCAGGAGTGACCTGATATCATTAAGCCCTTGATCTAACTTTCACCCATGTTTGGTCTAGAGTCATTAAGTATCTAAAGGCACATGCATAACATACCATATGTTACAACATGAAATAAGGCATCTGAATCCCATCAAACAACCGTTCACAAAATATAATTTAATATTATAATACCATATATCTATAACTTTTACCATCACATAGTTTATACAAGTCTTAAACTCATATTATATTCACATATAGGGTTAAACTTTTGGTTTATCGGTTTTATAATTTTATTTTATAATATTAGAGATCCTTTAGAACCATTACATCGAATTATAAAACCCTTAATTTAAAGTCAATATTGGGTAAACTATTTTAAGTGTATCGATACATATATATATGAGTATCAATACTCCTCTCTAAGACATCATGCTTGTAGTTTATTTAATAGTATGCTATGATATTATTAATAATTAAGGATGAGTTTGATAAAATTAAATATTTTCTACTTGACTTAAAAATATTAAATAAATTTTGAATGATAAAATAATATTTGCATAGATATGTAACTTGAATTTCATTATGTTAATACATTTTTTCTCTTTATGATAACTATTTTTTTAGACAAATTACTAATCTCCTGGGTGTTCTCATTAAGAGGCAAACGACTAACTATAAAATATACTTCATTCGTATTGGTAGAAATTGAATTCTTAATCTCATGGTTAAAAGATGAGGTGAACAATCACTAACCTTATGATTAAATTATTATTTTTTATTTACTCACTAGTGTGAGAATGAATTATTGATGCTGATAGATTTTACGTTGATATAACAATATATTTAATCATCAATATTTATGTATTACATCAATTTGATCTTAATTCTAAATAATTCAAAAAAAAATTAAACCCTTCCTATTTGTTAAAATTCTATCTAACCTCATTTATAAAAATTCAAAAAAAAACATATATTTATAAAAATTTAAAATGTATTTTAACAACAATATATTTTATTATTTAATATCTCTTGCTCTCTCCATAAAAATAACAAATCCCCAAGTTATGATAGTCCATCCACCATTGTCAACGACTTTCCCTGATCAAACATGGAGTGCCACAAGTTTGCCTTCTCATTTCTCTTTTTTTGGGTTAGATTCATCAAAAAGAGTCTAAAATGGCTAAATCGAAAGTATTTTTATTTTAGTGAGAGATAAAAATAAAATCATAATTGGATGATAAGTAAGGTAGTTTACCTAAATAAAATATATATAAAAGTGCGGAAAAAAAACAAGTCACGCTACCTTGTTTTTCATCTAAGCGAAAAAGGAAAAAAAATACTCCTCTTTCGAGTTCTGATGATAAAACCCCTTTGCCGTAGCATTTCAACTCTCTTAATTAGGAGCGGGAGAAGAGGGTTTCACCGTGATGGGACAACAATCGTTGATCCACGCCTTCGTGGCGCGAGGCACCATGGTTGTAGCTGAATACATCGAGTTCTCCGGCAACTTCACCTCCATAGCTTCTTAGTGTCTCCAGAAACTCTCGGCTTCCAACAACAAGTTCACATACAACTGCAACGACCACACCTTTAACTATCTCGTCGGTAACGGATTCAGTAATCTCTACTCTCTTTCACTTCGATTATTTATCTATCTTCAACTCGTATTTTGGTTGCCTTTTTGATACGACGACGAAGTTCTTTATGCTCTCGCTGTTGTTGATCCATTTTTCTTAGTTGCTTCAGTTTTTTACTATCATTTCTTATTTTTCTTGCTAAAGATTTCGAGAATTTGATTATAGATCAAATGTGCGAATATTGGGGGTTATTAAAAATATTTGTGTTCAGCGTAACTTGATGCGCGTGAAAGGGAAAATCGAAAGAAACAATTACATAATTTCTATTTTGAGTGAAGTGTTGGTTATAATGCGCCATAAATGAAGTATGCCTTTGTTTATCAATTACATACATTGTTTAACTTGTTAGGGAAACTTTCCAAAACTGAATGATAACAACTGAAAGATTTAAATATTTCAAAGGAATTAAATCTGTATATTGATCTAGTGAAAAAGGCGTTCTTAGCCTATGCTTTTTGTACATGTATCTTGATATTTTTCTGTTTATGTTTAAATAATGTGTCTGACAGAAACACCTAAAAAATGAAGCAAATAACATCAATTACATTCAGATGCCAAAGCAAATTCTAATGATTTTTGAATAAATGAAAATTAATAATTTGAAAATTTTAATGATTTATATGAACAAATATGTATGAATGCGTGTAAAATTTTGATAAGTTGTTCTTTGTTAGTGACTTTTGTGTATAATTTTAGCCGAAAAAAATCCATAGTAGTAAATTAAAAAAATTAAATGGTAGGAACAACAAATGATTAATGTCCTTGGTCTGCATGCCTGATACCTGTGGATGAATAGACATATTTGGCCCTTTAATGTTAGCTTATATATAGAAAGAAAGAATTGTCAGATGATCATTTCAATGGTGCATTTCATGTTTGCATGATATTTACTGTTTCTTCATATCTTGTGCTGCAGCATCAAGGGACACATAACTATAACTTAATGTTAAGGGGTTGAACTAAAATTCTAGTGGGGCGAACATATGAAATTTTAAAGGGGGGATTTTCAATGAAAAATACATAAAAGAAAAAATTCTAAATCATATAGGAATTTAAAATTTTCAAAGAGTGACCAACCCTCCAGCCTCCCTCAGCCCATCATTGACAGTGTCTATTATGAAATAAGGCTACATCTGTTTTTTCTTGGATTAACATCCTTCATTACATTTTGTAGCTTACTGTGTGGTTGCTGTTGAATCCGTCGGGCGGTAGGTGCCAATTACCTTTCTTGAGAGAATTAAGGAGGATTTTACTAAGAGATATGGTGGAGGAAAAACTGTGACTGCTCCTGCAAACAGCCTGAGCAAGGAGTTTGGGTATTTTCTATTCTTTGACCATTAAATATAATGTCTTTGTTGTTGTTAAGTACATTGATGCTATGTTTTTAGTATTGTTGATATAGGCCAAAACTGAAGGAGCATATGCAGTACTGCATTGATCATCCAGAGGAGATTAGTAAGATAGCCAAAGTGAAAGCTCAAGTTTCAAAGGTCAAAGGAGATATGATGAAAAACATTGAGAACGTGATTCTTGTTATCTTTTTGCCTTATGTACATATAGCACGAAGTGCAATGTGAGGATTTTAAGTGTGGAAGGATTCCAGCTTTTCAATTTTCTAGATCAAAAGTATATAGGGTTGGCATCCCTTTTTATGTTTTTCGCTAATAATTAATTTTGTAGGTTCTGGATCGTGGTGAGAAAATTAAGATTTTGGTGGATAAAACAGAAAATTTTCGCTCTCAGGTCAGCAAATGTGAATCATACTGTTCTACTATTATAATATGGGCAATGTTCTTCAACATTGCACTACAGGCAGATTACTAAAAATATTATTTGGGCTTGTTAGGGAACTAGTTGGTAAAATAATGCTAACCTCAGATAGAAAAATAAATTACTTGTATATATCTTACAATTTTGTTTAGCATAGTTGGCATCATATGTTAACTACAACGTTTTCTAAAGCTGCACTGGCTAGATCATAAATAAGGCATTATTTGCTTGAAAATTGTGTCTAAAACATGTTTTAGAATAATTGTTTATTCATCCAATTGTGAATTTATTTCATTAAAAGCATTTATATTCTCAAATTAAAGGGACTAGTTGAATCACTCAATATGAAAACCTAAAATTTTTTTCACATAATTTTCCAACTGTTGGTTAAAAATTACTAGTTTTTGGATCCCCCCTAGTTTACTTATCATATAAAGTGGGTATTTCTTGTTTGGACATTTTATAGGCACAAGATTTGCAGGCAATAGGAAACCCAGATGAGGAGAAAGATGTGGTTACAGAACATGAAAATAAATCTAATAGTTCTGGGAATTCTGATTGCCTTGATTCTTATCATCGTTCTATCTGTTTGCCATGGCTTCAAATGTTGATGAATTGCTCGATTCACATGTTCTATTCATTTGCCACGTATGGATCAGATTTATAGCTGTCACAAGTAATATTGATACTCTCTAGTTATAGTTACAATTTCTCCTTTAATTTCACATCCTTTTCTTCTGTTGCATACATAGGAAGACTATGCAGATATATGTGTAGGTTCTTTGATAGCACCAAGTATATTGATATGTGCAAATTCGAACCAAGGGAATTGAATTTTGAAAACTATAATTATATCGATATCGAATAAAGTACTTTCAGATTATCTTATTAGTGACATGAACTTGATGGAAACACTTTTTTGTGTAGAACTTTAACTAATGATTCCAACCATCTATAGGTCTAAGATCTTTAGTAAATCGATAGACGATAACAAATCGAGTACTTTGGTAGGATAGCTAGATCACAGGATTATCACTACAGCAAAATTAGCTTTTAGTGACATTTTTAGCGGCGTTTCTTGAGAAAACGTCACAAAAATTTGTATCTTTAGTTTTGTTTGCTTAAAAACGCCACTATATTTAAGTCTATTGTGGCGTTTTCTTAAAAAGGCCACTACAAATCATGTCTTTACTGGCGTTTTCTTAAAAACGCCACTATATATAAATCTATTATGGCGTTTTAAAAAAACGCGACTAAACATCATGTCTTTAGTGGAATTTTTAAGCAAACGTTACTATATATAAGTCTATTGCGGCATTTTAAAAAAAGTTTCTAAAATTATGTCTTTAGCGGCGTTTTAAAATTCTAACGCCGCTAAAAACATATTATTTAGTGACGTTTTATCAAAAACGCCACTAAAAATAAATAAAATAAAAATAAATTAAAGATGTACTTATGAGGTTGACCTTAACTCATTCTTCCCCTTCTTGTGTTAACCAACAAACTAAATATCTTTTTCTAATAAGGTTTAACAATAAAGTCTTTTGAATAATAGCCGCGGCGGGAATTTATTTTTGAAAGATTTAATAAATCATTTGACCTTTCAACTCCGTCGATTATTTTTTCCACGATTCAAATTTCCTCTCTCTCTCGGAGATTTTCCCTACCCATTTCGTTTCGATCTCCTTCACCATCGTTGTGTGGCTTTTATTTTCACCACCGGCAAAATCGTCTCACTCTCATGAACCTCCCCCTGACCACCACTCGCAGTAGACGATTTTCGTTGTCATCAGAATTATTCTTGATATTTGCAAGACATAGCTGTTGTCCCTCTCTTGGTCATACTTCTAGTTCTCGAGAGCCAAGTATAAAAGAGTATTTCTCTTTTCTCCCTGGTTTTTTGGTTGCTAACTTCTTTCTATATGTTTCATTTGTCTGAATGGGCATCAGTTCTTGATATTTGTTTCGTTCTCGAGAGCCAGGTATGAAGACAATTTTGAGAAATATTTTAAATCTTTTGAATTTCAGTTCTAATTCTCATTTTCATGTGAAAGAATTAGGTTTATTGAGTTTAGATTTTACAGTTTACACTAAGATTGAAAAACCCTTTTCGAAATTAAAGCCAGATCTTTCAAGTTCTACATAATAGCATAACAATCTCTATTTTGATAGATGATTCTTTCAAAATTAAAAAGGGAAGATTGAAATACCTTTTTTTTTCTTCTCCAAAAACGTATGATTTTGGTATGTTATAATTTGATTATGTCATTGTTGTTGGAGAATCATATGATTACATTAATTAAAAATGTTACTCCATTAGCTTTATTTTTTTTCTTGAGAACAAAACAAATGACTATTGAATATGAGAAGTTCATAAAGATTATGAAACAACAATGTTGCTAGCTTTTAGACATACTCACCAACGATAAAATTACAAAGCTTGGATTTATAATAAATTGACTAAAGATTGATGTTAACATGGGTTGCAAATTGGCATACTCCAGATTTATTGCTTTGGTTGTAAATAATTATCTCTTTTATAGAAGATTTATTGTTTTGAGAAAACCAATGGCGAGTTATCAGTAGTAGACTAGCAGTGATTTTTGTAGATCTTATGATATAATTCATTTTTATATTAAACTTAACCCGAGGAGAAAGAAATGGTAATGCCCCGGGACCAAAGTAGAAAGTTGTTAATTGTCTTCAGAACTTTTTGCAGGTCTTGTTCCAGGTCCAGATCAATTTCATCTGTAAGTCAAATCTAATTCAATTAAATTTCATATTGTAAGAGAGGTAGTATTGAGTGTCCTGAAAGCTTGGTGTTTTACAATTACTTGATATATGCAACTTCACAGTAAAAATGTAAAACCCCCACTGAACTACAGACTTAGTAGGAGCCGTAGTTGGAGTCGCAGTTTATCTCATCCCCGTTCACCATCAGTAAGTTACTTGAATCACATTCCATGATTGCATTTTTATTCACATTTAGTTTTAAAAACCTTGTGGATTAAACATCAATTGCTTCATCATTATGGCTTGAACTTCATGATTGCATGCTTGAATATTTTTCTGTTATACCAATCTTTTATAATCAGACATTCTAAATGTTCTCTTACTCCAGACATTCTGAATTTCAAGAAGATTACCGTTAGATGACTAATTTAAATCGAATTTGATAAACATAATAAGTAATATGATTATTCATGTGTCATATAACTAGATGTTACTTGAACTTTATTTGTATTTTTATAATTTCTAGTATGTTTGCTGGATGCCTAGTTAGATGGTTTTATTATTGTTATCTCTAGTTTGTCAAAGTGTATTTATTCGATCAGGGGATTTATGAAAAGAAGACTCCACTTGAGTTTAATGTTATTCTTCATCTTGGCTGTGTTTGTAAAGTAGATAAAACCACCAAGAAACGAAATACCCAAGATGATTGAAGTCTAAGTGAATTAATTGCACATGAAAACTACAACAGAATATACTTATCTGGAGAAAACAATCTTTTTCTTTTATATGTATCATAGGTACTTACAGTTTGTTGTTTCTTAGAATGAGGCTTTATTATAATAAGAGGGAATGTTAATTTAGTAGTTCGATTGTGATATACCTGTACCCTTTTTATGCGATTTTTATCAATTTTCAGTTCTAATTATCTTTTATTCTATGATTCTGGATAGTTTATAGTTTAACCTTTTAACTAGGAAAAATCCAAAATCAAATCGTCTTGATATTCTTTCTTTTAATTAGGAAAAATATTATTTCTTTTTATAAAATGATATTACTAGCGGCGTTTGTCAAGACAAACTTCACTAAAGAAAAGTTTATACAAGACAAACGCCACTAAAGAACAATTTTCTTGCTACGTTTGTATTTTTAAACTCCACTAAAGAAGTTTTTTTGCGGCGTTTCTCAAGAAAAACGCCACTAAAGAATATTTCTTTAGCGGCGTTTCAAAACTCAAACGCCACTAAAGAACAATTTTTTGCGGCGTTTTTATTTTCAAACGCCGCTATAGATCATGATCTGTTGCGGCTTTTTATTCAAAAAATGCCGCAAACAATTGTGGCGTTGTTTTTAGCGACATTTCTTGCAACGCTTTTCTAAGCGTCGGAAAAAATTTTAACACGCTAAAAAACACCGCTAAAAATCTATTTTGGTGTAGTGTATTATGGCACAATTGTTTTGACACGCGAGTCCATTAAATAAAAATTTTAATAGAACTTCCACAATATTTACATCATACTTATTAACCGCAAACGAGACCAAAACTACTACAAGTACATGGAAAAAAAATGCACAAATCAACTTTTTTTTTAATTGCCAATGGTTCTCTAAATGAGTAGAACTCTTCAAAAATGGGGAGTCTCTTTGATCTAACTAGCGCCCAGTCTTTCATCAACAACTCAATCCAATTGAAGAAATCATGATCATCAAGCCCCGTGATATCAGACAACTCCAAAGGTGGTTGAAAGGCTTCAAGTTCCATTAACAATTCCCGAGCTCTATTCCAAACCTGCATCATTAAACCTACCTTGCTTGATAAGGCAAAGACCCAAGTTCCATGCCTTTTTGGCGTCAGGGTTGATCATCTGAGCCTTTCTGTAAACCACCTCTACCGTCATGTAGTTTTGTTTCTGCATGTAACCCCACCCTAAGTTTCCCTGTCGTGCAAGTGTGGTGTCATTCGTCACCAAAACACAAATCTAGCAATTGCCAAAGACCTATATTGTCAAACAAAATAAAAACGATGCCAGTAATCTTGAGGTTTCTTGCTTAACAAAGACTTGAAACTTTTTCCCACAGGAACGAGTCGTCTTGGTTGATTTTCCATTAAAGATCTCCCCCTGTTATATTAATCTTAGCTATCGTTTTATTAAGTTGATGTGTTCGACTACTTTTTCACATTTCTACAAGTTCATTTATGAGAAATCAGTTGAAATGTAGTTGCCGAGCAAACCATGCATTGACAATGCATGAAATCGAATGTATACCTTATATACAAGTCTATGAGAACATTGTCAAGTGACTCATATGCTTTTTAGAACATTGTGACCTGAAAGACTTGATCGCCTCAATGGCTTCTTTGGTTCTGTTGAGTTGCTTCATCACCAAGGCCATGTCTTTTAGTGCACTGTCTACTTTGTCACCCGCATTAATCGCTTTCCAAAATAATATTATTGTTGCTTCTGGATTTTTTTACCAGCTGCAAAAATTTTGAATTATGAACTCTAAAACTCTCAAGACATATATAGTTGAAAAGAAATGTTATAAAAAACGGACAAGTGATCTTATCCAGCTCGATAGGATTAGTCTCTGTTTAAACCATTAAATGGATAAGTGATTAATACTAATGATTCATGATAAATGCTCAAAAATTTTATTTTATAGGTCTCTTTTATTATAATTATTGTTATTTTTCGAGACAATTGAGTGGTAATATGAGTTATTTCTTCATATTTGTTACAATTCAGCATTAGTGTACTTAAATATAGAATTTATGCAATATTTGGTAAAGAAAGTTAATGTTGTTTTTATGTTTTGACAAGTAATTTGTCCTAGCGGCAAAGAGGGCAACTGCAGTCGAGATTTGTCATACGACATTGCCAGAGACATGCTAAGTTGAGGAATGAGTAGATCAAACTAGACCAAGAGAATTGTACTAACGCAGTACCAAGTCGAGACAAAATAATATACCTGCCGTAACAACAACCCACCACGACAACACCTAGAAAATAAATGTTGATATGGTAGGCGATCTGAAGATAAAAATAAGGTGTACTTTTTAAGACAAGCGACACAGAGATTGGAACTGGAAAACACATGTAAAGTCAAGTGGGAAAAGTCAAACGAGAGTTAATTAAGAATTAAAATAAAGAGATTTATTTATGTAATAAAGTAAAATTTAATTCTAAGTTGTACTCCTACTTTTAGAAGGATTTGACGATCAAGACTATAAATACCATAGCTTATGTAAAGAGTAAGGCATCCTGGAATTAAGTAGTCATAGAAAACACTACACTTTCTCCATCACCCCTTAGGGCTTAGGTTAGTTTATGAAGTAGTTATGAAAGAAACTTTATAATTTGTTTAGTTCTTATTAATGTAAGTTTTATAATTCATAGTTTATTCACTCTTGGTTCATACTCTTTCTTGCATACGAGCTTAGAAGATAAATTTATGATGAAAAATATATTTGTCTAAATTAAGGATAGTTAAACTCATAAAACGAGTGAATATGGACACATGTGCATGTAAGAACAGTCCTACAACTGTCTTGCCTCATCAGCTCTTCACGCTCATTCCCTCAGGTGTTGGCCATGTGGATTCCTCACTTTATTGACTGTTAAACGGTCTCGTTTGAGGCTCATTCCAATTACCAGGGCTTTCAGAAATTTCCCTCCTTTGCTTCCCTTCGATTTCAAATTCTTCTTCATCCCTTTCTCTTTTACTTTCGCAGCCATGACATGGGAAGACGATTCAAAGTTGTCATCCAACTAACAATTGTATGTTTTGGTAGATGAAATGGAAACCAAATCAGCTTGTACGAGCATACCTTACTTTTCTATCCTTTATGTCCTACCAAATCGTACGAGTTTTTATACTTGATCAGTTAGTTACATTGAAGAATATAATTGTTAACTCATTTTTCAACAAGAATATCTTCCTTGGGATCCAACTATATTGAGGATTAATCTCAGTCTGTCATAATTGCCTTATTTAAGGATATATTCCCAAATTCAAACGACCCATAAGGAACCTTCCACTGCAAGAATGTTTTTCAAAAGGAGCAAAACACAAGCTTTAATCCTAGCGAACAAGTTCTTCAAACCAACTTTAAAGAACATATTTGTTGTCGGCTGACCCGAGCCCCTCTAGTTGAAGGTTCATTTCCTTGCCAAATGAATCATGTGCACATCTGTTCGATCTTTCTTATTATTGTTTTAAGGCAGTACGAGATGTCCGCACCAGTAGTTGGTGATACAGACGACAACAGCACGAATTAAGACTACCTCCAGAGTTAAGCAGTCTCTTAGATCATTGTCCAAAGTTGCGACTAATTTTGTCAAGAAAAGCAATACAATCTTTCTCATTTCTTGATAACTAATAGGATACTACCACTAGGGCCGAGCAAAACTCGACTCGAAAAAATCGAATTTTTCGACTCGAATCGAGGTGAAAAACTCGACTCGTTTTAAGTCGACTCGAAATTTCATAAACTCGAATCGATTCGAAAAAATTTCAAATTAAGTTCAAATTGTAAAATAGAAATCGAATAACTCAAAATTTTTAGTAATTATAGAGCCTAATTGCACATTTAACTCATGTAGTTTTATTTTCAGTCTCTTCTTTTCTCTTTACATTTTAATTTTCTTTTTTTATAATCTGGTCACATTCTAGATTCATGTTTTATTTTATTTAATTTGTATCTTTTATATTATACTATTTATTTTTTTAATTTTTGTATTTAATTTATCACTATTTTTGTCTAATTTTAGTCTTACCTAGATAAAAAGAAAGTTATTAATAAAACTTGTAATTTAATAAAATGACATATTCATATCTAAGATATTTGATTGATGATAATAATAATATAATATAATATTTTTTTTACACATATAAAAATTAAGAAGAAGAAATATGTATGTAAATATAAAAAGAAAACCATTTAAATTACAATCAAACTATATTATAGTATTATAAATAGTATAATTAAAATTTGTACATAAAATCGAAAAATCGAATCGACTCGAACTCGCTAAAATCGACTCGAATTGATTTTTTTTAAAAAAAGTTCAAATTGTAAAATATGATGACTCAAATCGAATAACTTAAAATTTTTTCACTCTACTCGCTCAAACGCTCACCCCTAACTAGCACTCCCGATTTGAATCTCATTTTTATGTAAAATTAAATTATAATAAAATGAAAGATTGGAGTCATTTTCTTTAAGTTTTTTAGTTTCCAAATTAAGTTAAATTTTCTTTTTAAAACAGCTAAAACACATGAAGTTGATCAATTTTTATAAATAATAATAAAAGACTATTATATTTAGTAGGGATGTTCAAAAATATCCGATCCGGTTGATCCGATCCGATTATCCATTGATCCGATCTGAAAATACGGATATCCGATCTGATTTTTATTTTTGGATCGGATATCCGATCCGATTTTAAGTTTTCCGGATCGGATACGGATTACAATATTTCATGTTCCGGATTATCCGAAAATCCAAAAATTCAAATTTTTATTAATATTAATCTTGTTATATTTAACAATTTAGTGTTTATTATTTTCAAAAAAAATTAAATTAAAATTTTTATAAATGTAATTTTTATTGTATTTAGTAATTTATTGTTTATTATATTCGAAATTCAAAAAATTTTAAAAATACAACCTTCAAATTCAAAAAATTAGTTTAATCAAATTATATTTTTGGATAATTGGATATCCGAATATTCGATCCGAATATCCGATATCCGAATATGCGGATATCCGCTTTTTTCCGGATCGGATACGGATCACTATATCATCGATCCGAAAACCCGAATATCCAAAAAAATCGGATCGGATCCGATATCCGACAATGAACACCCCTAATATTCAGTATGTTATAATCAATGACAGAAGAAGTCTAAACAAACGCTGGGTATATGGGCGGGCCGATCATGTAGTATAAGCAATGGAAGATACAAATATGGGCCAAAGGTAGTGGGGACTAGGGCCATGATCATCAAAATTTTGAGAAGTTGAAATTTGACACTAATTTTTTTTTTAAAAATAGTTTGATCTTATAATAAATTTTAAAAATTCTTTAAAGATTTTAAATATTTTAAATTAAATATTTTTATAATAATTTTATTATTAAATCTCTCAAAATTATTAAAAATTAGTTAAATCCCCAAAAATTTTAAAAAAAGTTAGTTTAAACTATAAATTTTGAAAATTTTATGTTGACCCTAAACTCTTAGACCAAATTTCGTCGTTGGATATATAAAATACGTGTCTGCATATAAGCCGTTTGGTTACACTAAGGGACTCGATTTGCTGGTGCCAGACCTTCCTAGCAATGATATGTAGGCAGGGAAGAGAAAGCTCAGCTTACAACACATCTGGAACTCATGCACATGACAAATTATTCCCACACTCTTATTATATTATATTATATAGAATAATTTATTTGCTTTATTTATTAGAGTTTGAATAATATTTTCTATAAAAAATGAAAATAATAGGCCAGCCACGAAAGAACGAGGGGATGTTGAAAAGACTTCACAAAAATGATGTTTTCTCGCCTTTAAACATTAAAAAACTTATCCTAAACCTGGAAATTTAAGTCTTCGATATAAACTTCAGCTACAAACCAGAGACCAATCAAGAAATAAACATTGGATGGACTTAAATTATTAAATTTTAGAAAATAGAAATTATTAAGCATTAAATTTAAATTTTGAAGAGAAATCAAGATCTAATTTAACTGTAGTTTAAACTATGAAGAATTAAAGTGTCATTAATTCAATTTTATTTCTTTTAATGGGGAGCCTCTCCTAATATTTGTTCAGTTTTGTGGCCGTAAAATCAGTTAATGGTATTGTTCAAAAAAAATGTTGGTATTTCTAAAAAAACGACTCGAATTAAAGGATTTTTTAAAAAGGTTAAAAAGTAAATAATTTACTAATATTACGGACGAGATCAAGAATCAAAATTAAAGGGTTAGATAATATAATTATCTAATTAGTGGTTTTAAATTAATAAATTTTTCATTGTATTTTTGTATAATAAATTTTAGAATACAACCTTAAGCCATAAGATAATTTCGTCTCTAATTATCATATAATCATACTATAATGTTAAAAAAATGAAGACTGAGACCATGGGCAACTGAGATCATGTGCAATGATAAAACAACTTATATTAAAATGAAGTTCTAATTAATATAAAAGTAGAGATTATTACTAGGGTACCAAGTACTATGACTTGGTGTTTGGGCGGCCCAAAATTTTAAGCTGCAAAATTAGAAGCAACTGCAATATCTGCATGCATAGATACCCTCATGAGCTACGTGGTGTGATGCCATGTAATCTCTGCCTTTGGATAATATTATTTCACTTGTTTGTTTATTCTATATCATCCCATAATAGAGAGACCCAACAGTCACGCCCTCTTGTGTCGGCTCAATCATTTTGCATGGTTTGGAACATCACATGGGATGGTGCGGCACATCTAACTTGGCATGTGGTCTTTTTTGCCCAAGGGTTTTGTTTAACCACATTAGTATCTTTCTATTATTAAAGGAAATGAGTGGGTAGTTTGTCCAGTTGTAATTCATGTATTTTACAAGAATTTGACTTCATTTGGGACATTATTTTTTTCATAAATTGTATTTTATCTAACTTTTTCAATGTATAGTAAAGAAACTCAAATCAGATACATACGATTAATATGAAATTACTTAAATACGTTTCAAGGGGTAAGTAATGAGATTGACCCAACAAGGTAAGTAATATGATATCGCTTAAATATGTTTAAATTTAAGATTTTATATTTAAATAAGTTAAGTGTACAATATGAATCGATCCGAAGTAATCAAAATAAAATTACGAGAACTAAATGAACAACAAAAACTATCTACCCTTTGGGGCTTGGAGTTGGCAAAACGTCTGGTTTGCAAAGATATGGCATTGGAAATTTTGAATTAGGTATCAGATTAGCTTTGGAGATTATGGAGCTACCCTTCTTCTTCCCTTTCTGGGCTATTACCAACCATAGTGATTTGTTAAAAGGGTTTTGACTATAAATTTGTAAATATGTATGTGTGATGCAATGATGGTGTCAATTTGTACCCTGATCGTAAGTAGACATATTTATAGATCAGATGACATGTTTAGTTTGAATTTGAGAAAAGATTTTTAATGGGTGAGAGAGGTAGATTTTATCGGGATTTAAATTTAATAATTTAAAAACATGATTTTATTTAAAATTAATTATAAAATACATATTTTATAATTTTTAAATAAAAAAATAAATAAATAACCGAGTAATATTTTTAAACCTATCCTCACCCGATCGATCGACACCTTTAACTCTGTGACATAATCTATTAAAAATATAATGATTATAATTTTTAAAGAAATAATTTCTCTAATTATTGTTTTATTGATATATATTTATATGATTCATTAACAAAGCATATGAGGAGTTAATAAATCAAAATAAATAAATATTAGAAAGTATAAACCCATTAAACATTGTTCAATTGTTGGTAATGAATAATATAATTATCTAATTAGTGGTTTTCACCATAACATTGACTTATTATTGAGTGATCATCTCTATCTCTGCTTGATTTCACTAAAAACAACATGGACAAAGTGGAAGCCTTTGGTTGGGAGATTATAGGCCACTTTGGTAACCTCTGCCTAAATGCTCCTTGAAAACAACAACTCACTAATAAAATATCTTTGCCCAAAATTGGCTTAACCAAGGATGTTTTGCCTCTTCAGTCCACTTTCTTTCTTACCAAACACATTCAACTAAGGTTTAGTGTTTTAATCTTTTATAAATGTTTTGAATGCCAAAACAAAACATGTGAGGAATCATGTCTTCCCCTTAACGCAACCTTTATTGCTCATTTATTGCTGGAACCAAACATTTTGATAAGTGGGTTTAAAAATCTTTGATATGTAGTGCCATGTGTGAGCTTCTTTATTTAAAGGAGAGAGCATTATGGCAAGCTCCCCACCCTTTGTTTAAGAAGTAACTAGCAATGCAAAAGTCAAGATCATGGTTAGGCTTCGTTCACTCAACATTCTTATTAAAAATATATTCAACACTGACCCATTAGTAGATCTAATGAGACGAGATATTAGCTGCCTTAAACAAGAACAAAGGTTTGATTCTGATGTTGTGAATGAAAAAAAGAAAAAGTTGAGAGGGTCGTCCCATAATAGACCTTTGCAAAATTCGGTCTAGATTTATCGGCTCATGATCAAACCAAAAATACATTGAGCATTAATATTTCATTTTAAAACTTGAATTTCCTAAGGACTTAACTTATATCAAAGTTTAGTTAGATGAGGTTCTTAATTCTTTAAACAAGGTTAGAGGTTCAAATATTGCCATCTTAAATTGAGAAAATTGATTGGGAGAGTCGCTAGTATATTAAGATTTAGTAAAATTCAATTCGAATTAATCGATCAATAAATCAAATACCAGTGATTAAACAAAATGTATGAATTTATTTTTAGAGCTATAAATATCATCTTAACTAAAAAGAAATTTGTTGTCCCTCTTTGGTGCCCTTTATATGACCTCAGGCTAAAAACTTAAGTTTAAGGGTTTAAGGTTAAATTATCTTAATCGAATAGAAATCATCTATCTCTTTTACACCCTAACTAAAAAACTTGTATGTAGGTTCTAGGTTCAAGTTTATATAGGAGTAGAGTTTAAGAAATTTAAGGTAAGGTTTAAGGTTTACAGTTTAGAATGTAAGGTTAGAGCTTAGAATTTAAACTGAAATTCTAAACTATTAAAGTTTACAGTTTAAGAAATTCTAAATCTTAACAGGTTTAAGGTTTACGGTTTAAGAAATAAATAAATTATTCAGCAACCATTTTAGAAATCAATGGTAAAAGATTGTTTTTAACTTTTTTTATGAATTACACTGTTAGAAAAGATTTTTCCAGTTTAGGATTTGGATTTCATTTACTAGGTAAATGATATAAAAATGCATAACTTATGAATAAATACTTTAGATTCTACTTAAAATACAACTGAAAAAAAATAATAATATGGATCTATCAAATCTAAATTTATAGTAATAATTTGAAAATTACTGGTACACAGATATCTAATAATATTAAAAATATATCTAATAAATCTATATAAGGTATTTTATTATTCGATTTACACATTTTTAAAATTAAAATATTAAATTTAAAATTTTAAGTTGTCAAACACTTCTTAAATGAAATATAAATAGATAAATATATAGATAAATTTAATTTTTTTCATTTAAAATAAAAGGTTCAAACCAATATATAGATAAATTTAATTTTTGGGGAATTTTAAGATAGATTTTAATATTAATGGACTTATATATTGGACTATACCATTTGTATTTATTAATTCATTTTGTTTTCTGTTTTTATTTAACAGTAATAATAGATATTAACATCGATAATTAATACCAACAAATATAATAATAATAATAATAATAATAATAATAATAATAATAATAATAACAATAATAATATCTATTAACAAAATATAAAAACGAATTAATAACCCATATAAAATTAATGATTACATTAGTAATGTGATAAAATAAAAGGGATTTGCTTATGTTAGCGAACTTTAAGGAGTCCTGGTGGATCATGTGTGGTTGTGCTATGTTTAGATAATTGTTTGGTTGTGTGTCTTTGGTAGGTGGGATCCAGATACTTAGTGAGTGTTGCAATACAAGGTCACTCGATGTGAGATTTCGAGTGTTGATATTTGCTCGATGTTAGATTCTAAACCACTAACTCAATGTGAGATTCTGAGTATTGACGCTCGATGTGAGATTATGGGTATTGATTCTCGATGTGAGATTCCGAGCATGATTGCACGTTTATAGTGTCGGTTAACATTGAGTAAGGATAACAATTTGACCCGAATCCATCGGGTTTTGACCCAACCTGACCCTATAAACGTGATTTTTTATTAAAATCAGGTTCGGTCTGGTTGGGTCGGTTTATTATAAAAATAAAATCAGATCGGGGGTTAGGTTTAAGATAAAAAAATCTTCGATTTAATCTAATATATTTATATATTTTTATATATAATATTTAATATTTTTATTAATTTTTTTGGATCAATTTGGGTTTAGTTAGGTTTTTATTAACATATTAGGTTTAGGTTATAAGGTTTATTATTTTAGGTCAAATCAGGATGGGTAGATATTTTAGTTTTTGGAACAAGATCAAGGCGACTAAAAACCTGCCTCACACTGACCCGTTATATCCCTAACATTGAGCCTCAACCTTGATTGTGTGTTTGAAATGATTGTGATATTAAATATCTTGTTGAAGAGTGTTGAAAAGTACTGTTTTTATTACCTTTTTTACTCACATTATTGTTAGACTTAAGCATATTATTAATTATATTATTAGTAATTCATACATATTTACATAATTTCCTTGTTTGTCATATTTATTTCATGTCTTGGTTAATATTTGTGGAAAAGGATATTGTTGTGGTTTATTTCCATGTTTGTAGGATTCCTTCCTTGATGAGAGCTACATAATGGGCAAGAAATTAGTGGAGATAAAGTCAATGGGAGATTAAAGCCATTAAAAAGAGGATGTCTTCCAACTAGCAAAGGGAGCCGATCGTGAGAGAGACAGTGACGCAAAAGGGGCTGCAATTTTCTTTGTATTTTCCTTGTTATTTTCGAGTGACGAGAGGATTTACTCTTTGGATATTTTGCCTAGCCATGAACTAATTCTATGTTGGCTTGGGTTATTCTATTGTTATGTATTGATTTAGTTCAAATTCTATCTAAGTTTTTGGTGTGTTCTTAATTAAGGTTTGCCTATTCTTGGTACTTATTTTGTTTGCGAGAGAACTAGGAAAAGACCTCGATAAACGACTTATTTATCCAGATTCAGGAGAATTGTATTCACGAAACGAATAGGCATGGTTCGATCCAAGTGCGAAAGAACTAATCCGGCTTGGGGATAAGTGTAGGATTTCAACGGCTAATAGAAGCAATGCTTTGCCAAACCTTAAGGATAGTCGCCCAAATTGTCCGAGCAATTCCCTCATCGCAATTGCCCAAACATTCTACGAACTGACAACTTGAAGAACTGACATAAGCAATCGATTGAGCCCAATTGCCGGAATGAATTGAGCGGTGCGAGCACCCACTACGAAGAAGAATTCATTCATCCATGATTTCATAATTTAGGATAACTCAGCCTAATCTCTCTCATTGATTACTCCAATTTATTTTAATTATTTATTTATTATTTAATTTCAATTAAATATAAATTCTATAAACATTTGTGTCTTTATTTTCAGTGCAAGAAATTAAAATCCTAAAGAAGCATCAATCCCTGTGGAGACGATATCTTTCTATACTATACCTTGAAACGTGTACACTTGCACGTATTTGCGAAGCACTTAAAACACGTAACAAGTTTTTGGCACCGTTGCTGGGGATTGGCAATAGCGACTTTGTTTTTAGTTTCTTGAATTTCTTTTATTTTTATTTTATTTTATTTTACTAACTTATTTTCTTTTTCTTTAAAAAAATATTAGGTGTACATCAAGTTGAAGGAACTTCGAGATGCAGAACGATAGAAATAAATCTGTTTGGGAGTTGATGTTGGAAGATATGAATCAATCCAATCAAGAATTTCTTAGATTAAATGATGATTATCTATACCAACCAAGAGTATCCCAACAAGATAGAAAGAAGTCTGTTCGAGAATTGATGTTGGAAGATAGGAATCGAACAAACCAAGAATTTTTTACATTAAATGATGATTACCTATACCAACAAAGAGAAACCCAATAGGTTCATGCCAGGGCAAATTTTTGTTCCTATTATGAGGAAAATCATTTGGTTAGCAATTGCCTGTACAATGCTGGAACATATGGCCACATGGAGGACCACAAATGGAACCAACAACAAAATCCTTCATGGTATGATCAAAACGCTCAAATTTTTTTTTACCATGACAATTTTGTTGATGCTACAGATATGCCATGACATTATAGTCCTTTTCTAGAGAATCCAAATTCTTCAGAGGAAATATTTCAAGCAACCATGGCTAAAATGGATAGATTAATAGAGAATGTGAGAGATCAAATAAAGTCCATGAGAGCGAGGAAAATCGAATTGGATGCACCCTTGGTGGATTCGGAAGTTCAATTGAGGAGATCCATATATGTCATGGATAACATGCCCCAACAATCAGTTCTGAGGTATACTAAAATCCCAACACTAGAGGACGAAGACTAAATTCTGGAACCTCTAAGTCTTGAACATGTTGATGAGAAAAATTGTCACATGTTGGATGAGTCTAAAGAAATAATTGCCACGACAATTGAGGAGCTTGAACACAACGAGATTGCGACAACAATTAGTGAAGCCGAGGAGAGTAATTCAACAACAAATTCTAAGGAGTCTAATTCCCAGGATGTTACATCAGCACTGATGCTGAAAAAGGAATCTGAGGATTACTCTCACTCACAGTTGTTAGGGTAATTACATTATGACATGCTCGATCAACAAGATGGCGATATCTTGTTAATGGAATATGAGAAGGTAATGACTGAACCTTTTGAATTCTTTCAACACACACCTTTTTCATTGCAGATATCTTCTAAGGAGTCGACGTTACAATATTTGAACCCATCAAAAACAGGGTATGATTGTTTAGGAGAAGATAATCTATCTTTAGTGATTCCCTCCAAAATTAATTCCATACCAAAATCTATATTGATGGAAATATTTGAGAAAGCCAAGGAACATGATGGGTTGATTCTTGAAGACTTCGGTAAAGATAGTTCTTCACTTGATGTGCAATGAATTTTGGCAGAAGATTGCCACAGCAATTGGCTAACACAACAATTGCCAAGACAACGAAGGCTACATCCAACTATGATGGAAGTCGACGAAAATGAGGTAATTAAATGGTTGGATGTTGAGATAATTTTTTATAATAGTTTATTTATGCCATCAGGAACAATATCAAGGTGGAGGATATGCATGGATTACAAGAGAACATGAAAGAAAGACACCTCCACCATGATAATGCAAAAAGGAATAATCGTACCCGCGTTGGCCCATATCTTTTTGGGCAGAATTGTCACTCGATGAAGGGTGCGGATGGATTATAAGAAATATCGGAAACGATCCTCTATAAGTTTTCTTTATATTTTTATTTAATATTATTTTTATCTTTTTTTATTTTAATATTTTTATGAATTTTCTTAATTATGGTTTTTAGGAATAATTATCTCTCATCTACTTGAATAATTCGTCCTTTATTGACCTTTATCTTTTTAGTAAAGGAAACCAAGATCAAGGGAGATTTGATTGCAGATTTGGATAGACTTTAATATGGGTCAAACTTTGAAGAGATTAATTCCATAATTAACTCTAAAAGTTACCCTTAGTTTTGGTCTATTTATTTCCCTTTTATCCTAAATGAAATTCTTTCCTTCCACTAATGATCTTTGTTACCTATCTTCCCCATTATTATTTTCGTTTTTCTTGACAGGCAAGTGGAGTTGTGATTATATTGGAAATTTTGGATCAATTCGTTGTGATGTTATGCTCGCCACTTCACATGCCTAGGAAATTGTTGTTGCCCAGGCAAATGCTGCTCAAAATAATGGAAAGAACCAATGGAGGACCTAATCCACCACCACAAACACCACGACAAGGACTGAAAGTTAAATACATGACAAGAAGGAAATTATTAACCCAAGGTGACGAGCTTTCTAACTCATTTGTATTTTTATTTTTATATTTTTACATGCATTGGGGATAATGCTCATCTCGAGTTTGGGGGGTGTTTACCTTTAATGGATTCATGGTAGTTGCATTCATAATTAGTTGTTGCATATAGATTGCATAAATTATTTGCCAAGAATTTCAATTTGATCAAATGCTTTAAATTCGATGGATAATCAATGATTAAATTTTTGCCATTGCACTTAATTAAAAAAAAAACCTTTGATTTTAGGATTACAATGAAAGATCTAGAATTTTACTATGATGTTGAAATTTTTACACGGTTGTGACTCGTTGATTGATAGACTTTGTGAATTTAGGTGTTAGAATTTAGGGCAAAAATTAAATAAAAAGGAAAAATGGATAAGCAATATCATTCTAGAGGTGCCCGAAACCGGCTCTAGTTTGTGTGCGATGAAGAATCACTAGTGGTGCCCGAAACTGGATCTAGTGGAATTTGTGATTGATGCCCATGCAATTATTGTTAAAAACCTATTTTTCACATAGAATCTTAAAAATTAACTTGTACACAACTACGCACACACTTTGTCACGAGCATTATAGTTTGATTCTGAGAAATTTCTTTGCTTTTCGAAAAATTTAAAGGTGACCATACTTTGTGCCCCGGTTCTGAGGTTGGAAGTTAAATTTTGAAGCATGTCTGTGAGGATTGGATGCCTTTGCAATTAATTTTTAGGTTTGCATTTCTTGAGGACAAGCAATAATTCGAGTTTAGGGTTGTGATGAGTGTTGAAAATGTTAGAGTATGCACAAAGACCAATCATATGATGATTGTAAGGATACTTTTATTTACTAATTTTATTGAATAAAGGCATTATCATTGTTTTTTTCAGATATATGTGTCAATGTATAACATAAACTGAGAAATAATAAGGTCCATATAATAATATATGTATTATTATTAAAAGATCCTTAGTCAAGTATTATTATGGGTATGGACAATAATAATACGCTTAAGACTAACATGTGATTAATTGATGACAATGAGTTGTTATTGACATAGAGATGTCAGAATTAATACATGAATATATTAATAGAGAATAATAATATTGGATTGACCCGCTATGAGCATATATCTTGGATTATTATGTGACGATCACGATATTTCTCATAGTGACAACCATATGTATAATCCTTAGACTTGAGATTATTACTATCTCAACATATGTTGTTTTATGTTTTGATGCAGTTAAACGTGTCTCGTAATTAGTTACACTATAAAAACTGACATTGGACATATTACAATGTATGTAGTGAGATGTGAATGATCAAGATAGGATTTGTCCTTCCTACATAATAGGTAAATATATCAAAGGCCACTTGATTGAGTGAGACTAGAAATGCATGACCATGCTTGAATACGTTGATATGAGATATCACAAATTATTCATTAGAAGTAGTCCACTCTAGATATCAAGAAACATTAAAATAGGCTATACAAGTGTGACTATTCCAAGACTTGTGCCTATTAAAGATATAAAAGGACAAAAGGATATAATACATTAAGAGAGTTGGTCACGAACATGATACATCGAATCATGATCTCTTGTAAATTAGATGACAATGATATATTGCTAGATGTCACTCATTGTTTGTAATATTAGAATTGTTCTAATATTATTACTAACGTTACAATGAGCCTACAGGGTCACACCCAATGGTTGAAAAGGAGCAAAAATATATATATATATATAAGTAGATTATATTTAATCCCAAATTTTAAATATAAAGGATATAATTAAAGTAATTATAGCAGTTTTTAAATTCGAATTAAATATAAATTCCGAAATTTAAGGAAATAATAAAATTAATTATTTCCTAAACAAATTCAGAGTAAAACTTTTATACCTAGGGTTACACATATATATAAGGGATCTTTGGGTCTAGCAGCCACATAACAGAGAATTTGGAATTCCCAAACCCTAAAATCACGAATTTTTTTTTCGAGATTTGCTCTCTCAACCGGGTGAACTGAGTCGAGGCCGAGATGATATTCGTGGAGGTTAAAGATTCGATTATTGAACGATCGTAACTGTAGCAGATCCCGTTGTTGTTTTGGCTATTTATCAAGGAACCCAATGTAAGTAATCACATCTCTTCCTCCCGATTTCGGATTAAACGTACATGGATCACTGGAAAGACCATCGTAATTTTGTTCCGCTGCGTTATGGGGTGTGCCGGCGGTCTCAATATTGATATCAGATCCACTTGTACGATCCGTAATTGGGTTAAATACTTGGGTAATGCGATATATATGAGATGCATGATTTGTTTTACTATATCGAAAATATAAATATTGATATTGGTAGTCGATTAGAGATACGATTAATATGTTAATCTGTTAATTACAGTCGCCATGTTGCTACAAGGGTTTTACGATAATCATATGTCATTCGTTGACATATTGATTGGAGGAAGTGCGATAGTAGATCACATCAAACGTTGGAAAATTTAGGTTTTCCTCTCAAGGATAAATTGGCTACTAATGTTTTTCTGCAATCGTTGCCGAATAGCTTTATTCAGTTTGTCTTAATTTCAACATGAATGAAATTTACAAAACTTTGCCACAGTTACTTGGCATGTTACGAACTGCTGAGAAAAATATGTCTAAGGGTGGACTTAAGCCCATTCTGATGGTCCGCAAGGACAAAGAAAAGGGAAAGGCAGTGGCAAAGTACAAAGGTAAAGGTGAGCCTATACCCAAAGGACAGGATGCACTGAAACCCAAAGGGGGAGCTAGCAAGGATGGAAAATGTTTTCACTGCAATAAGACCGAACACTGGAAAAGAAATTGCCCCATTTACCTTGAAGAAGTCAAGAAGGCAAAAGCAGATGGTGCATCTGCTTCAGGTATTTATGTTATCGTTGTGAATCTGTCAACATCTTCTTCTTGGATATTAGATACTGGTTGTGGTTCTCATATTTTTACTTTTGTATAGGGACTGCAAAAGAGAAGGAATCTAGCTAAGAGAGACGTAGACCTACGAGTGGGAAATGGAGCAACAGTTGTTGCATTAGCTAGAGGAACATACGTTTTATCTTTACCTAGTAGACTTGATTTACATTTAGAAGATTGTTATTTTGTGCCTAGTTTGACTAAAAACATTATTTCTATTTATTGTTTGGACAAGATTGGCTTTGAGATTATTATTAAGAATAATTGTTGTTCTTTTTATCTCGATAATGTTTTTTATGGTTCGACACAATTGGTTAATGGCTTATATATTTTAAATATAGAAAATGTCATTTATAACATAAATACCAAAAGATCAAAAATAAATGAATCACATCAAACTTATCTCTAGCATTGTCGTTTAGGCCATATAAGTGAGAAACGCATATCAAAACTCCATAAAGATGGATTCTTAGATTCATTTATTTTCAAACAACTGGATGTATGTGAATCTTGCTTATTAGGAAAAATGAATAAGGCTCCTTTTAATGGTAAAAGTGAGCGAGCAAGTGATTTATTGGGATTAATACATATTGATGTATATGGACTAATGAACACACAAGCTAGAGGTGGATTTCAGTACTTCATTACTTTCACTGATGACTTCAGTCGATATGGTTACATTTACATTATGCGCCATAAATCTGAGGCTATCGAAAAGTTTAAAGTATTCAAGAATGAAGTACAAAATCAACTAGGCAAGAGTATTAAAGCACTTCGATCCGATCGAGGTGGAGAATACTTAAGCATAGAATTTGATGAACTCCTTAAAGAATGTGGGATTTTCTCACAGCTTACTCCACCAGGTACACCACAATGGAATGGAGTTTTTGAGAGGAGAAATCGAACTTTGTTATACATGGTTCGATCAATGATGAGTCATAGTGATCTTCCAAGTTCTTTTTGGGGGCATGCACTAGAAACAGTTGTTTTCACTTTAAATCGTGTTCCGTCTAAATCTGTTCAAAAGACACCATATGAGATATGGACTGGAAAACGTCCTAGTTTGTCTTTTATGAAGATTTGGGGTTGCAAAGCATATGTCAAACATCAGATGTCTACAAAGCTCGAACCCAAATCTCATAAGTGTAATTTTGTTGGATATACTAAAGAAACTAAGGGATATTATTTCTTTAACCCTAAAGAGAACAAAGTGTTTATGCTCGAACAAGAGTTTTTCTCGAAAGTGAATTTCTCAATAAGAAAGGAAAGGGTAGAGACATTGAACTTGGAGAAGTTCAAGAACAACAATTCATTGAGCCTGAAATTGAATATGTTCCAGAAATTGTTGAGGAATAGTCAATAGATTTAGAAACACAATCACTGCACAAGTCCACAAGAGAACGCCATACACCTGAGAGATATGGATTTCTCATTACCACGCATGGAGATGTTCTTATTATGGATCAAGATGAGCCAAGAACTTATCAAGAGGTAGTATCGAGCCCAGACTTTGAGAAATGGCTTGAGGCCATGAAATCTGAGATGGAATCCATGTCAGTCAACAAGGTATGGACTTTGGTTGAATCACCTGAAGGGGTAAAACCTATAGGGTGTAAATGGGTTTTCAAGAAGAAAACCGACATGGATGGAAACGTACAAACATACAAGGGGCGACTAGTCGCTAAAGGTTTTCGACAAGTTCATGGTATTGACTATGACGAAACTTTCTCCTCTGTAACTATGTTTAAATCCATCCGAATCTTGCTTGATATAGCTGCATTCCATGATTATGAAATTTGGCAAATGGACGTCAAAACCGCTTTCCTTAAAGGAAACTTGAAGAGGATGTGTATATGATGATTGTAAGTATACTTTTATTTACCAATTTTATTGAATAAAGGCATTGCCATTGTTGTTTTCAGATATATGTGTCAATGTATAACATAAACTTAGAAACAATAAGGTCCATATAATAATATATGTATTATTATTAAAAGATCCTTAGTCAAGTATTATTATGGGTATGGACAATAATAATACGCTTAAGACAAACATGTGATTAATTGATGACAATGAGTTGTCATTGACATAGAGATTTCAGAATTATTACATGAATATATTAATAGAGAATAATATATTGGATTGACGCGCTATGAGCATATATCTTAAATTATTATGTGACGGTAACGATATTGCTCAGAGTGACAACTATATGTATAATCCTTAGACTTGAGATTATTACTATCTCAACACATGTTGTTTTATGTTTTGATGCAGTCAAACGTGTCTCATAATTAGTTACACTATAAAAACTAACATTGGACATATTACAATGTATGTGGTGAGATGTGAATGATCAAGATATGATCTGTCCTTCCTACATAATAGGTAAATATATCAAAGGCCACTTGATTGAGTGGGACTAGAAATGCTTGGCCATGCTTGAATACGTTGATATGAGATATCACAAATTATTCATTAAAAGTAGTCCACTCTAGATATCAAGAAACATTAAAATAGGCTATACAAGTGTGACTATTCAAAAACTTGTGCCTATTAAAGATATAAAAGGACAAAAGGATATAATACATTAAGAGAGTTGGTTACGAACATGATACATCGAATCATGATCTCTTGTAACTTAAATGACAATGATAAATTGCTAGATGTCACTCATTGTTTGTAATATTAAAATTGTTCTAATATTATTACTAACGTTACAATGAGCCTACAGGGTCACACCCAATGGTTGAAAAGGAGTAAAAATATATGTATAAATAGATTATATTTAATCCCAAATTTTAAATATAAAGGATATAATTAAAGTAATTATATCCTTTTTCAAATTTGAATTAAATATAGATTCCGAAGTTTAAGGAAATAATAAAATTAATTATTTCCTAAACAAATTCGGAATAAAACTCTTATACCTAGGGTTACACATATATATAAGGGATCTTTGGGTCTAGCAGCCACACAACAGAGAATTCAGAATTCCCAAACCCTAAAATAACGAAAAAACAATTTTTCGTGATTTGCTCTCTCAATCGGGTGAACTGAGTCGAGGCTGAGACAATATTCGTGGAGGCTAAAGATTCGATTGTTGAACGATCATAACTGTAGAAGATCACGTTATTGTTTTTGCTGTTTATCAAGGAACCCAATGTAAGTAATCGCATCTCTTCCTCCCGATTTCGGATTAAACGTACATGGATCACTAGAAAGACCATCGTAATTTTGTTCCGCTACGCCATAGGGTGTGTCGGCGGTCCTAACAGAAAAATACTATTTTTATTACCCTTTTACTCACATTATTGTTAGACTCAAGCATATTATTAATTATATTATTAGTAATTCATACATATTTACATAATTTCCTTGTTTGTCATATTTATTTCATGTCTTGGTTAATATTTGTGGAAAAGGATATTGTTGTGGTTTATTTCCATGTTTTCAGGATTCCTTCCTTGATGAGAGCTACATAATGGGCAAGAAATTAGTGGAGATAAGGTCAATGAGAGATTAAAGCAAATATGGAAAGACATTATTAGAATCAAATGAGATTAGAAACATTCTTTTGTAATTATTTCCAATTCGAGTTTATTCCATCATTTTAGTCAACCGAAAAAAACCATTAAAAAGAGGATGTCTTCCAACTAGAAAACGGAGCCGATCGTGAGAGAGACAGTGACGCAAAAGGGGCTGCAATTTCCTTTGTATTTTCCTTGTTATTTTCGAGTGATGAGAGGATTTACTCTTTGGATATTTTGCCCAGCCATGAACTAATTCTAAGTTGGCTTGAGTTATTTTAGTGTTATGGATTGATTTAGTTTAAATTCTATCTAAGTTTGTAGTGTGTTCTTAATTAAGGTTTGCCTATTCTTGGTACTTATTTTGTTTGCGAGACAATTGGGAAAGGACCTCTATAAACGACTTATTTATCCAGATTTTGGAGAATTGTATTCACGAAACGAATAAGCATGGTTCGATCCAAGTGCGAAAGAACTAATACGGCTTTGGGATAGGTGCAGGATTTCAACGGCTAATAGAAGCAATGCTTTGCCGAACCTTAAGGATAGTCGCCCAAATTGTCCGAGCAATTCCCTCATCGCAATTGCCCAAACATTCTACGAACTGACAACTCGAAGAACTAACATAAGCAATCGATTGAGCCCAATTTTCAGAACGAGTTGAGCGGTGCGAGCACCCACTACGAAGAAGAATTCATTCGTCCATCAGTCCATAATTCAAGATAACCCAACCTAATCTCTCTCATTGATTACTCCAGTTTATTTTACTTGTTTATTTATTATTTAATTTCAATTAAATATAAATTCTATAAACATTTGTGTCTTTATTTTCAGTGCAAGAAATTAAAATCCGGAAGAAGCACCAATCCTCGTGGAGACGATATCTTTCTATACTATAACTTGAAACGTGTACACTTTCACGTATTTGCGAAGCACTTAAAACACGCAACACTTGTATTGTGCATATTATGTATTTTGGTGATTATGGTAGCGTTCTCGATCTATTTTACCTTGATATCATATTATTTAGGATACTCTTAATTATGATTCACCTAAAGTATGTTTGAGTGGTCATGTATCCATTAAATTTTGTTAGCTCAGCCTTTGGAGTCATTTTTATTTACTGGTAAATAGATTAATTGTGTGTTTAGAGCACTATTGAAACAAGGACTTCAACATTAGCCATTAATGGTAGAGTACTAGTATTTGGATGTATTGGACTTTGTATGCATATAGCCTTATGTATTTGTAACTATGGTTGAATTAAACTTGTATTAGTTAAATATTATAATATTGGTTTACTTGGAGCTCCTTTGAATATTTAAAATATTTTATTGATTATCTATTTATGTTATTATTGAATTTAGACTTGATAATTTATATTTTCTTTGGTTTATAAATAATTTTTTTTATGAGAGTGGTTTTACCTTTTGGCCTAAATGTAGCATCAGTTCTAGGATGTTACGAGTACCCCTAACTCCAATCCAAGTGAATGAAGATCAAATCCATTTTAAGATAAGCATCGAAGTAATGATTAAAAGTGATAAGAAAATAACAATATCAAGTGAGTGATATTAAGATTGAAAAATAAACACAAAAAATATTAGAGTAAAAAAATATAAGGTTTAAATAATAGTTGCGAGTGAAAAGAATAAATGAGAAGGAGAAAAAAAAAAGAGAAATAAATTATATCTTACACTATCAATTATTTTTTTCTTATTCTTAATTTGCCATTATTGTATGTTGATAAGAAGGTTTCACGCGATATTTGAAGTATATTACAAATCGGGAAGAAAGATAAGAATCCATCATGTTTTAATGATGTTATCGTTACGGACATATAGAAACACTTCACAAATTAGAATTATCAAATATCCTCTTGATTTTTATTTCATAAGTTTCTCTTTTTCTAACCTTGAATAATTTTCAAGCAAAATGATTCACCTACATGAAGTAATGCTATAGATGACGATGACATATTTATTAGCCATTTTAAGATTGGTTGAAGTGTCAAATTCAATATTAAACTATAATTTTCCATTTTAACAAATAAAGAACGATTCAAGAATGTAAAGTGGAATTATCCCCCTATTCAAAAATTCATTCAAAAAGGTACAATAGCAAAGAAAGTTATAGTAAATCATAAGGATATGTTCGTGAAAAAATTTGAAGCAATGATGAAAGATTATAATTTTTCTAACCAACATGATGCTTCAAAATAAAAAATATAAAGGAAAATACCTTTACATATAATTATGTTATTTAAAAAAAATAAAGAAAAAATCAAAAATACAAGTTTCATCACCAAAGGAAACCAACACCAATGAGATTTTCGAAGGACTAGGACCATTACCAAAGGGCATAATGATTCTAAATAATACAAAGGATAAAATCAAAAAACTTGTATCAATTTGAACAAGGACGAACTACAAGTTATATTATAATATAAAGGAGATCATTCAACAACCCAAATAAAAGAGTCTGTTGAGTTGATCGATCTTGAAGTATGGCCAAGAGGGGGGGTGAATTGACAATTTAAAAATTTGATCGGGAAATTTTTCGGTAAAATATGAAGTTTGAAGAACAAGAGATTTATAGTGGTTCAAGATTCGAACAAGCTCTATATCCATTACCTTAGCTCCCACTAAGGATTTTGAAACCAATTCACTATTGAATTCGACCTTTTTCTCGGTTCAAGGGATAACCGTTACAAACAAATCAATTTTCTACCCAAAATTGATTTGGACCTCACAAGGTGTTACAAGAGATTAGAGTGGGCTAAGAAGAATTATCTCACAAGAAATAAATTCCCCCAATACAAAAAAACTCTCCCCAAACTCAGATTACAAATGATCAAAGTGAAATTACAAGAGTTGGGAGCAAGGATATGCAATTAAGTGCTTTGAGTTGGATTTGTGTGCTTGGATGTTGCTTGAGGTTCAATAGTCATTAATGCTGTTGAAAATGCTTCATTTTATACCATCTCATTGATTTCTATCCGTTTTGGTTGTTGAGAATGTAAATAAGGCCATTGATACTTCATCTTCATCATAAATGCACTCCGATACAGGTGGTATCGAAATACGAAGAACCTGTTTCGAAACAGACCAAGAATAGAAAGAGTCGTTGTGCATTTTATAAGAGGGGTATCGAACCATGCTTCGATACCTTTATGAAACTATAAAGGTGGGTATCGAATCATGCTTCGATACAGGCTAACCACCAATCAAAAATTAACTGCCACCAACGGTCGACTCAATTAATGCTAAAATAGCCGTTGGGGATTAAGGGGTGTATCGATACCTGTTTCGATACATGGAGTCAATTTTTAAATGATTTTAAAAATAATTAAAACCCTCGAAGTGCTTCAATACCTGGTTCGAAACAGAGGTTGGCAGTGAAGAAAAGGTATCGAACGGTGCTTCAATACTTGTTCTTGATCTCAAGAACAAGGCTTTAAAAACCCATGTGTATCGATACCCTCGTGTAAAAACACTTAGAATTTTTATTTCAAAGTTCTTGGTTTGACTTAAAAACACAAGTTTGACTTAGGGACTTAAAAATTTATTTCAAATTAGTCCTTATAATTAATTGTTATATCAAAATCAAATTTAGTTTTACAATCTCCCCCTTTTTGATATAACAAAACCATTGAAAATTTTTAAGTTTAAATCAAGATTTTTGGATTTCAAAAACTTTGAAAAACTTTTTAAGACTCCCCCTTATTATGTGCATAACTTTAAATTGTAAAATTTGGTGGTTTCCTAACTTAAAAATACAAATATTTCTCCCCTTTTTTGTTAGATCAAAATCAATGAAATATAAGGCAATAAATAAAGCAGGATAATGCATTAAAGGAGAATAATTCATAACATAATCCATAGCATAAAGTACTTAAAATTCAAATCCAACATAAAAAAAATATCAAAGCATAAGGAAACAAAGTGCATAGGTTCTAATATGAATGCAACATAATGTTTAAAGAAACATAACTAATCCTAAAAGCCAATAGAAAAGCAAAAGATAAAGCGAAGATCACTAATCGCCCATCATCATCATCCTTTTATTCTTCCTCTTCGTCGTCTTCTTCTTCGTCCTCATCATTGTCGTCTTCATCTTGTTCATTGAGCTTTTGGCTATAGCGAAGAGCCTCAATGGAGATACGCAAGGCATGGCCTTGGGTCTCTAATCCCGTCAATCTAGTACTCATAGAGTCAAAGCTAGATTGGAATTGAGTGGTCATAGAGTCAAGTCTACCATCCATGGAATCCATGCGAGCACTTAAGGTACCAAAGTGATCATTCAAGGTACCAAATTGTGCATCCAAGTTGTCGAAGCGAGTGGTAAGAAAAGCCTTCATGTCTACACTCGGAGCAACTTGACGAAGAGGCTCGAGATCAACTAGAGGAGAAGGAGGATGAGGAGCACCACGAACCCATTCACCGTTTGAAACATATTGGAAGTGGGCACGGTTTAGGGAAGTCTCACCAATAAGCTCTTTAAGAGATCCCAATTTGTCGAAAGAGCAATCAATTTCCAAATGCAAAAAGATAGAGCTAAGGATGCATGCATAAGGAAAAGATTGGACAAGTGGGGTAGCACGATTTTGGACATGCCAAACAATGTCCGAGAAAACGATTTGAGCAAGATTGGGTTGAATACCCTCACGAAAACATTTGATCCAATAACTATCCACTTGACGAATACGAGAGTACTTACCATTTGATGGACGAATCCACCAAGATATGATAAGATGAAGAAATCGATCGTGTACGTCAAGGGTTGTTATGGATCCGGTAAAATAACCAAGAGAGGTTTCATCGGTATTACCCTCATCCTCAAGACCAAACACATCTTCGAAGGTAGAGACATCGATTTGGAAAAGTTTGCCCATGAGAAAAGATTCAATGGCTACAACCTTTTTCTTGTCCATGGGATCAAAAATACACTTGTCATCTAGATGCACCATATATATATTTCCTATGCGATAACCTATGAGCATTGTTCTATTTGATTCTATGTCTATTATTTTGCAACCATGTTTATCAAAAGAGACATAGAAACCTTTATCACACAATTGACTAATGCTCAACAAATTATGCTTAAGACCATTAACAAGCAAGACATTTTCAATTAAAATAGAGGAGTGATTACCAATAGAGCCAATACCCTCAATTTGGCCTTTGGAGTTGTCACCAAAAGTCACTACTCCACCACTTTTAAGCTCTAACTCCTTAAATCGTCCCTTGTCTCCGGTCATATGCCTTGAGCATCCACTATCAAGGTACCACATGTTTTGACTTGAAGCTTTGGACTTGAAGCAATGCTCAACCTACAAACAAAGATTTAGTTTTTGACTTTTGGTACCCAAATCATTTTGGGTGCATGAGAGTTAGTTCCCAAAAGCTTGGTTTCCTTAGGAATCCAAGATGAAATTGCATTAATATTATTAGAAATAATGAGTTCCTTAGGAACCCACACACTCCTAATTTTTCTATATCTAGCATGCCTTTAAAAATTTCTTTGTTTGTGGTTTTGAAATCTCTTTTTCTCATGGTTGGGTTTTGAAGAGCTTCCTTTCTCAAAAGTTGAACTACCAACCACTTTAATTTGTTCCTTAAGCTCATTCACCACTTTGTGGTGATTCTCACTCAAGCTTGAAATAAGGTTGTTTAAATCCATATTTTCTTTTTGAAAAAATTTTAAATCATCATTTAAATCAACAACATTTTCTTCAAAATCCAAAATAGTTTTTTTCAAAGAATCATTTTTCATTTCTAACTCGGAAATAGTTTTCTTGCTTTTCAAAATTGATTCTTTGAATTTTAAAACCAACTCATCATACACATCTTGTAACTCATCATAAGCACCATAAAGTTCATCATAAGATAAATCATTACAAGATGGTTCAAGAGTTACCTTGGGTTCATCAAGAGCCATGAGACACAAGTTGGCCACTTCATTGTCTTCTTCGGATGATGAATCCTCATCACTCCATGTGGCAACATGAGCCTTTTGCTTCTTCTTCTTCTCAAAACCCTTCCTTTTGTATTGTGGGCAATCGGTCCTAATGTGATCGGGCTTCTTGCATTCATAGCAAATAATTTGATCTTTCTCATCTTCTTTGCCCTTTTACTTAAAATCCTTCTTTCTTTGGAATCTTCTATTTCTATTTGCCCTCATAAGTCTAGTGAATATTTTGGCTACCATAGCCAATTCTTCTAGTTCTTCTTCTTCACTAGTGTCTACTTCTTCTTGTGACATTGAGGCTTTGATAGCAATCCCTTGCTTCTTCTTTTCAACCTCTCTCTTTTCAATCTTCACCTCTTCCTTCTTCTTCTCTTCTTCTCTTGATTTCCTCATGATCTCATGGGTGAGAAGAGATCCCACAAGAGCATCAAGATTTAGAGTCTTCAAATCTTTGGCTTCAATGATAGCCGTTCTCTTGCTATCCCAAGACTCGGGAAGAGAATAGATAAGCTTCCTCACGAGCTTCTCCTCTGGAATGATTTCACCAAAACCCTTGAGACCATTTACAATAACGGAGAACCGATCGAACATCTTGGTGATGTCTTCATCCAGCTCCATCTTGAAATTCTCATAGTTGAGATTAAGAAGACCGATCTTCGTCTCCTTGACATCGTTGGTGCCCTCATAAGTGGTCTCCAAAGAGTCCCAAACTTCTTTGGCACTTGTACACGATGACATCTTGGAGTAGATGTCGGGACCAAGAGCACAAAAAAGAATGTGCAATGTCTTATCGTTGGTGGACATCCTCCTTCGTTCTTCATCGGTCATTTCATTCCTCTTTTTGGGCACTTGTCGAACTCCTTCCATTTTCATCGCAATAGAGGGGCCATCTTCGATTATATCCCAAAGGATATAGTCATTGGAGTTGATGAACAACCTCATCCTATTCTTCCAATAGGGGTAGTTATCCCCATTGAAGAAAGGTGGCTTGGTGATAGAATGTGACTCGTTCCATGAACCGGAGGTGGAGGCCATTTGATTCTTCTTGTAGATGTGATCAACACGCCTTGGATTTTCTTTGATAGATGTGAATCTCTTCAAAGATTAGGCTCTGATACCAATTTTTGAGTCGATCGATCTTGAAGTATGGCCAAGAGGGGGTGAATTGGCAATTTAAAAATTTGATCGGGAAATTTTTCGGTAAAATGTGAAGTTTGAAGAACAAGAGATTTATAGTGCTTCAAGCTTCGAACAAGCTCTACATCCACTACCTTAGCTCCCACTAAGGATTTTGAAACCAACTCAATATTGAATTCGACCTTTTTCTCGGTTCAAGGGATAACCGTTACAAACAAATCAATTTTTTACCCAAAATTGATTTGGACCTCACAAGGTGTTACAAGAGATTAGAGTGGGCTAAGAAGAATTCTCTCACAAGAAATAAATTCCCCCAATACAAAAAAACTCTCCCCAAACTCAGATTACAAATGATCAAAGTGAAATTACAAGAGTTGGGAGCAAGGATATGCAATTAAGTGCTTTGAGTTGGATTTGTGTGCTTGGATGTTGCTTGAGGTTCAATTGTCATTAATGTTGTTGAAAATGCTTCATTTTATACCATCTCATTGATTTCTATCCGTTGTGGTTGTTGGGAATGTAAATAAGGCCGTTGAGACTTCATCTTCCCATCATAAATGCACTCTGATGCAGGTGGTATCGAAACACGAAGAACCTGTTTCGAAACAGACCAAGGATAGAAAGAGTCGTTGTGCATTTTATAAGAGGGGTATCGAACCATGCTTCGATACCTTTATGAAACTGTAAAGGTGGGTATCGAATCATGCTTCGGTACAGGCTAACCACCAATCAAAAATTAACTGCCACCAACGGTCGATTCATTTAATGCTCAAATAGCCGTTGGGGATTAAGGGGTGTATCGATACCTGTTTCGATACATGGAGTCAATTTTTAAATGATTTTAAAAATAATTAAAACCCTCGAAGTGCTTCGATACCTGGTTCGAAATAGAGGTTGGAAATGAAGAAAAGATATCGAACGGTGCTTCGATACTTGTTCTTGATCTCAAGAACAAGGCGTTAAAAACCCATGTGTATCGATACCTATTCTTGGGGTATCGATAACCTCGTGTAAAAACACTTAGAATTTTTATTTCAAAGTTCTTGGTTTGACTTAAAAATACAAGTTTGACTTAGGGATTTAAAAATTTATTTCAAATTATTCCTTATAATTAATTGTTATATCAAAATCAAATTTAGTTTTACAGAATCTATTGAAGAACATCTTTAATTTGATGATAAACCTCCAAAGAAAGGGATAATATGATACTAATTAGCATCAACTTTTTTCATGACTTGATTATATCATTGAAGATCCTCAAGGTTGATTCTAAGAGAACTCTACCTTACTTTATAGCTTTTATTATCTTATATATGCATTACACAATTGTTATAAGCATGCATATATTTCTTAAAGTTTGCCTGAATTATCATATCTTATTATTTTACTTTATCATTTAATCATTATTTTATACATAACATATAACTCATATCTTTATACTTAGCTATTTCATGCATATTTTATATTACATTTCATCTAACTATGTTTTAAGTATGATTTATATACTGGTAAAGGATAGATGCTTGATTGAAGCGAGAATGAGCAAACATAATGTAGTGATAGCATCTCCATCTAAAAGAGTTTTGAGTTAGTTTGCGAGCTAGAATTAAGTGGACATTGGGGTGTGGGTGTTTCATCCCCTACAATACGGTACATGGTGTTTTTGATAATTTGTATCAGGATTACTCTTCTATATATATTATGATTGTAACCTAATTTAATTATCAAAGTTAATAAAAGAACAACCACTCCTGAGGACGTAAGTATATTGCTGAACCTCGTTAAAATTTTATGTTCTTGCGTGTTTGATTTTTTATTCGTTTGTCAGTTACTTCTCAACAAGTGGTATCAAGAGCTTGGTTGCGATGGTAATGTTCGGTGCAAAATTTGAAGTTTTCAAATTTAATGGTGAGGGTAACCTCAGATTATGGAAGACGAGAGTAAAAGATCTATTAGTGTAACAAGAGATTTTAAAGGCTTTACGATCTCAAAACCCATCATCCATAAAGCATGTAGATTAGAAAGAATAATAGCAGAGAGCGACTGAAACCATATGAATATGTTTGGTAAATGAGGTTATATATCAGGTAATAAATTTGTCATCTCTAGATAAAATATAAAATAACATAGAAAGTCAATTTATGTTAAAAAATTATAATAAATAAATTATATCTAAAGCAAAGATTGTATGTAACGACCCGGTTTTTCTAAGTGAACATCAGGCGTTGACTCGAGCCATGGATCGTCAATTCGGGTCTCGTGTTGAGCTCGTTGGGTTGTGTTGGATCATAAAGGGCCTCGACTTTGTCTTGTTAGGCCTTTTAGGCTTGTTGTGGGCTTACTTGTGAGTTGTTTGGATAATGGTGAGGGTAAGGGAGAAGTAATTGTGTAATTATCCCCTAGAAGAGACAAAATGTTGTTATTTCTTTTATTTTATTCTAAAAAGGGTAAGGGAGTAAAGGGGATATTTTGGGGGCATCATCTTGTTCTTTCTTTTTCTCCAAAAGCAAGTTAAAGGTGGAATCTTGTTAGCATAGAGTGAGAATCTCGTTTTGTCTCTCAAGAGAGAGTTGTTCAGCAGCTCGCGATCTTCAATTCAAGGTGTTTATCCCTTGGGTTGGTTGAGTAAGAGGTTTGATGCTCAAGAACAAGGTTTAGAGGTTGGAAAAGCTTGAGGGAAGCTCAAATCCGGTTTTGTTCTTGAGGTCAGTACATTTTTGAATCTTACACTTCATGTATCTCATGAAATATTGTCTTGCTTGATTGTTGGTTATTGAATGCTTGAGATGGGTGGTTGAATAGTTTAAAACCCTAAAATGGTAGATTTTTATGTTAGGGGTTATCTTGTTGTAATACTGTTAGTAAATCACCTCTTAAGCTCTCTTAAACTTGTAGAATCGATTTAGGAATCAACCATATAGGTTGGGTGAGAGTTATTGGTGATTTACAGGCTTAGACCTACAAATTTGTACAAGCGTATCGATACACGGGGGAGGTGTATCGATACCCTGAAGGCAAAACTTAGGCATAGATAGCAAGCATATCGAAACGGTTATCCCGTGTTTCGATAAGCCATATTCAATAAGGTTTGGTATCGATACCCCTTGGGAGGTATATCGATATCGTGTAGTGTAGCGATACCATGAGTAGGAGTATCGATACAGGTAGTAACTCGTGAGCTAGACAAGGCTATTTAGCTTGGTGTATCGATACACGAGGGAAAGCGTATCGATACGAGGTCGTATCGATACAAATTGTAAGTGTATCGATACAACGGTGTTTCGATACCCCATATAGGCGTATCGATATGCTTGGACAAAACTGCCCAAGTTTTAAACTATTATAATTATAATAAAAATAATATTTAATTATAATATAATTGAAATATTAATGTCATAATGTGTATAATTACATATTCACATTCATATCAAAATTTTGTGTATAATTATATTTTATCAAATTTTATTATATATTATAATGATAATATATTCAAACTGAATTAACTTATTAAACTTAGGATTTAATTAAGCTAAATTAACATCTAAAAAGTATAAACTACGAACATAATTAAAAGAATTTTAAAATTAAATATAGATTTTTATTAAATTAATCTAAATTATGACTCAATTGAATTAAACCAACACAATCGATTAAAAATAAGAAGAAAAATAATAAAGAAAAAGGAAAAAGATAAAATTTTAGAAAGAAATAAACCACACATTTTTTAAGTTTTGGATTAAGTTACTTTTATTATAAAAATTTTAGAGGGATATAAGTTATCCAAATTTTTGGAGGGAATTAGAAACAAACTTTTATTATTATATACAAAAAGAAAAAAGACAAATTTTTAAAGAAAATAAAAATAAACTTTGATTATTATATAAAAAGAGGGAAAAGAAAATTTTTTGAAAGAACGTTAAAGTATACATTAAAGTATATAATAAAATCTGATTATATATAATAATTTTTTTAGGAACATTATTATTATTATTATTATTATTTAAGTATATATTAAAATATATATTGAAAAAATTTTAATATATTAAAATATATATTTATTTAAGTATATATTATTACTATATATTATATATATACATTAAAGTATATATTATATACATATAATATATATATACTTTAATATATGAATATATATATTAAATTATATACATTAAAGTATACATTAAAATATACATATACATATATATTAAAGTATGCATATATAATATACATTAATATATATTATATTTAAGTATATATATACATTAAAACATTAATACATATATATACATAATATATTAAATTATATTATATTATATTAATTATATACATTAATAAATATATTATATATATAATATATTATACATATACGTATATACTTATATATTATAGATATTAATGTATTACAGTGTATTATATATATAATATGTAAATTATAAATGTATTATACTTATATAATCTATTATATACATTATAATGTATACTTTAAAGATTTAAAGTATACATTTAAGTATACATTAAAGTTCATATATATTTTTTTTAGTGAAAGGTAGATACAGATATAGGCCTCGTTAAAAACTTCTTTAAACCTAAGTGGAGGAAAAGAGTACCTATAACGGTATCAAAGTACAACATTTGAGAGAAATCACTTCAAACGAAAACAATCACATGAAACCATAATAAAAGGAAACAACAAACACTAAACTTACCTGTACTCTGCCTCCCTACTAACTAACTCTACGAGATCTTGAGGGATGAAATGATACTCGATAACACCCACATTAACTCCACGACCTTTTGCAGCTAGTTTATCTGCCACCATATTTATTTCTCGACTTATCTGACGAATCTGTATCGACTATGAACGAGACAAAATCTCATGAACCGCATCCATAAGCGCACAACTCCTTAGAGCATCTGATTGTCGTTGTAACACTTTCACAGTCTCACAATTATCTTTTTCCAACACAACCTGTATATTTCCAAATTTTCAAGCATAATCAAGAGAATCATGAGCAACCCAAAGTTCTAACATAATAAGTGAACAACTTCCTAAACTACGAGAAAATTCAAAAATTCATTCATCCTGATCTCTACAAATAACTTCTCCCGTCGCAACCCTATGATTCGATCTATTAACCGCACCATCCGAGTTAATTTTAATCCACCCAAATTATAATTTTTGTCAAATTAAATTCACATTTTCATCATGTTTTTCAATGTACCTTGGTGTGAGAACCGTCACAAAATCTTTTGCAAGTCGCTCACACAAGGATATAAAATCACCTCGTTGAACATATGAAGCATCCAACAGCCTACTGCACCTATGCTTCCACAACATCTAACAATAAACAACAAAACGCTCCTTCCAATTAGCCTCATCTCTAGCAAAGTTGACCACATCTCTAATGTTGATAGTAAGTCAACCTCTATAAGATAACGACATGAACTCTGCAAATTTTTTCGGTCTTATAACCTTCTTCCACGTATCAATACTCATTGTACATCCTTGTAAGACATGGTCTAGAGATTCTAAATTATTATTGCATAAAACACAAGCATCCAAAGTTGCAATATATCGTCTAACTCTTTCAACATTAACCAAAAGACTATTATGAACGTTGAGCCACACAAAAACCTTCACTTGTTAAGGTACTTTCAATTCCCAAACTGTCTTCTATTGAAAATTTGAATTAACTTCATAGTTGTACGATAAAGCCTTCTACACTGATTTAGTCGTGAATCATCGATTATGTTTCCAACACCAACCAAGAATGTCTTAATCATTATTGAAAGGAATAACAACAATGATTTTAAGTAGGACCTATTGAGGAAGCATGCTAGCAAGACGATCTCAATCTCAATCCCTTGTAGCAACAACAATATATCACCATTGTAGTAGGAGGAGTCACATGTGACGTACACGAGAAAATCAAGCGATTGTCCATATCTAACCAATTATCATACAAAAAATCAATGTTTTCATCATCTCTAACGTGCCAACAAATGCTCTCCTTAAGATCATCCTAAATATCACATAAACCTCGCCGAAGTCTAGATACATTATTTTTACGCAAAGTAAGAGGTAAAATTTTAGACCACCCATATTTTGCTTTCAAAAATTTTACCCAAAGTTTATCATCATTTGGCACAAGTTGAAAGCCAATTTTCAATAAGAATGCTTTATTCCGTTGATGTAGATTTTTAAAACCCAAACCTCCATCACATAAAGGTTCACGAGCAATATCCCAATTAACTAGAGTCATACCTGATTTATCTGGATTCGAGCCCCAAACAAATTTATGTATAAGCTTCTTCATATCCTTACAAATTCTTTTAGGAATCCAAGTAGATTGTATTATATACATAAGGATAGCCTATAGAATAGCTTTAGTCAAAATAACTCTCCCAATAAGCGATAAACTTTTAGTCGTCTATCTAGATAGTTTGGAAGACATTCTTTCTAACAAGAACACAAAAGTTACCTTAGTTACTCGTTTGTGCATAAAGGGCACACTTAAATATTTACCTAACAACCTCGAAACCCAAGTAACTTGTCAAACTAGATTGTGTCTCTCGCGAACAACTATTAAAAAAAAGATACATTCATATATACAATATTTATATCTATATCTATATATTATATATTCTTCTATATATAGTATATACATCTATATATATCTATAAATAAACATATATAACTATACAAATATACATATATTAAAGTATTAAGTATACATTATATAGTATACATTCTATATGTAATATGCATTCTATATACTGTATATTAAAATATATACATATATATTCTAATTTTATATATATTATATATTATATATTGTATATTATATATATATATATATTAAAGTATGTTATATAAAATTATATTGTATATGTATAATGTATTAAAATATATTATGCATACATACATGCTAAAACTTAACTATATTTTTATCTATATTAGTCCTTAAAAGTTTAGATTTTCACCGAATTTTATCATTATTAATTAATAATTTTTGTAATTTAGTTTAATATTTTAGATATGAGCCAATGGATGATTTTTCTGTTTATTTTAGTCCTTACAACTTCATTTTAATTTCAATTGACTATTATTAATTTTTGTAATTTAGTCCCATGATTTTAATAAGATGATATTTAGAGATGGGCACAGGTCGGGTTGGATTTTTGGCCCACCCGAACCGAACCGAATACAAACAACTTAAACCCGAATTCGACCCAAAAATAAATATACTAAACCGACCCGACCCAACCGATAGAAAAAAATAATTTTAAGGACTAAATTGTAAAAAATAATTTTAGGGGACTTAATTATAAAAAATATATTTTTAAGGACTAAATTATAAATAAAAATTAATTTTAAGGATCTAATTATAAAAATATATAGATAAAGGAATATTATTATAAATATCCCTAAAATTTATGGAAAAATTACATATTTAATCCCGGGTAGAATCGGGTCAGATATTTTCACCCTAAACCTGACCTGAACCCGACCCAACCTGAACTTGAATTTTTCAACAAAAAATTCAACCCGATCGAGCCAGATCAGGTCAGAACCTGATCAAGCCGGGTAAAATACCTATCCCTAATGATATTTTATTTTATTTATGTTTTTTTAATTTTAAACTTAAATTTATTCCTTATTATTTTTTATTTTTTGTAATTTAGTATAATATTTATTCTTTCTAGTCCTTAAAATTTTATTTTTAGTTGAAATTAAACTCATTCTTTTTTTGAGTAATTTAATCCAATATTTATTATTTTAATTTTATATTTTGTTAATTGTAGTCTCTAAAACTCTATTCTTATTCCAAATTGATATCTATTTTTTTTTTTTAATTTAGTTTAGTATTTTTAATGTCATGATATTTTTATTTATCTCTAAAATTTTATTTTTTTATTTTTTTTAATTTAGTCCAATTTTTAAGATATGAATCATTTGATGATATTTTTGTTTAGTCTAATATGTATTAATTATTTTTAATGTGATTCATAGTAGAGAAATACGTTAATTGTTAAATAATTAATTCAAAATGAATGATCAACTTAAAGTTTATCTACTATTTGTACCAAACTCAAACTTAATATAAATTCAAAACTCGAATTAACTCGACTTGAAATAAAACAGACTTGAAATGAACTTAACCTGAAATGCAACTGAATTGAAATGAACTCGACCTGAAATCTACTTGACCTGAAATGAATCTGTCAATTATCTGATTTTGACCCAAACCGTTTAAACTCGACTTGAAATGGATCAGACCTGAAATGAACCCATACCTGACTCGAATTAAGTCAAAACATTAAATCAACTTAAAATAATATATATCTAATTTTACCCTACCCGACAATACCCGACCTAAAAATCATTGTCTTTATATCCTATATACGTCCTTCCAATGTCGACTATGTGGTCGCGTGGCTTTCGGTCTGAAGGCGAGTTTAGTACACAACAATCAACTGCGAGTACGTAATGGATACCTTCTCATCCGATCATAATTCAAAGGGGAACAAACAGCCAAAGTGCCAGAGACGAAATGGCAGTGGCACGTGAGCATCAGACACGTCGACACGTAAGCAATGGTATATTGTTATGTCAAAATATAATTAACTCATAAATTAAAATTTAATTTAGTTAACTAAATGTTCTGATTGATTAATAATTTTTTAAGTTTGATTATTTATTATTTTGTTTGAAATTATTAATTAATTAAATTAATAAAAAATTTATATAAAATCAATATAGTTTAACCAAATTAAATATTTGATAGATTAATAAATAATTAAGTTTTAAATTGAGATAAAAATATTTTTTTAATTAAGTTAAATTTTATTCCCTTTAAACCTTTAAGAAATTTAAATATTTTTAACCGTGGTTAACATAATTGAGATTTTTATTAATTTAACCTGACCAAGGTTTACTTGTGCTTTTTTTATAAAAAGAGATTGCGCCAATCGAGTTTTTCAATTGCCTTCACATTTCATTTTCCTCCCTTTTCCTTTTCTTCCAAACAGTGGAATTTGAAAGCAAATGGTATTGTATGATAGAGAAGAAGAGAGAATCAGCAATGGGGATTTCTCAGAGATTCTTCTCTTTCTTTACATTGCTACTCCTTATGATATCCGTTTGTGTCAGTGCCTCAGCCGAGAAAACAGAGCTGAACTCCAGGTACATTTCCCACTTTCCCGGGAAACAAACAATCAGCTCACCATGAGTTCTCTCTCTGTTTCGTTTAAATGAAAACATTCCCGGAAAGCACTTTCAACTTTAAATTTAGCTATGGTTGTCATTAGTTTTCCATGTAATTCCTTGCGTTTGTCATTTCAGGCTTGCCGATGAAAACAAATTACAAGGCTCGAAGAACTCATCAATGGCGGACGGGTGAGTAAACTATTTCAGCAAATTCTTTGTCACGTATAAGACATTGAGATTGGATCTTATATGATCAACCAACTAACTTATCTACCCATTGAAACTTCATTAGATTATATGAATTTGTTTTTTCAGATTTAAACTTTTGTCTATATTTTCAGCTTGGATTCTGAGAACTGGAGAAATGAGCATGCAGTGGATAATCCAGATGAGATTGCTTCAATGGTTGATATGTGAGTCTCTTTATCATTTTCTACAACAGATTGGATCAGATGAAATTTAATACAGGTCTGCATAAGTATCAAAGTCATACACTTTTGAAACTGTCACCACTTGCCCAAATCTCTAGTTTCTGACAAAGAGTCATTTTCACCTGTCTGTCTTCCCTGGATAATGTTTTTTTAGCTTGGGGTTTTAAATTGTTACTTTTATAGTAGAAAAATTAATCAAATTACAAGTAACAAGTGTTGGCAAACAATTATTTTATATATTTCATAAAAATGTAATTTAAATATTGAATATTGAAAAGAGAAAAAAAATACCCTATTATCCGAATTATCGAGTATCTGAGTTTTAGGAGTTTACAGGTACCCGGTTTACATGGACCGGATAACGAATTGAAAGTTTGATACCTGAAAATTTTAAGTACTTATAATTTCGAGTACTCAAATTTTTAAATACCCAAATGTAAACACCCTTATCTAAAATTACGTATTTGCAACTGTTATGTTTTTATAATATTTGTTCTTAAAAAAAATCATAAATATAAAACATAATAGTCCCAAACTGCGATTTAAATCCACATGTATAACTAAGGATTCCATGCAGTAAAAGGTGCTATGAAATTTCTAAAATTTAACATTTCCAGTAGAAGAATTCTACTTTACGATTCTTGAGGAATCCATTGCCATGTTCTTCACTGCTATAAAATTTACTGCCTCTGGGCCTACTTGTTAGCCAGCTGAAGCACATGCCCATGTCCCGAGATCCGCGCATCTCGTTCTTGATTTATTATTTGCTATCTTATTATTCCTTCCTTATCCAAATATAATTCCAACAAAACTAAGCATCTTTGTCTGGCTTTTCATTGTGTACAGAAGAAAAAAATATAGTTGCACGCTATACTGACAGAAAACTAGTTGTATTCACCGACACCAGGATCGTACATATTTAATATTTTGATTTTCTTTTGTCCCCGATCCAAATAAGGATCAGTCTTGAATTATTAGTTCCCACCTTATCATTTTACAACTATTGGAAGATGTGGTCGAACACCTTTGATTTTGTTGCAGTAATTGTCCCATCACGAAATCTGATTCGAATGAGGTAATATTGTATGTATTGTGATTATGATATAATCGTGGTGTTTTTTTTAATGTTTTCAGGAGCATAAGAAATAGTACTGAGAGGAGAAAATTGGGGTATTTCACATGTGGAACAGGGAATCCAATTGACGATTGTTGGCGGTGTGACCGGCTATGGTACCGTAGGCGGAGACGCCTGGCAAACTGTGGGATTGGGTTCGGACGCAATGCCATTGGTGGTCGTGATGGAAGGTACTATGTTGTGAGTGACCCTGGTGATGATGACCCTGTGAACCCCAAGCCAGGGACCCTCCGCCATGCTGTTATCCAAGACAGGCCCCTTTGGATTGTATTTAAGCGTGACATGGTGATCACGTTGAAGCAAGAGCTGATAATGAACAGTTTTAAGACGATCGATGCTCGTGGTGTCAACGTGCACATCGCTTACGGTGCATGCCTCACCATCCAGTTTGTCACCAACATTATCATCCATGGACTCCACATTCATGACTGCAAGCCCACAGGAAACGCCATGGTTCGAAGCTCCCCGTCTCATTACGGGTGGAGAACCATGGCCGATGGGGATGGCATTTCGATTTTCAGTTCGAGCCATATCTGGATCGATCACAACTCACTGTCTAATTGTGCCGATGGACTTATCGATGCAATAATGGGATCCACAGCAATTACAATCTCGAACAACTACTTCACCCATCACAATGAGGTCAGAATCAGATGGATAACAAATATATCTTTCACATTTTTGGAAAGACTTGAACTAATTCATTAAAGTTATTGAATGACAGGTTATGCTGCTGGGACATAGTGACTCTTATGTAAGAGACAAGCAGATGCAAGTCACCATTGCTTATAATCACTTCGGCGAAGGCCTTATCCAGCGAATGCCGAGGTAAGAACATTCTTAAAAACTGTTCCTACTGTAATCTCTGCTTTCCTTTGTTTGTAAAACCAACTCGATTCATCTTTACTGAAATCTCGCAGGTGTCGACATGGATATTTCCATGTAGTGAACAATGACTATACACATTGGGAGATGTATGCTATCGGTGGAAGCGCCAATCCCACCATTAACAGCCAAGGCAACCGTTTCCTTGCACCTAATAACCCCTTTGCTAAGGAGGTATATTACATTAATCAAAACCAGCAAAAGTTTTCCCCATGTTTGAGAAGTGGTAAAATTATGATGGATTTTGTTAACTTTGATATGGTTTAGGTTACAAAGAGAGAAGTCGCATGGAACGATGAATGGAAACATTGGAATTGGAGGTCGGAAGGAGATCTGTTGTTAAACGGAGCATTTTTCACACCATCAGGCGCTGGAGCAGCTGCCAGCTATGCCAGGGCCTCGAGCTTAGGTGCCAAACCGTCTTCCTTGATCGGCACCATTACTTCGAATGCAGGAGCCCTTGGTTGCCGCAATGGCCGAATGTGTTAATTCTCATCACTCAAACCGAAAATCCAAGCAAAAAGGAGACGAAAACCAACTCATTTTTCTTCCTATATACATATAATTATATGGTTCCACGTAGTACGTAGCATTCCCAACATTTCACTTGTCATGAAACGCCATTGATCGACCTCAGCCTCTTTAAGGTGCCGTAGTGTTGCTCATTTCCATGTTGCTTCTCTTTGTTATATGTATTTCATTTTAACAGTTTCCCCTGTTTCTCCCATTGGCAGAATTATGTTGTGACTATAGCTTCACCTTTTATATATATAAAAAATGAATATCGGAGTATGTAAGTTTATTGTTTCAAACTGCTGCTGTTTAAAAAACGAATAGGAATGTAATCAACTCGAAACCGAGCCTGTTGATTCATACAATCACGTGCGGCACCACTGCGTTTCTCACCTGTTTTGAGTTTGTAAGTTGTAACTAAAAGAATCCACACTGGGCGTTTAAGGGGTCAGATATTAATACCTGTAAGACAAGTAGTTTAGTGTAATCTGCAGTCCTTTCCTCCCTTCCATTTGGATATTTTACCCCAAAGCATGGGTAAATGTTAAGAAAATTGTGAAGTTTATACAACATAGATGGCCATGGAAGGTGCACATCTCTTTATTTATCACGAACTGTGTACAGATCTCATCCAATCTGTGAGATATTGTTCACTTTTAAATTGAATATCAAGTAATTATCTCAAAAAGATGCATCAGAAGTACGGATTTGAACATCTCTATGTAAGCTAGTCTTTCAGCAATTGTCCATCAGTCAATCACGTATTTAGCACCTGAAAGGCTGCAATTAAGAAATTTGTAACAAGGCAACGAAATTTGCATTATTCATCCAATGTAACAAACAAAATGTTGTTGGACTTTTACTATGATATTCATATTGCTTCGAAAAGTTCGATTCAATGGTAGACAGAAATAACTAATTGTTTAATGCCAAAAGATACCTACCACTAGACAAGTTATTAGTATCCTTGAGCGTTTGGAATGGAGGGATGTTACCAGTAGTCCTTGCAAAAAAACATAAACCATGTGCAAAATGGTGGAAACGCTTCGAGGAGTGACAATCCTCACATACACAGAGGTTCTTGACTATCCGGACAAAGTTGCATTCCAGATTTTGTGTAGATTAAGCTGAATGCAATGCCAGTCCTTTCACTGTGATGGTATAGTGTTCTTTCTTTTCCTTCCTCGTCGTTGATGTTAAGCAAAACTGAGGTATCTGGTTTATATCCTACCAATCTCATTTGCTCAACTATTTCCTGTAGCATTGAATGAATCTCTTTTGTTATGGGGTGGGACTCATCTTCCACAAGAAACTGATGAACAATTCCATCGAGCTCAATCCCACTATACCCGGGGTCTTTTCTTACATCCACCTCCATCATTTTTAACCTCACCCTTGCAACTGGCTCTCAATCTCTAGAAGCAGCATATATATTTGACAATGCCACGTAAGCTCCACTATCACAGGGAGCCATATTCATTAAAATCCGAGCTGCACAGTCACCCATCTCAATATTCGCATGCATCTTGCAGGCATCTAACAAGGCTTCCATATCACGTCGTCAGGTTTTATTGGCTTGTTTGATATAAATTATTAAGCCTTTTTACGTACCCCAGCACGGCCTAATAGATCAACCATAAACCTATAGTGCTCAAGCCTAGATTCGAAGTTAACCTCATTAACAATATGATTGAAAAACAAACGCCCCTTTTCCACTAACCCTGCATTACTACATGCACTGAAGATGCCAATGTAGACAACATCACTAGGAGTTACACCTTACGTTCCATCCTCGAAAAATAATCAAGAGCCTCCTTTGTTCTACCATGGTTTGCGAGACCTCCAATCATTGCGCTCTAGGTAATTGTATTCGGTTTACTTATCCTATTAAAGACCTGAACTGCTTTCCCAATGCTCCCACACTTAGCATGCATATCAATAAATGCAGAGCCAAGCACATCAACTATCACAATCTCATTCCTCTGAGCATACAAATGCACCTATTTCCCGAACTCAAGTGCTCCGATTCTAGAAATTGCAGGAAGAACACTCACCAAAGTCACATAATTAGGTCTCACCTCCCCAATTTGCATCAAACGAAACATCTCAATTGTTTCCTTAAAATACCCATTTTGGGCGTATCCAGAGATCATCACATTCCATGAAATCAAACTCCTTTGAGACATTTTAGCCCCTAGCAGCCGTTAAATCACCAACTCTCGCATACCCTTCAATCATCCCATTCCATAAAACAATATTACTTTTGTTAAAAAAGGAATTACCTATGTAGGTATAATTTTCTTACGTAAGGAAAGGAATTACCTATGTATAACTTTCTTATTCTTCTTATTCCAGTTCAAAGAGTCTATATATGCATATGGTATATGTACGCTTCAAGAACGGAGACTTTATCTATGAAACTAATTTTCTAACAGATTAACTGATCAACAACTAAACTCTATTGACAAAATATTGAGTTGCAATGGTGAAAGGGAAAAAGGAATCAAACTTAAATGGAAAGATTGATTCATAAAAAAACATCTCTATTGAATAAAAAGACTTTAGTCTCGAGATTAAACAAAAGATAACACTTTTGGGTTGAAGAATAACCCATGAAAACAGATGGAACTGATCTGGGGAAAACTTATCTAAAAATGTGACCTTTGTAACATAGCATAAACAACCAAACACTCTTAAGTGAGAAATGTCAGAAGATTTATTATAAAGAATATGAAAAGGAGAGACACAATTTAGTACAGAAGAAGATATTCTATTGATAAGATAACTGATAAGTGCTCAAAAGATCATTATTTTATACACCTTTCATGGGCAATAAGCACTTATCTCACACTTACTTGGACTGATGCATGCGCTTAATATGCAATATTCAGATACTCTGCTATTATAACTTACAAAGCTAATATTTACAGAAAAATGCAAAATTTACGATATCTTCTGTACATGTAGGAACAACTACTGCCGAGGCAGAAGCTTGGCCGCGACAGCAACTGAAGCTCCAGCATCAATATTGTAGGCGATTGGAAGAGAAAAATACGTTGGACGTTCCTGGACATGCAGCACATGGATCGAAGCTGGCTAGCACGAGGAAAGCCCAAGTCAAAGTCCACAAGGGAAAAGCCGCCTAGTTGAAATAAACTTGGAAATATTTGATTTATGGGAATAATTGTAATCCTACTCCAAGTAGTATTCCTACTTAGGAAAGGTTTGCCCTAGACTTAGACTATATATACCATAACCGTCCAATGTATAGGGGAGGCGGATTTTAAAGAGAGTTCAACCCTATGAATTATTGTGTTCTTTCTTTCATTATGTTCTAAGCTTTCTTAGGGTTAGGTGAAGGTTGTCGAGTACTTGTGAGAGGAGATTGTACTTTGTTTCTCGTTTCAATGCAATAAAATATTAAGATTTGCTTACTCTTTGCCATTCTTTGTTCTAGCATCCAATCCCGGGAGGGAAGTTTGTGAGTAATCCATTTATCTAGACTCGGGAGAGTTAGATTCACGAAAGGAATAAGTACGGTATTTGAAAAATACTAACTCGGCCTAGGGATAGGTTGGAGTTTCAGCGGCTAAAAGAAGTGTGAGATTGGTTGATAGTTAGAATTGATTCACGCCGGGAGGTATCATCAAGGACTGATTATCAACAGTGCTAGATGTCTCAGCCAATGGGACACTCCTTGATAAAGCTCCTGAGGAAGCTATAGATATTCTAAACAAGCTCGCAAAGAATGACTTTCAGTTCCCTACATCTAGGCGAGGAGGAATGAGACGCCAAGCCACAGTGAATGAACTCGAAACATCCAATTCAGCGGCAACACAATTGGCATCTCTAACCAAGATGGTTCAGAACATGCAATTACAACAAAATACTCACGAGGTTAAAACGATCAATTCTTCTGAGTATGTGCAAGATGAGGAAACTGGTTTTTATGTGGGAAACTACAACCGGAATAATAATATGATGTCTAACACATATAATCCGGCATGGAAAAGGCACCCAAATTTTTCATGGAGCAATCCTAATAATGCCTTGAATCCCACTAATCAGACCTCAAGTTATCAGCAGCCGATGCCGCAACAAAATATACAGCAGATGCCGCATCAGCAGATGCCGCATCAGCAGTCCGAAAGTTCGTTGGAGAACACTCTCAAAGCCTTTATGATGAAAACAGAATCATACATGGCAGAGAACAGTAATTTCATGAAAAGGACGGATGCTTTCATGAACAGGACTGAAATGATGCTACAAAATCAAGAAGCGGCTATTAAAACTCTAGAAACTCAAGTTGGTCAGTTCGCTCAAAGACAAAACACTAGACGACAAGGAGGATTACCTAGCAATACTGAAGTTGCTAAGGGAATGGGCCATAAGCAATGTAAAGTGATCACAACCAGAAGTGACCTACATTTAAAAGAAAAACTAAGCAGTTCAGCAAACAAAGTCCCACAGGCAATACAAGAGGACTCAGATAGGGAGGACCAGGATGCTGAACTAGAAAGTCAGGCCAAATCTTATTGAGGGCTACCCAAGAGCAAGGGATTGCCGCGGCAGACACACATTGTCGCTGCCGAGGCATTAATCTGCAATACTGCCGAGGTAGAGTCATGCGATAGCATTGGACAGAAACAAGTCGATCGATTCCACAGTACAACGCAACTGGATCCTGCCCACTCTCCTCATTCGTTCTCACTACCTTTATTTTGTTTTTATTTAATTAGTTTACTCAAACATCCTTCCTACTTGTGTTTTTACATTACTTTTACAGGACAAGAATATTAAAGAGGACATATTAAATACACCAATCCCTGTGGAGACGATACACGATAAATACTTATCACTTTATTACTTGACGTGTACGCTGCACAATTTGCGCTATTTCTACACGCAACAAGTTTTTGGCGCCGTTGTCGGGGATTGACAACTAAATTTTGTTTTCTTTATTTTCTTGCTTTAGTTATTTTATTTGTATTTTTTTTATTTTACTTTGGTCTCTTTTTGGTGTATGACATGGGCCAACCCATCCAATCCGTTGTACGAGATTGACCCTGAAATTGAACGTACACGGAATCGGTTGAGGAGACAAATCCAACAAGCAATGGCAGGAAATCAAGTAGATCAAAACATACCTGTTGGCCATGGAGGACTTCAGCAACCACCCATGCCGCAACAATCACTGCCGCAGCCCATACTGTCGCGGCAACTCACTATTAGAGATTTCTTGGTGGAAGATCTGAATGGATTAAACCATGGAGTCGTTGCACCGGAAATAGAAGCAACCCATTTTGAACTCAAACTTGTCATGTTCAATATGCTGAATACTATTGGACAATTTAGTGGGTCTGCAATTGAAGATGCCAAGCAACATCTCAAATCTTTCATGGAAGTTTGTAACTCATTTAAAATTCAAGGAGTCCATGAAGATGTTTTGAGATTAAAATTGTTTCCTTATTCACTGAGGGATAGGGCCAAGACCTGGTTAAATAGCATTCCAGCAGGATCAATAGGATCTTGGAGTGAACTCTGCCGAGATTTCATTACGCGCTTTAACCCTACTAACTTATATGATCGTATCCGTAATAAAATTACTTCTTTTCTACAGGTAGATGATGAACCAATGTACGAGGCATGTGAGTGTTATAGAGAGTTATTGCACAGATGCCCTTTACATGGATTTCCCTTGTGGACACAAGTGACAATGTTCTACAATGCCACTAATGCCCCCACAAAGATGATGCTAGATGCCTCAGCCAATAGGACACTCCTTGACAAAGCTCTTGAGGAAGCTATAGAGATTCTGAACAAGCTCGCAAAGAATGATTTTCAGTTCCCTACATCTAGGCGAGGAGGAATGAGATGCCAAGCCACAGTGAATGAACTCGAAACATCCAATTCAGCGGCAACACAATTGGCATCTCTAACCAAGATGGTTCAGAACATGCAATTACAACAAAATACTCATGAGGTTAAAACGATCAATTCTTCTGAGTATGTGCAAGATGAGGAAACTGGTTTTTATGTGGGAAACTACAACCGGAATAATAATATGATGTCTAACACATATAATCCGGCATGGAAAAGGCACCCAAATTTTTCATGGAGCAATCCTAATAATGCCTTGAATCCCACTAATCAGACCTCAAGTTATCAACAGTCGGTGCCGCAGCAAAATATACAGCAGATGCCGCATTAGCAGATGCCGCAGTAGCAGTCCGAAAGTTCGTTGGAGAACACTCTCAAAGCCTTTATGATGAAAACAGAATCATACATGGCAGAGAACAGTAATTTCATCAAAAGGACGAATGCTTTCATGAACAGGACTGAAATGAGGCTGCAAAATCAAGAAGCGGCTATTAAAACTCTAGAAACTCAAGTTGGTCAGTTCGCTCAAAGACAAAACACAAGACCACAAGGAGGATTACCTAGCAATACTGAAGTTGCTAAGGGAATGGGCCATAAGCAATGTAAAGTGATCACAACCAGAAGTGGCCTACAATTAAAAGAAAAACTAAGCAGTTCAGCAAACAAAGTCCCACAGGCAATACAAGAGGACTCAGATAGGGAGGACCAGGATGCTGAACCAGAAAGTCAAGCCTCAGAAATCCCAGCAGAAAACTCTGCTGAGGCAGACAAACCGACAACACATCAACTAGTTTCCGAGACAGTAAAAGACCTAGTGGTGCCAGGTATTAAATTCAAAACTCATGAAACCCTGGAGGAGATGAGACCACCACCACCTTTCCCACAAAGGTTGAAAAAGCAAAAACAGGATCTCTAGTTTAAAAAATTTCTAGACATGCTAAAACAAGTCCACATCAACTTGCCATTTGTTGAGGCAATTGAACAGATGCCTAATTACGCTAAGTTCTTGAAAGACATGATATCTAAAAGAAAAAGGATTGGTGAGTTTGAAACAGTGGCAACAACTGAAGGATGCATGGCAATGCTGCACAATCGCATGCCTCCAAAATTAAAGGATCTTGGATGCTTTACCATACCTTGTGCGATAGGTAACCATTATGAAGGAAAGGCCCTATGTGACTTGGGAGCAAGCATCAACTTAATGTCGAAATCAGTCTTCCAAAAGCTTGGAATAGGAAAAGCAAAACCCACAATTGTGGTACTTCAACTAGTGGATAGATCATTTGTGCACCCTGAAGGAAAAACTGATGACATATTGGTAAGGGTAGACAAATTTATTTTTCCCGCTGACTTCCTTATCCTTGATTGTGAAGCAGATGATAATGCGCCAATCATATTGGGGAGGCCTTTCTTAGCAACTGGACGCACCTTAATTGATGTGGAAAATGGAGAGTTGACAATGAGGGTTAATGACCAACAAGTCAAACTCATTGTATTCCACAATTTAAAAAAATATGATGATCCAGAAGAGTGCAAAGCCATCCACACAACAGACACCAAAATATACTGCCTTGGCAGCATGCTCGGTAGGCTATTTAGCAAAAAGATCAAGCTCAAAGTGGAAGCAGCACATCAGGATGGACATAAATCAAAAGGGAGTGGGCAACATCTGAATTATAATTCTGGCCAACAAGAGATAAATACCTTAGGAGATGCATTTGCATGCACTCCTCCAGTGTCTTAATCTCTTCCCTTTTCTTTTTATATTATTATATTAGGATCAGTTTAGTTTATATTTACTTTCCATATTTATTTTATGCTTTAATTATTTTTTCTTGTTTTTGTTTAATTATTTTTAGGTTAATAAAGCAAGGATGGAGGAAAAATAGTTCACAGCAGAAATTCTGCCGAAACAGAAAACAGTGTTAGAGCCACAACATTCCCAACGGGCAAAAAAGTATAACTGCTAGTCTACCGAGATTTCTGCCGTGATAGTAAAAGCAATCAGTAGTAAAGGCTAACAGTTACAAAACGGATAGTGGTTTCAAACGGATACAAGGCCGAGGCCTATATAAGCACCTTCCTTCTCTTGAACTATTCACTCTTGCATTCTTGTTTTCTTTTGAAAATTTGCTAATCTTGCTCTCATCATACTTTCTACCTAGCCTTCTTGAAATTTTCAGAATCATTCCAAGAAACTCTTCAAAATCCTCAAAACTCATCCATGGCATCATACACTCGTTTTTCTCCTACCGTTGTTGAAGACCGATTCAACAGATCTTTTGTTGCTCGGCAGTTATGGGAGGAACAAGGGTTCCAACACTCGGACGAAGAAAATTACGGCATCGAGCACTATTTGTTCGATAGAATCAAGCATCAAGATTGGGAAATCTTTTGCCTACAACCTGCCCAGGCAAATGCCACCATAGTGCGGGAATTTTATGTACATGGGCCGAGCAAGGATTCTCTCTATGTCCACTGCCGGGGCAGGCCAATCAAGCTTGATGCCGAGTCAATCAACCAATATTATGGCCTCATACCTACCCGCGATATCCATGCCAAATTTTTTGAAGAAGTTACAAACGAAGACTACGAGTTGATCAAAGATGACCTTTGCTACAACAACACCCCTTGGGAAACCGGTGCCCATAGAGGATTTGTAGCAAGGCAGAGTCTCAAACCCGAGGCCAAGCTTTGGAACACCTTTGTCAAGAGACGCCTCATACCCACCTCCCACAGCAGCACGGTAGACCGTAGGAGATTGGTGCTCATCCAATCCATCATCAACAAAAGGAGCATCAACGTTGGAGAGATCATATTACGAGAAATTTACGAATGCGGTAAGAAGGAAAGAGGGCCGTTATATTTCCCTTGTTTAATCTCTGGTTTGTGCATTGTTGCAGGTGTACCAGTGGAAGATACATATGAATAAACTCTAAACAGGCAAGGATGGACGAGAGACTTCTGCCATAAAATAATGCAGATCACGCAGGCAGAACCATTCCAGGCAACTTCTCAGCAGTTCACTGCCGACTTCACTGCCGGAGCCCAGTACACAGCAGATATGTCTGACACTGCCCACACCACTGCCGCAGCAGACCCTTACCAGGAGATTCTACAAAGGATGGCTGCCATGGACCTTCGTTAATAGAGATACATGGAATATCAACGCAACTTCAACAACACACTTGCACAGATGATGATGCAAAATTTTCCAAGTCAAGGGATGCACTTTCCAGAATTCTCAGCAAACATATTCGTCACAGCAGCACCCTACACAGAGACCACTCCAGCCCTAGGGCCAAGGACATTTTTCCCTTCTCAACCTTAACAACAGTTCAACGCGGCTGGCCCATCTAGAGCAGCAGGCTCTATCGCGACATCTTCAACCAGCAGAAGACCATCAAATAGGAGAGTTGTCTTCAGTACTCCACCATGATCCCCCATCCCCATGGGCAGTCTCTCCAAAGAAATAGATGAGTATGTAAATCAAAGCTCATCCAATGCTGAGCCAAGCATTCATTATGCTAAGGCAACAAACTTTGAAGAGGAAGGAGGGACGGACATAATGCATACGAAAGAAATTGCCGACAAAGAAAAATGAGAAGAGGTGGATGCTCCTTTACAAAGGACACCACCCACACGAGTTCAACCGCCCCGGCAAACAAAACTACAACAATCACCAGCACAAGGATCAAGGATGAAAGAATCAACAGGGAGTCCTAGAAAACAAATTGTTACCACTAGCTCTTCGGAGTCCATTTAAATACTAAGCTTTTCCTGCCTTTAATTCTTCACTAGTTTAATTTTTGTTGAAATATTGACCTGCTGTGTGATTAGAGAATTGAGGACAATGCTCAGTTTGAGTTTGGGGGTATAGGTGCACTGCCGAGGCAGCCCACTGCCGTGGCTTTACCATGAAAGGGAGTAAAATTTTTGCCTTGATTGAAATTTTTTTAGTGCATCTATCTGCTTCCTAATTGATTTACTGCCTATACTTTTGCACTGTCGTTCATCAGTATTGCCTTAGTTTATTCTTTTAAGGCCATATAAATCTTTCTCCTTACCATGGCTAGGTTCTGTTTTAAAGGATTAACCATAGAATACTTAAGGTAGAAAACCTAGAAGCTTGCTATAAGGTTAAGGTTATAAACACTTTTGGGACTTGTTTGATTTAGGAGTTCTTTTAATGAACTTAGGTGATAAAGACTTAGATTCTTGGGAAAGTGACTAGAGGTGCCTATCACCGGCTCTAGTAAATGCTCTTCTTCATGCTAGAGGTGCCCGAAATTGGCTCTAGTATGCTAAAGAAAGAAAATAAGGAAATAGAAAACATATACCTTGAGGTGCCCGAAATTGGCTTAATATATTGATGTTTTAAGAAGAGAACACTAGATACAAATATATTTGTCTTGAACTTAGAGTTTGTCTAAGAAAGCCTTTAATCAACCTTGTCCACAAAAACGCACACACTCACAAAATCTTATAGCTTGTTTCCGGGTAAAGTCCTTGAGTAAATGAAAGGCTAAGACTAAAGAATAGGCATAGTTATGGTGGGGAGAATAGATGAAAATGTAAGAAAAAGAGAGGATAAGGTTTGGCAAATTGATGGCTTGCATTGCTTGAGGACAAGCAATAGTTCGAGTTTGGGGGTATGATAAGTGCTCAAAAGATCATTATTTTATACACCTTTCATGGGCAATAAGCACTTATCTCACACTTACTTGGACTGATGCATGCGCTTAATATGCAATATTCAGATACTCTGCTATTATAACTTACAAAGCTAATATTTACAGAAAAATGCAAAATTTACGATATCTTCTGTACATGCAGGAACAACTACTGCCGAGGCAGGGTTGAGGCCGAGGCAGAAGCTTGGCCGCGGCAGCAACTGAAGCTCCAACATCAATATTGTAGGCGATTGGAAGAGAAAAATACGCTGGACGTTCCTAGACATGCAGCACATGGATCGAAGCTGGCTAGTACGAGGAAAGCCCAAGTCAAATTCCATAAGGGAAAAGCCGCCTAGTTGAAATAAACTTGGAAATATTTGATTTATGGGAATAATTGTAATCCTACTCCAAGTAGTATTCCTACTTAGGAAAGATTTGCCCTAGACCTAGATTATATATACCATAGCCGTCCAATGTATAGGGTAGGCGGATTTTAGAAAGACTTCAACCCTAAGAATTATTGTGTTCTTTCTTTCATTATGTTCTAAGCTTTCTTAGGGTTAGGTGAAGGTTGTCGAGTACTTGTGAGAGGAGATTGTACTTTGTTTCTCGTTTCAATGCAATAAAACATTAAGATTTGCTTAGTCTTTGCCATTCTTTGTTCTAGCATCCAATCCCGGGAGGGAAGTTTGTGAGTAATCCATTTATCTAGACTCGAAAGAGTTAGATTCACGAAAGGACTAAGTACGGTAAGAAGTGTGATATTGGTTGATAGTTAGAATTGATTCACGCCGGGAGGTATCATCAAGGACTGATTATCAACAGTGTTTCGACTTAGGGATAAGCGAAGCCATCCAATGACAGTTTTCCGAATCTTAGTGAGGTCTACCCAAGAGCAAGGGATTGTCGCGACAGACATGCATTGTCGTTGCCGAGGCAGTAATCTGCAGTACTGCCGAGGCAGAGTCATGCGATAACATTGGACAAAAACAAGTCGATCGATTCAACAGTACAACTCAACTGGATCCTGCCCACTCTCCTCATTCATTCTCACTACCTTTATTTTGTTTTTACTTAATTAGTTTACTCAAACATCCTTCCTACTTGTGTTTTTACTTTACTTTTATAGGACAAGAATATTAAAGAGGACATATTAAGTACACCAATCCTTGTGGAGACGATACACGATAAATACTTATCACTTTATTACTTGACGTATACACTGTACAATTTGCGCTATTTCTACGCGCAACAATAACAAAAAGTCTGAATACACTCACCCAAAAATTTTATGGGAACCTTTGAATGAAAATATAAGGCATGAGTTTCTTCTGGCAAATGCTAAAAAATTCAGTACCATTATCAGACGTTACAATTTTTTGTTGAGCAGAAGTATATTGTCAGTTTTAAGCCTCAACAATCATCCTAGTAAAATCATCAACAATGGTGAAAAAGAAATGATGTCCTTGATGTATTGAAAAAGAAATGTGTAGTAATGCGAAAGGTGTTATTACTTTAGTAGAGGTTAAAGAAAAAGATAATCTATGTTGTTTAGCTAGAGGACATACATGACAAACATATTATGGACTAATGTTAAAAGACGAAGAAAACATAACTTTGCTCATTTTATTGAAAGCCATATGACCTAATCGTGCATGCCAAAGTTTAGTAGAAACAATAGATGACAAGCAAGATAAATGATAAGTTAAACGACAACTTGTTTTATCAAAGGTTTGGGGTGTAGGGATGGTGTGAGAAACCTCCCTACACTCGGAAGTAAGTTAAATGGTTTTTCTCTCTTAATGGTTCCTATATCGCTCCATATTTGTCATGTTTTAGTCATGCTATTAATGTAGTTTTTGCATATGTGATTTTTACATGAGAAATGATAAGTGCTTTGGCTACAAGTTGTTTTCATTGTTGTCCATTAGTTTTGGACATGTTTTAGCAATTGAACATTCCATGAGTTTTATTGATTTCTATGATTTTGATAACATATCCAATGATTTAGTAATATTGTATTGGTTTTGTGAAGGATGCTTATGATGTAATACACGAAAATTATATTTGAGAAAATTCCTAATTTCTTTTTTGAATCCCTAATTATAACCTAAAAATTTGGGGATTTTTAATCGAGAGTATTTTGTTACTTTTGCTTTCAAAACCCTAGTCCTAATTCTAAAAGGAGTAAAATAACCCCTTTTCTATTTTAAAAACTTACCGAGCAACCTCTCTTTTCCCTCTCCTTCTACCTTTCTTTCCATTCTTTTCCCATCACCGTTGTTTTTCGACCGGTGAAGCTCGTCGTTCTTCAGCGAACGTTCCTTGGTCCAACGTTCGGTAAGTTCCATCATTGGCTTTTACGTTATTCCGGTGGGTTCGTCCGGTGGTTGTTTGGGCTTGGAGGAGATGGGTTTTCGGTCAAATCTTGGCTAGTATGTGATGCCGGTAAGCCTTAGTCGGTGAGTGGTTGTTGTTTCGTCGGCGTGAGGAGAGTTGAGTGATGTGGTTTTGTTTCGGATTATTGTTGAGTGGGTTACCGGAGTGTTTTGACTTTGGGTGTTGTTATGGTGGTTTAAGTGTTCGTGTATGGGGGTTGTGGAGTGATCGGAGTGGGTTGTTGTGGCTGTCTTTGGTCGGTTCACTGTCGGCAGTTTGGGTGTTTATGTTGGTTCTGGCTATGGTCGATGAAGGGGGGAATAGGGTTAGCAGTAAGCTTGGGGAAGATAGGTCTGAATCAGACCAAACCGGGTTCTAGGGGAGGGACTTAACCAACCGGACCGGACTATGTGAACCAAACCGACCCGTTATTATGACCCGACCCGTGACCCGAACCAGACCCGGAAACCCGACCCGAACATCAACCCGACCTGGTTTGACCTTTGACCTAGTGAAATCATCGATGACATCAGCAATGATGTCATCGATGACGTCAGTAGTGACCGTTGACCCCTTTGACCGTTGACTGTTGACCATTGACTTTTTGACTCGAGTTGACTTTTTTCCGAAAGACCTTATCTTGACCTTTTTTGACATCCTGAGTCCGTTTTGCCAAATTCGAACTCGAAAGCCCTGTTTTGACCCTACTAAGTATGTTTTGGGTAAGTTTTCTTGAAGAAGAGTTTAATCGGAATTTTGTGATCTTTTGAAGACGAAGCAGAATCTGAAGAGGACGTTTTACCTCCACCGCCTCCGCCTCGAGTTCAACCGACTCCTGCGAGCAGCGCTCGAGGTATTCGTATATGTTTTCTTAGTTTAGGTGGCATGGTACTTGTTAGAGTAAGGTTGTTAATTACAGCTTAACTATAGGCTTTGACTCAGCTTGAGTGGGACCCAGCTCAGATCGCGGGAAATGCCCGTGTCAGTGATAGAACTTGAACTTCGAGAGGTGTGTTCTCTGCTTGTGCTAAATATTTTGTGTGTTATGTGTGCCTATTACTGAGACTATGATACATATATATAGTCATGCTATGTGATACTATGAACATTGTGTTACATTGTGAAATTGTGATCAGAGTTACTGAACTGTGTGATTCGTATTCTATACGGATATCTGTGATGAGACATTTGAGATTAGTGGCATTGACTGCATAGTTTGTGCATGGGGTGGATTTGTACGGAGGAAGGTGGTTTTACCACACAGCGTTTCGGTGAAATAAGGGGTGAAGGGTTCTGGGGAACTACCTCCATAGCGATCGGTTGGTTTAGCCACCACTATACTGGAGTTCGGAGTATGGGATTGCATTCTATGTGACATTGCATTGCATGCACCATTCATTGTCTTTATTTATTGTGAACATATATTTTATGACTGTGATTGTGAACCGAATGATGTTGTGTTTATTACTGCACTTTAAAGACACACTGGGCTTTATAGCTCATCTTTTTATTTTAATTTTTCAGATACCCGGACATAGGAGTTGGTACTCGGAGCTCTCAATCGGATTTTAGTTTCAAACTATTTTCAGAAAGTTACTTATCAGAGTTTTTATTTCAGTTATTTTGGGAATTTTTAGGAATTAAGACATTTTTAATTTCATGCATGAACCGTTTGTTTTAATTACAATATTTTAATTCAGAATCTTTATGAAATAAATTATCTCTTTTGATTACTTATTTTTAACGCTTTAAGGATTATCATTTTAACCTAACATTTGCCTGAAGTAAAGAATAGGGGTTACATTTTTGGTATCAGAGTCGAGTTCAACACTCGGACTGTGAGGCCCGTAACCAATGTTTTACCAATTTTTGAAAGGCATGCATGCATTAAATATTTTTGGGGGTAGGGAAGAATTTTAAAACAAAATGTTTTACTATGAGATTTTACTCATGTTTTGAAAATTGAGACTCCGATACCAAATCTAATTATAGGTTATATTCTTGTAGATAGATACTATGCCACCTCGTAGGAGTGGTAGACTCGCTGCTGTTAGAGGCTGAGGTCGAGGTCGTACTGTTGCGGCTGTTAGTGAGCCGTCACCCGCTGTTGATCATACTACTAATGATCAAGCTGAGCTGCAAAGCGAAGAAGTTGACTCACAACCTGAGGCACAACATACTGTGAGTCGACAGTCTAGAGATAGGGATACCCGTGAACAACCACGGAAGGAGGATGACTTGTTAGACTCTGATGATAGTGAGACAGTAGAATTAGATAGTGCTGAAGTTAATCGGAAGTTACTGAAATACTTCCGTAATCAGTCTGAAAATGCTAGGAAATCGGTATCTGCTATTTTCTTAAGTGCTGAGATGAGGGTATTTGCGGGTGTTTCGGATGAACACCCATCTGATTCTGAACTTTGGATGGAGGATCTTGAGAGGCTGTTTGAAGAGATGGAATATCCTACTAGTAAGAAACTGAGAGTTGTTGTTTCACTACTGTAAGGTAAAGCACAGCGTTGGTGGAAATCTGAACAGAGGTTGATGTCAGTTAATCAAATGACCTGGGAGACTTTTCGTCAGGCTTTCCAAAACCGTTATGTGGGAGAACAATATTTAGCTGATTGACATCAAGCTTTTATTGATCTGAAACAGGAGGACATGACAGTAGCTAAGTATGAGATTAGCTTTGTGGAACTATCTCAGTATGCACCTGGGTTAGTGGACACTGAAAAAGATAAGTTCCAAGAAGTTCTTAAAGGTCTGCGATTTACAATCCGTGAGAAGGTAGCTCCCTTTCAGGATAAGTCTTTTAGTGCATTGGTTGACCGTGCCAAGATGGTGGAAAGAATGGAATCTATTTTGGGGAGTCAATCAAAATATAAGAAAGACCGAGGTAAGAGATATTATGAATCGAGTTTTCAACATGACACCCCGAGTAATCCGGGTATGAGAGTTAGAGAGGAGTCAGTGCAGCAAAGTTGCCAGAGGTCAAAGCCGATGATGTGTACCACTAGTGGAGGTGGATCATCAGCTTCCTGACCCACATGTCCTTTCTGTCACAGGAAACATGGTGGATAGTGTAGAAAGAAAACCGGTGCATGTTTTAGTTGTGGATCTCATGATCACTTCTTCATCGCTTGTCCTCACCCACCTACGGTTTCCTTCCTAAGGAATCAATCGCAAGCTTCTGCTCAGACACCCAGTCTTGGTAGAGGAAAAAGAAAATCTGTCGCTTCTGGCACAGGAGGTATGAGAGGATCAGTTCAGAGTTCAGGTGCAGTTGTCTTGGGTATTAAGAAATCAGGTCTGGTTTATGCTACAAAGGCTCATGATGACCGTGACCAAACAGATGTTATAGTGGGTACCTCTTCTATCCATTCTTTACCTCCTTTTGCTTTTCTTGGTAATGGGTAAATTTCGAGGACTAAATTTCTTGCATGGGGGGGAGAGTTGTAATACCCGAAAATTATATTTAAGAAAATTCCTAATTTCTTTTTTGAATCCCTAATTATAACCTAAAAATTTGGGGATTTTTAATCGAAGGTATTTTGGTACTTTTGCTTTCAAAACCCTAGTCCTAATTCTAAAAGGAGTAAAATAACCCCTTTTCTATTTTAAAAACTTACCGACCAGCCCCTCTTTTCCCTCTCCTTCTGCCTTTCTTTCCATTCTTTTCCCATCACTGTTGTTTTCCGACCGGTGAAGCTCATCGTTCTTCAGCGAGCGTTCCTTGGTCTGACGTTCGGTAAGTTCCATCATTGGCTTTTACGTTATTCCGGTTTGTGCAAGGTTTTGGTGGGTTCGTCCGGTGGTTGTTTGGGCTTGGAGGAGATGGGTTTTCGGTCAAATCTTGGCCGGTATGTGATGCCGGTAAGCCTTAGTCGTTGAGTTGTTGTTGTTCCGTCGGCGTGAGGAGATTTGAGTGATGTGGTTTTGTTTCGAATTTTGGTTGAGTGGGTTACCAGAGTGTTTTAACTTTGGGTGTTGTTATGGTGGTTTAAGTGTTCGTGTATGGGGTTTGTGGAGTGATCGGAGTAGGTTATTGTGGCTGTCGTCGGTCGGTTCACTGCTGACAGTTTGGGTGTTTATGTTGGTTCTGGCTATGGTCGATGAAGGGGGGATTAGGGTTAGCAGTAAGCTTGGGGAAGATAGGTCTGAACCGGACCGAACCGGGTTCTAAGGGAGGGACTTAACCAACCGGACCGAACTATGTGAACCAAACCGACCCGTTATGATGATCCGACCCGTGACCCAAACCAGACCCGGAATCCCGACCCGAACATCAATCCAACCCGGTTTGACCCTTGACCCAGTAACATCATCGATGACTGACGTCAGTAGTGACCGTTGACCCATTTGACCGTTGACCGTTGACTTTTTGACCCGAGTTGACTTTTTTTCGAAAGACCTAATCTTGACCTTTTTCGACGTCCTGAGTCTGTTTTGCCAAATTCGAACCCGAAAGCCCTGTTTTGACCCTTCTAAGTATGTTTTGGGTAAGTGTTCTTGAAGAAGAGTTTAATCGAAATTTTGTTATCTTTTGCAGACGACGCGGAATTTGAAGAGGACTTTTTACTTCCACCACCTTCGCCTCGAGTTCAACCGAATCCTGCGAGCAGCGCTCGAGGTATTCGTATATGTTTTCTTAGTTTAGGTGGCATGGTACTTGTTAGAGTAAGGTTGTTAATTATAACTTAACTGTAGGCTCTGACTCAGCTAGAGTGGGACCCAGCTCAGATCGCGGGAAACGTCCGTGTCAGTGATAGAACTTGAACTTCGAGAGGTGTGTTCTATGCTTGTGCTAAATATTTTGTGTGTTATGTTTGCCTGTTACTATGACTATGATACATATATATAGTCATGCTATGTGATACTATGAACAATGTGTTACATTGTGAAATTGTGATCAGAGTTACTGAACTGTGTGATTCGTATTCTATACGGATATTTGTGATGAGACATTTGAGATTAGTGGCATTGAATGCATAGTTTGTGCATGGGGTGGATTTGTACGGAGGAAGGTGGTTTTACCACACAGCGTTTCGGTGAAATAAGGAGTGAGGGGTTCTGGGGAACTACCTCCACAGCGATCGGTTGGTTTAGCCACCACTATACTGGAGTTCGGAGTATAGGATTGCATTCTCTGTGACATTGCATTGCACGCACCATTCATTGTGTTTATTTATTGTGAACATATATTTTATGACTGTGACTGTGACTGTGAACCGAATGATGTTGTGTTTATTACTGCACTTTAGAGACACATTGGGCTTTATAGCTCATCTTTTTATTTTAATTTTTCAGATACCCAGACATAGGAGTTGGTACTCGGAGCTCTCAATCGGATTTTAGTTTCAAACTGTTTTCAGAAAGTTAGTTATCAGAGTTTTTATTTCAGTTATTTTGGGAATTTTTAGGAATTGAGACATTTTTAATTTCATGCATGAACCATTTGTTTTAATTACAATATTTTAATTCAGAATCTTTATGAAATAAATTATCTCTTTCGATTACTTATTTCTAACGCTTTAAGGATTATCATTTTAACCTAATGTTTGCCTCAAGTAAAGAATATGGGCTTACATATGAAGAAAAGGTTTTCAATAAATGAATTGAATTTGAAAATGATGTATGCATGTGTTAACTACTATATATGCATGGTTTATGATGGTTTCCATGACTTATAAAGCATGTGAATGATTTGGATTAAAGTATGATTATTACCTTTTTCCTCGAATAAATCCATTGAGCATGATTTGGGTTCACTTTGATGAACATATGTTGAGTGCATTGTAAAAGAACAAGCTTCCATGCATAATTGGAATGACATTTGCTTAGTGACACTATTTTAAGACCACGAATACAAATGACATGTCATTAGGATTAAGTGCACTATAATATTGAGTTAGTATGTTGTTTTTCCTACACATAAACAAGGTTGACTTTGTGTCCGTCCGTTCGTGTAGAGCTTGCCTATATGTAAACAAGGGTGACTTTGTGTCCGACCGTGCTTATAGTTTACCCATACGTAAACAAGGGTGACTTTGTGTCCGACCGTACATAATGGGGGTAACATGTATACAAGTTTGAATTTGTTTCCAACTAATGCATGTTGAGACAAGTGTCTCTAGATAAGGAATAAGGAATCCGAGTGTTCGATGGGTATAAGGTTTGAACAAAACTAGTTACTTAGTTGTCAATATGCATGGTTTATGATTTGAGACTTTTGTGTTTTGAAAAGCATGAGATTGTGGCACATTTTGATATAGAATTGTTTAGAAAATGTAATGTTTTAAGGTCATGATTTTCACAAGAATGTGTTTTGACTAAGTTTTGTGCAAGGATATGAGCACGAGAGAATGACCTAAGCATTGCTATGTGTTTAGTATATAAGACTTGTTATTTGCACATTAAAGTGCGTATGGTTTAAGCTTTGCTAGGTGAATAGCATGTAAGACTTGAGGCTAATGTATAGAGATGCATGTGTATAAAAAGGCCATCACCTTTGTTGTTTAAAAGCATACAAGTCTTGAGAGTTTAACTTTGAAATACATGAGATAAATGATACTTGATAAGGAATTTTTTTTTGATTTTGTAAGCCATGTTTGAGACACTTTTAATGAGCATGATATGGCATGATTTAAAGTGTTTTATTGATGGACTTATGGGCTGCACTACAAAGGTGGTTTTTCTATGTTTTACCCTTCATTAAGCTTATGTTTACCCTCTCTTTTACCTTGCAATGCAGAGATATTAACCGAGACAGCCAAGAGAAGCAAGATTCCAAGTGCGTGTCGATGAAAAGCTCAAGTATGTGTTCTAAAGTGTAGTAGTAATAGCAGTAAGAGAGCAATGGAGATATAGTTTCATTGTTGCAAGAGTTAGTTTTTGGTTGATGAGAATTATTTTGGTTATAAGAACTTGAGTTTGTATTGGATGTTTAACTATAAGCATCTAAAGAAAGTTTGTTGAATGCCTTGAGTCTTATATTGATATTAGGTTGTGATGCATTTAGCTTGGATGCTAAAGGGTTAAGTTTAAGCATGGTAATTTGGTTGATGATGCATGCTCTTTGAGTTTAATTATATTTGGTTAATGTTAAGCATGTTTAATAATCTTTGTGAATGTGTTTGGAGTGCCTTTGAGGCTATTTGTTTGGAAAAATTACCCAATGGTATCGAAAAAGGGGAGTATTGTTTCGATACACAGACTTGAAAAGGGTGAATCGAGTGAAAAATGACCTAAGTATCGATACTGTTTCCCATGGTATCAATACCACCCTTTGCATTTTTGGCCTAGGTATAAATACCGTTTCCCATGGTATCGATACCACCTTTGGTAGTGTCAAATGGTATCGATACTAGCCTCGGAGGTATTGATACCCCTATCTGTTATGGTAGTTAAAGGATGAAATGCAAGTTTAGATTCTTTACGTTTTAGTCCCTAAATCTTATAAATGAAATTAAATGAGTTATAGACATCTTTTTAAGCTAAAATTTGATATGCAAGCATGTAATGAACCTAATTAAAGTTTGATAACACCGATTTCATAATTGGTCCCTAAAATATATAAAAATTTAAAATTTGATACTTATATCTTAATTGTCCAAATTAAGCCTCGTTTCACTTCCGTTTTTGCTACAATTGGACACAAGCTATGCATGAACATGTAAGATCTAAATGTAGCATTTAGATAAGATAAAAGAAAAAAATAGCGTCGTTTATCGGGGCGAGTCCTCAGATTAGCCTCGGTATTTTCCGTGCAACTCATTCGAGTTAGGTTTTTTCTAGACCGGTTCGAGGGGTTACACCCGAAGGTTAACACGGTCACTCCAAATGATGTACAAACAAAGTTTGGAATGGACTACGACGGTAGTTATCGTCTAATTTAAAAGGAAGAACTCAAGCTATGTGAATAAAACTCTCAAATTTCACAAAGAAAGCAAAAATGGTTTTCTAACTAATGATTGAAAAATGAGAACAGAAACCTTTTATTTATAGGTTGAAAGCAAGGGCAAATCTATCTAAGAATTAAATGAAATCTGATTTAAAATTTAAATTTTAAATTTAATAATAGACAATATTCAATCAAATCTCGGATATCTAATTAAGTCTGAAATAAAATCTAATCGGTTACATATTTAAAATTAAGAAAAAAATTAAATTGACCGAACTAATCTCATATCACCTATAAATAGAGAGTGTGGATTCAAGCATTACCCACAAAGAAAAAAATCCATCAATATTCATATTCAAAATTTAAATGATCAAAAAAAATAATTTCAAAATTCTATAATAAATTATTAATGAACAATGAATGGAAAACAAATAGACCCCAAAGATGTCTTATACGTGTGTTGCTAATGAGGTAAATAATCAAACAAGATAATGCAACTCTGCAAAACTGATTAACTTTCATCAATAATCAAATTCCAATGAGGTAAAATTTTTGTTCAAACATAGGATGAAGTAGGAGAGCCTAGAGAAGATGAAGCTTCAATTTAAGTATTAAACATGTGAGTGGGTTCAACTAGTGGTTAGGTTTAATGTTGTATGATTTGAGTGTAACGCAAATTGTGCAAGTATACATACCGCAAGTAATAGTATAGTAAAGGTATCGTCTCCATAAGGATTAGTTTGGGCCAATTTGCTTAAGTTATTACACTGTAAAAGGAATAATATTGAAGGTGATAGATGTCAAGTAAAATAAAGTAAATAGAAAGAAAGGATGGAGTAATCTAAAAAGAGAGACTAAACTCGATTATCGTGAGCAAGGGTGTTCATTATCGGATATCAGATTGGATCGGATCTGATTTTTTTGGATATCCAGTTTTTCAGATCAATGATATAGTGATATATATCCAATATGGGGAAAAGCGAATATCGGATATTTGTATATTCGATTATCCAAAAAATATAATTTGATTGAACTAATTTTTCGAATTTGAAGGTTGTATTTATGAAAATATTTGAATTTCTAATATAATAAACAACAAATTACTAAATACAACAAGTTTCATATTTTTAAAAGTTTCAATTTTTTAAAATTTTGAATATAAAAAACACTAAATTGTTAAATATAACAAGATTAATATTAATGAAAATTTGAATTTTTGGATTTTATAATAAAAATCTAATATCTAAATTTTCAGATCGGGTCAATAAATAATCGACTTTGATCAACCGGATCAGATATTTTGAACACCCCTAGTCATGAGTCATGGAGTGATACTTGAATATATTGCCTTGTCAATTGATTACTCGCGTCGCTCATCATTCCTTTAATCAGCTTCAATCGATATTACCTGGTGAATTTGTTGATTGATTAGGTAATTGAGAATGATCTATTTTCCAGGTAATTGAATGATAACTTTCAAAGTTCGGAAAAAAATATTCTTCTATGATTTCCATTATCCATAACATGAAATATTGTTAATCATGCATGCCTTGGCAATACATCCATGAGTAATCAAGGGTGAACAATAACCAATCTTACGCTCCTTTTAGCCGTTGAAATTCGTAACTTATCCTTAAGTCAAATTAGTTTCACCATCGATGAAAACCATGTCCATTTTTTTGAATCTATCTCTCCCAATATTAGAGAAATAGATAACTTCACGAAAAAAACAAAAAAACTTTGAATTAAATTGTAAAAATAACTAAACAATTCTACTCGTTCTCACAACCATAAAAAATAATAACCCTAGTCAAATAAATTTAGTTTATGACTGGTCACAAACTAATAACACGAATAAAATTCTTAAATATGAATCTAATAAAGCAAAGAGGAAAAATGAAGAAATTTGAACAATCCCTTTTTGATTTCTCTCTGAAATTCAGAATGATTCTCTAGGATTGATGGCTTGGCCTATTTATATAGGACATGGCCGACTTTCATTACTTGTTGTAGAGGAATATAATTTGAAATTAAATATAGAATAAAAAGAATTAAAAAATTTAAGTTGGGATTAAATATGAAATTATATTCAAGTGTCAAGTATCAATTAAGAAACATAATTTTTCCAATTCAATGTATCATATAATTCAAGTTTCAAGTATGGAAGATGATTTTCAATTCAAAGCAGCATGTAATTCAAGTTTCAAGTATAGAACATGATTTCCAATTCAAGGTAACATATACCTCAAGTGTCAAGTAAGCTTTATATAAGTTGCTCTTACTTTTAATTTTACTTTAGGCCTTGAAACCTAGTTTAGGGACATATAATCAAGTCAACAAGATGATACATAATATACCTATAAAAATATATACATAATATCCAAAAAGGTATCCATAAAATTGTAAGATTACGCAAAGTACTATCAAGATGATACTTAATGTATCTAACAAGAAAGTGCACTAAACACCAAACAAGATGCAGAAAGTACCTAACAAGATAACTCAGGCTCTAAGGTATACCCTTCTACCTATGACCAACTAAAAACCAAGCAATACATACTTTGCATCCAAGGCTTATACAATCACAAGTACCATAAATGTAATACATATCTTGCATCTAAGCAAGCAACATAACATTCTTATCTTGACAGTCCAAACAAATACAAATATGAGCAAGCAAGTAACAAGACATTATAACAATACACAATCTCAAATTTATTACAAGATAACACTCAATTATATCATGGTAAGAAAAACAATTTTGTCATACAATTAATCTTTCTTTCCTTAATTATTACCATGTTAGTAATTTTACATGAAATTTCATTTAACAAAGTGGTTGGTTAGGACGTAAGTCCTAACCCTAAGGATAGCCACACTCATTATACTCTAAGTTTGGCACTCAAGGGTTCCTATGACAACCCCTTTGTCCTTTTTTTTGTTTGATCAATCTGCCTCTCCTCTTTCAATTCTTTTATTCTTGGATCCTCTAACAGGTCATACACACATACCAAGCCATTAAAATTCATTCCAACCAAGCATCACATAATTTATATGCATACAAGCACACACACCAAAACTATTATTTTAGGCAGATTCTATAGTTCACTAATTTAGTCATATTTTTAGCCTATTCATCCAAAATTTACAAAGTTTACATTTCTTGGAAAGCTAATAAAATTATTATCACATCATTAAGGCCTTTCAATTTATATATTAATCAATTAATATAGTTTTTAGCATGATTTTTAGTTCATTCACATTTCTAGATAATTTTTATTATCTAGACATTTTTATTTAAGGATTTTTGCTCACAATTCCAAATGATACGTCATTTTCTCCTAATTAAAATAGATATAAACAATTTTAATCCATCAAATTTTCAATCTTAAATTCTAAGTAAAATAATTGTGGTGAATTTTTAAATTTACTGTCCAGAATAGAGCATTCTGGGCATATTTCACCTATTATGCTCCTAAAGCTCATTTCCATCGATTTCAACATTATTTTCATTCAAGAAATATCAATATTCAACATAAAAAACAATTTTCAGTAACTTTTTTCTAAAATAAAACAATTTTCACCATTCAAGAAAGATCAACTTTTTTCTAAACTAAAATATTTATTATAAATCAATCCCAAAACTTACCCGAATCCTCTAATCTGATCCTTCGAACTATCTATACAACTTATAAAATATATAAGATCAAAATTGGGACATTACACAAGGTATTTGCCAATGAATCCTCCGAAAAGCATAAACAAACACTTTGGCGGTCTAAAAAATTCTTTCTCCTTCTTACCCGTTGAATGGTGACGACGATAATAATTTGGCGGCCACCTTCAAACTCGTCTCGCACGATACCTTTTTAATACTGTCGACGATGTCATTAATGATGACTTCGACAATCATAGATCGAGACTCAAAACCACCCTTTATATTTTTTCTCTTTCCCTCATTTTTTTCTATCCAAAAATATCTTATTTTTTCTTTTATCTCTCTACCCATAAAATCATCACCCACTTTATTTTAAAATTTTTCTCTTCTTTTTGTTTTTTTATCACCATTTAATAAAACTAATCTTATAATTTATTATTTAATACAAAGCCTAAATTTACTATCTTTGATTTGGTCCCCCAAACATAGGATCCCAATAATTGGTTACGAGGCCTAGTTAGAAAATCTAGTGTTCAGTGTAACACCCTCGGTTCCGAGTGAGATATTTGGGCCTCAAGTTCAACCCGAACTAAAATTTTTTAAAAAAATTCCAAGATCAAAACAAGGCCATTGGCCAAATCCATTAAAAAATCGATAACAAAACATAAGTTCATAGTTCAAAAGTAATTAGGAGCTCCAAATTTAAAACAATAATATTCGATCAAAATAAAAATTGGTTATAATGTTAAACAACTTAAATAGGTCCTAGAATACATAGCCCATTCATCTAAGTAATGTACTCCTCCACATGATCGATGCTAAAACTTACTGAAGATGGTGCTCCACGAACTGATCTTCACCTAATACCTCGCGTACAGAAAACAAAGAATTCCGAAACGCTGAGCTATTGAAAGTTCAGTGGGTATACTTCTACACACCTATGATTCGTGCAATTCATGATTAAATGCATGGAGTAGCATTATGATGAATAAGAATGTTTGGCGCTACCATAACCGCCTAAACACATGATATTATGCATGTCATGATTCTAACCGGGTTACATGAAAATCTTAAGCAAATCAAATCACAAGTATACCATGGATGAGTGTGTTTGGAGTCACTAAGCCTCGACCTCACACCCTCTCATTACCTTAAGTGTGTCCGGAGTCACTGAGCATCGAACGTCACACTCTTACATACAAGTGGTCCAGAGTCACTAAGAATCGGAAGCCAATCTTGGGTATCCGGATCCTATACCGACATTCTCGTAGTTATAATCAACAACAACATTATAAGCACAAGTAAAACCATCATGATCATATATCATTACAAGTTATCTAAAGTAATTAGACCATATTTCTCTACTTAAGTCATATGCATGATCGAAATTCCTATTTCTCAATTTAATATTCGTTTTAGGCTTAAAAAGGCCCACCAAGGGAATTAACATAATTTATTGACCCCCGAACTCAAATGCTAAAATTTGGACAGATTCGATTGCGCTTATCGATACGACTATAGAGAGTATTGGTAAACCCCTCCGTATTTGTACCTGTAACCCCCTCGACCCGATCTAGACACCACCCAACTCGAATGATTTACACGAGGAATATCGAGGCTAATTCGGAGACTCACCCCTATAAACAACCCTAAATTTTTTCTCTTTTTATATTACCTAGATGCTTTAATTAGATCCTAGATGTTCATGCAAGGACTGATTTCAATTTACAGTAGAAGCTAAAGAGATACAAGTCCTAATTTTAACCGATTAGGTTTTAGGGACCTAATTATAAATTTTCCAAAATTTATTAACCTATTATTAATTTAAAGTTATCGATGTTTAATTAAGTTTATTTCATGCTTTTACGTAAACTTTTAGCTTAAAAGAAGCTCTACAAGACGTCTAATTGCGTACTAGATATTTAGTGACAAACGTAAAGAATTAGAAGTTTATTCCAACCTATAACGGTATTAACTATCAGGGGTATCGAAACCCCTTAGCCCTTTTTCTATACAAAGGTGAAAACAAGAAGGTATCGAAATGGGTCTTAAGTGTTTTGATACGCCTTCGATATCTCGCCCGATGCCCTACGAAGCAAGCCCAAGTTTTGATACAGCTTGGTCCCCGTTTCAATATGATTTGCTATTGTAAGAACTTGTTTCGGAACTTGGGATCAGCGTATCGATATGCCTGCCTTATTTCAAGTTGTTGTTTTGATACTAGTTCACATGGTATCGATACCCAGACTAATTTCCCCAGAAATTCTTCACGTTTTTGCCTCCGTATGAATACCCTATGAAAGGGTATCGAAAACCTCTACCCAGAAAAGCAAATTCCACTATTTTTCATGCCTTGGACGAAATCTAAAGTTTTACTAGATGCATATAAGTACCTAGAGGCAAATTCCACGTCTCTTAACTAGTTCTTTAGATGCAATTCATCATAGTTTTATAACATCAACATAATTTGGTATAAACATACTTCAACATCACGATTCAATATAAATATCACAAATGAGGTAAGAATCAAATACAAAACTTCATTTTCATAAAAGCATACCAATATGTAAGTTCATAAAACAATTATGTAATTATAACTTCATATGCATAATCAAATTCCTTAATTCCAATGTCGATAAAAATTCATAAATAGTATAAGTTCTCTATCTCTATTGCTCTCAACTACCTAAGGTTAAAAAACTCCAAATAACATACCATGAGCTAAATATGAATTAAGACACTTTATATGGCTTCCCTTGCTTCTTTAGACGAGCATCTTACATACTTATCTGCATTGCAAGGAAAAGAGAGGGGTTAAGCAATTGCTTAGTGAAGAAAATATAAAACATGTTTAAAACCACTTGCAATGTAGCCCATAGTATACTCAATATATTTGCAATAGGAAAAACAATTCATGCTCTTTAAACACACATGTGGCTAACAAGTAAAATTTAGTAAGTGTATCAACTCGTGGAACTAATCCATCAAAGCTCAAGACTTACATGCTTTACATAGAAAGGCTTATAAATGTTTGAAAAACAGATCAAACACCGACATAATCTATTTTCCATGAAAATCAGTAAAAATATATCACTTACGTTTTCTCGTGTTGGTATTAGTGATCCAATTAGATTACCTCTAATTGCTGGGATAAACGGAACTGACAAACATGGGGCCAATCGCCAAAATGCCACATATGAGACCCAAACCGCTACTCATACCATGTATAAGGACTAAACCGTCTACTCATACCCGTGATATATTACCTCCAATCATGAAATCTCACCTTAGCATCCAGGATAAGCTACACTTTAAATGTAATACAACACATATACCACATTCTAAGTATTAACTCTAATACATCATTAAGGTATTTAATACACGTACGCATTTTATAATTATAGTGCACTCATATCATATTGACCAATCAACTTATCCCTAAATAACATCATCTTAATTACCAACACAAAATAGTACCAATGCTCAAGTTTCTCACTTTAAAAACAATATACAAATCTAATGCTTTTCACTAATCCTTATAACAAGTAGAAAACCAATAAAACCAAATTTATTATATTTTATAAAACAAATTGTGGGATCATTAAACCAACTTAAAAATAGTCCCTTGAGCATGCAAAATCTATGCGTAAACCATTATGCAAAGCATAGAACGAGCATGACAATTATCATAGTAAAACTAGCATAATATGGGCTAAATCTTTTAGAGAGCAAAAGGTAAAACTTATTTAGTAGTATAAGGAGGTTTGTCACACCTTTCCTAAACTCCCAATACTTTGAAAAACTAAGTAAAACACTACCGAAGCAACCAACTTTTAAATCCACTCACCGATATCTTTTTCTTGTCCGACAAGCCACCGATTCGAACCAAAACTCCTTCAAACGTTATCACCTACTTCTTGACTTGATTTAAGCATCAAATACTAAGTATTTATTGCTTTAATCACACACAACAAAAACTACCAAAAACTTAACCGAAAACTTCCCAAAACCAACCAAACTTTTCCTAAACCTTTAGTAAGGGATTAAGGACTTTTAAAACAAGTTATAAACATCCTAAAATGTTCAAAATCAAAAATTTAAGATAAAAAAGTGAGTGAAAATCCTTGAACGAAAATTGTATATTTTCGATCAAAAACTGATTTTTTTTCCTAAAACAAAGGATTAAAACGATTTTACCAAGCCAATAACTTACGAATTTCAATAAAGAACCTTTAGAAATAAGAGGATTGAATGTTTCATACCTCCAATTCTGAACAAACCAATTTCCATAGTTTTTGAAGAAGAAAACGATTGAAAAATAAGATTTTTGAAGAAGAAAAGTTGTAAATATATATTAGAACGAAATTAATTGAAAGGAAATTGGATTTACCTTGAAAAGATGGCTTCTCTCTGCCTTGGGAAAAGGGGAAACAAAAATTTTAAAAAGGGTTTATGTTTTGATATAAAAATAAGGTTTATGAGTTTTAATTAAAGTTATTTGGGTTTGTTATTTAAAATTTTGGGTTAAAAGTTAGTTAAATAAGCCCATAAAAGTTTAAATCAATTAGAATTAGGATTGGATCAAAGCCCCTTAAAGATTCAAAGTTTTGGCTTAGTTTATAAAATTGTCATCAAGTTTTTAATTTTTACAAAATAGTCACTAATTTTAAAATCTTATGGATTCAAGGGTAAATTTTCGAAATTGTTTAGACAAAAGTCAAATATATATATATATATATATATATTAAATAAGTATTTTAGGATAATTTTTTCATAATTTATTTTGATTTAAAACTAATTTTTACTTATTTAATCCCGAACTAGGCTTAACCAACTAAACTGACCCACTATCCCTCCATCGAGTACTGATACTCAAAACACATTCGAACAATCTGATTATTTTTCCTCTAAGCCCGTATTGATACCCGACATTCAATAGAACAATGGTACTGATACGCGCCAGTGTACTGATACCCAAAAATAATTCTGGAATTTCTCAATATGTAGGGATATTGATACACGGGGTGATCGTATCAGTAAACGCTGCCTGAAACCCCCAAATTTCCCCTCATGGGTACCGGTACGGGTACATCCCGTACCAGTACTCAAACCTAGATTTCTAAGTCTTAACCTTGAAACACTCATCTTTGCCTTCCTAAACTCCCCAAACTCACCCAAAACCTTCCTATAAGATGTTTATGATATATCCAACCTATTCCAATCAATTTCAACAGATTATAAGGTCAAAAATTAAGTTCTATCATTGACAACCTTAAACTACCAAACCAAGCAATATAATACACAATTTAAGCTACAAACACTATCATATTGAATTCCATGAGTTCATAAGGGTTAGAAGTATACTAACCTTGCTCCCACAGCTACTAAAACCTCTAAACCTTCAAGCTTTTCTCTTTTCCTTCTTTTGGTCCTTTAAGGGTTCTTCCAAGGATTTTAATACAACAAAGAATTAGAAAAGATTACCACAATATTGCAGGAAGTAGGAAGGTGTTGTAACATATGAAAATACTAAGATTGGAGCCTCTTAAACCCAATTTTCTTCCTCTTCCTTCAACCCTCGCTAAAGTCTCCTCTTCCACCATGTAAGCCCATTTTTACTTCAAAAATGTAGATCTCCTCAAGCTGAAAAACTTTTCCTTAACCATCCAAACGGGATTTCAAACTCCAAGGATAAAAACTCCATATTTGATTCTAGAGTTTTAAGAGAAAGGGGAATAGGAGAAGGGTGAAGAAAAGAGGGAGATGGTGATATCAATTTTCTACACTTGACAAAAAATTAAACCCCTCTTTCACCCGTCATTTTTATCCCAAGTCAAAACCCTAATCTACCCTCAGCTAAAACCCAACCTAATCCCAAACCTTAATAACCCAACAAGACTCTTAAGGCCTAAAAGATCCAAATACGAATCGGTAGAATTCGAGTTATTACATTCGGGCTATTGTAGATAATGTTGGATATTTATACGTAAGTGTATCTTGATTTGAAATTGGACATAGATATTGACAATGTTTAGTAATTAACAAATAATTGATAGCGGATCATGGATTACATTAGCTAATATTATTAGATAATTTGTCTAACGAGTTGCATTAAATGGTTGTATAAAAATGTTTGTATAAAAATGTTTGATAAAATTAACTGAAAAATTATAGTTTAGTTATTTGAAGAACCAAAATAACATATAAAAACAAGATTATGTATAAATAATTTATTAGTTATTACTATTTTATATTTATTAATATTAATTAGATTATAAAAATTATTTTTAATATCATTACTCATTATATATAAATAACGTACAAGTTACGAAATTATAGTTTTTAATAATTATTCAATATATATTAATGAAATTATTAATGAAATTATATTTTGAATATAATATTATTAATCACTTCTTTTGTCCCATAAAATTTATGTTTTTTATGTTTTAAAATTTTCTCACTTAAATTGTTCCTTTGAAAAAATACAACGATTATAAAAAACATTTTTTACTATCTTTTTTGTTTTCAATCAAAACAAACTTTATCTTTTCGAGGATAAAGTTGTCATTTTCATTATTTTACAACATATATCTTAAATAAACTTTTTTTTTTAAACTTTGTGAAAAGTTAACAAGGATTAAGATTTTAGGGACCCATGAAATATTAAATTTATACACATTTCTTAGTGTATATATTAATTTCTTATTTTAGAGTTTAACCGGTTAAACCTCTAAATATTTTTTAAACTTTTAATTCTGACTTAGAAAGCTATTTAGTTATCTTATACTTAGATAAAATTAAAATAAAATAATTTTTTATTCATTTCTCAAATAATTATATTTAACATGTGTTCTTTTTAACCTTAATTTACGTGAAACTGTTGGAAAATTACCCGCATTTTATAGGTGATCCGTGCTTTAATGCCAGAGTTCCGGTTTCAATGGACAACCTCAATGCCTTGATACACTGTGTCCTTAAAATCCACAACTTTATCTCCTTCTCTCAATCTCATTGAAAAAGCAAAACCAAAGGGGAAAAACAAATTTCATCATCACATACAACAATAAGAAAACGACATGGATGATGCATTCAAAGCTGACCTAGAACGCATTTTCAAGCACTTCGATACCAATGGAGACGGTAAGATCTCGTCGGCAGAGCTCGGGGAAGCTTTGAAGACACTTGGATCGGTCACTCCGGATGAAGTTTCGAGGATGATGATTGAGCTCGATACAGATGGCGATGGCTTTATCTCATATGAGGAGTATCTCGCTTTCGCAGATGAAAATCGCGGCTTAATGAAAGATGTAGCCAAAATATTTTAATTTTAATTTAACATGTTTTCTTTTAAGTTTTTTTGAAAATGATTCACTAATTTATGAATTCTTTTTACTTGTCAAGAAGAAAGAAGTTGTTGGTATAAATAGAGTAACCTCTTGTATTTAATTGCTTTCACTCTCTGGTTACTGGCTTGTTAACTATAAGATCAGAAAGGTCCTATTATAGGCCATTTTTTAATATTTTTCTAATATTTTGTGTGTTTATTTAGGTAAGTTTATCTATGAATGATCTGCAAAATAATAACAAAATCCCATCCCTTGTTGATTACATAAGTACACCGCTTCTAGTCTACTAACATAACTCCTTTTTAAATTATAATTATAAAATTTTTAATAAATATTATAATCCAATGAAATAAATTAAAAATATAATAAAAATTTTCAACCATTAACATTTGACATAAAAAAATTTTGACCATCAAACTTTAATTGTTTCATAAAACTCAAAAAAAACCTATAAAATAAGAGGAAAACATAAATATAATTGTACAAGATATTAATCATCTAAAATATTAATTGTGTATAAATTTAATTAAATATAAATTTTTTTAAATATTTTTATTCAGATTTATATATGGATCAGTCTCATATCGGATATAAATTCGAATCGAATTCTGATAAAAATTTGCAATAAATAGAAATATTTGAGGGTTGAAAACTAGGTTGCAAAAATGAAAGAAATGATGAGTGAAATGCTTAAAATCTATAAGAATGAACTGCTTTAGATTGAATGTAATTATGCTATTGAATTGTTACGAAATTAGGTAATATGAATATTTAGGGATTGTTTTGATAAAAATAATAAATTGTAAGGATTTAATTGAATTAAACTAATGTTGGAAACTTCGCGAAGATACAGAAAAAAAATGATAACAATAAAATAAAGTGTAATTTGAATAAATACTATGCTAAAAATTGAATGAAAATGGATACAAAACTTGAACTTAGATTTGTCACTACGATAGACAATGTTTTAAGTACTCTATGAAATGAATTAATAACTTAATAAACGATGTACATTTAAGAAATTTTCCGTAGGAGAAACTTATTAGAAATTTATTTTAGTATTTATTAAAAGTGTTGAACAAGTGAAAATGATAATAGAATTGATAAAAATAATGGTAGGAAATAAGTTGGTTTAATTTATCTAGAACAATCCTGGACAACAATTTTAAAAATTGACCAAAAGTTATATGCATGAAATTTTAAGCTAAAATTTTGATATATGAAACTTTTATATGTCTATTTTAATTAAAAAAAAATATCTATTTAGAGTTATGAGTTAAAACCTGAAAATAAATAAAATTAGGTAATTTAAATTGTCTTGAAACTGTGAATGCTTATAAAGAAATAAAAAACTGTATTAATTAGTTAATTAATAAAACAAAAAGGCTTATATTAATTTAAAGATATTTTTATTAACATTTAAAATGGTATAAAGCAATTAAAATTTCGACATGTATATCAAAAGATATGACTATTTTAACAAACAGTACACAAATTGCATAACTAGGACAGTTTCATTGATTTCATGATTGTGCATTTATGAGCAAGGTTTATTTAGTTTAAATGAATTATAATTATTTTTATATGCTTATTTGAGGATTATAAGAAGATCCATGTAACACCCCAAAATTAGGCCTAAAAGTTAGTGGGTCTATTTAACAGGTTAAGCCTTTTTTTGGATTAAATTATTAAAAATTATTTTTTTTCGAAATAAAATATGAAAAATTTAATAAAATCATTATTTAATATATATTTGAATTTTTTCAAATCAATTTTGAAAATTGACCCTTGAAACCCTAAGATTTTAAAATTAGTGACTATTTTGTAAAAATTGAAAATTTGAGGATAATTTTATAAATCAAGCCAAAACTTTGAATCTTTAAGGGGATTTATCCAATTATAATCTTAGATGTTCTATGATTTTCATATTTTAATTAATTAAACCAAAAGATTATATTTTAACCCAAATTACTAATTAAACTTGATTTTCAACTCTTAAATCCTATTTAAAAGCCACAAACCCAACCTATTTTTATTATTTTTATTTTCCCTCTTCCCAAGGCATAGAACCATCATTTTTTCAAAGGTAAACCTAAATCTTTTCATTAAATTTCATTTATATTAAATTATTTAACTTTTTCTTCTTCAAAACTTCTCGTTTTCTCATCGTTTTCACGTTTTAAAACCCGTAAAACAATTGAATCAGTTTTGAAGTTGAGATTTTATAAATCATCTAGAAATTTGAATTTATTAACTGAAATTACTAAGTTCTTGGCTTGGTAAAAACATTTTTAATTCTTTATTTTAGAAAAATCGATTTTTTGAGTCAAAATATCCAATTTTCGTTCAAGAGTTTTTACTCACTATTTTTGGGTCTTAAAAGGATGATTTTCAATGTGTTAATATGTTTATAAAGTATTTTTAAAATCCCTAGTCCTGAACTAAAGGTGTAGGAAAAGTTTGGTTGGTTTCGGAAAGTTTTCGGTTAAGGCTTTGATAGGTTTAAGGGGTTGTCCGACTTGGGGTTTTATTTGTGCGACTTGGAGCAATAAAACCTTAGTTTTTAATACTTGAATCAGGCCAAGAATTAGGAGATCTCGTTTGAATAAGTTTTGGATCAAACCGGTGACTTGGCGAGCAAGAAACGGTTATCGGTGAATGATTTTGAGAGTGGGCTACTTCGGCAGTGTTTTAAATCTGTTTTCAAAGGTTTGAGGGTGTATGGAAGGTGTGAAAACCTCACTATACTCCGGAGTAGGTTTTTAAGTTTTGCTCTCTTGAAAATCCCATATTACTCCTTTCTTTACCATGTGTTTTTTCATATTCATGTTTTAATGGTGCATAAGAGGTTATGCACGTGATTAGATGCTCATGATATTGTTTTTATAATGTTTTGATGCTCCCATTTTTTTTTCAAAATTTGATAAAAGAGGTTTTATCGGTTTTTGCACTTGCTGCAAGTATTGATGGGATGCATGAGTTGCGATTCACTGTTTTTATCTTAAAACTTGAGCATCTTGTTTTGTTTTTGGTATTAGTATTAGTATTAAAGATGATGAAACATGGATAAGGTTATCGATCAATAGGATGCGAGTGCACTATAATTAAACTGCTTACGTTTATAAATGCCTTGGTGATGCATCAGAGTTAATACTTATATTGTGATATATGTGTTGTATTACATGTGAGTGTTGCTTATCCCGGAAGCTAACGTGTGTTTTCATGATTGGTTTTATTCCATCATGGATTTGATTAGGCGATTGGCCTTCACACTTGGTATGCGTAGCGATTGGCTCTTATACATGGCATGTTGGTGATTAACCCCATGCCTACCAGTTCCGTTTATCCTAACGTTTATTGGTAGTCTAAACGGTTCACTAATACCAATACAATGTTAAAAGCAAGTATGTTTTCTTAATTGAAAAGTGTTTTCAATGAAGCTTTGAAATTGGCATGTAAGACTTGAGTGATGCTTATTGAGTATGTGTTTTCCAAAAGTAATTGAAAAAGGGTTTTGTGGCTTATCTCATGGATACTTGCTGTTTTTCATGTTGTTGGCATTAATAGTCATGCGATTATTTTATGAGTTGAACATGACATGTTTTTATAAAACTTTGGCTTTTATGGGCTGCATTGTAAGTTGTTTTACTTATGTTTTTAAATTTTCACTCACTAAGCTTTTTCTTAACCACTCTCCTTTACTTGCAATGAAGAGAAATAAGTGATTAGGTGCCAAAAGGAAGCAAGGAAGTTGTGTAACTATTTATATTTTCTTAGGCTCAAGTATGTTTTGATTTAAATTAGGAACCTTAAGTAGATGAGACCAATGGAGAACTTTCTTGATATGTTTACTTGGATATACTTTATGACATTGTTATGCTTTGAAGTATTGATAAGAAGAAATCCATGATGAATTTGAAGTATGTTTGGCTTGATGAATATTGTTTTCAATTTATGTTAAGAGCAAGGAACTAGGATGACTTGCATCTAGAAATCCTATTGAAATATGTGGTTTATGGTCTATAGGTGATTAAATGCATCTAGAAGGTTGTTGGTCACATTAAAAGCATAAAATCTGGGTAAATAGTTGTTTCTAGGAAGAGGGTTTCAATACTCGTTCATAGGGTATCAATACCTAGGCAAAAACATGTCAGATTTCTGGGTAGTTAAAGCCTGGGTACCGAAACCACATGAACTAGTTTCGGAACAGTAGTATAAATCTTAGAAGACATATCGATATGGTCCTATTGGGTTTCGATACCGATCTTCATAGTCTCAAATGGTATCAGAATGATTCCTCGGGCGTATCGAAACTTGAGTTTGTTACGCAGTCAATCTTTTGAGTTATCGTAGGTGTTCCGAAACCTTTAATACCCGTTTCGATACCCCCTTGTCGTTTACGACAGTATTGATACCGGGGAAGTGTGTTTCGACACCCTTGTCAGCTAAAGTCGTTATAGGCTAAATTAAACTCTGAAAATTTACACTTTAGTCACCAAACTTTAATAATGCAATTAGATGACTTATAGATATTATTTAAGCCTGAAATTTGTGACTTAAGAATATAATATACTTAATTAAGGATTGGTAATCTTAGTTTCACTTTTTGATTATAATTATTTGGAAATTTATAATCAGGTCCCTAAAACTTTTTCGATTAAATTATGACTCGTTTCTCATTAATTTTCACTACAAATGAACTCAGTCCTTGCATGAACATGTAGGATCTAATTAATAAATTTAAAAAAGATAAAAGAATTTTTTTAGGGTTTTTTATCGTGGCGAGTCTTCGGATTAGCCTTGTTATTCCTTGTGTAGCTCATTCGAGTTGGGTGGTGTCTAGACCGAGTCGAGGGGGTTACATTAGGTGGTATCAGAGCCAGGTTTATTAATCCTTTTGTGATATTTTCTTTTGCTTTACTATGTTGATATGCACGATGATTGCTACAATGTTTTGTTGATATTGCACGGTGATAGCTATACATGTTGATATGTTATATGCACGGTGATTGATTATTTTTGCTAAGGCTAAAGCATGTTATACCTATATCTCCATTGCTCCACTATTTTAGGTTGGTTTTGATAAAAACTTGATCTAGTTGACTCCTTGCTTTTAGTAGACTCACTTAGTTTTGAACTTTTGTTTTGTGCATAGTAATATTAATATGAGACACCGTAGAGATCTTAGAATGAAAACTCGATCAATCAATAATGGAAGGGATGAACGTGAGGAGGAAGAGTTGCTACCTCCTCCACCACCACTTGTTGCACCGCTAGTTGAACCGCCAGAAGCTCCATCGGTGTGTCGGCTGTCGGTAACATGTCACAGTTGGTTCAGGCAATAGCGGAAGCTTTGCAAACTGTTGTTGCTGGAATGAAAGCCACAGTTGCTCCTTCGTTAGTGAATACTAGTTTACCATTGGAGAGACTTCATAGTTTAGGAGCAGTTGAGTTTAAGGGTTTGACACCGGATGAATCAAAGTCGTGGTTAGAAAGTACTAAATGTATCTTAGATCAGAAGGGTTTTTCTGATCAAAGAAAATTGGGTTATGTAGTTGCTTTGTTACAAGGTGATGTTTATAAGTGGTGGATTACCACAACCTATAGTTTGGGAGATTCTGAGGTTACTTGGGATTTCTTTGGTGAGGCCTTTAGTCGTAAATATCTGAGTTTTAGGTACTTGGATGAGAAAAAGAGGGAATTTATGGCTTTAGTTCAGGGTAATATGTTGGTTTTTGAGTATGAGATTCAGTATGGTAGGATGAGTCAGTATGCTCCTGAACTTTTACCTAATGAGAAAACCCGTTGTGATAGGTTTCACTATGGTTTGGCTAGGGAAGTTAAAACTTATATGTTAGCTACAGACTATAAGAATTTTAATGTGTTATTGGATCGGGCGAAGGATATTGAGCAAAGTTTGGGCCTAAAATCTGTAGGATCTACTTCTAGTAAGAGTTCGGCTGATAATAGTAATAACAAGGATAAGTTTAAGAAATAGAAAGATAATCGGTATAGTAGGAGTCAATTTAGAGGAGGAGGAGTTGGTCGTGGTTATCAAGAAGGTCAGTTCCATGGTACTGAGTGTAACAAGTGTGGAAGACGCCACGTAGGGCCGTGTTAGAGTGACAAAGGGTGTTGACATTGTGGTGTTGTAGGGCACACTAGGAGAGAGTGTCCTCTATTAATGGGTGGCCACCAGGGCCAAGGTCGTATAGGTGATCATAACAGAGGCAAAGGATAAGGAAGAGGCAACTTTCAGCGTCGTGATGAGAATTAGGGACAATAGTGCCATGACGAAGGTCAGGCGAGGGTTTATGCACACAATGAGGTTCAAAATGGCACCGATGTGGTTGTAGTTACCTTTTCCTTGCAATCCTTATCTTTGTTCGCTTTGTTAGATTCTGGATCTACTCACTCTTATATCCTTAGTGAGCATGCTAGATCATTAAATATACCTGTAGAGAACATGAAATTTGGCATGAGTTTTACTATTTATTTTGGAGAGACAATAGTTGTTAAGAAGGTATATAGAACGTGTCCCTTAGTTGTTCAAGGACATGTTTTTGCCGTTGATCTTATGGAGTTACCTTTTCATGGGTTTGATCTAATCTTGGGTATGGATTGGTTAGTAGAACATAGAGCTATGGTAGACTTTAAATCTAAGAGAGTTTCCTTAAGGTTAGTTGATGGCTCTGAGGTAGTTATGGTTAGTGAGAATGTGAAGTTTTATCCAATGTGGTGTCATCCTTAGAAGCTTATAGGTTGATGGTTAAGGGTTGTGATGCTTACTTGGCTTATGTTATGAATCCGGATATGAAGGAAGTTAGGCCATGTGATATTATAACTGTTAATGATTATCCTAGAGTTTTCCCTAAGGAGCTACCTTGTTTACCACCTAACCGTGTGGTTGAGTTCGGTATTGAGTTAATAGAGGGATCATTTCTTGTCTCTATTAATCCTTATCGAATGGCACCTAAGGAGTTGAAAGTTTAGTTACAAGAGTTGTTGGATCATGGATTTATCGGACCGAGCAATTCACCTTGGGGGTGCGTCGATCCTGTTTGTGAAAACGAAAGATGGTAGCATGAAGATGTGCATAGATTATCGAAAGTTAAATAATTTAACGGTAAAGAAAAAGTATCCCTTACCTAGGATAGATGACTTGTATGATCAATTTAGACTAGCTATGGTGTTTTCTAAGATAGATCTTCGGTCTGGGTATTATCAGTTGAGGGTTAAGGATCATGATGTTCCTAAGACTGCTTTTAGGAAACAATATGGCCATTATTAGTTTTTGGTTATGCCTTTTTGGTTTGACGAATGCACCATCTGCTTTCATGGATATGATGAATAGGGTTTTCCATGAGTTTCTGGATCAGTTTGTGGTAGTGTTTATTGATGATATTCTCGTGTATTCATGTACCAAGGAGGATCATGATAGACATTTAAGGTTGGTGTTGTAGACTTTGTTGGATAACCACAGAAAGTTAAGTAAGTGTGAGTTTTGGATAAAGAAGGTTAGTTTTCTTGGTCATGTAGTTTCGACGGAAGGTATTAGAGTTGATCCATAGAAAGTTGAGGTTGTTGTGAGTTGGAAACCACCTAGGTCGGTGACAGAGGTACATAATTTTCTAGGTTTCATAGGATATTACTGAAGGTTTTTGGAAGTTTTTTTAAGGATTGCAGTACCTCTAACCAAGTTGCAAAAAGATGTTAAGTTTGAATGAAAAAAAAAGAGACATGAGTCTTTTGAGAGGCTTAAGGAGGCTTTGACTCAGGCTCCGATCTTAGTTCAACCTGAAACAGGAAAGGAGTTTACGGTGTATAGTGATGCATCTTATGTTGGTCTTGGCTATGTTTTGATGCAAGAGGGAAGAGTGGTAGCTTATACATCTCGTCAGTTGAAGGTGCATGAGAAAAACTTTCCCACACATGATATTTAGTTAGTCGCAGTTGTATTTGATCTTAAGATATGAAGGCATTATCTTTATGGTGAACGATGTGTGGTTTATACAGATCATAAGACTCTGAGGTATTTGATGTCTCAAAAGGATATTAATCTTAGGCAGCGTTGTTGGCTCGATTTACTTAAGGATTATGATCTGACTATTGAGTACCATCTGGGTAAGGCTAATGTTGTTGCGGATGTGTTGAGTAGGAAAGTGGCTGCAGGGTTACGCGCCATATTTTCTAAACTAAGTTTGTCTAAGGATGGAGTTTTAATAGCTGAACTACAGGTTAAACCATCTTTCGTTGACTTAATTATAGAGAAACAGTTGTTGGATGAATCTTTGGTAACTTTTGTTCAAGATATAGCTGAAGGTGTACCGAAAGAGTATAGTTTTCGAGGAGATGGGGTTTTGTGTTTTGGAGATCGTGTAGTGGTGCGGAATGATGCTGAGTTGAGACGTATTATTCTTGCGGAAGAGCATAATAGCCATTTTTCTATGCATCCAAGTTGTAATAAGATGTATAGGGATCTAAAAAGTGACTATTTCTGGGTTGATCTGAAAAGAGATGTAGATGAGTTTGTGAGTAAATGTTTAGTGTGTTAGCGGGTTAAGGCTGAAAACCAGGTTTCATCGGGTTTGTTACAACCATTGAAAATCCCAGAGTGGAAGTGGGAAAGGATTACTATGGACTTTGTGTCGGGTTGGCCTTTAACCCTGACCAAGAAGAACTCAATATGGGTAGTTGTGGACAGGTTTACAAATTGTGCACACTTTATTCCAGTGCATACTAAGTACTCCTTGGATAGGTTGCTGAGCTTTATGTTTCTAGTGTTGTGAGGTTGCATGGAGTTCCTAAATCCATAGTATCCTATAGAGATCCGAGATTTACATCAAGATTTTGGAAACTGCTGTAGAAAGCTCTAGGTACAAAGTTGAGCTTTAGTACATCCTATCATCTGCAGACGGATGGACAATCTGAGAGGGTTATCTAGGTTTTGGAGGATATGATAAGGTGTTTTGTTATAGATTTCCAGGGTTCTTGGGAAAATTACTTGCCGTTAGTGGAGTTCTCATATAATAATAGTTACCAAGCGAGTATTCAAATGGCTCCGTTTGAGGCTTTGTATGGAATGTGGTGTCGTACTCCTTTGTGTTGGGATGAGACTAGAGAGAAGTTTTTGATGTTACCTAGTGTTCTTGAGGATACTAATGAGAAGGTTAAAATCATTAGTGGTAGACTTAAGGCAACATCGGATCGTCAAAAGTCTTATGCTGATCTTCAGCGAAAAGAGATAGAGTATGCAGTGGGTAAGAAAGTTTTTCTGAAGGTATCACCGTGGAAGAAGGTGATGCGTTTTGGAAATAAAGAAAAGTTGAGTCCGAGGTTTATTGGTCCGTTTGAGGTGTTACCATCCGAGCTCGATAAGATCCATGATGTATTTCATGTATCGATCCTTTGGAGGTATTGATCGGATCCATCGCATGTTATACCGGTGGGAGAGGTTGAGATTAATCCAGATCTTTCTTACGACTAGTTGCCAGTAGCATTCTTAGCATCAAATTCTAAGGTTCTACGTGGTAAGACTATCGAGTTAGTCAAAGTGCTTTGGCGACATCGAGGTGTCAAAAAAGCCGCGTGGGAACAAAAGTCGGACACGGAGGAACATGTTCCTTATCTGTTTCCACCAGGTAATTTCGAGGACAAAATTTCTTAAGTGGGAGGAGTTGTAACTCCCTAAAATTTGGCCTAAAGTTAGTGGGCCGATTTAATTGGTTAAGCCTTGTTCAAGATTAAATTATTATAAATTGATTTTTGGTAGAAATAAAATATGGAAAAATTTCCTGAAATCATTATTTAATATTTATAAATTTTGTCAAACAAATTTTGAAAATTGACCCTTGAAACCCAAGATTTTGAAATTAGTAACTATTTTGTAAAAATTGAAAATTTGAGGACAATTTTATAAATCAAGCCAAAGCTTTGAATCTTTAAGGTACTTTAATCCAATTATAATCCTAGCTGGTCTATTATTTCCTTATTTAAATTAATTAAACCCAAAGATTATATTTTAACTCAAATTACTAATTAAACTTGATTTTCAACTCTTAAATCCTATTTAAAAGCCATAAGCACAACCTATTTTTATTATTTTAGTTTTTACTCTTCCCAAGGCATAGAACCATCAGTTTTCAAAGGTAAACCTAAATCTTTTCATTAAATTTGGTTTATATTAAATTATATAACTTTTTCTTCTTCAAAATTTCTTGTTTTCTCATCGTTTTCACGTTTTAAAACCCGGAAAGCAATTGGATCAGTTTTAGAGGTGAGATTTCATTAATCCTATAGAACTTTGAATTTCCTTACTTAAATTCCCAAGTTCTTGTCTTGGTAAAAACGTTTTTAATCCATTGTTTTAGAAAAATCGGTTTTTGAGCCAAAATATCCAATTTTTGTTCAAAAGTTTTTACTCACTGTTTCTGGGTCTTAAAAGGATGATTTTCAATGTTTTAAGATGTTTATAAAGTGTTTTTAAAATCACTAATCCCTAACTAAAGGTTTAGGAGAAGTTTGGTTGGTTTTGGAAAGTTTTCGGTTAAGATTTTGATAGGTTTAAGGGGTTTTCCAACTTAGGATTTTATGTGTGCGAATTGGAGCACTAAAACCTTTGTTTTTAATGCTTGAGTCATGTCAATAAGTAGTAGATCTCGTTTGAAGAAGTTTTTGATCAAACCGGTGACTTGGCAAGCAAGAAACGATAATCGGTGAGTGATTTTGAGAGTGGGCTACTTCGGTAGTGTTTTAAATCTGTTTTCAAAGGTTTGGGGGTGTAGTAAAGGTTTGAAAAACCTCCCTATACTCTAGAGTATTTTTTAAGTTTTTCTCTCTTGAAAATCCCATATTATGCCTTTGTTTATTATGTGTTTTTCATGTTCATGTTTTAAAGGTGCATAATAGATTATGCACGTGATTAGATGCTCATGATACTATTTTTATAATATTTTGATGCTTCCATGTTTTTTTTTCAAAATTTGATAAAAAGAGTTTTTATCGGTTTTTGCACTTGATGCAAGTATTGATGGGAAGCATGAGTTGTGATTCACTGATTTTGTATTAAAACTTGAGCATTGTGTTTTGTTTTTGGTATTGGTATTAAATATGATGAAACGTGGATAATTTGATTGATCAATAGGATGTGAGTGCACTATAATCAAATTGCGTACGTGTATAAATTCCTTGGTGATGCATTAGAGATAATACTTATATTGTGATATACGTGTTGTGTTACATGTAAGTGTTGCTTATCCCGGAAGCTAGCGTGTGTTTTCATGATTGTTTTTATTCCATCATGGGTGTGATTAGGAGATTGGCCTTCACACATGGTGTGAGTAGCGATTGTCTCTCATACGTGGCATGTTGGCGATTAGCCCTATGCATGTCAGTTTCATTTATCCTAACGTTTAGTGGTAGTTTAAATGGTTCACTAATACCAATACAATGTTAAAAGCAAGTATGTTTTCTTAATTGAAAAGTGTTTTCAATGAAGTTTTTTGATTGACATGTAAGACTTGAGTGATGCTTAGTGGACATGTGTTTTCCAAAAGTAATTGAAAAAGGGTTTTGTGGCTTATGTCATGGATACTTGTTGTTTTTCTTTTCGTTCGCATTAATAGACATGCGATTATTTTATGAGTTGAACATAAAAAGGTCTTATAAAACTTTGGTTTTTATGGGCTGCATTGCAAGTTGGTGTACTTATGTTTTTAAATTGTCACTCATTAAGCTTTTGCTTAACCACTCTCCTTTACTTGCAATGAAGATAAATAAGTGATTAGGTGCCAGAAGTAAGCAAGGAAGTCGAGTAACTATTTATATTTTCTTAGGCTCAAGTATGTTTTGATTTAAATTAGGAACCTTAAGTAGATGAGAGCAATGGAGTACCGTCTTGATATGTTTATTTGGATATACTTTATGACATTGTTATGCTTTGAAGTATTTATGAGAAGAAATCCATGATGAATTTGAAGTATGTTTGCCTTGATGAATATTGTTTTCAATTTATGTTAAGAGAATGAAACTAGGATGATTTGCAACTAGAAATTCTGTTGAAATGTGTGGTTTATGGTCTATAGGTGATTAAATGCATCTAGAAGGTTGTTGGTCACGTTCAAAGCATGAAATCTGGGTAAATAGATATTTTTGGGAAGAGGTTTCGATACTCGTTCATAGGGTATCGATACCTAGGCAAAAACATGTCAGATTTCTGGGAAATTAAGCCTAGGTGCCGAAACCACATGAACTAGTTTTGAAACATATAAGGAACGAGTCCTAAATAACATGTTTAGGGATCAAAATATAATTTTATAAAAACTAAAGGAGTAAGTATAAAATTAATGCTACCAATCTTCAATTAAGTTCATTAAATGATTGCATGTCAAATTCCAGCTTAAAACGAAATCTACAACTCAGTTAGTTGTATGCTCAAGATTTAGGGACTAAAACGTAAGGAATCTATACTTATTTTTGGCCTTTAACTACTTTAACGGAAAATACTCCTAAGTACATGTTATCCACATATCTTGTACAACTTACTAGATGCATTACAACCTATTTAGCAACAATATATTCAAACTCCCAAGTGCATGTTTCAACTTCAAAAATCACATAAACACATATAAGAACAACATCAATATACTCAACATGATTTCTAGATGCATTACAACCTAAATAACCACATCATAGATTCAAATCAAAATAATCATGTTTCATTATCAACAACACTCAAATTCACACATAGGGATAACAAGAATCAAACTTCAAGATACTTCAATTTAATATCTTAATATTCAATTACATGTTCAATTAGGTAATTCAACCCCCAAGTCACATAGCTTAACATATAACATTCTGAATAACGACATCACAACCTACTTTCAACAGAAGGTTCATAAAGCTATCATTCAAGCAACATCAATATTGATAAACATAAAACATCAATATTATAGGTGTTAGGGTTGTATGCTTATATGGAATTGATATGCTAATGAGAGTAATTAAAAGAATTTATAAGTCCTTATTTGATAGTTGGTCTTAGGTAGTAAGGTATGCCTAAAGTCTAGAGCTCAATCTAGATATGGTTACATGATTTCTACTTAGTGTATCTTATAGTCTAGTGTAGCTGAAACCTTAATATGATAAGTACTTTGTGTACTCTAACATACGGTGTAAATGACACCTTAACATGATTCGATTCTTGACACCTTAACACAATTCGATATTTGGTACCTTAATATTATCCGGTAATTGGCACCATAACACGTGACTCGATTATCTTGTCCTACTAGATACCAAGACAAAAATAAAGATTGAAATAATTCAAAGAAAAACTTATAATATTGAAATTATATGATAAAAGGGAACTGTTTTGATATGTTATTAGAAGTATATGTTACATGGATTGATATGTTTAATTATATGATAAAAGTGGATTGTTTTGAATGTGCCTAATAGTATATGTTTTATTGGATTAATATGTGTGATTATATGAAAATTGTTGATTGTTTTGAATGTCCTTAATAGTATATGCTTCATTAGATTGATATGTGTGGTTATATGATAATTATGAATTATTTTGGTATGTTAACATGTATATGTGAATTATATGGACTGCTTTGTATAAAATTGAATGTAAATGGATTGTTTTGATAATTGATTGCATGTATATGTTATATGAAATTGAAAGGTGAAATTATAAGTAATAATGGGTTGTTTTGATAGGTAAAATATGTAATTGAATTAAATGGATTGAAATGTGAAAATATAATAAGTATTGGATTGTTTTGAGAAACCTCTAAGAATTAGAGGATTGTTTTGACATGTATCTCTTTAGGTACATGATTAAAAAGGTTTATTATAGATTACATGAAATAGAATTTAAAGTTATAAGAAATAAATCTTGAATTGATATACATAAGAATAATTAAATCGTAGTATTTGATAAAAATGAAAAAAAATCACCTAAGATCGTATTTTATTTAAAAGTAAAATACTTCAATGTTTTGTTAATTATAGTTGCTAACTCGTTAAGTACATTATATATTTATCACTCTCGCTTTTCTTTCTTCCCAATCCACAAGTCTAACTTGATCGATTATAGCAATTCATTGGAGCAAGACACAAGCAACATTACGGCATACTCGGGTAACTCTTGTAATACTCCTAAATGGTGGCACATAGTTTATATTTAGAAAATACATTTGATTTGGTTTGTATATAAATTTATTTTAAAGCTCCTAGTTTGTATTAATTAAGGTTATATGTTTGTTGTAGTAGTATGTTTGGTATTATTTGCTAGTTGGTTGATAATAATTATATGTTATAGATCAAAGTAGGTCTTGATAAAAAGCATTTGAATGGTTATATTAATTGAAATGATTGGTACTTTGATGTTAATTTAAATGTCACATGTTATATATATATATATATGATATTTAAAAGGTTGAAATAATTTAGTTAGTTCAAATGATAATTATATGTGATGGGTTAAGATACTTAATGTTAGACATGGTTATATGGTTATTGAATTTGTTATAAAATGCTTGATTTTGTATGGATTTATGTAGTGAATCATGTAATGATAGTTTACTTGGCCTCTAAGAAAGACAATTTTGTTTCCTTTGAAATTAAGAAAGGGTAACTAGATATCACATGTTAAACATGTTTACAAGATTGCTTAGTGAATAAAAATAGTAATACTTCAATTGACAAGGATGATGGATTGTGACCCATTAGCTATATAGAGCTAAGAACTAACAATATAAAATAATGGAATCGAAGTGATAGAGGATAGAACATGACCCACTAGCTACAGAGAGATAGGAACCAACGCTATAAAAAAATGAAATGGATAGAATGCCATAAGAATCCACTTGAAGCCGATAATGTTCTTGTAGAACAAGAAAAAGAGAAAAATCTCAAAGTTTAATATATGATCAAACTTATCCCCTTTACAATTAAATAGACAGCCTATTTATATTAACCATAGGCTAGATATGAAGAGTCTTACAAAGGATATAATTTCTTAATCTTAATGCTAACAAAAATTCATTAATGCATTATTTCAAATATTCCTCATAATGGCTGAAAATACCAAGAGTCTTGGATGAATTTGATATATACATATAATGGAGAATACTCTTTCACTTCCATGAGTTTCTCACTCATGTATAATGGATGAAGACAACATAGGATGTATGTGGACATCCTCTATGTCCAAAGGAAAATGTCTCTTGCAATTCCAAGCTCATCTCCATGTAATTATCCTACTTGAATTGCCTTCATGAGGATAATAAAGTATACCTTCATTGCATGCCTCATTGTAAAATATGAAAATCCTCTCCAAATGATGATAATGATGGAAATTATTTGTTTGTCTCCCATGCATTATTTTCCCGTAATAAAATAACAACTTGCACTGTCTTCGTTAAATCGATCATATCTTAATCTCTTGATATCGGATTGAGGTGATTAAAAATACGTTGGAAAGCTAAGACATAAAGGAATAAATTTCAAGAAGACTTCAAGATTCAAATAAGCCCGTATTCAGTTCGAAAATAATGATCAAGATGTATCTTATTCTAATTTGATGTGATTGTTCATCTCCTTACATGCACTTTAATAAAGAACATGTTTATTGAATGCAATGTAATTTTATGCAAACTTTAATTTCTCTTGAAAATTAAGGTATAAGTAAAATATGCAATAAGGAAGAACTCCCTTAAAAATATCCTTGAAGATCTTCATGATGGTGGAGGTTCCTCCTTCGAGTTAAAATACAAATTCATAAATCTGACCATAGTTTGAGCATCCAAGATTAAGAAAGAATAAGCTACTTGAATATTCTCGAATGAAAAAAACTTGCTTCGGTCAAACAGTCTCAAAAAGGATGTAGAAAATAATGTAAGGATCCTATTCGTGCTCACATCAGCATGTTTGTACGTTTTAGGACTCGTTCCTTATTTGTTTTCGTTGCAATTGAACTCATTCTATGTATGAACATGTAGGATAAAAATAAAGCATCTAGATAAGATAAAAAGATTTTTTTAGGGTCGTTTATCGGGCGGGTCTCTGGATTAGCCTCAATATTCTCTGTGTAGCTCGTTCGAGTCGGGTTTTGTCTATACCGGGTCGAGGGTGTTACACTAAGATTTTGGAAAATAGTGACTATTGTGTAAAAATTACAAAATGGATTGTTTTAGTGACTTAATTGTAAATGAGTCAATACTTATAATCTTTAAGGGGCTATTGATTCAATCTCACTCAAATGATAACCTTCCAATTAACATCTTTTAATGCTTATTTAATCACTCAATTAACACTTTATAACTACAATTACCCATTTTATCTCAAATCACCAAATTTCACGTAATTACCTTATTTTCTCAAATTCTCTCAATTCCTTATGATTTTCAACAGAGAATCCATCATTCTTTTTAAGGTAAATCTTCTCTTAAAGCTTTGATATCAATTTGATGGAATCTTTTTTGTTTCCTCTCAAAATCTTGTTGAATTTTCATTGTTTTCTTTCAATTGAAAGGAGGTTGGATCAGGTTTGAAGGTAAAAATTCATCTAAACCTATGAACTTGTACTTCTTCAATGAAATTCCTAAGTTTTTGATCTATTGCAATGTTTCATGAATTAATTTGATGCTAAAATTTGTTTTAATTATGGTTTTTAGATTGATTTTAAGAAATCACGTATGGCTTTACTAGCTTATGGTTTTAGGTTATAAAATGAATGATTCTTAAGGTTTTTAATGATCAAATTAAATGTTTATGACATGTTAATCTCTGATCTTGAGTTTTTGTTGAGTTTAATGGCTTAAGTCTAACGATCTTGGAGGTTCTTGTGTGCTTTGTTTTTGCTGGAGGTTTTTTTATTTAGATCAGAGTTTTTAAGTGTTTTTTGGGTAGAAAAGAGTTTAATCTCGTTGGTTGATGGCTAGGTGAAGTTTAGTGTTGTTCAGAAGTGGTTTTCGGTTGTATCGCTAGTGTGTAAAGGGATGTTTTGAGGGGGAACGAGTTAGAAGTTGAATTGATGCTTTCTTAGGCATTAATTCCTTTTTTTTTCTTGCTTGGGACCAGGGCAATATGTTGAGAAAAGAGTTGGAGATGTTTCGGAAAAGGCGAGAGTGTCGGTTGGCTTCGGTAAGAAAGTTTTGGATAAGTGGTGAGTGGACTGCCTAATTGGCATGCTTTTACATGTTTTGTCAGAGGTTTGGGGGTGTAGGAATGGTGTAAGAAATCTCCCTACACTCGTAAGTAAGTTGAATGGTTTTCTCTCTTAAAGGTTCCCATATTGTGCCATGTTTTTCCATATTTTTAGTCATGCTTGTAACATTGTTTTACGTATTTGTTTGTTTATAGAAAGTGAGGTTATAAAATGCTCATATTATACCTTCAAAATATAAATGATGCATCAAATGATCCCATGGTTTTGCTTTGAATCTAGAAGAAGTTTTGTACATGTTTTATGAAAGTTGATGCACATTGGTTGCAAAGAGATACTAGGATGCATGAAGGTTTTTATGATATTTTACAATATAAATTTCGAGTATTGATTGTGAAATTTTAATGAAAATAAAAGGGGACTTATTTTTAGAATGGTTCAAAATGGAGAAAACATAAGGTTTATGACTCAATTATTGAATAGAGATTTTCCTTAGTTATTTTGAAGATAAATGGTTTATTACCTTGGGTTTCGTTTTTGAAATGTAATAGAACCTCATGCCCAAATGAAAATAGATATGATGTTTTTCTACCATATGCAGGCTTTAAACTTATATAGATATGATTTGAATCCCATGATATTGTCATGCGAGATCAGATGGTGAGTGAAACTTGTTATAGAAATACAAATTGAATAGAAATTCATTGAGTTGAGATTTCATGAGATAGACATATGATGCACATGTGTAAAAATTGTTGCATGATAAATGATAAACATACATATTGGAAAGTGACATATTTTTCAATTTTTATCGAATATAAATAACCGGCTATAGGGTCAAGTGTACTAATAGAGAATTCGTCACATGAGAGTTTAAGGTTGCTCCTCCATGTGAACTACAACAGTTGATAGATAAATACTCCATGTGAGTTTAAGGTAGCTCCTCCACAAGAGATACTCCATGAGAGTTTTAATTAGCTCCTCTATGTGAGTTGTTATGGATTGATAGATGTTCTTATTGGTGAATTTTATGGTTTTTATCCATTTGAGGTAGCTCCGTTACAAATGCATCCATAGAATAGAGATTCGTGTATCCGATGTGCTTTATAGACATGATGTTGATAGAGTCACTCGCAAGTCAATATGTGTTTTAGAGTTATGCATTGTAATGCATGTGTTTTATAAATGTATTCCTTGTTAGGTTAGTAGCATGTAAGACCTGTGACTTCTGTACCGAGGTGCAAATGACTTTAAAGTCCATAAACTTTTTCGAGTTTAAGGCATGTAAGTCTTGATATTTAAAGCTTTGAAATGTTTGAGACTAATGAAACTTGCTGAGTTATTGTTTTGGTATGGGACCATTTTGAGACTATTTTAAAGAGCATGATATGGCATGTGTTTAATGTTCAATTGATGTTTTTATGGGTTGCATTGCAAAGGTTGTTTGTTTATGGTTTTTACCCCTCTCACTAAGCTTATGTTTACCCCCTCTTTTACCTTGCAATGCAAAAAATAAGAAGTGAGGTAGCCAAAAGAAGCATGGTTCTGTGTACACACCATTTTATAGCTCAAGTATGTATTTTGTAATATTAGTGGTAATGAGAGAGTAATGGGATGGGTTGCCAATGTTGAAAGTGTTGTTTATGCTAGTGAGATTTAAAATGTTTATTTGTTCGTACACACATGATGTTTAACAATGATGTTGTTGACTGGATTTATACTATGAGAGTGATAAATCTTTTCTTGAAATGAGGTTTTGAAGATTTTAGCCTAATTGTTAAATGATGTCGAGTTGAAGCAAGATATTTGGTTTATTTTTAGTGTCCAAATGTTTAAGTATGTATAATTGATGTAAAGAATGTTTAATGATCTTTTTATGTGCTATTGGAGTACCTTTGGGACTGATTTCAAGGCTTATTTACCCATTAATATCAAAACGGGGAGTATCGTTTTGATACACGGGCTTGGTATAAGGTAAAACGGGTAAAAACAGCTTAGGTATCGATACCACCTTAGGCAATTTTGGCTTAGGTATCTATACCACTTCCCATGGTATCGATATCACTTTTGGTAGGGTTAAATGGTATTGATACCGACCTCTATGATATCGATACCTCTATCTGTTATGGTAGTTAAAGGTTGAAATCCATATTTAGATTCTTTACAATTTTGTCCCTAAATCTTGTGATGAAAATTAAATGACATTTAGACATTATTTTGAGTTGAAATTTAACATGTAAGCATGTACTGAACTTAATTAAAGGTTTGTAAAATTAATTTAATATTTGGTCCCTAAATTTATGGAAATTTGTAATTTGCTCCTTTTTACGGATATGATGCAATCAATGTTGGTTTTGTCTCCCGTTTTGAATGCAAGACTCCTAGTTGAATGCATGTATATGTAGGACGAATAAATACTCTAGAAATTATAAAAAATAGGGTATTTATCAGTGCAAATCTCCCAAGATTTGTATTAGTATTCCTTGTGTAATCCGTTCGAGTCAGGGATTTTCTAGATCGGGTCGATGAGGTTACATTGACTATGCCAAGAAATGTCATATGTTCCAGATTTATGCCGACAAGATCCATGCTTCTCTAGCACCTTTACACACTATGAATGTTCCCTGGTCGTTTGCAGCTTGAGGAATATACGTTATCAGACAGATATACCCAAAAGCTTTCAAGGGGATCGCTTTATTATGGTATCCATCAATTATTTTAAAAAATAGGTAGAAGTTGCTTCCTATGACAACATTACAAGGATAGTTATATGTAAATTTTTAAAGAAAAAAAGATCATTTATCAATACGGGATGCCAAAAAGAATCATCATCGATAATACTTTCAATCTGAATAATAAATTGGTGACTGAAGTGCAACCAATTCAAGATAACTCATCATAATTTCACCGCCTGTCGTCCCAAGAGGAATGAAGCAGTAAAGGCCGCCAATAAGAGCATTAAGAAGATCATCTCAAAAATGAAAAACACATATAAATATTGGCATGAGAAGTTGTCATTCTATTTTTTTGCCTACCGAATGTCTATTCGCACATCATCAGGGTCAATGCCCTATTCTTTCGTCAACGAAACTAAAGCAGTAATACCCATTGAAGTGGAAATTCCTTCGCTCTGGGTCCTTAATAAAGTTAAGCTCGATGAGGAAGAATAGATGCAGTCAAGGTTTGATCAATTAAACCTCATCGAAAAAATCGGTTCAAAGATATAGGTCACGTGAAAATATATCACAAGAGAAAGATGAAGACACATGATAAGAAGGTACGTCCGAGAGAATTCCAAGAAGGTGATCTTGTACTCAAGAAAATTTTTCCGAAGCAATAGGAAATAGACACCTAATTGAGAAGGAACCTACAATGTTAAAAAGATATTTTCTACTGGAGCACTAATTCTGATTGAAATGGAAAAAAGAATTAAAAAAAACTTATCAACTTCGATTCAGTCAAGAAGTACAATGTATAAGGTGAAAACCTGAAAAAAACGCTTAAAAATACTAGAGAGCTCCATGTGAAAATCTAAAAAGGGTGCCCAGAAGCAAAAGGATGGGTCTAATACAAAAACCCAAAACATCAGCTTAGATGAAGTAAACTTGACAGTTTTGGTATTCTGACGAAAATAAGCCTTATAGATTCTATAAGAAGAAATTCAAACGGAGACTCTATCTCGATTGATAGGACAATGCATCATTCATATAGTGGATAGATGGAAATTCTACATCTTACATGTTTTTTTTTGTTTTCCTTCTGTTTGCAATGACTTTTAAATTTCTTCCTATTTGCTAATCAATAATACAAATTAGTGCCTTCACACCTTTGTTTCTTATCTCTCATTGATATTATGAACATTCTTACAGATCGAGTAACAGGGGTTTATGACGGATAGATAATTTTAAAGCATTACTATGATCTAACTCTGACAATACAAGTAATCAAAGGATGTGATCAATGCCAACACCAAACTTCTTATATGATGTAATAATAAATTCCAACAAGAAGGGGCCCAAAAAAGAACAAAAGATGAAATATAGAAAGATTTGTTACTCGAAAAATCCACAAGAAAATCAGTAACCTTCCATGTGAAAACTCAAGAAAGGCACATCAAAAAAAGGAAGGAAAGAAAAACTTTACAAGTAAGTTGGGGATTGAGGTACAAAATTGACAAGAAAGGTTGAATAAAATAGTGAAATGGGGGCACTACCACCGAAACAGAAGATATGTAAGATAAAAAAGTAGATAAGACCAAAATGTGACAAAAATCGAGGCATCGCGGCAATCTTTGTGACCCAAATATTCATGCATCATGTGTAGTTAGGCATCCCTAAGATTAGGGGCATACAAACTCATTTGTCATAGTATCTTACTATTCGTCAACAATTTTTTACAAATAAAGAAAAGATTAGTAGCCACTTGACGTGAGTACAGAAAGACTTAAAGATTAAGGTTTCATATATGAGGTGTTTACATGTTCAAAGTCCCATAGCAATAGAATCTACAAGAGTTCTATATAGAAATAACTTATACACCCAGGAATTAAAACTAGTAGTTCTATACAGAAAAGTCTACCAGTTGAAAAGTGTATCCATGAAGTGAATTTTTATATACAAGAAACTTACAACGTTGAAGATTAGGAGTTATATATAAGAGGGACCCTGTTTTTATTTTTGTCTCAGAGTTGAAGGTTCCATATAAGAGGGGCTCATGGCTCGAGGCTTTAGTGTGAAAGTTTTATATAGGAGAAACTCCAACTCTGGATCTAAAAGTAAAAGCTCGATATATGAGAGGCTTTTATTTTAAAAGATTTGTTCGTGACGTAGAAGGTATTATATAGGAGAGACCTACAACGTTGAAGATAAGGAGTTTTATATAGAAAATGACCCTTATCTTCGTCATTGTCTATGATTGAAAAGTTTCAAACAGAAGGAACTCATAACTTGATATTACAAAGTGAAGTTTTTATTAGGTCTGAGCATTGTTAACTGTAAAATCGAAAACCGAACCGAGGCATTATGGTTCATAAATTTACGAACCATGGTTAACCGAATTAGACCGAATTTGATTTTTTAATTATTTTATAAGGTAAAAATATTTTTTATACTTAAAATACTATAGATATATTTTTATTTTTTACTTAAAATAAGTTCTTAATAAATAATTATGAAAAATATCTTAAAATTTTTATCTTTTAATGTTTAAAATTAATAAAATAAAGTTTTTTTTCATAAAATATAATTTTTTAAAAACTAACATTAATATGGAAAAAAATTGAAGTTAACCGAACCGATAACTGATAGTTACTAAAATAGCTTACCGAATTAAACCAAAACCGAGCTGACTGCACCCCTAAGTTTTATATAGGAAAAACACTAACTCTGAATCTAGAAACGAAGGTTTTATATAGGAAGGGCTTTTGTTTTGCAGGATACACCCGAAGAAGTGAAATATTATATATAAGAGTGACCTACAGATTCAAAACCCGAAGGAGTCAAGGAAGGTGGAGAGTTGCAGAAGAACATATCGTTCCAAGGTTGCTTACAGGAAAGTTAAAACTGAGTGTTTATAGTCTTTGCTTTGTCACTGTTTCACAAGAATTAACAAATATGGGTAAGTTTAATCACACATTTTTAAACACGTTTTAAATTTTGAATTATTAACTTCTCGAATAAAGACCTATTTTTATATGTGTTACTATTATATGTCGTAATGTGTTTCGGTCATGTACATATATGTACTCTAGGAATATTATGTGCACGCGTTCTATAGGTATTATCTACATACATTACATATTTAGTTTCTTGTGTATGTTGTCATGTGTATAAATTGTTGCATATTAGGAATTATGTAAGTATTAGTACGTATGGGCTATGATTTTGTATACGTGTTTAGCTTACATGTCTATTATATGTTATACTATGTGAATATCGTGCCTACTACTATCTTGTGTACCATTTTATTTGTTCTTATATATTATTATGAACGTGTATGTTCAATACGTATGTATTTAGTATTAGGTGTAGACCATGTAGCACTATGTACGATATGTATGTCATGTTTATGATAACTAATATTATAGATAAGACCCAAGTATATATATATATATATTTATAATAAGAAATCTGTTAAAATTTAATGTTAACAGTCTAGTTTTCCAATAGTTACAAGACCTAAAGCTCTTTGTAACGCCCAAAAATGGGCCTAGAAGTTTAAAGGCCGATTTAGAGGTCTAGTGGATCGGTTAAGCCTAGTTTGGGATTAAATTCTTAAATATCAGTTTTTGGTAAATTTAAAATATGAAAAAATATCCTAAAATTATTATTTGACATATATTTGAGTTAGGTCACCTCAATTTCAAAAATGGACCCTTTAATCCCTAAGATTTTGAAATTAGTGACTATTTTATAAAAATAAAAACTTGAGGACAATTTTATAAACTAAGCTAAAACTTTGAATCTTTAAGGGGATTTGATCCAATAATAATCCTATTTGATCTAAGCCTTCCAAGAGCCTATATAAAAAACCTTTAATCCCTTATTTTAAACCAAATAATCAAAATTCTATAATTTTGAATCTTAAACACCAAAAAACTATATTTTTGCATCAAACTTTAAACCCTTCTCCAATATTTCGATATCTTGCTTACCAAGACATATTCTTCACCATATTTTCAAGTTAAACATCCATTATTTTTAATAAAATTTCGTTGGTTTATTTTCCTATATTTTTCTTCTTCAAAATCTCTTTGTTTTTCTTCGTTTTTACTTGTTTTTAAACCTTGGAAAGAGTTTGGATCAATTTTAGAGGTAAGAATCATTCAAACCTCTTAAAACTAAAGTTCTTTAATGAAATTCCTAAGTTCTTAGTTGATTAAAACAATATTTAAAGTATTAAATCAATAATCTCGGTTTTCTTGATAAAAATTCCATTATATTCTTGATTTTTGTTCAAGGATTTTACATGATTGTTTTTCATGTCTAAATACATGAATATTGAAGTTTTTATATGTAATTAATATGTATTTTAAGTATCTAATCCTGGACATAATGTTTAGGGGTGTTTGAAGAGGTTTTCGGTGAGTTTCGGTTAAGTTGTATGGGTTTTTTTAGGGGTTGTCATGTATTGGTCCAACTTGATGGATATTTGGGTGTGTTTTAATGCACTAAACTCTATGGTTTTGATTCTTTAATCATTTCAAAAGGTAGAGGAACAAGTATGAAGGAGATTGGAAAGCCGAATTGCATTTTTGGGTGACTTGTCGAGCAAGTTGTGATAAATCGGTGAGTGAATTATGAGGGTTTTCTATATGAAAGCGTTTTATAATTATTTACAAAGATTTTTGGGTGTAGGGAAGGTTTGAAAAACCTCCCTATAATCGAAAGTAAGTTTAAAGTATTGCTTTCTTTAAGGTTCCTATATTTTGTTGTGTTTTACTACGTGTTTTAGTCATGCTCATATTGTTTTGTGCATATGAGAATATATAAGTGTTTTTAATGCTCATGAGATTGATTTTACAAAGGTTTTTATATGCATATGATGCTCCCACGATTTTGTTTTGAAAACATAAGAAAAGTAGTTTTTTTCGATTTATGCATTTGATGCATGTATTTGTGGGATGCATGAGTTTAATACAATGTTTTTAATTAGAAACATGAGAATTATTTTTTTATTGGTATTAAAGTAATGTTAACGTGAATAAGTTGATCAATCAATAGGATGTATAGTGCACTATAAATTACAAAATGCGTACGTGCATTAAATGCCTTAGTAATGCATTAGAGTTAATGCTTAGAGTGTGGTATATGCGTTGTATTACATTTAAGCATTTCCCGGATGCTAAGGTGAGGTTTCATAATTGGAGGTAATCCATCATGGGTATGAGTAGGCGGTTTATCCCTCATACGTGGTATAAGTAGCGATTTTCCTCTTAAACGTGGTCTGTTGGCGATTGGCCACAAGTCTGACATGTCTTGACAATTATGTCTGCATGCGTAGTTTCGTTTATCCTAACGATTAGTGCTATTCTAATCGATTTACTAATACCAATACTTTTTAAAAGTAAGTGTACAATACCTTGCAACGAGGTTTTCATGTGTATTTGATATGTGAATAGGGTTTTTATTTAAGCTTCGCTTTGTGTAGTATATAAGATTTGTGTTTTCAAAAGGTATTTTAAAAAGGTTTTGTGGCTCTTGAGCTATGGTACACTTGTTGTTTTTCAAATAGTGGCGTTGACGACCATGAGAGTACTAGCAACGTTAGTACAACTACCACTATAAATAATCATAATACATACCTTATCATTCATGTGGCATCATGTATGGAAAATATTTCCTCATTGTTGTTCATCTTTAGGTGGTTGTATATTTAAACTTCATTTGACAACTAAAATTTTACTGGTTTTTGGTAACTCCACATCTTCATCATCATCAATAGGGGGCTCTTGTTCGTCTTTTTCAGAATCTGAATCGATTTCTCCATTTTCTCTTATCATTATAGTCCTCTGATTAGGACACTAGCTAGCAACGTGTACTCTACCAACACACTTGAAGCACTAGATGTCTCTCAAATGCTCATGCGTCACCATTTTCTTACCACGCCCATCATCAACAATGGGAGGCTTCAGATTGCTTGATTCAACTTTCTCTCGAATTTGAAGTGGTGTTTGCTTCTCGAAATTGTTAGGAATATACAAAGGATTTGAAAAAAAATTTAAATGGAGTATTACCTCGATTTGAAGACTTTATACATTGTCGTCGTTCAAATTTTATCACCATATACACCATATCCTCTAATTCGACATAATACTACAACTAAAAAACGTTAAAAATCTCGAAATTCAAACCTGCAAGAAAACGTACCATAGTAGCCTCTCGATCTCCAACAATTTTGGCTCGTATCATGGACATCTCTATTTCTTTATATTAGTTTTCAACACTCCTACTCCCAGGTTTCAAAGTTTTCAATTTCTAGAATAAATCACGATGAGAATGAGAAGGAACAAACATCTTATGCATGATTTATTTCATATCATTCCACGTTCTCACTGGACCTTCATCGGTGCGTCTCTGACTAATTAACAATTGATCTCACTAGATCAAATCTTAATCAATGAATTCCATTATAACCAAACGAACCATCTTTTGTTCTGAGTAATTGTAACACTCGAAAACATGTTAGCTTTGCTTCCCAAGAGAGATAAGCATCAGGATCTATTCGTCCCTGAAATGATGGAATAACAACTTTAATGTTAGTCAAATTATCATCAATTGGTACATTTCCTCTAGGATTTTGTCTCGGTGGCTGATTAACTTCGTTCTCGTCATTTATCTCATTATGAATAGATTGAGAACCACCCCCATCTAATCTATCCATTCGAGACTATAAAGGCTCCAATTCTTGTCTTAAAAGACGCTGAATTTCACGTGTAATGGCATGCATTTGCAAATTTGGTTGCCAACCATTTGGGTTGCTTTAATTAGAACCTGTTATTTTTAATCAAAAGAAACAAGCAGAAAACACTATTAAGGTTAGTGAAAATAAAGAAATGGACCTCACAACACACTCGCAAATCTTACAGATCGCTTCAAGGAAAGATCACTCTACAATTACACTCAACACTCGTGTTTCACTCAGAAAAATACTTGAATGGCTCTTTTTATCTCCCCTTATGTTCTGAAACGCACAATTTTCTTTTTTCACTAGATCTCTCACAATCAGTTCTTTAAAGGAACTAACTCGATCTATCAAACTTTTTAACTATATCAACTTACAAAGAAAAACAACATGCTAAAGAACAAATGATTAAAAGAAAATTAGGGCATGTTAGGTGTTAGAAAAGGATGAAAATGAAAGAAAACATGGCTGGAAAGTAATAAACAAAAGAAGGAAAAACAAGGATGACATTACGAAGGAAAAATGAACAACTTACTGCAAAAGAAATGCTTACAACGATCCTATCATCGAACAGACAAGAATAAGTTATTTCGGTTGATTGCCAAGCATTTCAAGGCATAACTTGAGCATCCTTATTCATTTCAAAAAATTAACACACTTTTTTTTCGAATATGATTTTATTTATTTATTTCGAATTTTTTAAAGTCAAACTCTGACTTTGAATTTTGAATTTTTAGATTTTTTTGTTTTTTTTTAGTGCAAAACGTGCTAAAATATAACCTATGCTCTGATTATCATATGATATGAGGGAGTTGCTTGGTGAAACAACGTTCCTTAAATGTTTACTGATATAGTATTGAAACAAGCGTTTCCCTGCAAATAAAACAACACATAGTGGTTGTTTTAGACTTGGAAATAATGTAAAATGAAGAAAAAAAAAGAAACGAGATAAAAGAGGCTGAAATTTCCAGGCAGATTTGTCAAAGGTTGAAGATGAATACTTTAAATCGCATTCATGGTTGGTAGCATAGGTGTGCTCACATCAAAGTGGGTTTTGGAGGTCGAAAAGAACTCAAAGTAGAAGAGAAATGATGATGAATTTTAAGGATTTAGTTCACTATAAAGAGACCTTGTTAAAGTTTAACAACAAAAAATATTTGGGAACCAAAAGTTAAAAAAAATGACTAAAATATTAGTTTTTTAAATCGATGACAAAAAATAACAGAACTAAAACGAAAATAATTATTATTGTAGTTCACCCTTCGTATTGTTATCTACCAAATCAATCTCCCATTAATATTTAATGAAAACAATCACTCAATGACCATAATTTTTAAATTGAAAATATAGATGATTATAATAACTAATTTTAAAAGTTAATATACAAAAATATATACTTACCAAACATAGATGACTATTTAAATAGTTTAATCTTAATTTATTGCTACTTGGCTTTCCCCTTCACCGTAACAAAGATACAAACGAGTTGTTTCCTTGTCAGATGACATAGACACTAATGGCTATCATTGCTTCAGCTAAAAATATTAATTGTCCCTTTCCTTTTAAAAACGGTATAATAAATTCACTGACACTTACCAACTCCTTTACATCAGCTTCTTATAAATACATATAAATGGTAAATATTTTTAGTATATTTTATATTTATTTTATAGTTTATATTTAAATTTTATAGATATATTTAGTTTTCTTTAATGAGTTTCGAATTTAATGATTAAATATTAACATTTTATATATAAAATTTAGGAGTATTTCCTTCTTCCTATAATAAAGATTATTGCCTATGACATGTATAGAAAATTTTATTATAGGATTAGTAAATTTTAATGTTACAAGAAAAATAATTAATAACAAATTAACTCAAAAAATATTTTTATTTATTTAGAAAATTAAAAAAGTCAAAATAAATTAAAAAATGGGGTAAAAATGATAAGTTCTCACCCATTTTAACACATGACGATTGATTATGCAGCAAAATAAATTATTGGAATTTCTTAGTTGTTTAATTATTATTTGTCATCATAGCAGTTCAATTTGCCTTGTTTATTAAAGGAACGTACATGCCAAGAATTGGGAAGGCTGAAATGAACATATTTTCTGACCTTTGTTGTTGAGTCTTCCTCTCATATATTTTGATTCTCTCTTCTGGGTTTGTTCAAGAGTTGTTTTCTTCTGTTGTCGTTTGATATCAAAGTCTTCGCCTTTTTCTTAGTTGTAGATTATATGAAAACTCCCTGTTTATTTAGTTGATTCGTTGATTTTTTTTTGGGAAAAAATACATTGATTGGTTTTTGATTTTAAAAAAGATTCATTAATTAGTTTGGTGTTCTTTTTGGAGAAGATCTACCAATTTGTTGTAGCAGATTCGACTTCAAAAGGGTGCAAAGTTTTTATTTTTGTTGCAGGTTTGTACTATTAAAATACTTTCTTTCTTTCCTTCTTTTTTGGACTATGTTGTGAAGAAATTTAACTAAAATTTTTTACTCTCTAATTGGATAGATTTCTTGAAGTGTGCTCGAGCTGTGTTTCCCTGAAAGGTTGTTAAGTTTTCTGTATAAAGTTAAATCTTTGAGAGTTTTGGGTTATTTAAAAAGATGAAAATTGGGGATATAACACCAAAGAAGGACAGGAAGTCAAGGAGAGGTAAACATGTTTTTGATGAAACAACTCCCTTGTTGCCTAAATGACAAGATGAAGATGTTGGTTATGATGAATTCATTAGAGCTTCTTTTACTGGTGTTGTGTTTAACTTGTCCACCACAATTGTTGGTACTAGGATCATGGCCTTGCCTGCTACCATGAAAGTCTTGGGTCTGATTCTTGGGATTTCTATGATCATCTTTATGGCATTCTTAACGGATGCCTCCATCGAGTTCTTGCTTAGGTTTAGTAGGTTTGGAAGAACATCTTATGGGGGATGCATTTGGGAAGTTTGGAAGACTCTTTCTGCAAATCTGTGTTTTAGTCAACAACATTGGTGTTCTCATCGTGTACATGATTATTATTGGTATGACTTCCGTTTAGTTCAATCCTTCAACTTTCAATTTTGTTTCGAACATGTGCTCTGATAACCTTTCTGAATCATTTGCTTCCTAGGTTTCCCTTGTATGATCTTATGGAAATATGTAAATTTTGCTTGTGAGCTTATGATGGTTTATTGGTTCTTGAAGGTGATGTGCTTGCTGGAACGTCATCAAGTGGAGTTCATCATGCTGGTGTCCTTGAAGGTTGGTTTGGAGAACATTGGTGGAACGGGCTTGTCTTTGTTCTTCTTGTAACTGCATTGGGTATCTTCTCTCCATTGGCATGTTTCAAGCGGATCAGTTAGTGTATTTAGAATCTAGCAGCCAACTTTTGCTCATCTTTACACTTAATTATAGAATTTGAACTCTCGGAACCTCATGCTTTTAATTTCAACTGTTATAAATCTCAGTAGGATAGTTTGTATTGCATGTTTATTGTTTAGTTTACTATAAATGATGAGCAATTATGCCTTCTCTTTCTTGCAAATTCATTAAGATTTATATTGGCCTTATCTGTAGTTCTGGCATTTGTGTTTATTGTCATTACTGTGGGAATAACTATTGTCAAGCTAATAGGTGAAACGATATCGATGCCTAGATTGCTATCTGATTTCACCTCATTCTGGAATCTCTTTATAGTGGTCCCCGTTTTAGTCACTATATATATCTACCACTATAACGGTATGTGATCAATTTGACTCTTGATTTTGCATCATTTTATTTATCCTCTGCTTTGGTGCACGACTGATGTTCTTATGTGCTTAATTTTGCAGTTCACGGCATAGATAATGAATTGGAAGACTCTACCCAGATAAAACCCGTTGTATAAACAACACTTGCTTTATGCTCGATTGTTTACGTAATGACAAGCTTATTTGGCTTCCTTGTTTTTTGTGATGCAACATTAGACGATGTGCTTGCCAACTTTGCTACTGACCTTGGCATTCCCTATAGCTCCCTGCTTAATGATATTGTCCGTGTTAGCTATGCTGCTCATCTCATGCTTGTATTTTTCATTGTCTTCTTTCCGTTGCAACTCAACATTGATGGCCTCATATTCCCATCTGCAAGGTCGTTAGCTCTGTATAATACGAGGTTTGCTTTTACTATCGTCGGACTCATCACAGTTATCTTTCTAAGTGCAAATTTCATCCCCAGTATCTGGGATGCATTTCAATTTACTGGAGCAACTGTCGGAGTTTGCCTTGGTTTCATTTTTCCTGCTGCTGTTACTCTTAGGTGAGTTTTTGGCATTTCAAGCCGACTAGATATCTACTGCAATTTACTTCCCATAATTCACATTAATGACCATCTTTCTTACATGATACATTAGACATATTGGCTCACAAACTTCAGAACTAAAAACTTTAAATGAAACATTATGGACATACTGACAAGAAATGTATGTACTGAGAAAAGGAGGATAACTGCACTAGAAACTCGATACATCCTTTTAGTGACCGTGTCTTGAAAAAATTCATGATAGATTACAAAGAAAAGGCACCTTCCTTTGCTCTTGCCCTTATCTCAGTTTATTTGTGCTTGGTTTAAGTTCTTATTTGAATTGCTTGTTTATTTCTATAGTTCAGTACTAAACTTAAGGGTTACATTCAGCTATTTCCTGATGGCATTTCAGGGACCGCCGCTCTATAGCAACAAAGAAAGACAAGATTTTAGCTCTTTTCATGATTGTCCTTGCTGTATTCTCGAACGTGATTGCCATATATAGTGATGCATATGCTATGATTAAGAAGAATTCAAGAACTGAATCCAGACAATGATTTCTCCGGAGAAGAAAGATGGTCAACTTTTCCTTGAACATTACTTGATTTATGGCATCATTCGAACTGCAGTTTGAAAATCTGGGTTTTGAAAGGAGATTTGATACTAAGCTATTTAAGAAGAATATGAAAATGAACATGGGCTTTTTCCAACGTATAAAAGCTTTCTTCTTTTGTAAGTGTATGGAGATATATCCATTATCGTACTACTTCGTTTTTGATTCGACTCATGGTGTAGACATAAAATCAACTTGTAAAATTGCAACTTCAGTGTAATCTTCTTGTTTGTTGATTACTTGAGAAATTTGTCCAGCAAGTTGTCTTCTATTTACTTAATTTTTTTGATGATTGTTACTGAATTTTTATTAAATCCATAGAAAATATTACAATTACTATGCATTCGAAAAAAATCCAAAAAAAACAAAGAAAAGTAAAATATTTTCTATGGAGATAAGCATACCATAAAATTCAGAAGTATCTTGAATCTCTTTATCTCTGTCCAATCAAGACACATAACTGGTGAATAAAGAGTGGTGAGCAATCTAAACCATCAGGTAGAATACCTACTATTGCATAATTTTTTATTTCTTGATTTCCAAAAGAAAAACCTACTATTGCATAATTTATTCAAACCAAAAAGAACATGTGTTACTCGAGACTTGACCAATAAACAAAATACAACATAGATGAAATTCATTAATTTCAAACAATATTTCCATTAACATTGAATTCAACACATTTCAATCAAATAAACAGTAGTAATGTTGAGAATTTTGTGTAAATTCTTACAACAATAATTCCATGTTAAAATCCATGTGATTAGCACAAAAATATATGTTAAACTATTAAGTTATTACTATATAAATAAATACATACATGCAATTAGTACATAAGAGGTTGAGGAATTGTTTAAAGGAACAAAATGATATCTTTAGAGTATATTCTAAGTAAAAAATGAACTTAGTTATTACTAAATAGGAAATGTAACAAATTGTGCTATCAAGTGAGAAAATATGTTAAAGAAAATTCATAAATAAATAAAACTATTGGAAATCAAGAATGTAAGACTTAGAAAAGGTTAAGAAAAAGAAATTAGAATCTTATATTCAAATTATATAACATATATACAATAGAATATCAGATTAAATACTGATGTAACTCACATTTCAAGACTTGAAATCCAACAATAGAACATAAATAATTATCAAAAATTACATCTTGCCCAAAACAATTTCGATTGAAAAAAAAAACTGCTATAAAATCACAATAACAAACCTGAGTGTACTTCAAAAGATTCTTCTTCATCTCAGATATTATCAACTCAAAGTGCTTCTTAGAGTCACAAGTCAATTGACCTTAGTCTTCTCTCTTAGGATTAAATATTTTGATTTTTTTTCAGGGCCTATGTAGATAAAGGGATTAAACTCATAAGAAGTTTCAAGAGGACATCAACTAAGAACACACAAAAACAGAAAACATTAAGTTGCATTGGATATATACCAGAGTTAAGCTTGTGTATCCCCTTGCTTATCTTGACTAGTGTAGAGTTAATTCCACCACAAAGATCTTTGTCGGGAGAGATGGTTACGACAATATTTTTCTTGATATCAACACCTAACATTGTGACAAGATATATTAATAAAGTGAGGCTTAAAAAACTCAAAAGCATGTTAATTAACAAGTCAGACTACTTCAAATGTCATTTAGTAAGTTCTTTTAAAACCAAATTTTAAAATTTCTCTTAAAACCAAATTTTAAAATTTCTCATAAAAAATAAATTTTGAATAAGTATTTTTGATTATATTAGAATATATCTTGTAAGGATGCACTAAGCAACATCCAAAGCCATTTTTTTATTGGGATCAAACGAGAACCTGTCAAATTTTTAAGAAAATTAATAACAATTTTCTGGGACCTCAAGCTAAGAAATTCAATAATGCAAAAGTTTATGCAGTGAAGTTGAATTGATTAAAAGATGTCCACCTGAATAAGTGTTATGACTAACTCTTGCAGTATGTTGCAACTTAAATTTCAGTCACTATCATGCTTTAAAACTACAAATCCTCCCAAAAATCTGAGTTAAATTTTAGAAACAACTGAAGATTTTTTTCATTTATGAAAACACTTTTAAATTTATAATAGACTCATATATTCTACGTTATGACTAAAAATCATATAACTGTATAAAAAATAACTAGAAAATAGAAGATGCAAACTCTAATACGTGACTAAGAAGTTAAAAAAAATGAATAAAACAATAGATTATTGATCCAAAACCAAATAAAGATAAACTCAATAACATAAGTGTAATACATGAATTTCGTCCGAGAGGCCTAAGTAAATATAATAAAAATAAATAAATAAAAATAAAAATAAATAAATGAATAATAGATAAAATAAAATAAAAAATGAAAAGTGAATAAGGGAATTCGGTTATTGGAGATAATGTGGAGGTTAGCTAGGAGAGATTTTAGGGGGAAGTTTGAGTGGGTTGAGTTACTTGTGGTGATAGGAGTGTGGGTTTGGTTCCTTTAAAAGAAAAATTGAACGGTGAAAAGGGGGGAGACAGGGAGATTATGAAGAATTGAAGGACTCACTGGAGATCCTATTAAAAGCAAAGACCACACCGAAAGATCACCGGAAAGTCACTGGAAGGTTAGAAGCATTCCGAGAGGTAAATCTCTTTGATCTTTCTCATTATTGACTACTGCTTTGGATCAAATTTTAGAGTATGCATCGTAATTTCGGATCAAAATGAGGACCAAGATATTTACTTGAGTTTACAGGTTGTTGGTGGTATTTAAGTTTTGGTTGAAGTCGAATATAATAGTTTGGTTTCGATTCGGGTAGGTTTAAGATAGATTTCGGGGAAAGAGTTCAAATCTCATGAATCCGGGTAGAATTAAGTCTTATTTGGATGAGATTGAGTGGTTAGGAATGAGTTTTGATGTGTTTTACGAGGTGTTTTAAGGATTTTTAAGGTTCCCGGCGAGTTCGCCGATACTGAAAATTGTCACCGGAGTAAAATCGGTCGGAAGGTGGTGGCCGGAAAACTCACCGGTACGGTGGTCGGTGGTGGTGTTTTGGATTGGACGATGTTTGGTGCGGCGGTGGGGTGACTGTGTTCATCGTGTTCTTCGTGTTCATGAAGAACACTGATGAACATCATCCAAAGTGTTGGGTTTTGATCCGAATTAGAGGCTTTTTCTGGGTATAGAGTGTTAGGTTGAGAGAATTTCATGAGAGGGTGAGTCAGCCGAGTTAAGAGAGGGATTGTTATGACCGAGTTAACTCGAGTCAAAGGGGTAATTCACGGGCAAAACTACGTCGTTTAGTGTAGGAAGTCCGCACGTTTTGATCCGGGTTGACCCGAGATCCGCGCGTCCTAGAGTAGAATGGGGAAGTTATGCATGTGGTCCCCTGAACTTCGAATTGTAATTCATTTTAGTCCCATTTTCTCTAAATAAGGCCGGAAACTTCTAAATTCACTCAATTTAGTCCCTAATTAGAACAAAATTGAACCTTAATTCCAAATTTCCATCAATGTAGACTTTAAACTTCGAATTGTAATTCATTTTAGTCCCATTTTCTCTAAATAAGACCAGAAACTTCTAAATTCACTCAATTTAGTCCCTAATTAGACCAAAATTGAACCTTAATTCCAAATTTCCATCAATGTAGACTTTAATTTAATTAAAATTAATTTAATCTTTGAGCTTAGAAATAATTTAATTAGGTTCTTAATTGAATTTGGTTAGATTTCTAAGTTTAGAATTAATTTAATTTAATCTAATTAAACCTAATTTGACTCCTAAAATCGGATGCTTGTCAATTTAATCCTTGCTTCATTTAAACTTTGTAATTCTCTTTGTTTCAATTTCAATTCCTGATGTTGTAATCCGAACTCCTATGTTTCTAATGAAAGTAACTTAGCTCTTTTGTCATCCTTTTTTTATTTATTTATTTTTTTACGATTTTGAAAGCATATAGCATACTTGTTTAGGGTGACACTTAATTTTCACATAGTTAATTAATTAGTGCCTTTTAGGTTAGTCACTCTAATAATTAATTTAATTAGGGAGACAATTGTAGTAACAATGGCATTTTAATCATATATCTCGGATACACTAAACGGTCTGTGTTTTGATGTACCATGACGTTGACCTAAAGAGTGTACCTTGGTATCGTATTGATATGCCATTGAAACCTAGAAATTGACTCAATAATTTAGGTTTAGAATTAAATAAAATTAAGTAAATGTTAGAAACGTTAATAGTATTATTAATTTTGTTAGGTGTCGAGATGGTAGTGTCTGAACATTCGGATGTTATCATAATACACTTGATGAAATTAATAATTTAATAGGGTTTAAATATTAAATTAATGGAGCCTCGTAGGTTAGAACTTAAAATGAACAAGATAATAACCGGTCATGCATTTAAAACCTCTTGGAGCAGAACTTATATTTCTCCAAATACGAGGTAAGGTTTCCTATCTAGAGGACGTCTTATTCAAATTCGTATTTGAAAGAAATATATTTTCTTATCCAAAAGGATATTCTTATTCGAGCGATATTTATTTGACAATAACGGATTAAATTAATATTATTATCCAAAATGCCACGTGTATGAATAAGGTACCAATCTTGGGCGTTTTTAAGGGTCGTCCTTACACGTAACTGACTCCCGAACCCAAAATGTTTTAAAAAGAATCTCTGGTTTGTTTTATGGTGTCTGTCCTACCAAAGTGGCCGGTGGCAACTCCAAGTTATTCTAAAATTAAAATAATACATGTTTTCAAATAAAACCCCGATTTTCATAATTAACAATTAAAAGTGGTAAAAAACTCGATTTTTCAAATTCACTCGCCTGACTATTTTTCACACATTTCGGTTTTAAAATGGTCGCGACAGCTTGGCGATTCCGCTGGGGACAAATTTTTGAGAGTCAGGCCTAATTTTTAAATTACACGTGGCATTTCGGTATTTTGAATATAAATATTAATTTAATTCATTATTGTCAAATAAATATCGTTCGAATAAGGGTAGTATTTTCATTTGTGTGATATATCTGTCATTCATGCATAAGCTCTCGACCCGGGCTTTTACCCTTGAGTGGGAGTTAGATATTATCCGACGTGATGCTCTCCAGCTCCGAGTATACTAACCTTACGCGTCGTGAGGTCTTCACCTCTGTTGTAAGGGACCTATACTACCGAATCGATGTCTTATCGTCGCATTAGACGGTAACGACAGTTCGGGAACCTAGTGTCTAGACCAAAACCCACATGTATAGAGTAGAAACCTACCCCTATTAGAGCCAGACAAGGACCATAAGATAAGGCGGTATGCTGCCGAAATGCCGCCAAATTAGAGTCTCTTTGTTTACCTGCTCTCTGGTTATTTTTGAACAACATATATGCTCTCTGGTTATTTTTTATGCTACATAAATTGTTCTCTGGTCATTTTTCACAAGTTAATTTATTCTTGTTCAGATTATAGTTTCACCGTACTAACACAATTTTTGTTTTGTTTTGATTATTTTATATACCTTTGTTTTTTTATTATTTGTCATATCATTTGCATCGGTATTGATTCGGGAAACAGTAAAGTTAGAAGTTTCCAAAAATGTCAGAAGGGATCATTATAGGAGAAGATAATACAGAAGTTTGGACGTGATCGAAAGCAGTCCAGCATGAGAAAGGGGATAGTTTACCTCCGGGAAGCGTATCAGCAATGAGAGGGTACGTAAAGATCAACACGAATCAAAGCCTGTGTCTTCCCGAACTCCAGGAAATATGGGATCAGTGGACCAATGATATGAAGGAGCAATTTAGGAAGGAATTTGGAGATATTGCACTGTTAGTGAAAGTTCTGATCGACAGACAGTTAATTAGAGCTATGGCACAGTTTTGGAATCCAGCGTACAACTGATTCACTTTCGGGAAGGTCGACATGACGCCTACATTAGAGGAGTACGAAGTATTGATAAATTGTCCAGCAATCAAGAGCGATAAGATATACATCAAGCCCAACAGTACTTCGGGTTTCAAGAAGAAGCTGATGCAGATCACTGGGAAGGCAAAGGAATTTTGGGATCAGAAGATAATGGGTCACGATGGTACCGACATGAGTGAGGATAAACAGAGAGTAAGTTGGAAAGTTTTAAAGGATTTGATAACGGCTAGTAGCGAAGAGCCCACCAAGGTAAGAAGGATTTATGCCCTTTGCATTTACGGGTTAGTGCTATTTCCGAGAACCCCTGAGCACATAGACCCGTCCGTTGTTGGTTTATTCGAAAGACTGTATAAGGGGGTGAATCCGGTTCTTGCCATCTTAGCCGAAACTTACAGATCATTGACTGCATGCAAGAAGGCCGGTGAAGGAAGGTTTTGGGGTTGCGCACAGCTGCTAGAGGTATGGTTTAGAGGTCATCGTTGGAGCACGTCATATAACGCACTAAGGTACAGGACCACCTATTCGCCTATTGAAGAGCATTTAAAAGATTTTGCTTCGGAGAAGAAAACTGAGACCCAATAGAGAGATTTCTTTCGGAACTTGACAGATACAAACGTCGTTTGGAAAGCTTGCTGGTTGAATAGAGGAACTACTTTTCTGTACCGATGTGGAGATAGGGATTGGATTCCTTTGGCAGGAATATGGGGTGGAACATCTTATTGTCCACGTCTAGTTTTAAGGCAATTCGGGTCCAGACAGTTCATATCGGCTAGAGCAGGCATTGCAAGCTTCGGGTACACGCACCAAAGCGAGGGTTATAGATCAAGAATAACTCAGATTGCGAAGGCATGGGATGCGCCCAAAAGAGTTCAGCCTTACCGAGAGTCATAGGTTATGGCTAGATACGATGAATGGAGGGTGCAAAGAGTGAACGACAGAACTTTCCAAGAGATACCGAGGAGTGATGGATCATCGTCGAATAGAGCAGCCCAGGAAGCGCCATCAGCGTTAGAAAAATTGAAGCAAGATCAGGAGCTGGATTTGCAAAGACACGAGAAGAAGATTTATGACCTTACCCAAGAGTTAAACATGACGAAGTATCAAGTGATGACACAAGAGAGAAAAGAGAAAGAGTTGATGCTCCAGAATGAGAAGCTAAGCCGGGATCTAAAAGAAGCACGCGAGATACATGAGGGGCATAGGAAGAAGTTTCAGAAAGAAAGTGGGAGCAAGATGATTGAGGATTTGTCTGATCGCTTAGACAGGATGACGAAAGAGAAAGAAGACTATAGGAAGCTCTATGAACGAAAAATTCGAGAGGGAAGAGAAGCAAATTACAAGGCAAAGAAGAAATTAGAGAAAGAGCAAGCAAGGAACTTTGAGCTGACAAACCAGGTGGCACAGTTAGAGAAACTGGTTACCAAGTATCACAATGAGGATAGGGTTCAGATGGAAAAAGAAAAGGAGGGTCTACAACATAAGATTGTCTCGCTTGAGAACAAAGTGCAAGAATTGCATGAGAAGTTAGTCATCTTCGAAGGAGCTTTATGCCAGGATACTGGAGGAGCATGGAAAGCAAAATACGAAGCAGCACAGCGCACCATTCAGAGTCAGAACAATGAATTAGTCAACTTCAAGGGGCAGGTCAGAAGCATCGCCTCCTATGTACAGATATTGTCAAAGGAAGCTTCAACTCTTCTGAAGCAGCCAAACATTGAGCAAGAGCATGGAGAGGTCATCGTACGCCTGCTGCATGAGTTGACTAATTTGGGGATTAGGGCTAGCAGTTTTCTGTAGATTATCTTTAATTTGTAATGAACCTTTTGGGAAAACAGATGTTTTTAAGATGCTGTTTTTTTGGAATTCAATACCTTATTGCATACATGCATTCACACATCATACATCTCATATGCATTATTAATTATAAAATAAATTTTAATAAAAGGTTCTATGGCAGCGAACTCTTAAATTGCAATCATACCGCACTCATATTCAACACGGTCGCGTACTAAAATGTCAACAATGGAAGAAAGATTGAAAAAATTGGAGGAAGATCGTGTAGTGCTCCAGAATCGACTAGATGGAATCGAAAATAGTATGAAGGATATTATTGCTGAAGCTCAGGTAAATATTATCAATCAATTGACAGCTTTGTTGGGAAAGCAATCTGAGAAAGACAAAGCGCCAGTGGGAGGATCGAATGAGACCGAGGGTCAGACGGATACTACATCTCACATAAGGGGGCTACCTGAGGTACAGTCAGTACTGACAAAAGTGCAATTCAATTTGGCAAGGGAATCTACAAGTCACCCAATGGAAGTTGCTGATTTTACTACTCTAAATGTTGAAGAAGTTCCGGATCTCAATTTTATGAATGAGGTGGACAAGGTGCGCCAGGACATGGAGAAAAAGTACGCTGATCATTTCAAAGCACTAGAGGCAAAGATACAAGAGATTCAGGGGATAACTGATAAAAGCACCGACGCATTTGATTTGGGGTTAGTATCTGATTTGGTTTTACCGCCAAAGTTTAAAATGCCTGATTTTGAGAAGTATGATGGAACGACATGTCCAAATGCTCATATGACAATGTATTGCCGGAAGATGACCGCTTTTAATAAGGATGTGAAGCTATTGATTCACTGTTTTCAAGATAGTTTGACAGGCTCTGCGATTCGATGGTACACACAGTTGAGTCGGGAAAACATAAAGACGTGGAAGGACTTATATCGCGTTTTTATGGAAAACTAAAAGCATATATCAGAGATGGGACCTACTAGAATTATGTTACAGCAGATGGGACAGAGATCGAATGAAACATTCCGACAATACGCTCACAGTGGAGGGATTTGGCTTCCCAAGTACAACCTCATTGATTGAGAGGGAAATGAACCATATGTTTGTGGAAACATTTAAGGGCTTGATGTATGACCGTTTGCTTACTAATACATCGATGCAAAGTTTTTCTCAAATTGTCGCTACAGGAGAGCTTGTGGAAGCAGCCATCAAGAGTGGGAGAATAGAAGGATCTGACAGTTCTAAGAGGAATTTCAAAAAGAAAGATAATGAAGTGAATAGCGTCGTTGTATACGAGGCACCGAGAAATGTGACGATTTCTAAGCCTGGGGGAGGAGCAAGTAGCTCGCAGAGCTCAAACAAGAAGGATTCGAAATGGGAAAGGCCAAGTTTTATGCCTATTCCGATAACATATGCCGAGTTGTACACTCAGCTGCATGATGCGGATATGATACGTCCGTATTTCATTGTACCACTTCAACCTCCATATCCGCATTGGTATGATCAGAAGGCTCAGTGCGAATATCATACTAAGGTTCAGGGGCATAGCATTGAGAATTGCACTACATTCAAAAGAATAGTTCAAAACCTGATCAATACAGGGGTTTTGAAATTTGGCGAACCCAGTATATCTACGAACCCGTTGCCAAATCATGGTGGTCGAGGTGTGAATGTGATTGAGGAAGATCAGATGAAGCAGATAAAGATGAGTGTATCGGACATCAGATCACCGTTAAAGTGGGTTTTCAAATAGTTGTTCGATAATGAGCTCATATGCCAAGGAATGATAATGAAAGAGCCAGTTGAGACGGGTTTGTACTGCGAGTATCACTAGGAAAAAGGACATGAGATTCAGCAATGTGTTGAGTTCAAAAGTTTGCTACAGGGAATGATGGATAACAAAGAAGTGGAATTCTTTGCGAAGATGGGAGAGCAAAAAATGATGGATGTGTGCACGTCCGAGAGAACCGTGCCAAAATATAGCATGGATAGGTCGTTGGTCATTTCAGCTCAACCAAAGGGTAATAGTTCAACTGGGGAAGTGAAACCAGTAGCTACCCCTCGGATAATAATTACTCCTCCAGCACCATTTTCGTTCAAAGATACACAGAGGGTTCCATGGAATTACACTGCAAGTGTGGCTGGCCAAGTAATTCAAAACCCATCGAAGGGGTACAACCAGAGAAGCTTGAGGCCAAAAACAAAGTTGAGACAGAGGAACCAGTGAATGTGGTAGGACATTTCACAAGAAGTGGAAGATGTTATTCACCAGCCCAAGACAAAGAAGAAGAGAAAGCAAAGAATGTCGAGAAGAAGAAAATTTTTGAGGATCCAGTTCCAAAGGTAAACGATCCTGTTACTGAAGAGCAAGCACATGAGTTCCTGAGGTTCTTGAAGCACAGCGAGTACAATGTTGTTGAGCAGTTGAAGAGACAACCTGCTAGAATCTCCATTCTTGATCTGTTATTAAGTTCCGAGGGACACCGTAATGCTTTATTGAAGGTGTTAAACCAGACGTTCGTTCCGAATGATATATCAGTGAACAAGATGGATCAGATTGTTAATCATATTACGGTAGATAATTATATAACGTTTACCGATGATGAGATCCCGGATGGTGGAATGGGGTCTATCAAAGCTCTAAATATTACGACTCACTGTAAGGGTCATGTTGTGCCGAGAGTACTAATTGATAATGGTTCAGCGTTGAATGTATTACCTATGGCAACTTTGCAAAGGTTGCCTATAGACGTTGCTCACATGAAAAGCTACCAGAATGTGGTCAGAGCATTCGACGAAACTACGAGAGACGTGGTGGGCAGGATAGAAGTGTCGCTGCTGATTGGGCCGTCTGTATACAATGTGGATTTCGTTGTAATGGATATCAAGCCCACTTATAATTGTCTACTTGGAAGACCTTGGATTCATTCTGCCGGGGCAATGCCGTCATCTCTGCATCAGAAATTGAAGTTCGTGATAGATGGAAAGCTTGAGTGCGTTGGGGCAGAGGAAGACATTATCGCTTCAGTTTCCACTGATACGCCATACATTCAAGAAAATGAGGAGGCGTTGGAGTGTTCTTTCCGGGCTCTGGAATTCATCAACGCCGCGTTTGTTGTCGAAGGTGCGGAGTTTCCATGCCCAAGATTGTCAAATTGCACAGAAATGACTGTTAAGCAAACTCTCGGCAAAGGAGCCAGGACTGGAAAAGGATTAGGAAGAAAGTTGCAAGGAATTTTACTCCCAAAGCCCGTGGTTATGAAGAAAGGTCGAGCTGGGTTAGGTTTTTCGGTTGAAGCATTGTGGAAGAAGTATGGAAAGGCTGCAGCTAAGAAGCCGATCTCATTGAGCTCAAAGATCGAATTTATCTCTCATGGATTCGTGAATGTCACAGAGCAAGCCGAAAAGAATCGTCAAGAGGCTGTTAGGCTGCAAGAGGAAGAGATTTTCGGGGATGCTTTCGATGGTCTGTTGGTGGGAGGAATTTCTGAAGGCCCAAGGATGAATTTTCCGGAGGGAATTCGTCCATGCTTCCCTGGAGAAACTCTGAAAAATTGGACCATCGAGGATTTACCTATAGTTTTCAAAACAGAGTAATGCCATGAACCACCCTATACTTTTGCCTGCGGGTATAGGGGATTTTCTGTAAAGGGCTCTTTTTTACATATTTCACTTGCAAATAAAGATGTTTTTTTTTCTCTCTCAAATGCCAAACATTTTCTTTTCTTTTATTCATTCCATTCATTCATTTTTTATTCTCATCCAAATATGTAAGTTTTTCTTCGCAGGTTCCCAATCAATGATTACATGAATGATTCTGTACCTAAGCCCGAAATAGATTTGAAAAAGATCTCTTGTCTAACGAAAATTAATGAGTGTGAAGATAATGTGGATTATGAAGTTCCTAAAGAATTACTGAGATTGGTAGAAAAAGAAGATAAACAGATCATGCCCCACAAAGAAGAAATAGAGGTTCTGAATCTGGGTACTAAAGAAGTGAAAAAAGAAATCAAGATCGGAACATTGTTTCCGTTACGGGAAAAGCAAAATTTGATTGATTTGTTGCGAGAATTCAAGGATGTTTTTGCATGGTCCTATCAAGATATGCCAGGTTTGAACATTGATATTGTGGTGCACAAGCTGCCTATTAGACCAGAGTGTAAGCCAATACAACAGAAGCTCAGAAGGTTGAGACCGAAAATGTTGTTGAAAATCAAAGAAGAGGAGCAGAAACAGATTGATGCGGGATTTTTACAAGTGGCAACATACCCAGAGTGGGTAGCAAACATAGTTCCAGTAGCGAAGAAAGACGGGAAAGTGTGAATGTGTGTGGATTATAGAGATCTGAACAGAGCAAGCCCGAAAGATAATTTCCCTTTGCCCCATATAGATGTCCTGGTTGACAATGCTTCAGGGCATTCGTGGTTCTCTTTCATGGATGGTTTCTCGGGTTACAATCAGATTTAAATGAATCCAGAAGATATGAAGAAAACAACTTTTACTACAATATGGGGTACGTTTTGCTACAATGTCATGTCTTTCGGGTTGAAGAATGCCGGGGCAACGTATCAGAGAGCTATGGTAACACTGTTTCATGATATGATGCATAAAGAAATCCAAGTTTACGTGGATGATATGATAGCCAAGTCCAAAACAGAGGATGAACATATTCGGAATTTGAAAAAGTTGTTCCAAAGGCTACGAAAGTACCAATTGAAGCTTAACCCTAACAAGTGTACTTTTGGGGTTACATCCGGCAAACTGCTTGGTTTTGTGGTTAGCAGACGAGGCAACAAAATTGACCCGGATAAAGTCAAGGCGATTCAAAATTTATCGCCTCCGAAAACATAGAAAGAAGTTCGAGGTTTCCTTGGAAGATTGAATTACGTCTCTCGGTTTATTTCGCAGTTAACTGATAGATGTGATCCAATCTTTAAATTGTTGTAAAAGAATAATCTAGGCAAGTGGAACGATGAATGCCAAGAAACGTTGGACAAGATCAAACAATATTTGTCAAACACACCGGTATTGGTAGCACCTATTCCTGAAAGACCGCTAATCCTCTACTTGACGGTATTCGAGAATTCCATGGGGTGTGTGCTGGGGCAACATGATGACACCGGAAAGAAAGAAAGAGCAATTTATTACCTAAGTAAGAAATTTACCGAGTGTGAAGTACGGTAACCGTTTATCCAAAAGATGTGTTGTGCGCTTGTTTGGGTTACTCGTCGACTCAGGCAATATATGTTATACCATACCACGTGGTTGATACCGAAGCTTGATCCGTTAAAGTTCCTAATTGAAGCACCATCATTGATCGGGAGATTAGCACGTTGGCAAATGTTGTTGTCTGAATTTGATATATTGTACGTAAGCAAGAAGGCAGTCAAAGGGAGCGCCATAGCTGATTTTCTCGCAAGTAGAGCCTCAGAAGATTATGAGCCTCTGAATTTTGATTTTTCTGATGAGGATGTGATGACCATTTATGTAGAAGAAGATGAAGAGATGAAAAATTGGAGTCTGTATTTTGATGGAGCAGTTAATGCCCTGGGACGTGGAATTGGAGCTGTGTTGATATCTCCAGATGGTATACATTATCCTCTCACGAGCAAGTTGGAATTTTTGTGTACTAATAATATGGCAGAGTACGAAGCATGTGTTATGGGACTGAGGGCTGTAATAGAAAGAAAGATTAAGGCCTTGAAGGTATATGGAGATTCAGCCTTAGTTATTTATCAGCTGCGTGGAGAATGGGAGACAAAAGACGCAAAGTTGATAGAATACCGAAAGTTGGTATTGGAACTGATTGAAGAATTTGAAGAAATAACGTTTGCATACCTTCCCAGAGAAGACAACCAAATGGATGATGCCTTAGCTACAATGGATTCGGTATTCCAAGCAAATAGACCGAAGATATGATGTTGATCCGAATGCAAAGTTATGAAACATACGCTCATTGCTGCAACATGGAAGAGGAGGACGGTAATCCTTGGTACTTTGATTTTTTACGATACATCAAGTTCCAAACTTATCCATTTGAAGCGAACGATAATGATAAAAGAAAAATCAGAAGAATGGTTGCCGGGTATGTGTTGGACGGTGATATCCTATACAAGAAGAGCAGAGATCAAGTGTTACTCAGATGTGTCAATGCTCGTGAAGCTAAAAGTATTCTTGAAGAAGTGCATGATGGGATATGTGGTACACATGCCAATGGTTTCTCGATGGCACGAAAAATAATGAGATACGGGTATTACTGGTCTACTATGGAAGGAGATTGCATAGAGTACGCCAAAAGGTGTCATAAATGCCAGATTTATGCAGATAAGATTAACTGCCGAAAGATCACTGGAGATTACGAAGAATTGAAGGACTCACTGGAGATCACTGGAGATCCGATTAAAAGCAAAGACCACACCGAAAGATCACCGGAAAGTCACTGGAAGGTTAGAAGCATTCCAAGAGGTAAATCTCTTTGATCTTTCTCATTATTGACTACTACTTTGGATCAAATTTTAGAGTATGCATCGTAATTTCGGATCAAAATGAGGACCAAGATATTTACTTGAGTTTACAGGTTGTTGGTGGTATTTAAGTTTTGGTTGAAGTCGAATATAATAGTTTGGTTTTGATTTGGGTAGGTTTAAGATAGATTTCGGGGAAAGAGTTCAAATCTCATGAATCCGGGTAGAATTAAGTCTTATTTGGATGAGATTGAGTGGTTAGGAATGAGTTTTGATGTGTTTTACGAGGTGTTTTAAGGATTTTTAAGGTTTCCGGCGAGTTCGCCGGTACTGGAAATTGTCGCCGGAGTAAAATTGGTCGGAAGGTGGTGGCCGGAAAACTCACCGGTACGGTGGTCGGTGGTGGTGTTTTGGATCGGACGGTGTTTGGTGCGGCGGTGGGGTGACTGTGTTTATCGTGTTCTTCGTGTTCATGAAGAACACTGATGAACATCATCCAAAGTGTTGGGTTTTGATCCGAATTAGAGGCTTTTTCTAGGTATAGAGTGTTAGGTTGAGAGAATTTCATGAGAGGGTGAGTCATCCGAGTTAAGAGAGGGATTTTTATGACCGAGTTAACTCGAGTCAAAGGGGTAATTCACGGGCAAAACCGCGTCGTTTAGTGCAGGAAGTCCGCACGTTTTGATCCGGGTTAACCCGAGATCCGCGTGTCCTAGAGTAGAATGGGGAAGTTATTCCTGTGGTCCCCTGAACTTCGAATTGTAATTCATTTTAGTCCCATTTTCTCTAAATAAGGCCGGAAACTTCTAAATTCACTCAATTTAGTCCCTAATTAGACCCAAATTGAACCTTAAATCCAAATTTCCATCAATGTAGACTTTAATTTAATTAAAATTAATTTAATCTTTGATCTTAGAAATAATTTAATTAGGTTCTTAATTGAATTTGGTTAGATTTCTAAGTTTAGAATTAATTTAATTTAATCTAATTAAACCTAATTTGACTCCTAAAATCGAATGCTTGTCAATTTAATCCTTGCTTCATTTAAACTTCGTAATTCCCTTTGTTTCAATTTCAATTCCTGATGTTGTAATCCGAACTCCTATGTTTCTAATGAAAGTAACTTAGCTCTTTTGTCATCCTTTATTTATTTATTTATTTATTTATTTTACGATTTTGAAAGCATATAGCATACTTGTTTAGGGTGACACTTAATTTTCACATAGTTAATTAATTAGTGCCTTTTAGGTTAGTCACTCTAATAATTAATTTAATTAGGGAGACAATTGTAATAACAATGGCATTTTAATCATATATCTCGGATACACTAAACGGTCTGTGTTTTGATGTACCATGACGTTGACCTAAAGAGTGTACCTTGGTATCGTATTGATATGCCATTGAAACCTAGAAATTGACTCAATAATTTAGGTTTAAAATTAAATAAAATTAAGTAAATGTTAGAAACGTTAATAGTATTATTAATTTTGTTAGGTGTCGAGATGATAGTGTCTGAACATTCGGATGTTATCATAATAAACTTGATGAAATTAATAATTTAATAGGGTTTAAATATTAAATTAATGGAGCCTCGTAGGTTAGAACTTAAAATGAACAAGATAAGAACCGGTCATGCATTTAAAACCTCTTGGAGCAGAACTTATTACTAGCATGAATTATTGAAAAGAATTTATTACTAGCATGAATTAAAGATAAGTTTTTCTCCCTCAATTATATTTTAATTGTCGATTTATCTTTCTTTCTTGATTTTTGACTTGATTTTTAATTTTTAAAAAAATCTTTGGTTTTTTGGTGTTTGTGTAGTGATAAAGTGGACCAATTACCGTGGTTATTGTCGACAATTTCTGAAAAAGATTTTAACAAGATATTGGTAACTAAATCTACCTTATATTCAAATTAGTGGAAAGTCTGATATGTTTTACTTATTTAATTTGAGATTTTTTTAGTCTTTATTTATAATCAATGTTTGTTTATTTTATTATTATATGAAAGTTTATGTTTTAATCATGTTCTAAGTATTACATGATATCAGAAAAATATTAAACCTTTGATTAATTAATATGTTTTTGTTATGTTGATTTAATTCGAGTATATTGGTTGGACATCCCGTTCTACGAGGCTATTGGTCTCAAGGGAGGTTCTTTTTAGAGGACCTTGTGGACTGGTTTAACAACGCCGCGTATGAGGATTAAATTTTGTTCCTTATATGTATTGTATATATATATTGGTTGATCAATTACTATTTAATAGTATGAATGTTATAAAGTTTATATTTGCTTAAAAGCAATATTTTTATATCGAAAAACTTGACTATAGACTTCTCCCAAGTTCAAGTTACGAAAATCGTCTTGATCCAAAAAATTTATGGGAGGCATTCCCTAAAGTGAATGCATGCATGATGTCTGTTCCATGCAATTATTGGATTTATGATATTCCTTGAAGTGAATGCAAGCATGATGTTTATTCCATGCAATTATTGGATTTATGAAATTCCTTGAAGTGAATGCAAGCATGATGATTATTCCATGCGATTATTTGATTTATGTTATTCCCTGAAATGAATGCAAGCATGATGATTATTCCATAAGATTATATGATTTATGTCATTCCCTGAAGTGAATGCAAACATGATAATTCACTATATGGTTAATGAATAAAACTCAGTTATATGCCAGAGTATCATTGATAAGGATATGTTACAAAAACATATTCCACTTTTCACACATTAAAGTTGTCCTGTAGACACAATATCGTGAAAAGGTTTTAAAGACCTATCGGTTCCGCTCCATTCCCTGAAGTGAATGTGATATTTTATAGCGGAATAAGATGATTATTTTGAGAATACTTATATCCACAAGAAGTGGAATTATAAAGATGACAAGAATGATAGAGATCATATCAAAATCTTTATGTTATCAATGTGATGGTACAAACTATTGATCTCGTACTTGTCAAACGCTGAAGTATTATGGACTTTATCCATAATCATTAATGATAAATTAAAGAAAATATAAACAGATTTTCTTTGTGGCGAAAATAATTATGGCGTTATTGATCTAACTCAATTGGATATTGATAATTTTCTCATAACCCTTGAAGGGAATAATTCGCCATTTATTTTATATCCTTTATAACTTCTAAAAGGAATAAATGATCTTTTATTTATTTTGTTTTATGTTAATTTATTTTTTTATTTATTTTTTTAATTTATTTTTATTTATTATTTATTTATGTTAACTTATTTTACATATTATTTATTTATGTTTTATGTTAATTTTTCTTTTAAAAGAATATGATTACTTCCGGAATAAAATATATAATAAATTATGGTGATTTATGCTTAGCAGACAGTGCAAGTACTCATACAATACTTAAGCATAAGAAATATTTTCTCATTTAAATACAAGGAAAAATATGAGTACTATATCTCAAAGTATCAAAATATCAATGCTTCGAAAGAGCTCTTGAAAGTTTATCTTTGATAGATAATCGATTTAATATGATGTGCTAGATTTAATATTTTCCATTCCCCGAAGTGAATGGTACATAGCACATATTTTTCATTCCTCGAAGTGAATGAAATAAAGCACATATTAAAATGTGCATAATTATGCATATTTTTCCATTTTAAATGCAAGGGAATAATGTGAGTACTATATCCAGAAGTACTAATATCACAGAAAGCTCTGACTGAGCAAATATATTATTACCAAATAAAACTTTATTCCATATTTACAGTGCATTATACTCGTCAAAGTCACAAAGAGACTTATTGAGTTTTAAAGATATTTGCAAAAATATATATATATATATTGAGAATATTAGTTAATGGGGATATAGACTATCTTTATGTTACTAGTATAACTCAAGGCAATAAGAAAATTAGTACAAATTACATGCATTGTCATCCATATTGTACTACAAAAGAATTAGTACAAATTGAAGCTCATGCTATTGTAAACCAGATGTTTACTGATAATTTTATTTGGCATGACCGATTAGACCATCCCGGTTCGATTATGATGCGAAAATTTGTTGACACTTTTATGTGGTCATTTATTGAAGAACTAAGATTTTCTTCATGGTAATTTTTCATATGATACTTGCTATGAAAGCAGTTTGATTTTTCAATCATCAACGACTAAGATAGAGTGTAAATCTATTAATTTTCTGGAACGGATACAAGGTGATATATATGGGCTCATACACCTTTCTTAAAGACCATCTAGATATTTTATGATTTTTATCGATGCATCGACTAGATGGTTATATGTATCCTTGTTATTAACCCGCAACTTGGTGTTTGCGAAGCTATTTTCTCGGTTGATAAATTATGAGCACATTTTCCAGATTATTTTATAAAGAAAATTAGTCTTGATAATGTTTATGACATGTAATTTTACATGTAGTATCATCAATTCATATCAAGCCAACAAATGATCATAAGTTCTCCGCATTACAAATGGTTTTCGGTCAGAAACCAAATATTTCTCATCTTAGATTTTTTTTTTGTGCAATATATGCTTGAAATGCTCCACCATAACGCACAAAGATGAATTTTGTTAGGAATATATATCAGATTTAAATATCTTGAGCTTCTGATAGGGAATTTATTTATAACCCGTTTTACTGACTATCATTTTAATGAGTCAGTTTACCCAACATTAGGGGAGAAAATAAATAGCTGGGGAAAGAAATAAGTTGGAATGAATTATCATTTTCTCATTTTGATCCACTTACTACACAATGTGAACTATAAGTTCAAAGAATAATTCATTTAGCAAATCAATTGCCAGATGATTTTTTTGACCTTAAAAGAATGACTAAGTCACGTATACTAGCTATGAATGCTCCGATTAAATTTGATGTCCTTGAAGGACAAACTCTAGTTGCTAATGAGTCTGACTTACGCTTTGAAGCATAGTAGACAAGTAAGTTCCAAAGATAAGAAATCCTCGAAAAAGAAAAAGGAGTTATATTTTATGATGGTCTGATCGAGGAATCAATGAATTATGAAAATCTCAAGAAGAGATTAAAAGGTCTCCATCAGAGACAATGACATGAATCAGGTACCTAATAATAAAGAGATCTCAATAGATTATTTCATGTATGGTAATAAGTGGAACTGAAATTAAATCGGCGTCGATAATATATTTGCATGCAATATAGCACTAGATATTTCATTTGATGATGTGGATCTTGAATCATTGTCAATTGGGTAATGTAAACAAAGAGATGATTGACCAACATAAAAGAGGCAATTGAGGCGAAACTAAAATCTCTTTCGAAAAGAGAAGTATTTGGGCCTATAGCTCGTACATTGAAATGTGTAAAGCTCGTGGATATAAATGAGCCTTTGTGAGAAAGAGAAATCAAAAGGGGAAATCATGAGATATAAGCTCATTTGGTTGCACAAGGATTCTCACAAAGACATGAAATTGATTAAGAAAATATATTCTTCGATGGTGGATGCAACTACTTTTAGATTTTGATCTGTCAGGCAATAAATAAAATTACTCGGTTTCTGCCTAATGGTTGTTGTTACGTCCTATTTGAATGGGCCTCTTGATAGTAATATTTATATGAAACTTTCGGAAAGATTTAAATTGCCATAAGCAGTTAATTTAAGTTCTCGATAACATTATTCAATCATATTGAATGTATCATTTTATGGATTGAAACAATTTAGGCGTATTTGGTATAATCGTCTCATTGAATACATTATTATCATAATTCTATATGAATTATTTCCCCGAGTATTTTTATTAAGAGGTTTAGCTCTGAACTTTTATTGTTGTGTATGTCGATGATTTGAATATCATTGAGACTCGTTAAGAGATCTCCTCAAATCCTTGTGCATCAATTGCCATACAAAAAAAATGTTTAAAGAGACTTTGCATGCATAATGCATATCCATTGATTACATTATGGTTGTTGTGTCTCTTAATGTAAACGATCCATTCCACCCTCGAGAAAAAGGTAATGATATTCTTGGTCTAAAAGCACAATATATATATTATTTGATTTGGAAGCATTGTATCTGAGCTGGTCCAGAAATATTATTTAAGTACTATGAGATCATTACCTTTAAATAATTGTTATGCATGAGGCAAAGCCGAAATATGTGTTTGGCTAAACATATCCTGAAGATATGTGAATTAATGCTTTCACAAGATAAGATATCCTGAAGATATGTGAATTAATGCTTTCACAAGATAAGATGCAAGCTATCTTGTGTAGAGATAATGCAAAATTTATATCTCAAGGTGGATATATCAATTGTGATAAAACGAAACATATTTTTTTAAAGTTTCGTCCCTCATGATCTTCAGAAGAATAGTATTCAATGAATCATTTCAAGTAATAATTTGAAATATTTATCCACTAGTGCATAATCTACTTCAATATTTGAAGATTGTATTCAATATTGAATTATGAAGATTCAAAGATCTTATGTGATATTTTCATGAGGGGGAGTAAATAGGCGTTGCACTCTTTTTTCCTTAACCGAGGTTTTGTCCCAATGGGTTTTCTTGGTAAGGTTTTTAATGAGGCAACATATTATGCGTATCAAAGATGTGTGTACTCTTTTTACTTCACTAAGAATTTTTTCCCATAGGGTTTTTATCTTAGTAAGGTTTTAACGAGGCACATTATCTTCATGGATATCCAAGGGGGAGTGTTATGAATATCTTTATTCATGGTGGATATTCATATATTAAATTAAACTTTAATGGGCTTTAGTATTAAGGTTTACTACCCGTTGGAATTAGGGTTTCCATCTTGTGTCTATAAATATAGACTTTTAGACAAAGCATTGTACACAACCCTACTTTGAGAATATAATAAAAATCTCTCTTTTGTCTCTCGTCTTTGTTCTCCTATTTTATTCTTATTCTTTATTTTATTCGCAACAAATTTTAATTTTATTTTTAGTTGTTAATTTCATCCTTGTACCTTCTACTTACTTCCTACAAAGTTGCAATTCGTTTACAATATTATTGTATAGTAAAAAAATTACAAAATCCTCTAAAACTAAGAACAAGTGGAATGGTTGATGTTTTAAAGCAATGAGCTTCATTTTGGGCATAGGAGTAAGGTTAGTATATCTTAAACTCATTGTGTTTCATAATCATCATAAGATGATGTCTTGCATGTTTGTTTTGAGTGTTTTGGTGTTTTAAGGGAGAAACCTTGTTTGATAGGTAAATTTCAAAAATTAATATTAATAAATAAAAATGGTAGTGTATCACCCTAAATGACTTTCATAATTTTTTGGATCATGTAGGGCTTACTAGTAATAAAAATTAATGCACTGGAGTTGAAATTTGAGATTTTGAAAGTAGTTTATGAACTTCAGTGCCAGTTTTTGAGGAACCGAGACTGATACACCTTGTGTTATAAAAAACTAAGAAGAATCGCAAAAAAGTGTATCGATAGTGGATTAACCAATACTATTACTCAATTCATATCGTACAAATATTAGTTGGTTGAAATCAATACCAATGGATTATTAGAAATATCAAAGCTTATTTTGGTATTAATACTTCTGAGAGTATCGAGGGTCAATATTATATCAAAGCAACAACATAGATACTAAATAATTATTTCCCGAACATCGAGAGCAAAATTAGTTTTAAGAGGTATATATTTTTTCTACTGTCGTGACCAATTTTAATCAGGTGTAAAAAATAGTTTGACGGTTAATTATTGAAAATTTGGATTTTATCGTTTTATTTGTTAAATCTTGAAATTTAGGATTTTCAATTAAATTTTATTTTTAATTAATTATAAAAATTAATATTTATTTTGGGCTATATTAATTAATTAATTAAAAAAAATAACCTTTATTTACTTTAAAAATATTTAGAGTCGTCACCGATCACTTTGATAGATTGAAAACCATTAAAATAAACTAGAGATTCATTTTATAAAATTTGGGTTCGGGAGTTAATTACGCGTATGGAAGGATTAGCACCTCCACGAGCGCCCATTATCGGTACCTCATATTTCGTGTAGTATATTTAGAAATTTTTATAGCGGCGATTCAAATATAATTTTTTTTCGTAATTATCAACCGAACTTATATCAAAAATGAAAATATTTTTTCATATAAAAAATACTTGCTTGATTTGAATATAAAACAGAAATACATGGTTGCATTAGGGAACCTCTATTTATATTATAAAAAAATATCGTTTATATAAAAAAAATTATGCATTATTAATTATAATCTTATCAATTTTATATCCCTAAACTAATTGGTTCTATAAATTTATATTTATTATTTAAATATTATTTAATTCAAAACCCATATGTGAAAACACCCAATTATATTGAGGCATCATCCATATTAGACTCCAAATATAATATTCAATTATCTAAGTTTATCTAATTATTTTAAACTCTAGTTCTAATGATGCTCTAATTATTTGTTTAAGTCATTTAATTAATTTTAATGTTATAATGTACATCTAATGTTCTCTTTAGAAACTAATAACATTCAATTGTATTAAGACATCACTCTAAATATGAACCCTCAAATTCCCTATTCAATATTCAGTAATTTACTATAATTATCTACTCTAATTAATTATTAGACCTAATTAAAAAAACTACTTTAAAGACTCTAATTAATTAACTAACATATGTATTTTTAATATGTAATATGCAACAAATATGACAAATTAGTCATACAATCACATAAACTAATTTATTGCAATTAAAATTAAATGTTAAGTTGAAAACAAGCACCAATTTATTATTTAATGGCTACATTGAAAGAATTAAAAACCTTAAGACCAAATTACAAATTCTAAGGGATCTAATTCCACTAATTATATGACTAAAAGCCTAATTTGAGTATAGTGACCAAAATGCACTAAATTCAAGTTTAAGGGTCTAATTAAAGGGTTTAAGGACTAAATTGTAAGAATTTCAAAATTATGAGGGTCAATTTTGGAAATAGGTGATCTAATGGAAAAGGATATATATCAAATGGTTCAAATTAGGGAAAAATGGTTAAATTGGAAAAAATTAAAAGTTAGGGGTTCAATTAGAAAAAATTAGATGATGACATGTGTCACTACTTTATTAGATGACATTATTTATATATTTTTAATTTATTAAATTTATTTTTCTCTCGTGAGACCTCTAGCACTTAACACAACAACTAAACTACTTAGTTAAGTTGGATTTTTTTTTTTTGATTTAACTACAGTGATTACAATAGTATCTGTTTTAAAGTTTATACTCTCAACCATTGGACATTAATCGTTTAATCACTGTGCTAAACAGTTCTGGTGCTCGAACCCATGACCTCCAGGAACAACAACTGTTCTTTTAACCGATGAGGCTAGATGGTTCGTGCTAGTTAAGTTGGATGTTATGATATAAACTTAAACAATAAATATATAACTACTATTTTGTTTTATATTTATTCTTTTCATCTCACACATAATCATAGATTTAATTTTTAATTTAATTAAAATAATAATTAAATTATTTTAGATAATAAATTATAATGAAAATTTATTTGATAAATCTCAAACCCTAAAAAGTTATTTGATAAACTTCAAACCCTAAAAATTTATTTGATAAACTCCAAACCCAACTCTAATTAATAAACCCTAAAATTTTAAGGTTTATCAAATAATTTTTTATTATAATTTATCGTCTAAAAATTTAATTATTATTTTAATTAAATCAAAATTAAATCTATGATTATATGTAAGATTAAAAAGAATAAATATCAAGAAAATAATAGGTATATATTTATTATTTGAGTTCATATTTTAACATCTAACTTAGCCTAGTAGTTTAGTTGTGTTAAACATCTTAGGTTCAATTCATTATAGTAATATTTTTGGTGAATTTTATTTTTCATCACCTAATTAAATGATTATATTATTTTATTATAATAAAATTAGAATTAAATTAGAAAATGTATTAATGATAGAGAATAAATGTGTAATTATTTTATTTTAAATTGTCACGTCATTAGTCCGTTAATTTTTAACGAACGATGACTATATTTATACTATTTTAATAGTTAACTGGTAGATTTGACGTTTTTTAAAATATTATAATCATTTCGATACCAAGATTATATGTGTAATTTATTTATTTTAATAAAAATATGAATCTTATCTTACCCTTATTCGATCCACATTTGACCAGTGAATCCTTCCCAGATCCAATGCCAAAACAGCACCGTTTGGGGAAGCTATAGAAGGCCTAATTTCAGTTCTAAATATCATTTATCTCCTCTCAATTCCTTCTCTCTTAAATTCTCTGCCACTTACACCCATTTTTTAGAACGCTTTCTAGAACAAATCAAAATGCATAGCTTTTGGATGAAGTTCATCCATGTTCTTCATGAACAGGATAAACATCATCCACTCCGGCCAAGAAACAACGCACGCATCGCCTTTAAATCCATCGTCGCCTAGCTCCTGCCATCATTAGCCATTCTTCGATCGCCGCCTAGGAACTCCGGTTGTTAATGTCCTCCTTCTGACTGTCGTCTCATAACCTTCAGTTACCGACTTACCGTCTCGCTCCGTAGCCAGCCATGGTTAAAACACATTCGAACCTCGAATGGATCTCCAACTCGATAGAACCTAAACAACCCAGAAAATTTTCCTCTTTACTCTATGCTATTCCTAAACCTTAAAAATCTATCTCCAACTCGATAGAACCACCCAACTTTCCAAAATTTAAACCTATCTATCCGGACCTCGACCTTCTTCAACTCCATTTGAAATCATCACCGACAACCTCAAAGAAGATGAGTTTCAGAATGTATCACTATGTGTTTATGTTTTTCTTCCTGTTTGATCTGTTTGTATTCAATCTAATCACATTTCATTTTTTTTATAGAAATGATTAGGGATGTAAAAAGCTGAACCTGTTAGAATCAAAACTTGGTTTGACCCGGAGATGTAATGACCCGAACCTGATCTGTATCTGATTGTTGTTGACCCGAATCTGAGTTGGACTTCTTACTGTAGTAACCGAACTTGAACTGTATTCGACCGAGAATGACTCGAACCCGATTTCAACCTGTTACTGTAGACCTGAAACCCGACCAGTATCCGACTGAAACGAACCCAAACCCCAGTCTGACTTGGTAGATAACCGATATTACCCGACTGAATCGACCTGAGATCTGATTTAACCCGACTTGTTTTGAACCCGACCTGATAAATAACCAGACTTGTTTTAAATTCTACCTGTTATTAACCTGAACTAATATTAACAAGACTTAATATTTACATGACATATAATTAAATACATCTATAATTTGATGAATTTAAAATATTGGTAAATATAATTAGTCTTAAAATTTAAAATTAGACATGATAATTAATTTAGGGATTAATATTTAAATTTAGTATTACATATTTAATAAAATTATTTTATTTAGTTTTAATATATTTAATTTTAATTATAATTTTAAAATAATATTTCATTAAAAAATATAATTTTAAATTAAATACATACATTAAGTTATAAACAAATTAAATATATATATTAGTATACATTTAAGTATATATAATATATATTATATATTAAAGTATATTATATATTACATATAATACATTAATACATAAAATATATATATAAGTATATCATATATATTAAATTATATTATATAAATAATATATATATTAATGTATATTATATACATATATTAATATATGAATCTAATATATATATATATATAATATTAGCTGGGTGAGGGGAGGGAATTTTTAACTTTAGGTGAGAAGGGAAATTAACCGTGAGGGAGGGAAATTTTGATTTTGGGTCGGTGGGGGAGGGAAATTTTGTGAATTGAACGAGGGCTAAATTTAAGGGGAGGGAAATTTTGTGAATTTAGTAGGGGGCTAAATTTAAGGGATTTTTTTGATTTTAGGGATTAAAATTGGTGGGAAAATAGGGTTTTTTATGTATATATTATATAGTATTTATATATTTTATAGTATTGTAAAATTAAAATTCATTTTGATATAACAATTATGTTAAAGGACTATTTTATAATAAATTTTTAAGTCCCTTAGTCAAACTTTTGTTTTCAAGTCAAACCAAGAACTTTAAAGATATTTTTCTAAGTGTTTTTACACGAGAGTATCAATACCCCTAGAATAGATATCCATACCGCCTCTTGTTTTTCAGAAAATGTTCTTGAGTCAAAAACAAGTATCAATACCAGCATCGATACCTTTTTCCACCAAAACTTTACTGCCAACATTTGTTTCGAACCAGGTATCGAACCAGGGCTTATTTTAAAAATATTTTAAAATTATAAAGGGATGTTTCGATACCAGTATCGATACCCTCAGAAATCCCAACGACTATTTTAGCTTTAAATAAGTCGACTGTTGGAGGTAGTTGAATCTCTAAATGGTAGTTAGCATGTTTCGGAACAGGTACCGATACCAACCTTCACAGATTGTAATTGGTATCGAACCATGGTTCGATACACCCCTATTAAATGCACGTCTCTTTCTCTTTGTGGCCTGTTTCGAAACAGGTACCCCGAGTATCGATACCAATGTCTGCAGAAGTGCATTTATGATGGGATGATGAGGCCCTAATGTCTTTATTTCAATTCCCAATAACCACAACGATTAGAAATCAATGAGAAGGTATAAATTGAAGGCTCTGAAGCAGCATTAACAACTATTGAACCTCAAGCATCATCCAAGCACAAAAATCCAACTCCAAAGCTTTCATTACATATCTTGACTCCCAACTCTTGTAATTTCAATTTGATTCATTGTAAATTGAGTTTGGGGAGAGTTTGTTTGTATTTGGGGCATATCTATCTTGTGAGAGAATTCTTTTAGCCCATTCTTATCTCTTATAATCCTTGTGAGGGTCAAGTCAATTTTGGGTAGAAAATTGGCTTGTTTGTAAAGGTTATCCCTTGAACCTAGAAAAATGTTGAATTCATTTAGTGAATTGGTTTCAAAATCCTTAGTGGGAGCTAAGGTAGTGGATGTAGAGCTTGTTCCGAAGGTTGAACCACTATAATTCGTTTGTCTCAATTTTTCCATCTTTTCACCGAAAAATCTTCCACTAAAAATTTAAATAGCCAATTCACCCCCTCTTGACCAATTCCATTGATTGATCAACTCAACAATTGGTATCAGAGCTAGATCTTTGAAGGGATTCACATCCACCTATGAAGATCCAAGGAGTGTTGATCATATCTACAAGTAATATCCAATGGCCTCTACTTCCGGAAGTTGGAATAAGTCTCACTCCATCACAAAGCCACCCTTCTTCAATGGTGACAACTACCCTTATTGGAAGAATCGAATGAGGTTGTTCATCAAATCAAATGATTATGTCCTTTGGGATATAATAGAAGATGGTCCCTCAATTTCAATGAAGTTAGAAGGAGATAGGCAAGTACCAAAGAAGAGGAACGAGATGACTGACGAAGAGAGAATAAGGATGTCTACTAATGACAAATCTCTACACACTCTTTTTTTTTTCTCTTGGTTCCGAAATCTACTCCAAGATGTCAACTTGCACAAGTGCCAAATAAGTATGAGACTCTTTGGAGACTATATATGAGGGCACCAATGATGTCAAGGAGACTAAGATTGGTCTTCTCAATCTTAACTATAAAAATTTCAAGATGGAGCCGGATGAATACATCACCAAAATTTTTGATCGGTTCTCGATTATAGTAAATGGTCTCAAAGGCTTTGGTGAAGTCATACTAGAGGACAAACTCCTGAGGAAGCTCATCTACTCTCTTCCCGGGTCTTGGGATAGCAAGAGAACGATCATTATTGAAGACAAGGACCTCAAGACTCTCAAACTCGATGCTCTTGTGGGATCTCTTCTCACCCATGAGATCATGAAGAAAGCAAGAGAAGAAGAGAGAAAGAAGGAAGATGTTAAGCTAGAGAACAAAGAAATTGAAAAGAAAAAGCAAGAGATTGCACTTAAAGCTTCATCTTTCCAAGAAGAGGTGGATACAAGTGAAGAAGAAGAGCTAGAAGAATTGGCTATGGTATCCAAAAGATTCACTAGACTCATGAGGGCAAACCAGAATAGGAGATTCCAAAGAAAGAAGGAATTCAAAGGAAAGAGCAAAGAAGATGAGAAAGACCAAATCATTTGCTATGAGTGAAAGAAGCTCGGTCACATTAGGACCGATTACCCACAATTCAAAAGGAAAGGGTTTGAGAAGAAGAAGAAACAAAAAGCACATGTTGCTACTTGGAGTGATCAGGAGTCATCATCCGATGAAGAAAATAAAGTGGCCAACCTTTGTCTCATGGCTCTTGATGAGCCCAAGGTAACCCTTGAACCATCTTGTAATGATCTTTCTTATGATGAACTTTATGATCGTTATGATGAATTACAAGATGTTTATGATGAGTTGGTTTTAAAATTCAAGGAATCGGTTTTGAAAAACAAGAAAATTATTTCCAGTTTAAAAGAGAAAAACGATTCTTTGACAAAAACGATTTTGGATTTTGAAGAAAAGAATGTTTTTTTAAATGATGATTTAAAGTTATTTCAAAAAGAAAATGTGGATTTAAACAACATCATTTCTAAATTGAGTGAGAATCACCATAAAGAGGTGAATGAGCTAAAAGAACAAATCAAAGTGGTTAGTAATTCAAATTTTGAAAAAAGAAGCTCTTCAAAACCCAACCATGTGAAAAAGAATTTTTATAGCCACAAACAAAGAAGTTTTCAAAGGCATACTAGACATAGAAAGATTAGGAGTGTATGGGTTCCTAAGGAACTTATTATTTCTAATAATTTTCATGCCATTGTATCTTGGATTCCTAAGGGAAACAAACTTTTGGGAACTAACTCTCATGGACCCAAAATGATTTGGGTACCAAAAGTCAAAAAATAAATCTTTGTTTGTAGGTTGAGCATTGCTTCAAGGCCAAAGCTTCAAGTCAAAACATGTGGTACCTTGATAGTGGATGCTCAAGGCATATGACTAGAGACAAGGGATGATTTAAGGAGTTAGAGCTCAAAAGGGGTGGAGTAGTGACTTTTGGTGACAACTCCAAAGGCCATATTGAGGGTATTGACTCTATTGGTAACCACTCCTCTATTCTTATTAAAAATGTCTTATTTGTTAATGGTCTTAAGCATAATTTGTTGAGAATTAATCAATTGTGTAATAAAGGTTTTTATGTCGCTTTTGATAAACATGGTTGTAAAATAATAGACATAGAATCCAATAGAACAATGCTCATAGGTATCGCATAGAAAATATTTATATGGTGCATCTAGATGACATGAACCTATCTCATGCATTCTTAGTTGCTAGTGATGAAAATGATGCTTGGTTATGGCATAGGAAACTAGGACATGCTAGCATAAGTGTTTTAGAGAAACTAACATCCCAAAATCTAGTTAGAGGTTTACCTAAGCTCAAGTTCTCCTTAGATAAAATTTGTGATGCATGTGTTAAGGGTAAACAAAAGAGAGTTTCTTTTAAGTTCATTAATGATGTTTCTACTAGTAGAGTTTTACAATTGATTCATATGGATCTTTTTGGGCCTATTAGGACTACTAGTTTGGGTGGAAAATCATATGCTTTTGTTATTGTAGATGACTACTCTAGATACACTTGGATTCTATTTTTGAGTAATAAAGATGAAGCCTTAGAAAAATTCAGCACATTTTCAAATATTTCTCAAAATGATCTTGATCAAACAATTTCTCATATTAGAAGTGATCATGGAACCGAATTTCAAAATTTAGGCTTTGAGAATTTTTGTAATGAAAATGGGATTAGCCACAATTTTTCGGCTCCTTGCACTCCTCAACAAAATAGGGTAGTTGAGAGGAAAAATAGAACTTTAGAAAAAATTGCTAGAACCATGCTTTGTGAAAACAATTTACCTAAGTATTTTTGGGCAGAAGCCACAAACACTTCTTGTTATATTATAAATAGTGTAATGATTAGGCCAATTTTGAAGAAAACTCCTTATGAGATTTTAAAATCTGAAAAGCCTAACATTAGTTATTTTCACCCTTTTGGGTGCAAGTGTTTTGTTTTAAACAGTGGAAAAGATAATTTAGGTAAATTTCATGCAAAAAGTGATGAAGCTATTTTTCTTGGATATTCTCAAAATTAAAAGGCTTATAGAGTTTTTAACAAAAGAACCTTAGTTGTAAAAGAGTCTATACATGTGGTTTTTGATGATAAGCTCCTTCCTAGGAAGGGTTCTTGTGATGATGATGATGTAGGAATCATTGAAACCATTGATGATGGACAAACATCAAAGGTGGATGGGGTTCCAACCAATCAGGAAACACAAAATCCTCCAATAAAAGCTTTAGGAGATGTAAAGCTTGAATAAAGGTAAGTGAGCTAACCAAGGGAGTTCAACTATGTCAAAAGTAGTGAAATCTTGGGTGATCCATCCAAGGGGGTAACTACTCGTTCTTCTCTTAGATTAATGAACCATATTGCATTTATCTCATGCATAGAGCCTAAGAATATCAATAAAGCTTTAGATGATGACTTTTGGATATTGGCTATGCAAGAAGAGTTAAATCAATTTAAGAGAAGCAATGTTTGGACATTAGTTGATAGGCCTAGTAACAAATCCACTATAGGAACTAAATGGGTTTTTAGAAAAAAACTAGATGAGAGTGGTAACATTATGAGAAATAAAACTAGATTAGTTACTCAAGGTTACACTCAAGAAGAAGGAATAGATTTCGATGAAACTTATGCACCCGTAGCTAGAATGGAAGCCATTAGGATGTTACTTGCATTTGCATGTTATCATGATTTCAAGCCTTTTCAAATGGATTGTCAAAAGTGCTTTTTTAAATGGTTTTATAAATAAAGAAGTGTATGTTGAACAACCACCGGGATTTGAAGATCCAAAGTTTCCAAATCATGTTTTTAAACTTACTAAAGCTTTGTATGGTTTGAAACAAACTCCTAGAGCTTGGTATGAAAGGCTTTCAAATTTCTTAATTAAAAAAGGCTTTGAAAAAGGAAAGGTGAACACTACACTTTTTTATAAAAAAGTTTAAAAATGGCATCTTAGTAGTTCAAATTTATGTTGATGATATTATTTTTCGATCTACTAATGAATGTTATTGTCAAGAGTTTTCTAATCTAATGCAAGGTGAATTCGAGATGAGCATGATGGGGGAGCTCTCATTCTTTTTGGGACTCCAAATCAAGCAAAGGAAGGATGGCATCTTCATCAGTCAAGCTAAATACATCAAGGATATGCTCAAGAACTTTGGCTTGGAGAATGTGAAACCTCAAGCCACTCCTATGAGCTCATCAACTAAGCTTGACAAAGATGAAGGAGGTAAGTGTGTTGATTCTAAATTGTATAGATCAATGATAGGATCTTTGCTCTACCTTATCGCAAGTAGACCGGATATTATGTTTAGTGTTTGCTTGTGTGCTAGGTTTCAATCTAGTCCTAGAGAATCACACTTAGTAGCATTTAAGAGAATTTTTAGGTACCTTAGAGACACACCTTGTTTAGGTCTTTGGTATCCTAAAGACTCTACCTTTAATCTACATGCTTATTCGGATGTGGATTATGGAGGTTGTAAGATAGATAGGAAAAGTACTTCCGGAACATGTCAACTCCTAGGTAGTATGCTCATATCTTGGTTCTCTAAGAAACAAAATAGTGTAGCTTTATCTACCACCGAAGCGGAGTACATATCTTTAGGGAGTTGTTGTGCTCAAGTCCTTTGGATGAAGTAATAACTCTTAGATTATGACATTAAGGTAGAAACTATACCTCTAAAATGTGATAATATTAGTGTCATATGTCTTACTAAGAACCCTATTCAACATTCTAGAACCAAACATATTGAAATTAGACATCACTTCATTAGAGATCATGTGTCTAAAAATGATGTTGTTTTAGAGTTTGTTGACACCTTAAACCAATTAGCGGATATCTTTACTAAACCTTTAGACAAAGAGCGTTTTTGGACACTTAGGAGAGAGTTAGGTCTAACTAGCCTATCTTGACCTCTTATGTGTTATTTTTATGCAAAATTTGCTTGAATCTTGATTAAAATCATGCCTATGTTGTTTTGCATCTTATTGCTTCTATGCATGTTGCTAGGGGGAGTATGAACTTGTTTATGCACTATAATCATGTCATAACATCATATGCATGCTTATAGGGACTTTAGAGACTCATTTTTTGTACTTTAGAAGCCTAAAATGCAAAGCTCAGCTAAGTGGTATCGAAATATGAAGAACCCGTTTCGATACCTGTTCATCGTAACCATCTGGGAAGTTTCTGGGTAAACTTGGTATCGATCCCAGTATCGACACCAAGGTATCGATACCAGTATCGAAACCAAGGTATCGATACCAGTATCGAACTGGCTGTTCCGATACCGATTTCGATACACGTGGCGGTAGATTGCTTTAAAACACCCTAAACCTAATTCTAATCACATTAAAACTTACCCAAACTAAACTCTTCAAACCCTAGTTGCTTTTCTCCCTATAAAATCCTCTCAAATCCTTCACTTTTCACCACAAATTCGAACGATTTCTTTGAGGGTTTATAATCTTCTAATCAAATCCAAGACTATATCAACAATCGGTGCTTCAATAACCACAAATTCATCATAATCCATAATCAAGGTAATTTTTGAAAAAACTTATTTTCGTTGATTTTTAGAATGTTAAAAATTAGATTTTGAATGATTTATTGATGATTATTGTATGGGTTTTCATAATCCTAAAAAAAAATTCAAAATAAAAAAAATCGAATATAAATTATTTTTACCGTATTGGTTTTTCACTGTTTTTAAGTAATTTTTCAAAATTCTCAAATACCTTGAATTATTGATTAATAGTAATGAATTAGGTTGATAGAGCATACATGTTTTTCTTGTACCTAATCTTAAATTATTTTTAATCCTTAGATCATGGCACCAAAGAAACGTCCAAGAACCGAGATGTTTGACAACTTCCAACTTTATCGGCAATATCCGCTCAAAAGGAAGCCTTGTGTTGATATAAGGTTTATCAACTCTCCCCGCTTCCAATTCTTATACTTCCGCCTCCTCTGAGATTGGAAATTCTTGGCCTTCCTCACCCACTCCGGCAAGTTCTATCTCAATCTTGTCCTCATATTTTATGCTAATGCCTCGTGTATTCTCTCTAAGGATAAGAGCAAAGTGATCGCCATCGAGTCCCATCTTATGGGAACAACCTTTAGGATCGATGTCGGCACTTTTGAGGATACCTTTGGACTTGAGGATGAGGAGGGACTTGATGATAAGGATTCACTTAGCACCTTCACCATTTCAGTCACGTCCCTTAATGTCCATGACCGCTTTTTACACCTTATCATCTCTTGGTGGATTCGTCCATCAAGTGGTAAGTTTTCTCGTATACGTCAAGTGGATAGATTTTGGCTCAAGTGTTTCCGTGAAGGTAGACGGCCAAACCTTGCACAAATTGTCTTCTCCGATATCGTTTGGCACGTCAAGAAACGCTCCACTCCACTTGTCAAATCTTTTCCCTACGCATATGTCCTTAGCACTTCATCTATTCAAATGGTGAATGGATTCGTGGTGTTCCTCCTCCTCCTCCCATTTATCCCGAGCCGCTTCAACAAGTTGCTTCAAACGTGGATTTCATGGCTTTTCTCACTTCATGTTTTGACCGTTTGTATGCTCGCTTCGATAGCATCGATGGAAGGTTTGACTCTCTGACCACTCACATCAACACTCGTTTTGACTCCATGGATACGAGGTTGACGAGTTTGGAGAACCAAAATCTTTCAATGCGAGTATCTCTTGAGACTCTTAGACATCTTCACACCTCTTCCACTCAAGATGAAAATGATGACGAGGAAGATAATGAAGATGAGGAAGGTGATGGAGATGATGATGGAGATGGAGATTGTAAAACTAAATTTGATTTTAATATAACAATTAATTATAAGGACTAATTTGAAATAAATTTTTAAGTCCCTAAGTCAAACTTGTGTTTTTAAGTCAAACTAAGAACTTTGAAATAAAAATTCTAAGTGTTTTTACACGAAGGTATCGATACCCCAATAACAGGTATCGATACACATAGGTTTTTAAAGCCTTGTTCTTGAGCTCAAGAACAAGTATCGAAGCACCGTTCGATACCTTTTCTTCACTGTCAACCTCTGTTTTGAACCAGGTATCGAAGCACTTCAAGGGTTTTAATTATTTTTAAAATCATTTAAAAATTGACTACATGTATCGAAACAGGTATCGATACACCCCTTAATCCCCAACGGCTATTTTAGCATTAAATGAGTCGACCGTTGGTGGCAGTTAATTTTTGATTGGTGGTTAACCTGTACCGAAGCATGATTCGATACCTACCTTTACATTTTCATAAAGGTATCGAAGCATGGTTCGATACCCCTCTTATAAAATGCACAACGGCTCTTTCTATTCTTGGTCTATTTCGAAACAGGTTCTTCGTGTTTCGATACCACCTGTATCATAGTGCATTTATGATGGGAAGATGAAGTCTCAACGACCTTATTTACATTCCCAACAACCAAAACGGTTAGAAATCAATGAGATGGTATAAAATGAAGCATTTTCAACAACATTAAGGACTATTGAACCTCAAACAACATCCAAGCACACAAATCCAACTCAAAGCACTTAATTGCATATCCTTGCTCTCAACTCTTGTAATTTCACTTTGATCATTTGTAATCTGAGTTTGGGGAGAGTTTGTTTGTATTTGGGGCATTTATTTCTTGTGAGAGAATTCTTCTTAGCCCACTCTAATCTCTTGTAACACCTTGTGAGGTCCAAATCAATTTTGGATAGAAAATTGATTTGTTTGTAACGGTTATTCCTTAAATCGAGAAAAAGGTCAAATTCAATAGTGAATTGGTTTCAAAATCCTTAGTGTGAGCTAAGGTAGTGGATGTAGAGCTTTTTCGAAGCTTGAACCACTATAAATCTCTTGTTCTTCAAACTTCACATTTTACCAAAAAATTTCCCGATCAAATTTTTAAATTGCCAATTTACCCCCTCTTAGCCATACTTCAAGATCGATCAACTCAACAATTGGTATCAGAGCCTAATCTTTGAAGAGATTCACATCTACCAAAGAGGATCCAAGGCGTTTTGATCACATCTACAAGAAGAATCAAATGGCCTCCACCTCCGGTTCATGGAACGAGTCACATTCCATCACCAAGCCACCTTTCTTCAATGGGGATAACTACCCCTATTGGAAGAATAGGATGAGGTTGTTCATCAACTCCAATGACTATATCCTTTGGGATATAATCGAAGATGGCCCTTCTATTCCGATGAAAATGGAAGGAGATCGATAAGTGCCCAAAAAGGGGAATGAAATGACCGATGAAGAACGAAGGAGGATGTCCACCAATGATAAGGTATTGCACATTCTTTTTTGTGCTCTTGGTCCCGACATCTACTCCAAGATGTCATCGTGTACAAGTGCCAAAGAAGTTTGAGACTCTTTGGAGACCACTTATGAGGGCACCAATGATGTCAATGAGACGAAGATCAATCTTCTCAATCTCAACTATGAGAATTTCAAGATGAAGCCGGATGAAGACATCACCAAGATGTTCGATCGGTTCTCCGTTATTGTAAATGGTCTCAAGGGTTTTGGTGAAATCATTCCAGAGGAGAAGCTCGTGAGGAAGCTTATCTATTCTCTTCCCGAGTCTTGGGATAGCAAGAGAACGACTATCATTGAAGCCAAAGATTTGAAGACTCTAAAGCTTGATGCTCTTGTGGGATCTCTTCTCACCCATGAGATCATGAGGAAAAGAAGAGAAGAAGAAGGAAGAGGTGAAGATTGAAAAGAGAGAAGTTGAAAAGAAGAAGCAAGGGATTGCTCTCAAAGCCTCAATTTCACAAGAAGAAGTAGACACTAGTGAAGAAGAAGAACTAGAAAAATTGGCTATGGTAGCCAAAAGATTCACTAGACTTATGATGGCAAATAGGAATAGGAGATTCCAAAGAAAGAAGGATTTTAAGTCAAACGGCAAAGAAGATGAGAAAGATCAAATTATTTGCTATGAATGCAAGAAGCCCGGTCACATTAGGACCGATTGCCCACAATACAAAAGGAAGGGTTTTGAGAAGAAGAAGCAAAAGGAACACGTTGCCACATAGAGTGATGAGGAGTCATCATCCGATGAGGACAATGAAGTAGCCAACCTTTGTCTCATGGCTCTTGATGAGCCTAAGGTAACCCTTGATTCCTCTTGCAATGATCTCACATATGATGAATTATATGATGCTTATGATGAATTGCAAGATGTTTATGATGAGTTGGTTTTGAAATTCAAAGAATCAATTTTGAAGAGCAAGAAAACCATTTCCGAGTTAGAAATGAAAAATGATTTTTTGACAAAAACTATTTTGGATCTTGAAGAAAAGGTTGTTGATTTAAATGATGATTTAAAGTTCTTTCAAAAGGAAAATGTAGATTTAAACAACCTTATTTCAAGCTTGAGTGAAAATCACCACAAAGTGGTGAATGAGCTTAAGGAACAAATTAAAGTGGTTGGTAGTTCTACTTTTGAAAAAGGAAGCTCTTCAAAACCCAACCATGTGAAAAAGAACTTTTATGGCCACAAACAAAGATGTTTTCAAAGGCATGCTAGATATAGAAAAATTAAGAGTGTGTGGGTTCCTAAGGAACTCATTATTTCTAATAATATTAATGCCATTGCATCTTGGATTCCTAAGGGAACCAAGCTTTTGGGAACTAACTCTCATGGACCCAAAATGATTTGGGTACCAAAAGTCAAAAACTAAATCTTTGTTTGTAGGTTGAGCATTGCTTCAAAGCCAAAGCTTCAAGTCAAAACATGTGGTACCTTGATAGTGGATGATCAAGGCATATGACCGGAGACAAGGGACGATTTAAGGAGTTAGAGCTTAAAAGTGGTGGAGTAGTGACTTTTGGTGACAACTCCAAAGGCCAAATTGAGGGTATTGGCTCTATTGGTAATCACTCCTCTATTTTAATTGAAAATGTCTTGTTCGTTAATGGTCTTAAGCATAATTTGTTGAGCATTAGTCAATTGTGTGATAAAGGTTTCTATGTCTCTTTTGATAAACATGGTTGCAAAATAATAAACATAGAATCAAATAGAACAATGCTCATAGGTCATCGTATAGGAAATATATATATGGTGCATCTAGATGACATAAACATTTCTCATGCATGCTTACTTACTAGTGATGAAAATGATGCATGGTTATGGCATAGAAAACTAGGACATGCTAGCATAAGTGTTTTAGAGAAACTAGCCTCCCAAAATCTAGTTAGAGGTTTACCTAAGCTCAAGTTCTCCTTAGATAAAATTTGTGATGCATGTGCTAAGGGTAAACAAAAGAGAGTTTCTTTTAAGTCCATTAATGATGTTTCAACTAGTAGAGTATTACAATTGATCCATATGGATCTCTTTGGACCTATTAGGACTACTAGCTTGGGTGAAAAATCATATGCATTTGTCATTGTTGATGATTACTCTAGATACACTTGGGTTCTATTTTTAAGCACTAAATATGAAGCCTTAGATAAGTTCATCACATTTTCAAATATTTCTCAAAATGATCTTGATCAAAGAATTTCTCATATTAGAAGTGATCATGGAACCGAATTTCAAAATTTAGGTTTTGAGAATTTTTGTAATGAAAATGGGATTAACCATAATTTTTCGGCTCCTCGCACTCCTCAACAAAATGGGGTAGTTGAGAGGGAAAATAAAACTTTAGAAGAAATGGCTAAGACCATGCTTTATGAAAACAATTTACTTAAGTATTTTTGGGAGGAAGCCACAAACACTTCATGTTATATTATAAATCGAGTAATGATTAGGCCAATTTTAAAGAAAACTCCTTATGAGATTTTAAAATCCAAAAAGCCTAACATTAGCTATTTTCACCCTCTTGGGTGCAAGTGTTTTGTTTTGAATAATGGAAAAGGCAATTTAGGTAAATTTGATGCAAAAAGTGATGAAGCTATTTTTCTTGGATATTCTTTAAATTCAAAGGCTTATAGAGTTTTCAACAAAAGAACCTTAGTTGTAGAAGAGTCAATACATGTGGTTTTCGATGATAACCTCCTTCCTAGGAAGGAATCTTGTGATGATGATGATGTAGGAATCATTAAAACCATTGATGATGGAAAAGCATCAAAGGTGGATGGGGTTCCAACCAATGAGGAAACACAAGATCCTCCAATAAAAGCTTTAGGAGATGTAAAGCTTGAAGAAAGGGAAGTGAGCTAGCTAACCAAGGGAGTTCAACTATGTCAAAAGTGGTGAAATCTTGGGTGATTCATCAAAGGGGGTAACTACTCGTTCTTCTCTTAGATTAATGAACCATATTGCTTTTATCTCATGCATAGAGCCTAAAAATATCAAAGAAGCCTTAGGTGATGATTATTGGATATTGGCTATGCAAGAAGAGTTAAATCAATTTGAGAGAAGTAATGTGTGGACATTAGTTGATAGGCCTAGTAATAAATCTACTATAGGAACTAAATGGGTCTTTAGAAACAAACTAGATGAGAGTGGTAACATTGTGAGAAATAAAGCTAGATTAGTTGCTCAAGGTTACACTCAAGAAGAGGGAATAGATTTTGATGAAACCTATGCACTCGTAGCTAGAATGGAAGCCATTAGGATGCTACTTGCATTTGCATGTTATCATGATTTCAAGCTTTTTCAAATGGATGTCAAAAGTGCTTTCTTAAATGGTTTTATAAATGAAGAAGTGTATGTTGAACAACCACCGGGTTTTGAAGATCCAAAGTTACCAAACCATGTTTTTAAATTAACAAAAGCTTTATATGTTTTGAAACAAGCTCCCAGAGCTTGGTATGAAAGACTTTCAAATTTTTTAATTGAAAAAGGTTTTGAAAAAGGGAAGGTGGACACTACACTTTTTATAAAAAGGTTTAAAAATGACATCTTAGTGGTTCAAATTTATGTTGATGATATTATTTTTGGATCTACTAATGAATGTTATTGTCAAGAATTTTCTAAGCTAATGCAAGGTGAATTCGAGATGAGCATGATGAGGGAGCTCTCATTCTTCTTGGGACTCCAAATCAAGCAAAGGAAGGATGAGACCTTAATCAATCAAGCAAAATACATCAAAGATATGCTCAAGAAGTTTGCCTTGGAGAATGTGAAACCTCAAGCCACTCCTATGAGCTCATCTACTAAGCTTGACAAGGATGAAGGAGGTAAGTGTGTTGATTCTAAATTATATAGATCAATGATAGGTTCTTTGCTTTACCTTACCGCAAGTAGATCGGATATCATGTTTAGTGTTTGCTTGTGTGCTAGGTTTCAAGCTAGTCCTAGAAAATCACACCTAGTTGCCATAAAGAGAATTTTTAGGTACCTTAGAGACACACCTTGTTTAGGTCTTTGGTATCCCAAAGTCTCATCCTTTGATTTACATGCTTATTCGGATGCGGATTCTGGTTGTAAGATAGATAGGAAAAGTACTTCAGGAACATGTCAATTCCTAGGAAGTATGCTCATATCTTGGTTCTCTAAGAAATAAAATAGTGTAGCTCTATCTACCACCGAAGCGGAGTACATATCCTTAGGGAGTTGTTGTGCTCAAGTTTTATGGATGAAGCAACAACTCTTAGATTATGGCATTAAGGTAGAAACCATACCTCTTAAATGTGATAATACTAGTGCCATATGTCTTACCAAGAACCCCATTCAACACTCTAGAACCAAACACATAGAAATTAGACACCACTTTATTAGAGATCATGTGTCTAAAAATGATGTTGTTTTAGAGTTTGTTGACACTTTGAACCAATTAGCGGACATTTTTACCAAATCTTTGGATAAGGAGCGTTTTTGGACCCTTAGGAGAGAGTTAGGTCTAACTAGCCTATCTTGACCTCTTAAGTGTTGTTTTTATGCATTTTGCTTGAATCTTGATTGAAATCATGCCTATGTTGTTTTTGTATCTTGATGCTTCTATGCATGTTTCTAGGGGGAGTATGAACTTGTTCATGCATATTAATCATGTCATAACATCATATGCGTGCTTCTAGGGGCTTTAGAGACTCATTTCTAGTACTTTTAGAAGCCTAAAATGCAAAGCACAGCCCAATGGTATCAATACAGCTAACACCTGTTTCGATACCTGTTCATCAAGTTCATCTGGGAAGTTTCTGGGAAGAACAGGTATCGAAGCATGATTTGATACCTGTGGTTCGATACAAGCATCGAAACATGCCTGTTTCGATACCGGTATCGATACGCGAGCACGCAGATTGCTTTAAAACACTTCAACCTAATTCTAATCTCTTTAAAACACTTCCTTATTTAAAACTCTCTCAAACCCTAGCCAACCCACCTATAAAATTCTCTCAATTTCATCGTTTTTAACACAATATCAAGGGGTTTTTCTTGAGGGTTTTATATCCAAACATCAAAGACTACACAATATCATCAATCGGTGCTTCACAATCAACAAATTCTTCCTAATATACAATCAAGGTAAATTTTCGAAAAACCATATTTTCGTATGATTTTAGGTTGTTAAAATTTAGATTTTGAACAAATCTTGAATGCTTATTGTATGGGTTTTCATAATCCTACGATTTTTTTTTTAAAATCAAAAATTTTCTCAATCTAATATAAATTCCTTTTTCGATTTTTTTAATGGTTTTTCAAAAATATTTCAATATTCTCAAATACCTTGAATTGTTAGATTAATACATAGGATTGAATTTTATTGTAAGAGCATACAAGATTTTATCAAACTAATCCAAATTTGTGAAATCTCTAGATCATGGCACCGAAGAAACGATCTCGCACCGAGGCTAGTTCTTCATCGTCTCGTCTCGCCCGTGTTGATGTCCAAGAAGTCTTTGCACAATGTTTGGATATACCTAGTAGGGTTGATCAATTCAATCTCTTCCGTCATCTTCCACTCAAAAAAGAACGTCGTGTGGATGTTCAATTTATGAACTCGCACAAGTTCAAATTCAGGTACTATAATCGTCTCATCCAATGGAAGTTTTTACGGTTTCTCACACATTCCGGCAAATTTTTTCCAACTTTTGTCCTTACTTTTTACACTAATGCCAAGTGTCTTTTTGATCCCACGGACAAGAAAAAGGTAGTAGCCATTGAATCTTTTCTCATGGGCAAACTTTTCCAAATCGATGTCTCTACCTTCGAAGATGTGTTTGGTCTTGAGGATGAGGGTAATACCGATGAAACCTCTCTTGGTTATTTTACCGGATCCGTAACAACCCTTGACGTACACGATCGATTTCTTCATCTTATCATATCTTGGTGGATTCGTCCATCAAATGGTAAGTACTCTCGTATTCGTCAAGTGGATAGTTATTGGATCAAATGTTTTTGTGAGGATATTCAACCCAATCTTGCTCAAATCGTTTTCTCGGACATTGTTTGGTATGTCCAAAATCGTGCTACCCCACTTGTCCAATCTTTTCCTTATGCATGCATCCTTAGCTCTATCTTTTTGCATTTGGAAATTGATTGCTCTTTCGACAAAGTGGGATCTCTTAATGATCTTATTGGTAAGACTTCCCTAAACCGTGCCCACTTCCAATATGTTTCAAACGGTGAATGGGTTCGTGGTGCTCCTCCTCCTTCTCCTCCCGTTGATCCCGAGCCTCTTCGTCAAGTTGCTCCGAGTGTAGACATGATGGCTTTTCTTACCACTCGCTTCGACAACTTGGATGCACAATTTGGTACCTTGAATGATCACTTTGGTACCTTAAGTGCTCGCATGGATTCCATGGATGGTAGACTTGACTCTGTGACCACTCAATTCCAATCTAGCTTTGACTCTATGAGTACTAGATTGACGGGATTAGAGACCCAAGGTCATGCCTTGCATATCTCCATTGAGGCTCTTCGCTATAGCCAAAAGCTCAATGAACAAGATGAAGACGACAATGATGAGGACGAAGAAGAAGAAGACGAAGAGGAAGAAGAAAAGGATGATGATGATGATGATGATGAGATGGGCGATTAATGCTCTTTGTTTTATCTTTTGCTTTGCTATTGGCTTTTAGGATTAGTTATGTTTCTTTAAACATTATGTTGCATTCATATTAGAACCTATGCACTTTGTTTCCTTATGCTTTGATATTTTTTATGTTGAATTTGAATTTTAAGTACTTTATGCTATAGATTATGTTATGAATTATTCTCCTTTAATGCATTATCTTGCTTTATTTATTGTCTTATATTTCATTGATTTTGATCTAACAAAAAGGGGAGAAATATTTGTATTTTTAAGTTAGGAAACCGCCCAATTTTACAATTTAAAGTTATGCACATATTAAGGGGGAGTCTTCAAAAGTTTTTCAAAGTTTTTGAAATCCAAAAATCTTGATTTAAACTTAAAAATTTTCAATGGTTTTGTTATATCAAAAAGGGGGAGATTGTAAAACTAAATTTGATTTTGATATAACAATTAATTATAAGGAATAATTTGAAATAAATTTTTAAGTCCCTAAGTCAAACTTGTATTTTTAAGTCAAACCAAGAACTTTGAAATAAAAATTCTAAGTGTTTTTACACGAGGGTATCGATACCCCAAGAACAGGTATCGATACACATGGGTTTTTAAAGCCTTGTTCTTGAGATCAAGAACAAGTATCGAAGCACCGTTCGATACCTTTTCTTCACTGTCAATCTCTGTTTCGAACCAGGTATCGAAGCACTTCAAGGGTTTTAATTATTTTTAAAATCATTTAAAAATTGACTCTATTTATCGAAACAGGTATCGATACACCTCTTAATCCCCAACGACTATTTTAGCATTAAATGAGTCGACCGTTGGTGGCAGTTAATTTTTGATTGGTGATTAACCTATACCGAAGCATGATTCGATACCCACCTTTACATTTTCATAAAGGTATCGAAGCATGGTTCGATACCCCTCTTATAAAATGCACAACGGCTCTTTCTATTCTTGGTCTGTTTCGAAACAAGTTCTTCGTGTTTCGATACCACCTGTATCATAGTGCATTTATGATGGGAAGATGAAGTCTCAACGGCCTTATTTACATTCCCAACAACCACAACGGTTAGAAATCAAAGAGATGGTATAAAATGAAGCATTTTCAACAACATTAAGGACTATTGAACCTCAAGCAACATCCAAACACACAAATCCAACTCAAAGCACTTAATTGCATATCCTTACTCCCAACTCTTGTAATTTCATTTTGATCATTTGTAATCTGAGTTTGAGGAGAGTTTGTTTGTATTTGGGGCATTTATTTCTTGTGAGAGAATTCTTCTTAGCCCACTCTAATCTCTTGTAACACCTTGTCAGGTCCAAATCAATTTTGGGTAGAAAATTGATTTGTTTGTAACGGTTATCCCTTGAACCGAGAAAAAGGTCGAATTCAATAGTGAATTGGTTTCAAAATCCTTAGTGGGAGCTAAGGTAGTGGATGTAGAGCTTGTTCGAAGATTGAACCACTATAAATCTCTTGTTCTTCAAACTTCACATTCTACCAAAAAATTTCCCGATCAAATTTTTAAATTGTCAATTCACCCCCCCTCTTGGCCATACTTCAAGATCGATCAACTCAACAGAGATGGTGATGATATGGGATATGAGTGATCTTAGCTTTTATCTTTAGCTTTGCTTTGGCTTTTTAGGACTAGCTATGTTTTTTCTTAAGTTGTTTGTTGCATTTTCATATTAAACTTTTATGCACCTATGTTAGTTTTCTTATGCTTTGAACTCTTATGTTGGATTTTGGATATGTTTGCTTAATGATATTTGCTTATTTGATATAATGCTTTTTTTCATATTCTTTATGTCTTATATTGATTTTGATCTAACAAAAATGGGGAGAAATATGATAATTCCAAATTTTTAAAGCTATGCATCTATTAAGGGGGAGTCTTTCAAAGTTCTTCAAAATTATTTCAAACTTTTTGAAACCAAAATTTTGATCTTAAACTTAAAAATTTCTAATGGTTTTGTTATATCAAAAAGGGGGAGATTGTAAAACTAAAATTGATTTTGATATAACAAAATTTTGATCTTAAACTTAAAAATTTCTAATGGTCTTGTTCTTCAAACTAAAATTTTTAAGTCCCTTAGTCAAACTTTTGTTTTCAAGTCAAACCAAGAACTTTAAAGATATTTTTCTAAGTGTTTTTACATGAGAGTATCGATACCCCTAGAACGGGTATCGATACCGCCTCTTGTTTTTCAGAAAATGTTCTTGAGTCAAGAACAAGTATCGATACTAGCATCGATGCCTTTTTCCTCCAAAACGTTACTGCCAACATCTGTTTCGAACCAGGTATCAAACCAGAGCTTATTTTAAAAATATTTTAAAATTATAAAGGGATGTTTCGATACCAGTATCAATACCCTCAGAAATCCCAACGGCTATTTTAGCTTTAAATAAGTCGACCGTTGGAGGTAGTTGAATCTTTAAATGGTAGTTAGCATGTTTCGGAACAAGTATCGATACCAACCTTCACAGATTTTAATTGGTATCGAACCATGGTTCGATACACCCCTATTAAATACACAATGTCTCTTTCTCTTTATGGCCTGTCTCGAAACAGGTACCCCGAGTATCGATACCAATGTCTGCAAAAGTGCATTTATGATGGGAAGATGAGGCCCTAATGTATTTATTTCAATTCCCAACAACCACAACGGTTAGAAATCAATGAGAAGGTATAAATTGAAGGCTCTGAAGCAGCATTAACAACTATTGAACCTCAAGCATCATACAAGCACAAAAATCCAACTCCAAAGCTTTCATTGCATATCTTGATTCCCAACTCTTGTAATTTCAATTTGATTCATTGTAAATTGAGTTTGGGGAGAGTTTGTTTGTATTTGGGGTATATCTATCTTGTGAGAGAATTCTTTTAGCCCATTTTTATCTCTTGTAATCCTTGTGAGGGTCAAGTTAATTTTAGGTAGAAAATTGGCTTGTTTGTAAAGGATATCCATTGAACCTAGAAAAAGGTTAAATTCATTTAGTGAATTGGTTTCAAAATCCTTAGTGGGAGTTAAGGTAGTGGATGTAGAGCTTGTTCCGAAGCTTGAACCACTATAATTCGTTTGTCTCAATTTTTCCATCTTTTCACCGAAAAATCTTCTACCAAAAATTTAAATAACCAATTCACCCCTCTTGGCCAATTCCATTGATTGATCAACTCAACAAGTATGTATATATAATATAGTATTTATATATTATATATTATATTAGTATGTTTATATTATATTATTATATATATATTAATATATTATATATTAATATATTATATAGTATATATATATAATATCGTATTTGTATTTATATAGTATTAATATAATATTTATAATATATAGTATTTATATATGATATATATGTATAATAATTAATATGTTAGATATGTATATATAATATATGTATAATATGCTAACATACATATATTAATATGTTATATATGTATTTATGTGTAATATATGTTATATATGTATATTATATATATAATATATGTATAATAAATAGGGATGGTAATGGATCGGGCTTGGATTGGACTTTACAAAGTTCAAGTCCAATCCAATTAATAATCGGACTTTCAAAAAAGTCCAAGTCCGAATCCAAATCTATTTACATAAATCCAAATCTAATCCAATAAAATATCTAAAATCCAAATCCAAAAGTCCAAATCCAATTATTTTTTAGAGTAATAACTTAAATAAATATCTTTAAATAAAAAAATATTTTTTATCAAACAAATATTTTAAATTTATAGCACAAACAAATCTCAACAAATATTATAATCCAATATAAAACAAATTAGAGTAACAACTCAAACTTTTTAAATATAAAAATTTTAAATATTTTTATTCGGGTTTATATATGGATCGGATTCATATCGGATACGGATTCAGATTGAATTCGGATCAGATCATGGCAATATTCATATCCGATCCACCTCCTATTAGGACTCGGACATTATTTTTGGATTCGGATTCAAATTTTTTTTAATCGGATTTGGATCGAATTTTTTTCTTCGGATCGAATTCGGATTATATTGTCATCCCTAATAATAAATATTACATTTATATACATTAAAAATTAATATACATAATACATGTATATATATAATATATGTTATATATTTATATATAATATATGTATAAATATAATACATATTATATATATATATGTATAATAATATAACATGATATATATATATATTATATACATTAAAAATTAATATACATGTATAATATATATTGTATATATGTATCATGTATAATACATATACATATAACATACATATATATTAATATACATATATAATGTATTAATATATACTAACACATGTGACATATTAACATACATATATATAATACATGTACTAAAATTAATATACATATTATCATGTATGATATATGTATAATATATTATATATACATATAACATATACATATATAATACATATACATATAGATTATAGCATAGATGATACATAATTACATATATGTATTAATATATACATGTACTATATACTAAGGTTTATATACATATACAATATATATAATTACATATTGATATAAGTTATAACATACATATATAATATATATACATATATACATGTACTATATACTAATTACTATATACAATTATACATATATATATATATGTTATATATACATAATATATAATATACATAATACATTTACTAATTATTATATATACATATACATTAACATACATATATGATATATTGATATATATATATATATAAATAACATATTAATATATTAATGTACTACGTATAATACTACTACTATCACTAATTCACTATGTATACATATAACATACATTGATACGTATATATATATATATGAATGTTAGAATATACTTATGTTATGTAGTTATATATTATGTATAATTAATAATTGTATACATTGTAAATATATTATACATACATTATACATATATAATTATACGACATCTAATTATTAATATATATTATATAAATACTTATATTAGTTATTAATGTATTATATATATAGACTATAGTGTTATGTATACCATATTTTAATGTATATTATAATTTTATTTTTCATATATAGTATTAATTCATTTATGATATTATTCCATTTGCAAAAATAGTATTATTTCATAAATGATATTATGCCATATATAGTATTATTCCTTATTCTAATATTATTTTACTTTCAAAAATAGTATTATTTCATATATATTATTAATCCATATATAATATTATTATATTTTCAAAAATAGTATTACTTCATATATAGTATATTTTCTACGTATAGTATTAATTTTATATAACTATTATTCCATTTATAATATAAATTCTATATATTGTCTAAAATTTATTTTTTTCTTTTCTAAAATATATTAAACTATAGTATAATTATTTTATAATGTATTAAAGTTAGATTTTAGTAATTTTAATTATTATTAATTTATAATTTTTGTAATTTAGTCCTTATAACTTACAAGTTAATTTATTTGAATTGATTATTAATGATTTTTTTAATTAACTTTAATATTTCTAATTTTTAATTTTTGTAATTGAGCCCTTACAAGTTAATGCTGATTTTTTAAAATTTCAAAATTTAATCTTTAACTTTATAGTTTAATATTTATTCGTTTTTTACGTATTTATACAAAATCAAAATAAATAATTTAAATTATTATGAATATAAAATCAAAATTAATTCGACCTGAAACAAACCCGATCTAAAATCTACCAGACCTATAATGAAACTGTCAATTATCCGATTTGGACCCGAACCGTTTGAACCCGACTTGAAATGGATCTGACCTGAAACGGACCCGCATTCAACCCGAATCGAGTCAAAACATCAAATCAATCTGAAATAACCTATATCCGATTTTACCCGACCTGATATTACCCGATCTAAAACCCTTCCCAGTAACTGTACTTACATCCTAGAAATGACAAGAACGAAGGCATATATAATTTTTCTAGTGATTCTTGTGAAGTAGACGACATCTGGATCTTTGATAATGTTGCAGCGTCGGTGATAGTTCAATTATGACGCCTAGATTTTCCGTGGCTCAACTTCCAATGGTGTCTAAAATTCCTAGATTACCTTTTATTTCTCTTGTTTATTATTATTATTATTATTATTATTATTATTATTATTATTTATGACATTTAATTAATTTTTTTATAAATTATATAAATTGTCCCTAATTATATTTTAATTATCTTCTATATCCCTCGATTATCGTAAGTTACAAACGAAAAACACAAATTTAAAATTATAACAAATTGAACTAATACCGTTAAAAAATTAACAGTTAATTTCACGGTTAATATAAATTAATATAATTAACCCTTAAAATTTTATATTTATTTTGATTTGACCATAATTTTAAAAATTAACCCTTAATTTTAATCTCGTGTTTGCTAATTTCATTACCAACTTACAGGAGTCATCTACCTTGTCTTTTTTCAAAACTAAGTATGAAATTTGTACTATTTAACATTAAAATAAACAAGGACCAAAGATAATTAAGATAGTCAATTAGTCAAAGTACTTTATCAATTCCCAGATTACCTACAAGTTGATTATGAAATTCTAGTCTAAGATTAGGTTCAGCACTGTCCATAACTTGCAGCATTATGGAAATGTCTATTACAGAAGAGAGGTAGCACAAAATCTAGAATCTGCCAAAAAAATTCAACATGAATTAAGATCCGATTCATAATTTGGCAAAAAGAAAAGAAAAAGAGTTTTTGTTTTTGGTGTTAACCTGAAACGATAAACAACAGATTATATAATATATATTATATAAAATCTGCAAATTTATACTATTATTTTGGTAAAATATTTAGCGTGATTATTATTTTATTCCCTCTTCAAATATTTACATATTTCATTTTCCTAGGATTTAGGAAATGAAAAAAAATAGCTGCAATTTTAATATATTTCGTGGAAATATTAGTAAATTTATATTAATTTGGGAAGTTAAAAACCAGCCGCAATTGTCAATTATTTCCCTTTCTAGTTTCATAAATCTTCTTATTTTTCCTTTTGAAAGATTTTAAATGTCAAACTCTTAACTTATTTTTTATTATATTATTAAACTTTATATCTTTAATATAGAAAGTAAAAAATATCATTCCTCAAATTTTATCCAATCAAATATTTTGGTTAATCAATCAACCATTATAATGATTAAGATCTAAAATCAAGAATTAAAAAAGTCAAATTTACTGATTATTTAATATAATTTACTAATATTTAATTGAATCTAATTTTATATACCTTATAAAATATCATCCTCGTCATCTACATTTTTGTAAAGTGTCAAATGACAATTTTGTAATGGTAGAAATGGTATTATACTTCAAGTAAAGAAAATTTCAGAACAAATTAAAAACACTTCAGGTACCAAATTGTAATGAATTGCAATTACATGTACTAAAATAAAAATTAACCCACAAAATAGCTGTATAAAAGTGCATGCAATAATATATAGCTATTTGTCCGTGATTAAAGTGTAATTAGTGGGGACGGTAGTTTTAAGCATTTGAATGAAGAAAAAAGCATTCAAGTCCTTGACCAATCAATGTCCATGGTTGCTGCTATGTCATGTCTTCGTTGGTAATACCAGGACATGGTCCATCTTACTTGGCAACAGATTTGGGCCTCCAGCTTAAACGTCAATTTTTTATACAAACAAGGACAAAATAAATCAGGAAAACTATGTAGGAGCGAGTCTTTGAGGTTAGGTTCTCTCATTTCTATGCTCGATTTTTACTTCTCCGGACTTTTAAAAAAAGTTTTTCATCACCAGGAGAGAAAAGTCAGATAAATTCTTCGAATCTAAGGTAACCCTTCTGTATATTCTCCGAGATTCAATCTTTTCTTCGTTTTATTGTATGTTTCCATTGATTTTAAACTCAGTGCTTCCATCATTTGTTTGAGTTTGTTTTCTGTTTTCAAGATTATCATTCCTGGATCTGATTGAATCTTTTTTATCCGAACTAAAGAGCTAGAGTTGTTCAGTTATTGTATGATTTGGGTTTTAGTGTTTTCTGCGTGTGTCTTGATTTGATTTGATTTCATTGTTTCTGGGATGAAAGCTTGGTTCTTTGGGTGTGAAAAGGCTTGAATTCGTGCATTCGGCTTGGTTTTTAGATAAGATATGATATTGGGTTGTTTAGCTTTTCGTGAATTAATGGATATGAGTGGTTTTAACTGCTAAGGATTTTACTACTTGTTACTTGGAAGTCATTATTTATGCTTTAAATTCAAAGTTTGGATTTTTCGAGTAGGTTCTGTCCCTTAAATAAAAGAAACAATTGCTTTGCTTAGGTGGAGGATAATATCTATGGCTGCTGTTGCGGAATCATCTGAATCTGGGTCTAGATTATCCAGTTCCCAGTTGATGAAAGATGAAACTTTTTGTAACGAGGAAGCTTGTCCTAAACAAGCATCAACTATTAGGGGCAGTGGGTCGAGGAATACTAGCCCATCAGGTCGTGTAGGATCGAGGAATACGAGTCCGTCCAGGCAGAAGGTGCTAAAGACCAAACCACGGGGATTAGATGAGGAAACAGTTGCTACATTTGGTAAGGCAGTTCATCCTGATGTTCAAATGGAAGATAGCATATGGGCGATGTTGCCTGAGGACTTATTGAATGAGATTTTGGCAAGGGTTCCCCCATTTATGATATTCCGGCTTCGCTCTGTTTGTAAAAGATGGAATTCGATACTTCAGGATAACAGTTTTCTTAAATTTCACTCAGAAGTGCCATCTCATGGGCCTTGTCTACTTACATTTTGGAAGAACTCACAGACTCCCCAATGCTCAGTTTTTAGTTTGCCGTTAAAAACATGGTATAGAATTCCATTCAGTTTTTTGCCTCAGTGGGCCTTCTGGTTGGTCGGCTCTTCAGGTGGTCTAGTTTGTTTTTCTGGACTTGATGGTCTAATTTTCAAAGCTTTAGTATGTAATCCTCTTACACAAACTTGGAGAAAACTGCCAAGCATGCACTATAACCAGCAAAGACAGTTGATTATGGTTGTGGACCGAGCAGACAAGTCATTTAAAGTTATAGCCACTAGTGATATTTATGGTGATAAGTCACTTCCTACTGAAGTCTATGACTCAAAGACTGATAAGTGGACAGTTCACCAGATAATGCCTGCAGTTAATCTTTGCTCCTCAAAGATGGCCTATTGCGACTCCAGGTTGTATTTAGAAACCCTTTCACCCCTTGGCTTGATGATGTATCGGCTGGATACCGGATATTGGGAGCATATTCCAGCAAAGTTCCCAAGATCTTTGCTAGATGGTTATTTAGTTGCTGGGACACAGAAACGCCTGTTTCTGGTTGGAAGAATTGGTCTTTATAGTACTCTACAGAGTATGAGAATTTGGGAATTGGATCATGCTAAGATTATGTGGGTTGAGATAAGTAGAATGCCACCTAAATATTTTCGAGCTTTGTTGAGGCTATCAGCGGAGAGATTTGAATGTTTTGGACAGGGTAATCTTATCTGCTTCACATCTTGGAACCAAGGGAAGGGACTAATTTATGATGTGGATAAGAAGGTTTGGTCTTGGATTGCTGGATGTGCACTTCAGTCATACAATAGTCAGGTTTGCTTCTATGAGCCAAGATTTGATGCCTCAGTCCAATGAGTTGGAAAATTTCCATCGGGGATGAGCTGTTGAGAGAGTAACATGCAGCATGTAATTCCTATTTGTTGTAAGAAAGATGGTATCTTCTTTTACACCATGTTTATCCAGCATCTTGCACATATTGACTGGAATTACTGCTGACTTGGTGGTGGATTGTGCACCAACTGAACCTTGCTACTGGAGCATATCCCTTTCAATCTATTTATATCACCATATTTTTTATGGAAATTGATGATATCATTCCATATGAGGACTCGATAAAGCACATTGGTGCTGCCTGAGTTGCACTTGCACTTTGATGACTTGGTGATGGCTGAACTTCTTAAAGGTATATCACGAGAGTAAAAGAATTGTAAGAATTGTTGCTCCGACCTTTACTTACTAATTTAACGCATAGTAAATTTCATTTCATAATGTTATTATTCATTATTTTCTTTTAATTTACATCAGAGTGACTAATGTTTGTCGCCTTGCACTCTCAATCGCAGTATGTAATGTATACATTGTACTTTCAATGCTATTAACCTTGCTCTTATTGATTTGGAAGCTCTTCTTTCCCCTCTATACTTTTGATTTCCTTGAATAAATCTACTAAGGCTGTTTGAATTCTTTATAAAGTAATTAGATAGAAATTTACCACAATTAGATTTAGTAAAAAATGGTGCTTTTCATGTTCTTCCCAATGGATTTAGAGCATTTACTTGGCTTATTGTCACGACCTGCCAACAACAATAAGATTAATAAATCATCCTTGGGCATTTTTGAAGAATCCATGCACCAAGGAAGCTTCCAAAATGACCTAGAATGGCTTATATCCATCTCAAGGATTCTATCACGTTCTAAAATGTTGCAGGAGGTTCCACCAAGATCTAGACACGTCTAAAAGGTTTGAGAAGATTCTAGAAGACTCTAAATAATTCTCTAAGGTTCTAGAACATTCTAGAAGGACGGAGAAGATGTTGGAAGCATCTAGAACATTCTAGAAGAATCAAGAATGTTCTAGAAGACCCTGAAAGACCCTAGAAAGATCAGGACTACTCTGGAAGTCTCTAGAGTTCTCTAGAACATCGTAGATAGTTGTAGACAAGTATAGGATAATCTAGAAATCTCTAGAATAGTATAGATCCTAGTAGATATTTTAGGAGGCAACATATGAGCCGTCCGATCAAGTAAATCCTAATCGTCCATTCAGGAGGTGGGAGCCTATAAATAGGGTCACCCTCTTCATTTTGTAAACAACCTGAGAAGTTGAGCACTCTTGTACACATTCTCTTAAGCTTAATACAAAAGCTTCCTTTCAAATTCCTTTGCCTTCTCTTGTCTTTCTTTGTTTAGCCATCAGGTTGCGTGTAAGAAAGGCTTGCTAACATCGATCGGGACGTGTTAGCGCCGCACGGATTAGTTTGAGAGAAGTAAGTCCGTGACAATTGGTATCAGAGCGTGTTACGATTGCTTTCGGGACATGACCAAGACGGGAAAAACCAAGTTGCTAACTCGACCGAGGCCGAGATCACGCAAGAGCAACGTGGGCGTGAGGAGGAAGTCGATCCCACGATGGCAAGGCCACAAGCCAAGTCAAAGGACGTTATCTCTAGCATGGAGTCGCGCTTAACTCGCGTGGAGGAAAGCGTTGGGGGCATGAGTTCCCAAGTGGACGACCTTCAAGAAAGAGTTGAAGGCCTTGAGGCGGAGGATGCCGAGATCCACACAGCCATGAGGGCCATGATGCTCAAGTTAGAGAAAACCATGCTCGCGGAGATAGGCAATGTCCGCGATCTTCTCATGGATGAGCTCTCGAAGGTACGTTCTTCTCTTGAACAAGAGCTAGACAACATGCGTGGTAAAGTCGAGGCCCTACAAGGCGATGTAGCCTTGTGCAAACGTGCGATGGCCGCAGGGCCAAACACCAGTTATGAGCCTAGAAGGGTCGAAGTGCCCAAGCCAAAAATGTTCTCAGGGTCACGCAACGTCAAAGAAGTAGACAACTTCTTGTGGGGGCTAGAGCAATACCTTAGTGTTGCCGGAATCATGGACGAGGCAACCAAGGTTCAAACCGCGACATTATACCTCACCGACACCGCCATGCTTTGGTGGAGGAGAAGGTGCTCAGACGTCGATAAAGGTACGTGCACCATCGCTACCTTTGATGATTTTAAACGAGAGCTTAAACGGCAATTCTATCCGGAGAATGCCGAAGACGAGGCCCGAGCTCGTTTGCGAAGGCTCAAGCAATCGGGGAGCATCCATGACTACGTCAAAGAGTTCACCAACTTAGTGCTCGAGATCCCCGATCTCTTCGAGAAAGACTCGCTCTTTAACTTCATGGATGGGCTCCACTCATGGGCAAAGACCGAGCTAAAGCGTCGGGGAGTACAAACCCTTGCCGATGCCATAGCCGTAGCCGAAAGCTTGATTGAGTACTCTAGCCACAAGGAGGCCACACCTAAGCCGAGGGATTCGAAGAGCGTTCAAGCTGTGGGTTGGAGAGACAAGAGCCCTCGTAAAGACGGCCACCATGAGGATCACTCAAGCAGACCCAAGGACTCGTCCTCATGGAAAGGCAAGGCCAAGGATAAATTCCAAGAAGCTCGAGGCACCAAAAGATCACCACCAAGTAAGTGTTTCATTTGTGATGGTGATCATTGGGTCAAAGAATGCCCACAACGACAAGCACTTAGCTCTCTCCTAACCAAGCATCGAGAAGAGAGTGATGCCGAGGAGTCTGAGTCCGAGGCACAAATGGGATCCATGCAATTGCTCAACGTAATGCAATCCACCCCAAAGACCAATGCCAAGGGGTTGCTCTATGTGGACGTTACCATCAATGGAAAGGCGTCAAAGGCCATGCTAGACACAGGTGCGTCCCATAACTTCATTTCTCTTGATGAAGCTAAGAGGCTCGGTCTTAGGACCACGAAAGGTGAAGGATCCATCAAGGCGGTTAACTCTACTGCATCACCCATTCAAGGCATCACACAAGGGGTCAAGATCAATGTAGGGACATGGTCTGGCCACCTTGACTTCACAGTAGCTTCGATTGACGACTACCAGCTCGTCCTAGGCATTGACTTCTTCGATAGAGTCGAAGCCATCCCGATGCCACATGCCAACTCTTTGTGCATCACGGAGGGTGAACAAGCTTGTGTGGTGCCAACCATTAGGGAGCATGCAGAGTCTAAGAAGGTTGCACCTCCAAAACCGTTAAAGAGGTCACCACCAAGGGGTAAGGTGGATCCTAAGATCACGTCTAAACCGAAACGAAAGCAAGTTGGGAGTCCAAGGAAGAACACCAACAATTCCATGAAGACGCGACGAGGGCGTCGCGAGCTTAGGTGAGGGAGAATGTCACGACCCGCCAGCAACAATGAGGTTAATAAATCATCCTTAGGCATTCTTGAAGAATCCATGCACCAAGGAAGCTTCCAAAATGACCTAGAATGGCCTATATCCATCTCAAGTATTCTATCACGTTCTAGAATGTTGCAGGAGGTTCCACCAAGATCTAGACACGTCTAAAAGGTTTGAGAAGATTCTAGAAGACTCTAGATAATTCTCTAAGGTTCTAGAACATTCTAGAAGGACGGAGAAGATGTTGGAAGCATCTAGAACATTCTAGATGGATCAAGAATGTTCTAGAAGACCCTGAAAGACCCTAGAAAGATCAGGACTACTCTGGAAGTCTCTAGAGTTCTCTAGAACATCGTAGATAGTTGTAGACAAATATAGGATAATCTAGAAATCTCTAGAATAGTATAGATCCTAGTAGATATTTTAGGAGGCAACATATGAGTCGTCCGATCAAGTAAATCCTAACCGTCCATTCAGGAGGTGGGAGCTTATAAATAGGGCCACCCTCTTCATTTTGTAAACAACCTGAGAAGTTGAGCACTCTTGTACACATTCTCTTAAGCTTAATACAAAAGCTTCCTTTCAAATTCCTTTGCCTTCTCTTGTCTTTCTTTGTTTAGCCACCAGGTTGCGTGTAAGAAAGGCTTGCTAACATCGATCGGGACGTGTTAGCGCCGCACGGATTAGTTTGAGAGAAGTAAGTCCCTGACATTATGCTGGATATGTACTGCCATTGTTTCTCCTGAAGAAAAGGAATTGCACTTGAATGTTGTTATGGAGTTGACCCATTATTGAGCTTGCCATTATCTGTCACAAGATAAATGTGTGATGTATTTTGCTGCACCAGATGATTTGACATTGCGCCTTCATTTACATTATCTTTCACAATGAGAAAGCTTGCCAAAACCTTTTTGAATATTCAGCTTTGCAATTTTTAGGGGTTCAATGGTTGCAATTTGAAAGAAGTATTTTCTATTTTGTTGGAGTTAACATGTAAAGATATTTTAACTGGCACTGCATTTGTTCTTTCTAATCATTAACCAAGCCTGTTAGCTTTTGTTCTGTAGTGATGGTTAGTTGTAGTAATGCTTCTTGCTTGCCACAGAATGGTTGCCATTTTTCTCTCGGTTAATCGATCCACCTGGCTTTATCAAGTCAAAAGTAGCAATTAATTCTGTATACAGAGTCGATGTTTGTTTTTCGACTGTATTTTGCAATCTTGCTCATAGCAGTCTTTGATAACTTCACTGCCAAGGTAAACACTGAAACATCAACATTCCAAGTAAATTTTCCATGGTTTGCTGTTTGATGACTTCTATATGCTCATGCATTGCATCCGATATCTATTGACGAGGCAGGATCATTTGGTTTGGATCTGAATGGAAGTGAAAATGAAGCTTTAGATCTGTTTTTTAACCATATCTAGTAGGTTTATGAGCATGGTGCAAAACAAAGTGTGTATGTTTCATCAAATGAAGCTCCAGGGTGTTCTTGCTTCATGACCGGTGTCTTAAAATTTGTACTCTCTTCTGTTTTTCTCTATTAAGCCAAAACGAGAGTTTTATTTTCTTTATCTGATACTGTGATATGGTAAAACAAAGGAGGAACAACTGTCTTTGCACTCAATTCATTGGCACCATGATCAATTCATGGTGTACAAGAATACTATGTGCCGATTCAATTCATTGGGGATGGCAGGTGGAGATTTGATAAACTTGTACATTTTCATAAGAGTACTATGAGCCGATTCATTAATTAACCTAAAAAATAATTATGTTTCCTATAACTTGCCGAAGGGACAAATCTAGTAAATTCTTTGAAATTAAACTCTTTTGCATCACATCTGTCGGGTAAGTTTGGAATATGGCATGTTTAGGATATAACTAAAAGACGATAAAATTTTAAAAAATTTCAATTAATCGAAAATGTTAAGATTTTTTGATAATTTTTTGATTGTTTTTTTTACAAGGTTTAATATTTATTTTGTAAGTAATGACATTTAGATTTTTTATAATTTTTTTATTCGGGATAAAATATTGATATTTATAAAAAAAAATAACCAAAAAATTATAAAAAATCTAATATTTTCGGTTCATGAATAAATTTCTTAGTTTATTGTTTTTAGTTGGACTCTAGATATGCTGCACAATACTCAACCTCTCTTTGTCTTAGGATACCTTTGGGGTTACGTCCCTAAACATCGGTTGATATCAAATGATTATTGATAAAAACTTAAAATTTAATTTTGAAATATTTATTTAAATACTAAAATAGATAGGTAAATGCTCGTTAAGAATTATATAAGAAATGTTTATAATTATTTTAGTCGGTAAATGATTGTTTACCACAATCTACACAACTACAAATGTTGTAACTTCGTTACTGAACTCAGGAGAAAATGCACACCTTTTGCAGGCAAGGTATATTTTTTTTATTAAATTGTCATTTACGATTCCATTGATATGGAATAAAGAAGAATATTTTAAATATTAATAAATTTACTTTTTGAATTAGATTGTTATTGTATGCACTAGTGATGAAAAGAGTTGGATAAATATCTAATTTTTTGAGGTTAAAATTTAGTATTTTATAATTAGATTTAAAGTTTAAATATATAATCTGTCGTTTAAAGTTTAAAGTTTAAGGTTTGAAATGTAAGGATAGAGATTAAGGCTCCTAAAATAGATATGCGACAGTTTTAGAAGTCCCCTTGTGAATCAAAACTCTTCACTAACGGTGCATCAAATAATTATCTATTTGAATAAATAATTTTAATATTTTATTTATGGGTATAATTATTTCATATATTGATAGCGGAAACCAAAAGTTTTCGTAATGTTTTAGTTTTAGGGTTTAGGTATTTAATTTAGGGTTTAAGATTTTATGTTTTGGGTGTTAGAATTTATAACTGGAGATTGAGATTTAGAGTTTAAAATTAGAATTTAGAATTTATAGGTTAAAACCTAAATCCGTAACATATTGTCTAAAATGTAAATCTTAACTTTTTAACTCTTAAATTCTAAATATAAAACATATATTTTAACCATTATATATAAACAAAAACTTAATAAACTATTTAAATCTTTTAGTTTTCATCGCTATAATTAGATATAATTTTTTTATTTAAATTAATAAATATTTAAAAAATTATTTTATTACATTAGTTTACATAAAAATTACTATTAAAATTACATTAGCTTTCATAAAAGTAAACAAAAATAATAATAACAAAATCCTAAGAATTAGCTAAACTTGAAAAGATATTTTTTATGCTGAACAAGAAAACGAATGAATAATTACTAGTGGATCCCTAAAAAACATTATTCACTCTCTATTGCATTTGGTACTAGTCACCCATATGTTCTCGGATTTTTCTTTAAAAGAGACAAGTTAAAAAGAGGTTATACTGAAATTATTATAAAAATTTTAAGAATTATAATGTTACTTTTTTGGCATATATAAATTTTTTTATATTTTGGTAAGAAATTCGATATGTATCAAAATCCTTACATTTTTTATAAAAATTTACAATATACTGAAACCTTTATATTTTTTATAAGAAATTCAATATATACCAAAAACTTGATACCGAAATTCTTAAGACCTTTATAATAATTTCCGTACAACCTCTTTTTAATCTCTCTTTTCATAAGAAATTCTTTGTAGTTTATATATAGAAGACGACCCTAAACTAAAGACGAGCTCAATCTTAAATGAAAACCCTTATTTTTCACTATCGTAGAACAATCGAATTTGAAACTCTAGAGGAGTATCAACAAAATGAAAGCAATCAAAAGAGACTTAAATAGCACTATCTCCATCCCACTTTCTTTGTTCAATATTGACTTTTTTAGTCAAACTTTTTCAATTTTGACTTATTATAACTTTAAATCTATTATTGATAAAATAAAAAAAAATATGTTTTAAAAACCTTTAATCAAGCAGTTTAAAAATATATATTTTATAAAATTTAATAAATTAAAATATTTAAAATAACTATAGTCAAAGTTTTAAAATATTGACTTTTAAAAAATCAATACTAAACATTATAAGTGGGACGGAGAGAGTATAGAATATGCACCACAATTAGAGAGCTTAGAGAATAACGTCCTGTCCGCTTGATTCTTTTTTGTTCCTTGATTAATAAATTGTCATGTTCTTTAATAATTTTATTATGGATGTTTAAGGATAAACATGAGTTAAATACTTTAGTTGAATTTATTGTTTTTAAGATATTATGTTTCAATCAATTGATTAATGTTATAGCATTTTTCTTTATCAATTCTCTTTGTTTTTCTTCTTGTATAGTTACTATAAGAGCTATCAAAAGAGATCTTTTATTTATTAATATGTGGCTTAATATCGAGATATTTAAGTAATATAAATATGAATAGCGGAGTTTAAGATATCAAGTTAGATATTAATTCGACTTAGACATCGTTTAAGATTTTAAAAACTACCTAAGGGAACTTGATTAGGTAATAGAGTTGTTAGGAAAAAAAAACATGCATTGCCATAACATCCTTGTTATCAACTTACAGGTAGATAGAAAATCAAGAAGTTAATTAGAAAACTCTGTCGAATAGATAAAGATGTAATTAATTAACGCAAACATGTATCACCAATTATTGCAACATTCGAATAGTAATTAATATAATTCCTAAGCAATAAACCCAACTTCCATTATCATCTAAATATTTGCTCTAACATTTGTTTGTATTTGATCATTGCTACATTTATTTTTATTACAATTAGTTTCATAAATCAACTTTAAAATAATTATTTGCTTACATTTGCTCTAAAATTAGCGATCCAGTCCAAAGCCAAATATTTTTTTCTTATCTATTTAGGGTCATTTTAAACCTCTTCCTCGTTTTGGTAGAATTTAAGGTGTTAAAATCATATGTCTATTCTAAAACATGTATCTCACTACGTTTAGATAGACTTCTCATACCTTGTTGCAACTATGTATATAAAGGTTTTTTTTTCCAGTATTCACAAGAATCTTGTGCCTGTAAAAGACATGTGACAACCATCGTTTTCATCTGATTAGCCAACTAAGTCTACTATCTAGAAACTAAAATCTAAACTAAAAGCATTCTAATTACTTACTTCCAAGCATAGGATGGTTTCTCAAACCTATCCTATGCTTTCATACCTCTGAAAATATCATAGAGGTATTTCAAATCATAATTCACTCACCGATGATGTTTCGTTTCTTTGCTGAAGCCTTTCTTATAAGAACAGAAATCACGAATCATCTTCCAGGTTATCACCTACTTTTTAAACATCAAAAATAGAGGAATTAGTGCACTCTTGTACAGAAATCCTCTCTAAAACATAGTCTATCCCTCAGCCAAAATAACCTTCCAAAACACTACCCACACAACACCGAAATATTACCAAAACACCTCCACATTCAAACTTAACCCCAAATAAATGGATCAAGCAACAAACATAGATAAAATTCATCTAAAAACCTTCTTTAAACATTCATAAACCATCAGATTCAACACAACCATCCCAAAACTCCAAGGACAACTCAAAAACACTCTAGATCTTAAGATCTTAAGTTAGAAACCTTATTTCGAGATTATATTGATATAACCTATAAATCAGCACCTTAATTGATCAAATTTGTCATTAAAAACATTATCTAATTTAGCAAGATCAGATCCAAACGAAAATGACCAAGAAACCTGAAAATCTCAATTCAATCATCAACCAGTTTATCAAAATTCATTATAAAACATTGTAAAAGAGTCATCAAATTGGTAATTTCAATAAAGAACATGTAATTAGAGTAAGAGAACCAATCACCATCTCTAATTTTCGAACTCCAACCTCAACCTTGTTTAAAACCATAAATACCAAAAAATTTAAATGAGAAAACATTAAAATCAAAGAATGGAAGTAAAAGGAGTAGAAATTTTGTTTAACTTATCAAGATTGATGGAAATATGAGAGAATTTCAAAGAAACTCTGGTTTGAAAGAGAAAAGAGAGAAGGAGAAGTGTTTTACGTAAAATGATTATTTTTGAGAGAAATTAGTTAACACCACCTTAAGTGATTAATTAACCAATTAAAATCACTTAATTAGATGATGATTGACAGGTGAAACATTTTGGGAAAAAAGTTAGATTAAATTCCCCTAAAGATTCTAAGTTATGAACCTTTTACACTTTAGTCACTAAAATAGAAACAATTTTAGTTTTTACAAAATGGTCACTAGTTTTCAAAATGTCATACTTCCGGGTACAATTTTCCAAAATTTATTTGACCAAAGTTAAATATAGACCAAATAATGATTTTTAGGTATTTTCCCGATATTTTATCAAGCTCAAAAATATCGATTACCAATTAAATCCTGAAACTAGTCTAACTTGTCTAGAACTGGTCCGAATGAACCTTGACCCGAATCGGCTAAATTCAAAGCCCAAAAATTGGGAAGTTAAAGGGGTTGTATCAATATGGGGTGGTGTATCGATAGCCCATATCGTAGTATCGATATTCGTTGGGTAATCTGTCCAAAAATTTGTGTTTGAATTTAGGGGTTCTATAATTCAAGATAAATGGTCTTAAGGGTCTCCTAAGGTGTAAAATAAATAATAAAACCGAGAAATTGATAATTTAACCTCGTTTATGGAATGATTTACTAACTACTCAATAAATGGTGGATGACTAAATGGTGATAGAAACTCATAGGACCTTGATGGTTCTATATGTATTGTGTGTTAGTTAGGAACCTTGTTATGTGTTGATAGGTTACCTAATGGTTAGATATTGTGTGATGGGATCTGGATACCCAATATAAAGTGTTACAACACTCGAAGACTACCGAATGAAGGATCTCAATGCTTAGTGGACGCATGCCTTGTTCGAAGATGCTTGATGGACCATTCAAAGCATAGATAAATGATCTTGATGCTTAGTGGATACGGGCCCTATTCGTAGTGTAAAATCCCAATGCTTAGTGTACGCGGGCCTCACTAACTATATTATTACTATATACAGGGACGGAGCTGTATGGTGTTGGGGAGGGGTAATCGCCCCCCACCCTCGAAGAATTTTTCTCCACTTTTGTCCCCTCATTTAAATTCTTTTAAAAATTGTTTTTCTATGAATTTGCCCCCTACTTCTAAAATTTATGTTTTGCCCCCCTCAACCCCAAATCCTAGCTTCTTCCCTAACTATATATGAGATGTTGTATGGACTTCTCTTTGATATTTATATGTTGTGTACAAAAATATACATTCACCATGACCATGTGTTTAGGAGGATATGGTAGCATCATTGTTATCATGATATGATGTCAATCATGTTGCATTGCTTTATTTATAATATGTTCGAAATTTGGTCGAGTGGTGGTGTATCCACTAAGCTTTTATAGCTCAACGTTCAAAATGTGTTTTCGTGCGTAGGTTTCTAGGTCTCATCTTGGTTCGGAGGAGCATCGTCAAGGGTTGGGTTTTCAGCATCGACTTTGGGTTTAAAGTACAATTACTAGACTAATTAGGCTATGTACTTGTAGGACCTTATATGTATTTTGTAGCTCTTATTTAAATTTGGCTTGAGTCGAATGCTTTTAAATAGTTGTATTATTTGGAGCTCTTTTACACTCTTGTAGATCACTTTGAATTTTTATCTAATTAACTTGAATGGAATTATTTTATATTTGGATGTGTTTACTGGGCTTTTGAAGAAAAATTTTATAACACGGTCTTTGGGCCGAATGCCCAATGTGTTATCTAGGTCAATGGTGTTATAGTATGAACCTTGATTGATAAGATTCGAATACCCAAGAATAAATGTTGCAACACCTTAAAGACTCTCGAATAGAGGATCCCCATATTGTGTGGACTCGGGCTACAATCCCATGATTATTGTATCTTGATGTTGTATGGACGCGAGCCTCACTAGTAGTGTAGGATCCTGATTATATGTTAATACGGGCCTTACTACCTTATGCTTGCATTTTCTATGTATATGTTGCGTATGATGTTATACATTAATGATGCTATGTGTTTAGGATGTTATATTAACATCATCGTTATCTTGCATGACATCAAAAAATGTATCCATTATGCATTATTAGCTCAACATTCGAAATCATTATTTACGTTCATAGGTTCTTAGGTTGCAGCATGACTTGGAGGAGCACCATTGAGGGTTGGATTTTCATCAATGACCTAGTGTTATATTACAATTACTAGATGTAATGGGCCATGTACTTGTAGGAACCTATATGTGTAATTTGTAACTCTTATTCAGTATTTGGGCTTGTGTCAAATACTTTAAATGATTTGTATTATTGGAGCTCGGTTTAACTTTTGATAATACTTGGATTTATGTTATTTAAAATGAATGGACGTATTTTTAAATGACTGAAATTATACTTTGGGATTTTAGGAGACAAAATTTTAGGCTTGAGGCCCAAATGTGACATCCAGATCGAGGGTGTTACAATACTATACAAAGTAGGAGTGAATTTGGGTCACAAAGCGTTGGTACATACTCTCTGAGTGGGTTTAAGTCACACAACATCAAAACACACACCCTTAGGCGAGGTTGGATCACTTAGCATCGATACATACATACTGGGTGAGATTGGGTTATGCATTTCGAAGAATGTCATTTGGGTTATGTAATGCTCCAACAACTTTTCAACGTTGCATGTTGGCAATATTTTCAGATATGGTTGAAGAATTTTTGGGGGTATTTATGGACGACTTTTCTATGTCCAGAGAAACTTTTGAAAAATGTAACCCCCTCGACTCAGTCTAGACGCCACCCGACTGGAACGAGTTACACGGGAAATACCGAGGCTAATCTAGAGACTCACCCCGATAAACGACCTTAAAAATTTTTCTTCTATCTTATCTAGATGTATTAATTAAATCCTACATGTTCATGTAAGGATTGAGTTCATTTGCAGCGGAAATTGATGAGAAACGAGTCCTAATTTAAATGAACAATTTTTAGGGACCTAATTGTATTTTCTAGACATTTATGATCTAAAAGTTAAATTAAGGTTACCAATCCTTAATTAAATATATTACATGCTTGAACGTAAATTTTCAAGATAAACTATGCCTACAAGTCATTTAATTTCATTGTTAAAGTTTAGTGACTAAAGTGTAATTTTTTAAAGTTTTAATTCTACTTATAACATCACTTAGAGGTATTGAAACCCCTTGTCACCATTTCGATAACAAATTGAAATTAAAGCAAGTATCGAAATAGTGTCCAAGCGTTTCGATAATCCTTCGATATTCCTCCGGATGCCCTGCGTAGAAAGCCCACGTTTTGATATAGCTTGTCCCTCGTTCTGATACGATTTGGAACTGTAAAGATTGGTTTCGAAACTCGGGAACAACAAATCAATATGCCTGCTTGTGTTCTGGAAAGTGCATAAAAGTCCTAAATTTTATACTATTATCCCACTTGATTATTGCTTGTAAAGGACAAATTTAATGATAATTAAGGATAATTCTGTATATTTTCCATATTCCAACATCCATGCATTTAATTTATCATTTTATCTATTATTTGGCATAAAATATGTATGGTTAATGTTTTTCTTTCTTAGACATGAAATAACCATGAAGGTACGATCAGATAGCAAAATGGATGCTAGAACTGGAGATGAATTGCAAGGAAGCACCCGCCACGGCAGCATATCGCCCGCCGCGACAGCAGAGTAAAGAAGTCAATCGGTGCTCGATAGATAAAGAATAATATACTGAATCCATTGGACACGATACGAGAAAAAACGGAAGGGAAGAGATAAAGTCAAGCCATGGTCAAAGCCGACACGGAAATTAAGGAGTTAAATTAGGAAATAGAATAAAAGAGTTGTAATTCAATAAGGACATGTATTCTTTTCCTTTTAGAACTCTTATTTTTATAGAATTCTTTAACCTAGGTTTGGCCTATATAAAGCAAACCCCTAAGGCTAAGAAGAAAAGTCGGTTCTCATAGACAAAACCTTAGCCGCCGATAAACCCATCATGTTCTAAACTCCATCGAGGCTTGGGTACTTTGTGGAGTAGTTGGGGAAGAAAGTTGTATTTTATTTGAGAGTTATTAATAAAATCTTTATTTTCATAGTTTATTCTCTATTAAATTTTACTCTTCTTTACTTACGAGCTCGAAAGATAAGTTTGTGAAGAAAAATATATTTATCCAATATCGAGAGAGTTAAGCTCATGAAACGAGAGAGTACGGTCCTTGCTCATGGGCTCGACCAATCCGCAAGGGTTTCAGCGACTAAAAGGAAGCATACAATCGGTTGTTATCCATCCTTGATTCACGCTAGGAGGTGTTATCAAGACGTGGGTTTCAATAGTTTTTCCTCGCTTAAGGATAAGGAGGAACAATTTTAGATGTTTTGTCGAACTATGGAAAGTTGAGTTGTCGACAAGGCATAAACCTACCGAGGCAGCTGAGGCGACCCTTCGTGCAACCCGTCGCGGCGATAATTCAACCATATACGTTAATAACAAGATAATAATTACAATTGGATTCCCCTCTACAAAGCAAACTGCCTAGCTTTACTTATCTCATTTATTATTCCTCTTAATTATTTAGTTTTCATTTATTTTATATTTAATTCACCATCATCCATAATTACTTGTGTTTTTACTTTTAAAGTGTAGATTTATTATTCCTCAACCTCGACCTCTAACAGCAACAAGTTTAAAACTCCTATGAGGTGACCTAGTATCTATATACAAGAATAGAACCTAAATTAGATTTAGTACCAGAGTCTCAATTTCAAAACACAAGAAAAATCTTATAGTAAAACATTTTGTTTTAAAATTTTCTCCATATCCTCAAAAATATTTAATGCTGCATGTTTTTCAAAAAATTTTAAAAACACTGGTTATGGGCCTCAAAGTTTGAGTGTTGAACTCGACTTTGATACCAAAAAATGTAACCCCTTAATTTTGACTTGAGGTGCACGGTAGGTTAAAATTGTAACTTTTAAAACTTTAAACTCAAGTAAACGAAAAAGTAATTCAAAATAAAAATTGTAACTCAAATGATAAGAATATAATTTAAAAGGATAAATATTTTGATTATAAAATAGTGTGACATGAATACACGATCTATGCATGAAATTTAAAAACATCTCAATCTCTAATGGTCCCCAAAAATAAATAAAATAAAACTACTTGTAAATAACCATACTAAAATAAGTTATATAAAATAATATAACATTACACGGTCAATTCTTTAAAAATTAAAATATAAATTTATTATCGTAAAACTTTAAGTTCTAAAATTAAATTTTAAATCTTAAATTCTAAATTTTAAACCTTAAAATTAATAAATTTATATAAATTTCAATTTACACTATTAATTTTTTTCCATAAATAATGGATGTACAAAAATGGAAAAGCCCACCAAACTGTAAGTTAGGAGAAATTATTCTATGGACTGGTTCCACCACGTTATCCATAGTCCCTAACCACTAAAAATTAGTCAACTAATTTTATATTTTTCATATCATTTTTTCTTTCCTAATTAATCTTGTATGTAATCACTCACTACCTATTTATATGGTAATAAAAAATTAAAGATTCAATTTTAGAAAAATTGATATGAAAAATTTAAAAATAATTAGCTAATTTTTAGTGATTAGGGACCATAGATAACGTGGTAGAACCGATTCATAAAATAATTTCTCGTAAGTTAGGCTTCGAATGAGAATGTTAAGGCCTACTGAGATGAGTCATGACATTTTTTGTTGTTGAAAGTAGGATTAAACCCAACTTCTTGCCCTAACTAATATGTATATCTAATTAAGACTCCGAGTTTTTATTTGATTAAGATTGTTATTGTTGTAACGTATCAAATCTTTCGGTTTTAAATATATTTAAACACGTAAGAGTCTTTCGGTCGAGTAATAAACACTAAAATATCTTATACATTGGTTGTGAAATAAAACTATTCTATAAACGGGTTATTTTAAAGGTCGGTGATTTACCTTAAGTTTTAGAGGCGAGAGTTTAGAATTTAAGATCTACAATATAGGGTCTAGAGTTATCATATTAAATATTTTAGATTTTGAAGTTAAAATAATCATGTTTATGTAATTTTATAATAGAATTAATTACGTTATTAAATGTGTTTAAAGCTAATCCAAGTAACATTGAAACCCAAAGTGAACTTAATTCAGACCAAACTTCCAATGACGTTTAACTTGTTTCATAGACTTGTCATGAATTAATGATTTAACATCCTATGGAAGACAAGATGCAAATCCAGAGTATCTAAAGAAGGGAAAATAGTTGAGCTTTAATGCTTTCCAATCCTCTTTATAGATTATCTCATATTCCTTGACCCCTAACAGCAACAAGTTTAACATTCCTATGAGATGGCATAATATCTATATACAAGAATAGAACTTAAATTAGATTTGGTGTCAGAGTCTCAATTTCAAAACACAAGAAAAATCTTATAGTAAAACATTTTGTTTTAAAAAATTTTCCATATCCCAAAAATATTTAATGTTGTATGTTTTTCAAAAATTTATAAAAACACTGGTTATGGGCCTCAAAGTTTGAGTGTTGAACTCGACTTTGATACCAAAAAATGTAACCCCTTAATTTTGACTTGGGGTGTACGGTAGGTTAAAATTGTAACTTTTAAAACTTTAAACTCAAGTAAACGAAAAAGTGATTCAAAGTAAAATTTGTAACTCAAATGATAAGAATATAATTTAAAAGGATAAATATTTTGATTATAAAATAGTGCGACTTGAATACACGATCTATGCATGAAATTTAAAAACATCTCAATCTCTAATGGTCACCAAAAATAAATGAAATAAAACTACTTGTAAATAACCATACTAAAATAATAAGAAAACATTATCCGATTAAGAGCTTCGAGTACCAACTCCTAGGGCCAGGTATCTGAAAAATTAAACTAAAAGAATGAGCTGTAAGCACAGTGTGTCTCTAAAGTCCAGTCTTAGATTATATTATCACTTAGTTCACAATCACAAATATAAGATATATATATTTCCCAGTAGTAAAAATAGTGAGTGATGAATTCAATGTCATAGAGAATGAAGTCTCATACTCTGAATGCCAATCATAGTAGTGACAAAGTCAATCAGTCACAAAGAAGGTAGTTCTCAAGAACCCCTTACCTCTTATTTCGCCAAAAACAGTGTGGTAAAACCATCTTCCTCCATAGAATCCTACCCCATGCACATATTATGCAATCAATGTCACAATTCTCAAAATTCTCATCATAGAGAATCATATAGTATACGAAATATACAATTCAGATAATTTGATCACAATATCACAGGGTATATAAATATCAAAGTACCACATAGTAAGTTAGAGTATCATAGTGTCACAATAAACAGATAATCATAGAGCACAAAAAATCTAGCACAAAAAGAGAACACACGTAGGGATGGGCACGGAACCCGAACCCGACGGGTTCCGACCCGACCCGGTCTGATCGGGTCGGATTTTTTTGTGAAAAATTCGGGTTCGGGTCGGGTCAGGTCGGGTTTTTTTAAGGGAGGTCTCGGGTCGGGTCGGAGTCGGGTTTAGGGTGAAAAAATCCGACCCAACCCGGCCCAGGACTAATAGTGTAATTTTTCCATATATATTTTAGGGATATTTGCAATAATGATCCCTCTTTATATATATTTTATACAATTAGATCACTAAATTTTTTTTTACAATTAGGTCACTAAAATTAAATAATTTTACAATTAGATCCCTAAATTTTATTTTTTTACAATTTAGTCCCTAAAATTTTAATTTTTTTAATGATTCGGGTCGAGTCGGATTTTAAAGCTTAAAAATCGGGTCGGGTCAGGTCGGATTTTTTTCACCCTAAACCCGGGTCGGGTCGGGTGGCAGGTGGAGGGTGTGATTTTTCGGGTCGGGTGCGGGTGGGCCGAAAATCCGACCTGACCCGACCCGTGCCCATCCCTAAACACACCTCTCGTAGCACAAGTATTAATGCTGATACGGGGTTTTCCATAGATGAAGTTCTAATAATTAATCACATTCTAAAATAGTAATATGTCGCCTAAATAAACTAAAAAGAACACATAAGTGTATCTAAAGCAGTAATCGCAGGATCCGGTTGAACATGAGGCGGAGGCGATAAAACATCCTCTTTAGAGTCGACGTCGTCTGAAAAAGGCCACAAAATTCCAATTAAATTCTTATTCAAGTTATACTTTAGAATGGTCAAAACAGGGCTTTCGGGTTCGAATTTGGCTAATTGGACTACATAAATTGACTCAAGACGTCGAAAAAGGTCAAGATAGGGTATTTTAAAAAAGTCAACTCTGGTAAAAAAAGTCAACAGTCAACTCCGGTCTATGGTTAACGGTAAAGTCAACGCTAATGTTATTGTTGATATCATGGATGATATCATCACTGACGTCACAGATGACGTCATCGCTGACGTCACAGATGATGTTATCATAAAGGGTCAAAGTCAATGGGTCGAGTATGGGTCACAGTTCGGGTCACAATACACGTGTCGGGTTTGGTCCAGTTTTCCATAACGGGTCAATTCGGTCCGATTTTTCTAAATCCCTCCCCACTCAACTAAGTTGGTTCACTAAACCAGTTCACTACACAACTACACTGTAATTATGTTTCCCCCTCCCTAATCGAGAACAACTTCCTAACAGCCCTCACAACTGACGAAGACAGTAAAGATACCGACGTTGTGACAACGATCTCTCTCATTCCCTCCCCGAACTACTCTAGTTACAACACCAACACCCACTTAAATTCCCTCCAACTCGAGAATCATGGTCACTATAACCACCTACAGTAAGACCGACTTTAGCCACCCTTCTTTCACCGTGCCTCACTCCACCGAGCCAGAGAACCCATATCTCACTCTTTCAAAACTCAGCGAAACCAAAAACACTTAGCATAATGGAACCTTTACCCGAACTTCACTCTCTCAATGGAAGGGATGTACAACAATATCCACTATGGTCGGCAACAACTTGCTAAACACTAAAGGGAAGAATGGATTCGCTCGTCAAGTACTCACCAGCAGACTAACGACACAACCGAAGCAAGAAGAGGAAGATGGGAAAAGAAACACACAAAGGGAGAGAGATGGGAAGAATAGGTTAAACGACTACTGCATAAAAAGAAAAGAAGACCTAATTCTTGTAGGATTATGGATAAAATTTACATCTATATCTTCCCTTATAAATCCTCAAATTTTAGGGTTATTGAAATTAGGAATTATAATTTAATTAGGATTCCTTATATAGAATTTATGGGTGTGACAAGAGGAGACAAATAGTGATATCAATCTTACAATTCCTTGAAACAAATTAAACCCCACTTTGCTTCCTTCACCTCACCAAAGAAAAATTACACAAGCCCAAAACTCCAACCAGATGTTATAACAAGCCCAAATAATGAACACATGACCCTAAATCTCATCCTAAACTTGAGGTCTGTACTCAAGGCCCAAACTTCAGGTTAACTCAACCATTGAATTCTGAAATTCAAGTCGTTACGATTACTTTAGTTCAAGATAATTTATAATACATTAAGTTTTCCTAGGTTTTAGGATTTAATTAATTTAGGATTGATATTAGAGTAACATAGTTAATAATTAGATCATTATTTAATTTCCCATAATTTGGGCCTTTTAGGTTAGAATTTTAGTGGGCCTAAGGCTTTTGTTTCATATATTTCCTTGTCATGCATTTTAATTGCCAATAATTTGACTTTAATGCTTTAATTGTACACATTATTAATCAATTAACTTAAAATTATAAAAAGAATTTTTTTATTAATTTCAATATTTGTGTCGTAATAGTCTTGACTTCATGGATGTTGATCAGATATTTAAATTAATTCTTACTATCTTAAGATAAATCTTAATTTGACTTAAAGGTGGATAACTCATATATCTTTTTTAAATGCCTACATTATTCATAAAAGTGATGTACAAAATTTAAATCATACATTTAATATAATAGTCAAACTTATTCGATGTCGTCTTAATCTACGATTTGATGTTTGTCACACTTAATAATCATATATTTAATTAATTAAAACTCACCAATTTGATAAAAGACCGTTTAATTAAAGTCTATATTCAATCAAAGAACATTTAACTAAATTCAATTTAAATTTCAACAATTTTCATCTATTAAAAGCAATGTATATTTTGGTATTGATTTCCGAGTGTGATCCTTTTCAAAATATAACTAACTCCCGAACCTATTTTTAAAACGAATATTTGATTCTATAATATCCGACTTTACTAAGTGACCGATAATAATTACAACCTTTTATTTTCAAAAATATAAAATAAATTCCCATTTTTGAATATTTTCCAAAAACAAAGGAAAAACACGTTTTTTAGCATTCATTTCAAGGAAGGTCGTTACGATATCTATAATTTATTTCATTATATTTTATATAAGATTTTTATTTTATAAATTGATGATAGTTTTTTTTTTTCTTAAAAACAATTTAGAAAAACAATTAAAGATTTATGATAATAAACTAAAACTGATTGTGAAAGACAAAAAAATCCCTTAACAATTTTGACGTGGAAGTTGGTCAAATAGTCTTGAAAGATGAAACATATTTTGTTGTAAATGGTCTCGTTGGTTACGAAAAAGTTTACGGTGTACAAGAAGGAAATCTAAAAGGAATCTTTTGTTTTTCTGGGATTTCCAAATAAATCATGATTTGACAACACAAAATTAATGGAATTAAGGTTAGTGTTATACATGTGACATTGTCCTTGCAAAGTAACCAACTTCAATTCCCAAAAAATGAAAAAACCAACTCCTTTGCTTTAATCGTTAAAGGTATTTAAAAATATTTGATTTGAGTATTTATTAATTTAATTTTAAAATTTTAATTAAAATAATATTTTATTTAATTTTAAATTTTTAAATTAGATAAAAATCATAATATTTTAAGTTTTAAAATATAAAAAAATATTTTTTTATTAATATTATTGTTTTAGTTTTAATAATTTGATGTTAATTATATTTAAAAATTTAAAAAATTAAATTCTTTATAAATATGAATCTTGTTATATTTTATAATTTATTATATATTAGATTTAATATTCTAAAATTTTTACAAATAACATTTAAATTTAAAAAAATAAATTAAAATATATGTTTTAAAAAAATAATCATTATATTATCGACTAAAAAAGATTATATTCGATCCGATATTCGCCTCAGTACAATGCAATATTTAAACAAAGAACATTAGCTACTCCCAACATTTCTTTTGTAACAACACCAAAAAAAAAAAGACATTTTCAGAGGTGCAGGTGGCTTAGACTAGGTTGACCCATGTTTATATTTTGTATTAACTTGAACTAATTTCAATGTACAATTAAGATAAGTCTAGTTTCTTTGATCAAATACACGACAGTGGTAAATGGAGCCATACTGCTTTACAGGTGTCGAAACATCATTTATTTTGTGGGATTTAGTCTGCCTTAATCTAAGAGACTAGGATAAGATAAAAGTGTTGTTACATAAATTATATTTATGATAATTAACTTATTATTATTATTTTTATTTTAATTATTAAATTATTTTAAATAAAATTTTATTAAAATTATATATTTTTTAATTTAATCATTAATTTTATTTTTTTTCTTTTTATCACCAACCTATAATTTATTTTTTTTATTATTTTCACAAAATTATTGTTTGTTAGTTTTTAACGATAAATAATTAAAATTTTGAAAACGTATTATTAGTGATTATTTTGTTAAAAAATAATAAATTGATGAAAATATGAAAAGAAAAATGGGTTAAGTGATCACAAGTGTATTTTATCCAAATATCTTTAAATTAAAATTCACTTATTTTTTTATTTTTAAACTTTAAATTATTTTTATCAAATAATAAATCGGATAATCATGTCCATAAAATATTGAAAAACTCAATTTAAATTAAAAGTTAACTTTTTGATATATCATCATTAACCGTCGGGTCAATTTAAAAAAACTATATTAACAATTTGTTCAAAACGAATCTTTATTATTATTGTGATTGATCAATGTTTCCGCTCAAAAATTTTGGCTTTGGTGGAAATTTTAAAATATTTGGATGTTTCTTATAAAAAGGATTTTAACATGTCACACAATCATAATGACCATAGTAAAATCGAATTAAAAGTTTATTAATTGTAATGAAACCTTTTCAATTTTAATAATACAGTAAAAACTAAGGGTGTTCAAATACGGGTAACCGATCTTTGGGTAGTTAAATTTTCGGTCCGTGTTTATTCCGGATTTTTCGGGTACCCGGTACTTTGGGTACCCAAATACTTGGGTATCCGAAAATTTGGGTAGTCGGGTACTCGATTTTTTAATTTTTTTTATAAAATTTTAAATTTAATTTTAAAAAAAATACATAAATTTAAAAATTTAAATTACATAATCCAACACCAAAATATAAAATTTTAAAACACTTGTTACATAATCTAAACATAAATCTTAAGACCTAAATTATAGATTCTAATTCAAAACAAAACATAACGTCGAAAGGATTTTTTTTTTAAAAAAAATTAAATATTTTTAATTAGTTTATTTATTTTAATATATAAAAATTAATGATTAAATAGTAAATAATCTTGAGTTGATTTTCGTATTCGTCAATGCATATACAAAAATAGTGTATACAAAAATAGTGTATATCTAAACAGGGGTTGGTCCAAGTAGTAAGCAGCTTGGTTCCGCTTATGCAAGTCTCAAGTTCGAGACGTTGTGTATGCAGAAAATCCATGCTAGGAGACTCACCCACCAATGCTAGGTGTGCGACCCGGGTCGGTCTGGATTAGTCAGGTTTAAACCCTGAAACTACAAGAGCAATCAAAAAAAGTTTGAATTTTGTCAACTCGAAAAACTAAATTTATAATTTACAATAAATCTAAATTTTATTTTTTTTAGAATGAGTCCCTAATTTTTTTTAAAAATAAAGTTTGTGGGATCGAGATTTAGAAATTAGATTGTTTGATATGAAAATATAATAATATAAGTATATTTTGTTTAAATAATAATAATATTTTTAAAAAAATAGAATCAGGTACCCGAAAGTAACTGGGTACCCGAAAATTTGTAATTTTGTGATCTGGGCCCGATACAAAAAATGACGGGTCAGGTACCCGACCCAGACCAAAAAAATTTTTTGGGTAAATACCCGATTTTTTATGTTCGGGTAGTCGGTCATTCGGATCGGGTATTTTTGAACACCCCTAGTAAAAACACCTTAAAAAATCAGTAATTATCGATATAGCTTATCGTAAAATATTAAGGGTCAGTTTAGCATTGCTTTTGAAAAGTGCGGTGGAAAAGTGTGGTGAAAAAGTATAGTGGAAAAGTTCTTTTGGAATTTTTAGTTTGAAATATATGTGTTTAGTATTGTTGTCAAAAAGTGATTTTGAGAAAATAAATGACTATTTTAGACATGATGTTATAAGTTAAAATATATATATATATTTAAATGATAATTAAATTATTTTATATTATAATATTAATTTAAATTATGATAAAAAATATTAATAAATGAATACATAAATTATTTTTGAAAAGTGCTTTTTAGAAATGCTTTTTGAGAAAATATATAACTTTTATATGAATATATATAATTTTTAAATTAAAGAAATAATTTATTTTAAATATAATTATGTATTTGTAAAAATTAAATTATAATGAAACATTGTAAATGAAGGTTAAAATTGTAATTTGACTCTTGAAAGCACTTTTCCAACCGTAAAAGCTAGAAATTTTAGCTTTTGTGTTTGGGTTGAAAATCACTTTTCAAACGCAATTTTTTTTCCAAAAAGTTAATTTTTTAGCATTGCTTCTCCGTTTTAAACCAAAAGCTGGTTTGAAAAACAATCCTAAACGGAGCCTAAATATATTTGCTAGTCATACTAAAAAAATAAAATTTAAATACGTTAACTTTTATGTCAAATACTTTTAACCATAATTTTAAAATAATTACAATCTAATTTAAATAAAATTAAAAGATAGTAAAATGTATTTTAATTCTCAAATCTCAAATAAACACATTTTACTCCAAGAATATTTTTTCGAATCTTGTAATCATTTTCATTTGGAAAGTACTTATGGTTCAAACAATATTTTTTAAACCTAAATGAAATTTAGGTTTTTTCTCGAGAAGTTGTAATCAATTCGATTATTTGATATTTACAATAATTTTGATTTCATAATCGATTTGAAAAATCTTAAAACGCAAAATGAATTTTGAAATAAAAATTTATACTTGTACAACAAAAGTCATTATCAGTACTTAATTTAAATGGAGTAAATTTTTTACTCTAAAAAGCACAATTATAACGATGCAAAATTATTCTTATTTCTTAAATATATTAATATGTCTCTAATTATATACCTTATTTATTTATACAATAATTATTTCTCGTTAATAGATTATTACATCGATATAAATTGATTCTAAATTATTACACTAATCGATAAATACAGAAATTATTTTCGAGCCGAGATATACATGTTTAACAAAGAAAAATAATAAACATATATATACATTAAAAATAATTTATTTAACAAAGAAAATAATAAAATAATTGAGAGTAAATTCACTAAAAATAAATTAAATAAAATAATTTGAATATTATCAACTAAAACAAATTTACAAAACTACAAATAATAAATAAAAAATAAACTACAAATAAATAAATAATAAAATACAATAATATAAAAAATTGTTCATTTCGAGCCGAGCCCGAACCGAGCTTGACGAGCTTTAAGCCCGAGCTGAGCCCAATAATATTATTTTCGAACCGAGCTCAAGCCTAAAATTCTGAGTTCGGCGAACCTCGAACCGAGCCGAACCCAGATATACATGTTTCCAAGCCGAGCCAAGCCTGACCTCGTTATCACCCCTAGGTACAACACATCATGTGGCTCCAGATGTGGGCAAATTTGGCCACAATTAAGATTATGCAGGACCTAATAAGTTAAATATGATTAATGATATGCAATTGAACATTACAAGAATTGGTCATATGCGAAAAATCCATAAGTTACCCCTTTCAGATTGTGTCACTGAATACATTGCTCTATTTCAACTCATTTTCATTGACTTGTGGGTATAGCTCATGTATCATCTAGCGGTTTTGTATACTATATTGCGTTTGTGGATGCCTAGACATTCTTGGATATACTTGCTTAGAAGAAAGGCCCAAGCTGTACAACCAATTCGACAGTTTATAAACTTGTGCAAACATAATTTAACACTCATTTTAAGACGTCCAGAGTGATTGAGTATGGAGTATCAAAGCAATCTGGAAAATTATAATTAGGTCCCTAAAACTTGTTCGATTAAATTAGGATTCGTTTTGTCTTTAGTTTTCGTTGTCATTGAACTCGGTCCTTGCATGAACATGTAGGATCTAAATAATGCATTTAGAAAAGATAAAAAAAATATTTTAAGGTTGTTTATTGGGACGAGTCTCCGAATTAACCTTGGTATTTCCCATATAACTCTTTCAAGTTGAGTGACGTCTAGACCGGATCGAAGGGTTACAACCAAGGCAAGTGACCAATGTCAACGGACATGAAATATTTTTGGTAAACACCAACTGCGGCTCCAAAACCTTATGCATGTTGACTTATTTGATGTGGTGGGGATAGATTTTATGGGCCCTTTTTCCCCTCATCATTCGATAATCTAAATAACAAGGTTATTATTGACTATGTATTTAAATGGGTAGAGGTTATTACACAGTCAACAAACATTATTAAGGTTTGTTGTCAAGTTTTTTCATGAACACATATTTATTCGATTTGGTACCTATATTGATTAGTCATAATGAGGGTACTCATTTTAAACGTAATTTAATATTTAAAGTTTTGTGCTAGTATGTTTTTCTGTAGAAAATTGTCACGACATATCACTCACAAACAAATGAGAAAGTTAAAATATCAAACAATGAGATTAATAGCAAGCTACAGAAGACTGCTAATTCATCGAGGAAATAATGATCTTTGTGACTAGATGAGTCCTTGTGGGCTTACACGACTACCTTTATAACTCCTTTGGATACTTCATCATTTAGACTGATTTTTAGAAAACTATGTCATATGCCAGTAGAGCATAAACATAAAACCTAATGGGTCACCAAAACAGTTAACATGGTATAAAGAGTAACTGAAAAAGAAAAAAAAGATGTTTTATACCTAAATGAGTTAGAAAAATTCAGAACACGAGATTATGCGAATGCTAAAATCTATAAGGAAAATGTTAAATATTAGCATGATAGTAGGATAATGCCAAGACAATTGAGGTAGGTCAATGTGTTCTTTTGTTCAATTCACAACTTAAATTGTTTCTAAGAAAATTTAGATTGTGTCCCTATAAATTTGTAAAACCCTACTTAAAATTGAGACATTTTTAAGGTAAATGGCTAACTTTTAAAATATTATTTCGAAGGTAATTAGAACGATACCAATTAAGTGATCTTATTGTATTTATCTCAAGCGTGTTATGTCGACATTCCCTTGATCCATATTTATTTTTTTCTTGCATTAACAAGAAACTAAAACCTATATAATATTTTGTTTTTCTATCACAAATGTTGCTTTGTTTAATGGCAAACTCACACCATTTACTCTTAGGGTATCAGGACACCACCTGAAGGTTTATTAATTAATTAAAATAAATTAAAATTAAGATTAAATTGATATAATAAATAATTAAAAAATCAAATGTATAATTATATAAATTTCTTCAACTTCCATGTTATCTTTTATTAAGTTTTAATGGTCGGTGATAAAAATATTATCAGTTAATTAATTTGGTGATCAAATTTTTAATTTTTAAATTTTTAATTTTTTTAATTGGATAGTCAAAATAAGATAGACCCAATAAATAAATGGTAATCTAGATATTTTACCCCTAATTTTATCTATAGTATAAGATATTAGTTGCTAGTATATAGATACTTCTTGCATCTATTCTCACTTATTATAGCACATAGACAAAATTTAATATTACAATATTATGTTTTATTAAATTTTATTTTTAATCCTAATTTTACTTAAAATAACTATATATTAAAAAAACATTCTTAATAAATTTAAAACTCATAACTTAAAAAATATAGAGAATAAAGATTTGACCAATTAATTATAACAAATTAACAATGATCAATAATAATCTATTAAAAAATTGAAATCATAGGCTTCATGCATTAAAAATAATAATTTTATAATTTTATATTGTGGGTGTCGGTCAATTTTGATCTTTGGTTAAAATGAATAATTAATTAACCCTTGAGGTGAGCACACACTCTTCTGGTCTTGTAAACTTGTAACACCAGAGTTGTCTTTGTTTATTATTTTGATGTGAACATGGTTGAATTTAATTTAGTAAATCCATGCACTAATCACTTGCCCATGTTACTCCAAGCTCTTAATTCCATGCCCACGCTCATGACTCTTTGGGAACCATGATTCATTGGGTTCCACTCTCTCGGTCGCCTTGTCCCACAGTCCTCTCCTTCCCACATTACTTTATGTGAAAAATATTCAATGTATCGGTAGTGAAAAAAAATTATCTATAAAAATAGGGTAAATTATATAAATGGTCTCTTGATTATACCTTAATTATCTTTTATATCCTTTGACTATCAAATGTTACAAATTGGTCTTTTGATTAACTTTTTTGATACAAAATGATCTTGTGTCGTTAAAGATTTGACGGGAAACTAATATAAACGTTAACATGCTAACTTGGATAACCATATGGCATCCTCGATCTCTATAATCCAAGTTAACATGTTAACGTCCACATCAATTTCTCGTCAAATTTTTAACGACATAGGACCATTTTGTATCAAAAAAGTTAGTCAATGGACCAATTTGTAATATTTGATAGTCAAAAAATGTAAAAGATAATTGAGATATAATCAAGGGACCATTTATGTATTTTACCTTAAAAATATGTATATTTAAATTTTAAAATTTGAAGTTAAAATACTGAATCATAAATTCTAAAAATATAAATTTTAATTAAATTTTTTAACCTTTAAAATAAGACTATTTATATAAACTAAAATTTATATCGATGATACATCGAGTATTTTTTCACACACATCATGCCAACTAGACAAATACATACATATGTTAAAGCCTCTCTCTATTAATTTATTCTATTTAATAGAAAATGTAGCATGCCTTTAAAGAAAAACTTTTTTAAAAAAAAAAATTAAGTACAATCTAAAATTTATTTTTTAAAAAAGTTATCTACTTATTATTACTTACTACATCAAAAGTGTTTTTATCAAAAATAATTAAAAATAATGATAAATAAAGCCTAAGTTAGAAGGATCTAACATGATATTTACTAAAAATAAATTTTGTTAATAATAAGTCTTTGATAATATTCAATCGATTCATGTGCTGCATGCTACAACAAATTAGAATTCTCTAGAGATGGAGAATTTTTCTGGCATTTATAATCAATTTTGATCAAAATTTTAAGGCTTAACTATGTCTTTTAATATATAATTCGTATTGTATCTAGGGTTTTCCACTTATTTAAACGAATTCGGATCCCTGCAGATTGAAATAAGATTGAATAAGTGTGTCAGAACTGGCAAATGTCTGAGTTACAGATACGGTATTTTACTGGATTGAATATTTCAGAAGGAGGAAGAATGGGATAAAAACAACTAGGATTTCCATAGGATACCCTAGGGTATCTATACCTGGCTAGACACATTTCTTTTCTGAAAAATAATTTTAAAGTGATTTTAAAAAGTTTTTTTTTTATATTATTTGATTTAAATATAAGTGTTTGATATTGTTGTAAAATACTTTTCAATATATGAAATGTGTAGTTCCCTCGTTGCATGAATGACGGCAAAGAAGCCACAATCAACTTTTAATTCCAATCCAAATACAAAGGCGAACTCTTTGTCCCTAGCTTTGGAAAAACCAATCCATAAAACCACATTCAAACTTTTGATGCAAAGAGTATATCATTGTTATTAAAATTGGATATTTGTGATTGCAGTTAAATTTTTTTATTGGTGTGTTTCCCTAAGCTCTGCAACCAAATATTTTATTTATACATGCAGATGTTGGAACCCTAGCTTTGACTTGGGCTTTGTACTCTCTATAAAACCTACTACTAGCTTTTCTAAGATTTCCTCTCTTTCAAGCAAGAAAACATAAAGTAGAAGGAAGAATCACAAGAAATGCTGCATATTTTAAGGTTTTCTGCAGGCTTAGTAATAGTTCTTTTCTTTGTTTTGCATGCCATTAAAAGCTGCTCAGTTCATGGTCATCAAGGTATACTCATAGTAATCTATTTTTTTACATTAAATTTACTTAAAACAGGCTTCTAATTACCCTAATCTGAGGTTATCCGTTGTTTCAATTGTTTCTTTCTGAAGGTGGTGAAACAACTGGTGAACCGACTGTTATTCAAAAGGTTGGTTTTGGAAAAATTTGCAAGTAGAAGTTGTACATATCTTTGAAGTTTTGAAAGCTCATGCAAATATTTGTTTTGATTCTGCAGGGATTCCATGGAAGGAAAATTACAAGACATGAAGTTGTGGTTTCAAAGAATTCAGGTGCAAACCGGTCTGATGGAAAATGTGAATTTGAAGGAAAAGGAGCATTAAATCTGAAATATTGTAAATATTGGAATGAGAATATCAGTGATCCTCCTAGGGTTGAAACATCTGGTTTTGTAGCTTTTGGTGCTGATTATGGAGGGCCTAAACGTCACCCTCCAAAGCATAACTGAGTCAAAAACAACCCTTTTAGTTTTAGCTCTCTTCCCTTCTGTCAGATGTTAAAAATTACCCTAGGCTTGCTTAATGTTAGGCGACGGATATTGTGTGAATATCATAACTTGTTGTATGTAACGGAAAAGTTTTGTTGTTTATAAAAATGGAAATTTCATTTAGCTTACATACGTTTCAAATGCTTACATTTGATTAGATTTCATATGATATAACGTGTTTTTCATGATTGAATCTGATCAACTTAAGGTGTAGTTAATTCATACTAGATATGGTCCTTTTGAGTGCAGGGAAGAACAAGGATGCTGACATTATGTCCACTGAGAAATCACACGATGAAGCAAATTACCAGGTCTTTTTTCTTTCACTCTTTCACTCGAAGTCAGACATGGCTGGGTTAAGCTAACTGTTTGCTTTATTGTATGATTGTTTACAATAACCTATGAACATTATCATTTTATGTTCCAGAACCAGGTGAGTGGTGAGAACAGGTTGGAGGAAAAGACAACTGACTTTGGTGGATTGGGAACTCCTAGAAATGATGAGGCAGTCATTGGTAACAAAGTTGAATCAGAAAGGCTTCTGGAAGCAGCTAAAGAGGTAGTAAACTTGATGCAGAAGGATTACAGAGGCTCCGACTGGCCTCGTCGGAAGCCTCCGATCAACAATCATGTACCAAGGGGTTAAGTTTCTTTTCTTCTTTTGAAACCCTGGCTTGGAATTAGGCTCATAAGTCCCTTATCTTTGAAGAAGCAAGGGGTACTATAATTTAAGTTTGTTGTGTGTTTCTCCTTTTTGGCATAGGCAAAACAAAAGGTAGTTGTTTTAAACAAGTATTTTTAGCTATATAGGAACACAAGTTTTGTACATTATATAAGTTTCTTCTTATATATGTTATGTACGTCAAGGTTGCAATAATGTACCTTTTGCTTACTGTTGTTAAACACAGTCATATGTTGCTGTCTATTGTTAATATAGATATATACTTTGACAAGTTCTTAGAAAGCTCCTCGGAGCCTTAAAATGACTAGGCAGCTTTTATTCAATTGTCCATTCCACAAGCTGAAGATCCATGGACAACAGATATGGTGAAGGGTATGGCAGTTCAAGAAATTTAACTTCAAATTAGCCACAAAAAATACAATTTATATATAGTGAGGCAATAGTTTAAATTCTGAACATAAGGTGGGAAATTTGCCGTGGTTATGGTTGGCAGAAGATTGTTGTTGCCATGTTGAACAAAACGAATCTCCGAACACATTGAAAGTCGGTAAGAGAGGTTTGCTGCCCATTAGCATCAAGTATTGATGGAAACTGAATAACAATATGGACAGAATCAAGCTATTGCTGCTCATCATTTTGGATTAAAATTAATATTATCTTTGCAAGAAAATGCCATAGAAGAGAATTTAAACAAGAATACGAGGAAGATACTATGAGACTGTAAAATATCAAGGTCTATGGAGATTTTACACACTGGCTATATTGATTGGCTGCAGTGATGCATTCCATTTAGGTTTACTAACAGTTACAGATTAAAGGCTGAAATATATATGCCTTGAACATGATAATTAAAATGTAAATGAAAAATGCAGTAAATCTTGAGCTAAACAAATCACATTTCAGATTCAAACCCAATGTTCCAAAATCCCTCGGGAGTCATAGGAGGAACATACTTATAACGATGCCTAGACACACCATCATGATGCTCACAGCGGAAATTCCTGTTGCGATCCTCATTTCCCTGATCTCCCTTGTCGAGAACAGCATCATAGAATTTCTTACATTGATTGCATTCAAATCCTTTCAGCTTTTCCCTCTCTGCTTTCTTTCTAACTGGTTCCACGTACTTGAAACTTCCCTTGTCAGCCATTTGAAACGGTATTTCTTGATTTTGTAGCCTCTTGTCATCGGTAACATCTTCATCCGAGCTATCAACATTCATGTCTTCTGGAGCTGGAGGATCACCAGCTTCTTTCTTTGATTTTTCCAGGTTTCCCCTGATATTCTCCAGGGGAGTATCAAGAAAATCATCATGGGGATCATGCTTAGCTTTGCCCTGGTGGGACCTAGTATCTCTCCAACCAGAACCTGGTCGCTTTGTTCCAACCATAGGATTAGATTTCACACTTGAGGGGCATTTATGACTCAGGAAACTGGAAGTAGGTAAGCGGGAACTATAGGCTTCAACTGATTTGGCTCCGTTCTCACCCTCTAATTCATCATTTATACCAGTTACATCCCTCATGCTTTTTGTGTCAAAGACAACCATAGGATTATTCAGTTTTCTGTTTTCAGCATCTGCAATGAGGGACAACAAAATGTAGCTTAGAAATTTCTGACCAACCCAAAAGGAAAAGAACAGGTATATATGGCAGTGGCAGCAATTATAGGCAGATCATTTATTTCTCTTTAAAACTCTTTAGTGTTTATTTCTACACACGTCTTTTTTAGGTGCATGCTTTCAGTCTCACTTAAGTAATCAATTCAGCAAAAACGAGACCTCAATAACTTGAGAGACCCTTGAGCAAATGTGGCAATTATCAGCCAAAAAACTAGGATTAGTAAAGCACTAAGCATTGATCTAAATAGAAGCCAATGTAAATAAATTAAACATAAGCAGAAAAACTTACCAAGAGAAGGTTTGGGATTGTGATGATGCCTTGCCGAGTCACTTTCATCTTCCAGTTTATTTGGAAAAGACATATTCTCAGTAGTAAGGCCATTCTTTCTGCAGAGATAGTTGTACTGAGATTTTAGCCTTTTATAAGCAACAAGGATATCCCTTTTTTTCTTCTTCTCAGCCATCAACTCAGTAGCTTTAGATTCAAACTGTTTTAGTAACTTTTCATATGATTTCCTTTCTTCATCTGCATGATCTGCATCATCACCACTTTTGCTAAATTTGTTGGCTTGCTGTTCATTGACTTTCTGTTCCAAGCCTTTTAGCTTGACCAGAAGTTGTTTTTTTATTTCCTCATGCTCCTCCAAGAGCTGTTTATTCTTCGCAAATTCAGAGCCATTTAAATCAATTTTTCTAAGCAGCTGTTCCTGCAATTTTCTTCCTTGCTCAACTTCATCTATCTTCTTCCCAAGTGCCACGTGCAGTCCTTCGTAAGACTCCTTCAATTTCTCAAAGTTGGCCTCTAGTAGTTTCTTCTCCTTGTTACAATTGATCAGCTGCTCTTCATTATGCATAACATCAAACGATTGGGACTCGACTTTTTTAAATAAATTTTCGGCCAACTTCTTCCCATCAGCAACTTCCCTAGTCTTTTCTCTGAGCTCCTGCTCGAGTACTTCAATCTTTTTACGCAGGTTGTTTATATCACATAGAAGTACAACTGTTTCCTTTTCATGCTCTTTTAGTTCTTTATCTTTGGTAGCTATCAAAGAGGCTTTTTCTTGAACAAGCTGCACTAAATTGTTATTCAATTCCATTCTGTCATCCATTTCCTTAGACTTCCCCATAAGATCTTCTTTCAACTCCTCAATTTTCACTTCTTGGCTTTGTAGTTTCTCAACAAGTCGTCTCATTTTCTCTTCCTGCTCCTTTTGCATCTTTTCCTTCTCAAGTACGAAAGAATGGTTTTCTTCAATAGCCTGTTTCTTTTCAAGTTCAAGCTTCTCCAGTCGGAGATTGAACTCGTTCTCCTTCTTCTTCCACGCATCTTCAGCGCCTTTTTTGGCCTCTGCGTATATTTTCTCCAATCCTTTACATTTGGACTGGAAATTCGGGTACAGTTGGCTGCAAAAGATGTACTCGATCTGAGAAATCTTGTCCTTTGCTTCCTGAATCGAAGCAACTAGAATGGTACTTAACCCGGAGATATACTTAATATCATTGGTGTCAATAGAAAGCCCTAATTTTGGAGATTGTTCCATTCCTGGAATTAACATTGCAAGAACAACCAAGTTATACAATTTGAAGACAAAACATGCCGGCTAATTCTGAATTTACACAAAGTTTTCTGAGTTTTTCAATTGGATCTATAAAGTGTGAAAGAATCTAAAGAAAAGGAATAAACAGACAAACAAAAATCTAAAACGCGCACAGAATACCAGAAATGGAACTCATAAAAGAAAAGATCATGGAAATAAAATCAAACAAACAAGACTTACTTGGTGGTTGAATCCAGCACTGAAAGTAGGAAACAAGTTAGTAATGAGCTCAGTGGGTTGCCTTTTGTTTGGAAGCAGAGGAAGAGAGTTGGGAATGGAGTTGAACGGAGGCTTGAATTTAAGACGATGGCTCTCACCCTTGGCGGGGAAGATTTGGCTTTTTAAGATATTTAATTGTTTTCGATAATTCTTTACCAATTAGGTAGATTTTTTTTAGCTTAAGGGTAAAAAAAACCTTGAATTTAAAAAAAATAAATTAAATCCTTAATTTTTTTTACACTCTTAAATCAAAAAATTGAATCAATTATGATTTTAAAGTTTAACCTATGAAATTAAATCAATTAAGTTTTTTTTATCAAATTTGATTATTAAATTTGAACAAATTTTTTATCCATTGTCACAGAGCAACATGTCATAGGTTTTTCACTTAATATTTTTTAAAAAAATTATTTTATTTAAAAAAAATTAAATATTCTAAAATTTCTAAAATAACATATAAAATTTATAAAAAAATACTTTTTTATTTTTTTTTGGTAAATGCAACATGATATAATTATATTGTATCATGTGTCGATAATATCTGAAGAAAAATTTGTCAAAATTTAATAGTCAAAATGAGTCAAAGGAGTTAATTGATTTAATTTTTTTTGTTTAAGGGCTTAATTGATTAATATTTTTGGTTTAAGGGCTTAATTGAATGCAAAATAAATTTAAAGGTTTAATTGATTTTTTTTCAAAAGTTTAAGGACTTCTTAGACCTTAAGCTTTTTTTTTTTTTTTTAACTTTTTACCAATTAGGTAAAAATGGGAGATTTGGGGATGCTATTTGACCTGGATCTTGCGCGTTTTAATTCGACCCTATAAGATTAAGCTTTTTAAAAAAATATTTTGATTGAGTTAGAATTTTTAAGAATAAAATTGGATCGTATTTAGTTCTAGGGTAAAAATATTTGATTCAATTTAAAATAATAAATTAATTTTATTAAATGTTTAAGAATAATTACAATAATTACAACATTTAAGAATAATATAATATTCCTTTTATATACATTTTTAAATTTATTTCTTATTTCATCGAATAAAAATATAAATAAAATAAGTTTTAGTTATGTTGGATTAGGTTTTAATTTACTATAAAATTTAGATAAGTAAACCATCATCGAATGTTAAGTGACTATGTTAAATTTTTGGGTCAAATATAGTTTAGTCGAAAACCAACACATGATCATCCTTAAACAATTCCATAATAGGCCCAAATTGCTAAGATGAACTCATGAGCCTTCATTATTCTTTTGGGCCACTTCCTTATTTTTTATTTTATTGAAAATATAATTTTATTATTTACTAGTTTCAATTTTATGCATATGAATATCGTATTAAAAGTTTCAATTTTAATACTTATATTGATTTTTTGATAAAATATCTAAATAATATGTCATATATACAGTAGTTTGATTTTTAAGGAAACCGATTTATTGTTAAAATTAAATTATTATATTAAATTGTATAAAATAAATATAAACATGCGATGAAAATAACCCAAACTTGTCATAAATATATTAATGTGACAAAACTTATATAAAATAAATATAAAAGGATAATTTACACTAGAAGTCCCTTTTATTTGAGGTGCGTTATATTTTGGTCACTCCATTTAAAAAAAAAACTAAAATGACCAATTATACTTTCAAATTTTCAATCATTATTTGTTTTGTTGAGTAATCCTGTTTTAAGCTTTGAGGGCAAGTTAAAGAGCCTCGGGAGATCTACAAGTCAAGGTATAAACGGTTGGTTTTAGTAGAGGAAAATTGTTGGTGTGGTTGAAGACCCAAATCCGAGAATGGGTATTAAGGAGTTTCTTTCTCAGTTTTAATCAAGTTTTCATCTTTTAGAATTTCATCTAGCTTGGTCTAATAGTTGGTTTTAACTTCTTGTAGAGAAGAAGTTGGGGAGACCTCAAGAAGGTTTGGCGAGGAAAAAGCTTAAAGGAGAGGTTGTTGGGTTTTGCAGCTTGATTTGCTCGAGGTTGGGACCCCTCCAACTCCCATATGCATCATATGTCTCATGAGTTTAGGTTGTATTGCTTGTTATATGCATGCTTGGATTGTTTGGTAGCTTAGAGACCTTTAATGATGATTTTCGTAAACAGATGTTTGATAGCTTAAAACTAATAGCAACACACCTTAATGTCGCAACCCTTTTTTCAAGCGGTTTAACGTTTTTTCTTTAAAAAACTAAAACAACGGAGTCGCCACCAATCTTTTTAAAAGGAGTGATTGAATCACCTAAAAATGAGTCATTTTAATAAAATCATTTTGTTTTATTAAAACAATAATTTTGGTCTGCGAAAAACACAAAGACGAGTTCAGGAGTCTATTACGTGTAGGGAAGGGTTAACATCCCCCACAACGCCCAAAAATTGGTACCTAGCCGATTACAAAACATTTTAATGTCGGAATTTGCAAGTTCATATAAAATTTAAATTATTGTCCATTTAAGAATTTTGGTTCCATTTTAATGGCCCTAGCGCTAGGAGAGTAAACTTTAATCACCGCCAACATTTCTAGCGCTAACCCGTTACTTCCCTTTGGTAGAACACCACATTAATTAGATTTCACCGCCAGGAACGTACTCTTGTCACATGATCAATTGTTAAGCTATCCCCGTAAGCACGTTGGTTAACCTCAGACCAGTGACGTACATTCACATTGCTTTCCTCTTTTTTCAGGTACATTCCATCCATGGAAAAAACTATTTTTTTAGTTGAACAAACTTTTGGAGAATCAATCCCTTCTAATTATGAAGTGATGACATAAACATGTAAAAAGAAAAAGAATGGATTAGGGTTTCAAAAAGAAGGTCCAAAATACTTTCATTGTATGAAAAGTAACTGGGTAGCGCATTCCAACACTTTTGGACATGTCTCCATGGACTATTCCTATGGAAGAATTTTGACCAAATTACAAAACCTATGGTTTTTCATATGGCTCTAATAGGATAGTTTTGTAGATTCTCACAAAGGTTTGGTTCTAAAAGGTTCCCGAATTGTTCTCACTATCCCCTACTAAGGGTAGTAAGGGCCCTAATTCTCACATATTACAGGCTTCAAATGAATCAAGTTCAACTCAGGGGGACCCATTTTTCTATGCCCATACGAAGGACCGGTATCCTTACGAAGACATAGTCCATATGAGCCCCGAAGGTACTTGCTAGGCCCATACAGAGAATCAATATCCTCACGAGAGCAATAGCGTTTTCCCCCCACTTAAATGATTAGGACAAAGCTCAGGTATAGAGCTTAAAATCAACACTACAGCAAAATATGTTTTTAGTGGCGTTTTTTTAGTTCTATAGCGGCGTTTATTAGCGCCACTAAAAACATTTCTGGCGCTTAAAAAAGTGCCACAAAAAACACCGCTAAAACCAGCGCCGCAATAGTTTGCGACGTTTTTGGACAAAAAACGCCACAACAGGTCCAGAACTTTAGCGGCGTTTGTAAAGAAAAACGCCGCTAAAGAAAGGTTTTCTTGCGACGTTTGTCTTTACAAATGCCGCTAAAGAAGGGTTTTCTTGCGGCGTTTGTCTTCAAAAACGCCGCTAAAGAAAGGTTTTCTTGCGGCATTTTCTTCAAAAACGTTGCTAAAGAAGGGTTTTCTTGCGACCTTTGTCTTTACAAACGCCGCTAATAACATTATATTTTTAAAAAAATTAAAATAATAAATTATTTTAATAATTAAATAAATAAATCATAAACAAAAAATGCAACCATAATCTTTTAAATAATAAAATCGAAAACAAAATCTATAATTAAAATCGATCCTATGTATTTCTTACGATCTAATTATGAACTTGAATACAAAGTACTAAAAGTTTTTCTTTTCAAATGCTCACATTCGATCTTGTCATCTCTATAATCTGCATCCTCAATTGTTGTCAAGTAAAGAGAATTTTTTTGTTCCTAAGCTTCTATTCCCTAATCCACTAGCTCTCGGTCACCACTGTCATCAATGAGTAATCAAAGACAAATGAATTTTTCAAAAGAGAGTAAAAATCAGAAAGCCAGAGAGTATATAGACTTACTTGGTGAAGATGTTTTTTCAAAATGAATTTTCCTTGTTATAGAAGATGTTTTTGACATTGGCATTAGTTTGTTGCAAAGCTTATCTGAGAAAGAAGATAAAAAAGGATTTAATAAACTTACACCATTCAAGAATGTCACTTGGGGATGGACGAGCAACAACATATAGTTGTGAGGGTAATGTCCTGGTGCAAATTTCATCAGATAAGCAACTTCATGTCTGGAATTTCTCAAAGAGAGGACAAATGTCAATACTTAAAAATAGTCGATACATAATTAAAATCATATTAATTAAAAAAAAACTTCAATGTAGTGTTTTCATTAAATGTGGTAGTGTTTTCATCAAGTGTGCATCTCTTAAGTGTGCCATCACGGCTTCCGGTGAAAAGATAATCAAACCTATTAGAGCCAAATAGTCAAACCCATCATTTCCATTTTAATTTAGTATACCATAACTCCTAAGGATAAAAAGGATTCAACGATGAATCTGTCACAACATTACCTTAGAGAAGGAATTAAAAAATTCCAACCAAAGTAGATTTCAGATATGCCAAGTTTATTATCTTTGCAAATATAAAGTAAATTTCAACAATATATATATATATATTAAGATTATTGATGTGGTGGGGGAAAGAATTGAAAGAAGGCATTGTTATTCACCTAAGACTTTCCGAGCAGATGTCAATACCATCACAAATTACTTTGTACTGGAACGAACAGTATAAGGAACATATAAGTAAATAAAAAAAAACAGGATAGTAGGAAACCGTAACTAGAATTTGATACCTCCGAAGCCCTTGTAACAGTAGGTGAACCTATAGAGTTAACACTTGTTCTGCCATTTGCACCAACTCTCGAAGCATTTTCCATATGCACATCAGTGAGTTCCTGCCCATCAAACTGCATTAGAAACAAGTCGAGCATTAGAATACTATTACAACGAAAATTGTTTAGGACAGAACGTTATGAATGATGGGTCATTTCAGGCTAACATGCTAAAAATCACGAGCATATATAAACTTCTAGGCATATGGAGAAGAGAAAAAGTAGAAGGAACTTATCAATATCATCAAGAAAGGCATCTGCTAACTTGTCACATTTAGATTTCAAACGAGCATCAATCTCCCTTAAAAGAGCTAACTGATAGTCAGCCATGTCCTAAAATAACAAATTAAAAAAATATCTCATTTTCTTGTAAGAAAGTTAATGACAACAGAAGCAAGGACCTCTGATAAATAAATATTCCAAGAAGATTTTTAGAGAAAACTTTCAGATCTCCATTTGCTATCATGAAACAAATTTCTCAAACCATTAACAACGACATATTTTGGAGCTGAGTTTGCCACAAATAAGCAGGTGTTATTCCACGAAACCAATTAGGCACACCACCAACACCAGGTTCTCCTGAATCACCAGCACTGTTCACAGTTGCACCACTGGTTGCAACACTATTTGTATAATTCAAAGAGTTTAAACTCGAGCTGATAGTGACACTAGTACTAATATTTAACAAAACACAAGTACCAACTTTTCCATATATGATTACAATTTAAAATTATAGACTTTTTCGGGTTTAGTTTTTTCAATATCTAATTCTTCAAAAATACAATGTACACGCTCTTTTCTACTTTCAAAAGAAATTCATATAATCTAATACGCAATAAGATTCTCCTTTAATTGCAAACATTCAAAAAATTTAAAAATTGATGAACATTATTTGAAACCTAAGGAGAACTCTTCAATCCAAGCTAGGATAAAGACATTGAAGATCTCGAATCCTTCTGAGATTCACCACCGAAGCCGCTTGCTGATACTCTTCCACCATACCTATTGCTTCACGGTAAATTACCTGTAAAAACTAAAACCAATTTTACAATTTTTCCATATGCGAATGATGACCAAAATAATCAAAAAATGAAAAATAAATTAGAATATTATCATTGCTTCTAAGTAGCGTATTCTTTCTCTCGATATTTTCTCTCTCGCCTGAAAATCGGAAACCATCACACAACTTGACGAATACCTTGAAAAAGTTACCCAGAAAAAAAAGAGATCAAAAACAACACGAGAATGAAGCAAAATACCTTGAAAAAGACAGCAACAACAAAAACCAGTTAAATAGATCAAATCCCTTCTTTATCAAATCCGACGAGGAGAGCTCGTTCAATCCGACGAGGCGAGGTCGTTTATTCTGAAGAGGTGCGATTAACGACAAAACGGAGAGAGAGAGGATATGAAAAATCGACGAGAGGACTGAGGGGAATAGGGTTTCAATTGGGGATGAATTTTCGCACGCGGTAATAAGCTTATAAAACTTTGCAGCGTTTGTATGCAAAAACGCCACTATATATTTGTAATTTGCGGCGTTTTACTTAAAAACGCCACTAATAGCTTGTTTTTTGCGGCGTTCTTTTTAAACGCCACTAATAGTTTGCTTTTTGCGGCTTTTATCGTATAAATGCCAGTAATAATATGTATATTGCGGCGTTTGCATCATAAACGCCACTGACAAAAACATTTTGCGGCGTTTTTTACCAAATGCCACTATATGTGACGTATATTGTGGCGTTTGCTCTCTAAACGCCGCTAGTAATGCCGCTATAGACCAACTCTGGTGTAGTGCAAGCTTTAAATGTGTAAAATGAAATTAAATTCATAAATGAACAATTAAGTTAAATTTTATATAAACTTGCAAATTTCTGACATCAAAACAAGTTGTAATCGGCTTGTTGATGAGTATATAAAATTCATATTTTTATTACCATTTTCCCACTCGATATTTACTAATAAAGGACGGGATTCAAGGACTCTAATAGATATTTCTGCATATTTTTCATACTTCAACATCCAAACATATAATTCATGAATTCATCTAATAATTGGCATAAAACAAATGCATTTGATAGTTTTCTTTCTTAGACATGAAACTATATATAAAGATGGCCAATTGGGAAGACAGATGCTGAATTGTAGATGGAGCACCCGCCGAGGCAGCATTTTTGAAGCCGCGGCAGTAGAGTGAAGATGACAACCAATGCTCAATAGAAAGAGAAAAAGATGATGATCTTAATGGACAATGAGTGAAAGAAAGACGGAGCCAAACTACGGAGTCAAGCCTTGGTCAAAGTCACGTGCGGGAAAAAAGAGATATTTTAGGAAATAAAGTTTAATTAGGAATTATACTTCTCTCTTCTTTAGAACTCTTTCCTTGCATGGAAAGCTTTAACCTAGGGCTTGGCCTATATAAGGCACATATTAGGTTTAGTTTAAGAGAAGGAGTTTTACCCTAGACAATACCTTTAGCCTCCAACTACATCATGTTCTAAACTTCTTCGGAGGTTTAGGTTGTTTGTGGAGTAGTTGGAGAAGATAGTTATGTTATGCTAGATATTTATTAATGCAAAACCTATTTCATAATTTATTCTCTCTTGGCGTTTACTCTTCTTTGCATATGAGCTCGAGATGATAAGTATGTGAAGAAAAATACATTTGTGTAATATCGGGATAGTTAGACTCACGAAATGAGAGAATTCGGTCTTAGCTCAAGGGCATTGATTAATCCGGTTATCCAGGATTTCAGCGACTAACAAGACGCATGTGTAGTTGTTATCCGCCCTTGATTCACGCCGGGAGGTATCATCAAGACACGTGGGTTTCAATAGTTCTCTTCGCTTAGGGATAAGGAAGAAGACATACAAGGATGCTCTGTCGAACTATGGAATGTTGAATTGTCGATAAGGCATAACCCCGCCTAGGCAGCTACGGCGATCCTTTGTGCGATCCGTCGAGGCAGCAGTTCAACCCTTTGCATTAATAAGTGGATACTTAGCATAACTGGATTCTCCTCTACGAAGCAATCAACTTAGCCTTCATCTTTATTTCTTCCATATTTTGGTTTAGATTTAGTAGTTAATTTAGAATTCTCAACTTAATCATTACCTGTGTTTTTAGTTTTTCTAGTACAGCCATAAGAGGTAGTGAAGTCGACACAGTCCCTATGGGATCGACAATCTAAAGTATTACAATCTGACAAAGGTGGAAAAAGAAAGGACTTCCGAGCCTCCATCACTTGTGGCTTGACTCTCTTTTTCTAAAAAAAACAAAACTCCCCAATAGAGTCGCCAAGCTTTCGCAACCCATTTTTCAAGCGGTTCGACGTTTTTTCTTTAAAAGACTAAAACAAAGGAGTCACCACTAATCTTTTTAAAAGGTGTGATTGGATCACCTAGAAACGAGTCATTTTAATAAAATCATTTTGTTTTATTAAAACAACAATTTTGGTCTGCGAAAAACACAAAAACGGGTTCGGGAGTCTGTTAAGTGTGGGGAAGGGTTAACACCCACACAACGTCCAAAAATTGGTACCTAGCCGATTACAAAATATTTTAATTTCGGAATTTGCAAGTTCGTATAAAATTTAAATTATTATCCATTTAAGAATTTTGATTCCATTTTAACGACCTTATTGCCAAGAGAGTAAACTTTAATCGCCGCCAACATTTCTGGCGCTAACCCGTTACCTCCCTTTGATAGAACACCACATTAATTAGATTTTACTTTTTTAACAAAGAAACAAAGAAATTTAGTTGTGTTAAAAACTTTTATTATTATAAATTAATTATTAGTCCTAAAAAAGTCTAGTTTAATTTTGTAAGGTTAAAATATATTTAAGTGTATTTTATTAATTATAAAGAAAGTTTTATTTCGAAAACAAAGGCTCTAACTAAGTTTTTCAAGAACTTAATCCTAAGGTTTAAACAAAACTATTAAAACAACTATTTAAAAGATAGCATACACATCATTACTCGAATTAAAACCTAAGATTCAAACTAATCTCATAAAAAAATAAATTTTTATATTATTTTTAAAAAATAAATAAAAATGATTAAAATTGATTAGGGATCCTTTTGAAACTCTTAAAAATTTGATGTTTTATAAAAATAATAACAATGGGAATGGAAGGTTTAATGAAGATAATAAGCTCAATTTTAAAAAAATTACACAAACATCTTTTATCATTCTTTTTTAAAAAATGGATCAAACACCCAACTTTATTTTTTTCCTTTGAATGTTCTTAATGTTCTTCAAGAATGAAGAACACCGGGAACTAACCACCATGTCGGTCGCTTTCTATCGGCATCGACACCATATGATGGCGGTGATCAATAAAAAATCACTCTTTTTGAAACTCTTTTGACAATTCAACAAAATTAAAAGATAAAGAATAAAATTAAAAACAAACTAAAGCTTACTTGTATTCCAACTTCAAAATTCTACAGCTTGTAATTAAGCAACAATTTTCGTAAGAAACTTTTGTATTTCTTATGCTTCTTGTGCTTGTGTCTGTTTACAAAGGGAATTGGGGTTCTTATATAGGCTTTTTATTGTCTAAATTACATGAAACAAATAAAAAATCACCCAAAATTTATGATTTTGGGATAAAAAATATCTCCAGATTTGATTCATTCCCCATTTGTAATTTGACCAAACTTGTTGATTGATTTATTTCCCTTGCTTGAATCGAATAGTCATGAATTTTCTTCTCTTGCCATGATTCGGTCCAACTCTCTGTCATCTTCCATTTTTGCTGTTGATATTAGGATTTGATAACCAAATTAAAACCCCAAATTGTAGGAGAATGATTCCCTTGCAATTACTTTCTTTTTTGTTGCTTGCAACATGGAGAAACAAAATTCATGCATAGAGGAGTTGATGGTGGGGGTGTTGGTGTGTGATTACAAGCATGTGTAACCTCTTCCATTCTCTTTGAATTTAATCTTAACCATTAAATCCCATTTAGATTTAACAGTTAATAATCGTGAAAAATTAGTGATGACACTTAAACTCTTCCATTAATGTGTAGGAATAGTTTCGGATTTAATGGTTAGGTTTAAGGTAGCGTTCTAAGGAATATTAGGGTGCAGACCTACATTTTCTTGTAGGCGTTTTGATACCGGGTGGTCGCATATCGATATCCTAGAGAGAAAACTAAGGTTTGGGATATAGGCGTTTCGGAACGCCATCCCTATGTTTCGATACCAAAAATTTTAGTAACAAATAATTTTGATACTCCATATATGGGTGTATCGAAACAAGTAGGTTCCCCCCTTTAGTTTTCTCGAATTGGTTGACTTAGCATATCGATATGCCGAGGAGACGTTTCGATACCGAGTCATTTTGATACCCTCTTTATAGGCATATCAATATGGGGGTGTTTCGATACCCCACTTAGGCGTTTCAATACCCTTGGACAATTTGCCCAAGTTTTTTAATGGTTGAGTTCGTGATTTCCATAAATTATGTTAGGGGTTTCTATGAGTTAATTAATCTATAAAATGAATGTTAAAACCGGGTTTTGGTGATAATAACTTCGATATGATGTACTATGCTCGAGCCTTGGTCTTTGGTTTGGTCGTGGTATAGTTTGGTGTGAAGATCCTATATGGATCATCTTGTGTGGTTAAGTCCTTGTGTGATGAGAATTCAGATACCCAAAATAGTGTTACAACACAAAGAAGGTCATCCGATGTAACATTCCGGGTGATGAATTGAAGACTTTTCCGAATAAAGGATCTCGATGTTGTGTGGATGCGGGCCTCATTCAAAGATACTCGATATAACATTTCGAGAATGGGATTTGGAGGATCTCGATGTTGTGTGGACGCGGTCCTCAATCCTTGGATGTAAGATCCTGATGCTATGTGGACGCGGGCCCTAATCCTTGGATGTAAGATCCTGATGCTATGTGGACGCGGCCCTACTTGTATTGTAGGATCTCGATACTGTGTGGACGTGGGCCTCACTACCTTGTGGTTTTGGTTTGACATGTATATGTTGTGTGCGATAGTATACATCTCATAATGCCATGTGTTTAGGCGATTATGGTAGCGTCATCATATCATGCATGCTTTTACATGTATTCCTTTGCTTTATTCATGCTCTGTATGATGTTGGCCGAGTGGCGGTGTACTCACTAAGCTTTTGTAGCTCAACGTTTCGAAATGTGTTTTTGTGCGTAGGTTAAGGAAAGATTTGGATCGGAGGAGCATCATCGTGGTTGGTTTCAACATCGACTAGTTGTCAGAGTATTATTACTAGATGTAGTAGGACATGTATTTGTAGGACCCTATATGTATTGGTAATTTTTATTTAATTTGGATCGAGTCAAATGGTTTTAATGATTTTTATTAATTGGAGCTCCAAACTATTTTGATTTACTTATATTTATTAATTTGGTTGGGTTTGAAATGAATGGACTTTTAATGGATTTAAATGTGCCGATGGGCTTTTTAAACGAAATTTTAAAAAATGGGTTGTGGGCCGAAGGCCCAATGTGACATCCGAGTCGAAGGTGTTAACATAGCCTTTTAGAACTTGTTGACTTTTACCAAAAGCTAGGTGTTTCGATAAAGGGTGATTGCGTATCGATAAGGTCTCTCTGACTCATTCGAGATACCTACCTAATAATATAGGTGTATTGATACGAGGTGATTGTATATGGATATAATAGTTGATTAAATCCTGATAAGTTTCTTAAAATAGAAATTTGAAGCTATTGCAATATAGTCACTGATAATTATAAATAAAATTGAACTGGTGAATGGTTACGGATTCTAATGATATCAGTTTAGAGAGTTTTTTGAGAGCTCATTTTTTGAGAAAATCAGATTTGAGAGTCTTTTCAGAGCTATTTTTTGAGAAAATCCTTTTCATCCCAAGAAAATGGCAATAAACATGGGAGTTTAAGGATCTTGGAGGTCTTGGTGCATAAGGAAGCAACATGACGGCTGAAAGTCCGTCTGGATCAACAGTTGCAGCAGTAATCAGCATAAGACTCGAGTATCCAAAAATTGTTTAGATTAAAATTAATTTAGAATATAATATTATAAATAATTAAAATGAAATTTGTATAAGAATTCGACTGGACTCAAATATCAAAAATTCGGTACGAAACATAAAAAATTTAAATAAAATTTGAGACAAAACTTATCAACTTAAATAATTTAAAACTTTTTTTATTCGATACGAGTCTATCAAATATTCATCTGAGAGGAAGAGAAGAGAAAGGATTCTCAACATTTTACATCTCACGATTAAAATCTATATGCATATATTATAACATATCATTTTGTTTTATTGTAACTATGTTGGATCCTGGGATGAGGTTAAACATTTGAAAGCGTTCTCCTCACTTTACATCACATGATTAAAATGAGCGTCCCCAGCTGAACTCTTAGCTTCTAACACCACACAATTATAGAGAAATGTCGACGGTTTCACCGTTCACGTTCTCCCCCGCCCCACCACCACCGTCAAATTCAACTATGGCCACAAAGTTTCTTCCCACAGCCCTGTTATTTGATTTTGATTAATAACATGCTCCCTGTTTTCAAGTGCTGGATCCTTGATTCGCGGGATCCTCTTTTCTCTATTGGCCCTCTTCACTCCATCTGAAATCCTAGACTACAACGTTCCTTTCATTGCATTTCTATCGTAAGACTCTTGGAAAATCTCATCCCAATCTAAATCTCATTCCCATCCAAATGATCGTAGCCTTAATTAGTAAATCATCCAAGTTTTGAACCTAAAATATAATAACTCTAACTTAAAACCGACTCGAATTCAAAATAATTTAAATAATTTTTTAAAAAATTTTAAGACTTTGAGTAAAAACTAAAAATGAATCCTTATAAAACGAAAGCATATTTTGTTATTTTGAACAAATACTATAATATTCGATTAACAAACCATTATTTCTATTATTTTATTTAGAAAATACCTTAAATAATACTAAAACAACAAAGGATAACCGTTAAATTATAAAATTGTCACATAAATTACTAAAATTGTGAAGGTAAAAGGTGAGGGTCCTAAGCTGGAGCTCTTATTATTCTTGTTCGATATATTCCTGAATCTAATAATCAAGTGCATTTTTTATATTTTATAATAAATTATATTATAAACTAGAATATTATGAATAAATTAGATTATCGTGTTTCAAAAGTTCACAAGTAAATCATTTTGGTTATAGTTTATAACAATTAAATCACTTTAACGCTACTCTAACCTTTCATTTACAATCAAATCATTATATTATGGATTGTAATAATTAGGCTATTCTAATCATATCCCTCAAATGTAATTAAAAAATTAACGTTCAATACACAATGATATAATGACATGATTATTACGATTAATAAATGAAATAATTTAATTATGACTTTTTAAAATACAACAAATAATTTAATCCTAAAATTACTCATAATATAATGATTGAGTGTAATTTACCCTACATTATAAACCTGAAGGACAATCACTTCACTTTGGAGCTTTTAAAGATGATTTCGTTAGCTCAACAACTTTGTTCTTCCAACCAAGTACTGGAAATGACCTAGGTAAAGGTTAAAACACCTTTTTTTTTTTCTAATTATTAACATTGGGTTCTTTCTCGATGCATCTTATCCACTTTCTACCTCGCATTATTTTGGTTGAAAGTTGTTTTGCAAGGGGTTTCAGCCTTCAAGGCCTTAAGGTTGATGACAAAGTGCTATA